>CM072511.1:18733318-18833318 GCA_036898135.1 Oncomelania hupensis
ATGTGGTGTTTTTACTATCGTACCCCGAAATATCTCTAAAATTATAAAATGTCTTGCCTGTTTAGAACTAAAAAAATGGATGTGTGCCCAGTAAAGGGTTATCTTTGCCAGCGGTGCTTCCGTACTGGTTTCTGGTCTCGTAATTTACTCCTGCACTCACTGAACATCGCTGTTTTCAACAAACTGATATTCGTGGTGATTTTAGAGTAAAACAAGTGTGATGTTTAACAAGCTGATTTTCATCGTAATGTTAGAGGACTGAAAATAGCCTGCTGTTTCAGAGGGAAGCATGTCGTTATTTTATAGTGTCATTGGCTGGGTTTTCCGAGGAAAAAAAAATACTGACAAGTGTTAAAAAATACTGACAAACGGGTCCGGAAATACTGACAAGAAGATTAGGGGGTTGGCACCTCTGCATCCAGCACAGGGAGGTGGGGAGGAGGAAGGAGAGTGAAAGGACCTGTAGTGCATGCTGGGTGTTCTGGTGTTTCTGGCATTCATGTGTACTGGGCATGAGTTTCAAGCTCTTTCAAGTCTGTGCGATGGAATGCGGGCGTGCACCGACTAGACCTCGGTTTATGCCATCTTCTGAAGAAGCAGGTGACCTGTGTGTATTTACCTTTGTTCATGAGAAGCTGCATGTATGCGTGCAGAGGGTCAGCAAGCTCCGCAGCTTCTTCTCCATACTTCACCTTCAGCTTCTTCAAGATGGACCCCAGCAGCGTTTCAGCCAGGTCGTACTGCCCGATGTCCACCATGAACCACGCAACCTTCGTTGACAGCTCTTCTCCCTCAGCTGTGTCTTCCAAGTTATACTTCTGCAAAAACATGGATTGTGGAAACATAAGCGTCAGCAGAAGAAGCAGCAACATGCGGCAAATGTTATCATTGTCTAAAGTCATCGGCACCCTGTATAGCAGCCGCACCAGCACAATCATTAACAAGAGCATCACCATCATTTCTATCTTCATCATCACCATCACGATGAACAGCAACAGCATCCTCTGGCTTGCAAGTGAATAAGCCTACCATTAATTCTAGTTATCTGCCCTTATTGATAAAAACCTAGGTGAACAAACCTAAGTTACATTTGCCTCCATGTATTACACCCACAAAAACACATGTACACACACATACACACACTGGGTAATTTTATTCACATATGTATCTCTTGACAATTCCATAAATGTTATTTCTGTTGAGTACACTTAACTTTTGTTTTTCTATGTTGGAAAATCAAACTCTTTTCTTTTCTTCCTTCAAATTGTTATTTTCAACCACATTCTCTACAGAACGCCATTATTGGTTAAAAACTCTAAACAAAATGATTAAATTAAAACAAGGTTGACTGATTGACATACCGTAATGTAGTCTTTCAAAGCTGATCGGTACGACTGGGCTGCCAATTCATAGCCTCCGGCAACCTCCCATTGGTACATGAGCACCCGCTTGTGACTTTCGGTGTACATGTACTCAAACATTTCTCTTTCTAGCAAACACCGTTTCAGTCCCTCCAAGTCACCAAGTTCGATGAAGTGGTGCGGAAGCTCTTCTGCTTTTCGGCTGATCGTGGTGCTGCAATACAACAACAAACAATAAGATGTAAACCCATGTATAACCTAATATCAATAAGTTAATGTTTGGTAATGGAATGTAAAAATAAAATATCTGAGTCTACATAAACAAAATGAAATACAATCGAATATAATTATTTCTATTATCACACTTTCAAATCACAAAAGTGTGAAAGTGGAAATTCTTTTTGTGTGTGTGTGTATTTGCAGAACCTTTAATGTTTTGGTAATGTCACAATACACAAGCTCTTTACTGTCACTACTAAAACTTATATCAGGATGCTGGAAAAACTTCGTCCCATGATTAATCAGAAGATAGCGGTTGTCCTCATACTCTCCAGGCTTGACTATTGTAATACCAAAAAACTCAGGTCAAGAGGTGTTCATTATCATTGCTCACATGCTCAAAGGCACCCTTAACAACCGAGTCCATATGCATTTGCATTTTTAACCCTGTGCATCTGACTTGACTTTTTCTGCAATCTTCTTCTTTCTGTGTATCCTCAGCATGTTGCCAGTCTGTACTATAAAAATTTCCATCACCATCAGCTGTATAACCCAGTCAAAATCAAATCCATTTTGAAACTGGCTCTTTACGTACCATCCTTGGAAGAACTGTGCCAGGCGCCCATGCCACTTCTTCGCTTCCTGCTTGTCAGAGAGGTACATCTTGCGGACGACCTTGCTGATCGTACGATGGTAAAAATCCACTCTGCCTTCTCCTGCTGACCGGCTGGGTCGCAAGAATGATCGCAGACCCACATACACAAAGCCCCACTAAAACACACATTTTTGTTTGTTAATGTGAGCAATGGGTTAAATCGATTTCATAGACAATAAAGAGTCAGTCTGAAATTAATAATTACACTGAAGATGTCTTTCTCCAACTCCCACTTAAAAAACAATTAATCTTCTTTTTGAGCAATGTGTGTAGAGGGAATTAAGTTACACTTATATGACTTCAAATAGGTAGAGACTCCAAGATCTCTGTTAACCTATATGAAGTCACAAAAATTTATCTTCCCTCTATACATTTGCTCAAAGAGAAGACTCGTTGTTTTTTCAGTGGGAGTTGATATTTGGAGAAAGACATCTTCATCTCCTAACATAATGAAGACTTTTTCTTTTCAAATGTGATTGAAAGGATGTTTATTTCCTCGAAATATTTGTTTGCTGTCAATATTTAAATTGTTTCCTTTTGCCCTTAGCCTGCTGTGAAAGCCTGGAGCAAATGACATTCTACAAGCATCCATGCATTATCAAGTCTTAATTTGGGATATAACTTATTTGTAAAAAATCCCTTGACCTGCATGAAAAAAAGAAACAGAATCAGATAATATTGTCAATATCCCTCCATTCAGACCCTGCTTAAGAACAGTATTGACTGTACCACAGCCATGGGAAGCTTGTTCTTGAAGTCGCCAACAGAACAATCCTTGATGGATGCAGGCAAAACAGGCTTAGCGGAAAGCAAGTGCAGCAGCTCTGCCTCTTCCAGCCCAAAGTGTGACGTCTCAATCAGGCAAAGAGTCGCTTTCACCAGGTCTCCACCAAACTCCTCCACAACACGACCGAGAACCTACAAAAACCAAGAATATAAATAAGGCAAATAATTACACAAACAAATAAATATAAATAAATAAATAGCGTACAAAAGTAAAATAATAAACAATATACCCAAAGAATATAATTACCAAAATGATGCAATAAAATTGTTTTCCCAGGTTAACGTTACCTATTTCCTGTTTTTCTATTTATGTATGAAATATAAGTGGTTCCAAACAAGAACAAGTTTACAACACTGTGCCTAAAAATCTTCGACACGCTTGACAAATATTACCAACCATTCCACAAATTAAGGTAATGTGGTTGAAGAAAATAAAACCCAACAGATGGGTAAAATATACCTGGCCATCATTCAAATCCAACAAAGATTACAAGATTTTCTAAACTAAATGCAGTGCTACATGTTATGTCAAGAACAAAGTCCAACTGAGGAATATGCTCACAATTTCCACCAAGCCAGCAAGCTGATCAGAGAGCACTTTGATTTTGTTTGTCAGATGCCTGAATTCTCCAAACACTCTCAGCTCTTCGCATGCTATGCTGAGGTACAATGGCCTACCTGCATCCGACTTGCTAACCAGGATCGTCAGCTATGGGACACAAACAAAGAAAAAACAAATAAAACATACAAATAAGGTTAAAATATATAATTTATAATGGTTTTTTTATAACCTGTCGATGGAATGCTCACGATTTGCTCATTAAAATTGTCACCAGAGAAAACCAAATAAACATGCACATATTAAATAAGTAATACTGTCGAGGCATGAAAGCTATTATAATTTATTCTGTAGCTTAAGTTTTGTTTCTTATTTGGTGAAAAAGAGATCATAGTGGTTATTGTTTAACTTAAATTAGTTTAAGTATAAAATCCCTATCCTATCCTATCCTATTCAGGAACTCGAAAGTCCTTGGGGCACCACAGATGATCCTTTAACCAGTGTACTCCATCTTTCTCTGTCCTCAGCAGTCCTCATGGCTTCACTCAAGTGTCAAGCCAGTCCATTCTCAAAAGTTGTCTACTCACCTCATTTTCTGTCTCTCTTCTTCTGCCTCCTTGCACCGTGCCTTGCAGGATGGTCTTTGCAAGGCCTGATACTCTAGTGATCATTCCAACAGAGTTTCTATTTCTTCACCACTGTGAGCAAGTCATCATATTGTCCAATGGCTTGTGTGATGGTCTGTCAGACTTCGTCGTGGGTATAGGAGATTCCCAGAAGTCTTCTGTAGCACCTCATCTCCATGCTTTGTATTCTTCGTTGTAGCACCTCATTTCCATGCTTTGTATTGTTCGTTGTAGGTCTGCTGTGAGTGTCCATGTTTCATAAGAGTACAGGAAGAGGGAGATGACAAGGGAGCGCCGCAACCTTACCTTGGAGTGTAGACTGATAGTCCTGTCTTTCCAAATGGGCTTCAACCTTGTCAGGGCAGCAGATATTTGTGCTAATCTGGAGAGGACTTCTTGTTGGGACCCATTTTCTGATACAATTGCTCCAAATATTTGAAGCTGTGCACTGTTTTGAGGGATTGACCTTGGACTCATGTCCGGATCCGTGCTGATGCCATTGGTGTTGTTGGTCATCAGTTTGGTCTTCTCTGCACTTATTTCCATTCCAAAGGCTCTGGAGGTGGTGTCAAGTCTCTGTACCAGCTGTTCAAGTTCTTGTTCCTCTCCAGCCAATCCATCAATGTCATCTGCAAGATATTGGAGATTGCTCTACCTCCTATGCTGACTGTGCCTTCATGATCTGCCAGAGCACCTGAAATGATGTGCTCCAGAAAGATTTTTGAGAGCGTAGGCATCTTTGACTAAAGCAGATAGTTGTTCTAAACCAGTTCCCGATGGCACTGTTATGAAGGACTGCACTGGTAACCTTGCAGCTTGTCAGCCAGGCTTTTGATGACTTTAATAATGTTAAGGCTGATGTTGTGTACTCTCATGGTTGCCCACAGAGCTGCATGCCAGACTCGGTCAATCACTTTCTTGAAGTCTACAAACACATGATATAGATTTTAGTGCTGTAAGTATTTCTCACAGATTATTATGAGTGGTGCTTCACCCTGCTTAACATTCTTCAACCCCTTGGGGTCATGAGCAATCTTGCCACTGTAGATTGTTCTAACCTATAAAGGGAAAAGGGAAAGCCCCAGTTGAAAACCTGTCTTTCCTTTATAGGCATGACCGATTCACTGCGGCAACAGTACCCCCGTTGGAGTGCCGGGGGTTTCAGTATAAATAGTATCCCCACTTTCTGGAAATTTAGTGCTTTAAATTCCCACTGTCGCTGTCTTCATTTGCTCTTTCCCATTCCTGACCTGTCCTATCACTCTGCTATACTATCTTCTTCTTCGCTAGATCAATGACCTACCTTTTTTCTTGAAAACTCTTCCTGGACAAGACTCCTTGTTTGCGTATGAGGTCTGTTGGATCAGCTTGGGAGTATTGGACGCTTTCTGCCGGGTGGTCACTAGGGCTTCCTATGATGTTATTATTTAGCAATATAGGCATTTTATATGTATGTGTTTTGTTGATAATTTATAATGATGTTTGTATTCTATTTTGTTTTTGTAACCGGGGGTTCGAGTAGTTGGGGTAAAGCCTCAGCCGTCCCCTGCGTGGGATGTCTTTATTGTAAAGTGACTGGCCGGTGGAGGGCGTTCAGTTTTCCCACTAGGGTTGTTTCAGCAGATCTTTTATGCGGATCGGGGGTTGTCCGGTCCTGATTTGGCTCGGAAGAGTCCGCTGGACCTAAAGCAACAATCAATCAATCAATCAATCATAACATTCTTCAGCCATGATTTGTTCAGCTTGGGGTTTCATCTTGTTGAGTATTATTTTTATGGAGTTGTGGTGTTTGTGGGTCGGTTTCATGTCTGGACTTGCACAAATGACAATAAACACTGGCTTCTAAACTGGTGAACTTTATTGAACGTCCTCTTGTCAACATCGCTCGAGGCGGAAGCCCGGATTTATCTTTTTACTAAAATCAACTCAAATAAAGTCTAACCTTACAATTTTCTGCTGGGATAGCTGATGAAGTTGATGGTGCAATAGTTTTGACACTCCTGAAAGTTATCCTTTTTGGGAAGAGTGATGACAAGTGATGTGGTCAATGGTGTAGGCCACTCCCCACTCTGCCAGATCTTGTTACAGATAATGAAAATCATCGCTTCTTTTCCTTCGGTTTTGGTTCTTATTCATTAAAAATGGGCTCATATAGTAGTTATAAGTTATATAAATATAAAATCCAATGCAGTGTTGCGAAAAGATATTGAAATAAAAGATTCAATCATTCACTCAAACAAATATTTCCCAAACCTTCTGATGTAAAGGAAGAGATAAGTGTTAGAAAATATGATAATAAATACAATAGCAAAAATAATTTAAAAAATAAATATACACTCTAATTACTGTACATAGGAATTTTAAAAAAATAATTTTTAAAAATTTCTTTTACAAATGACATAACGATGATTATGTTAATTGATTTGCTTATGGTTGGTTTTGCCTTAAAGGCACAAGTAATATGTAAGCACATACCAAACTTGAACCAAATCCCTCCAGTAGTTGGTGAGAAAATAATAGGATTAGAACAAAAACTCAACAAATTATGACATCAACATGATGATGTTACCCGATATGCATACTTTTTTGTCAACTGGTAGAGTTCACTATTTCCTAACTAAATATAATTAGTTTAACAGAAATTCTTCCATTAGTTTCACAGAAAAGTGCGCAAATATCTCCAGACGGATGTTGGACAAAGCCCAAAACAATAGTTCCCAAGGTTACCCAGAACTTTACAGTTCAGGAACTAATAACATAAAGAAATATTATTAAAACAACGACCTGTTCTGGGTCTAGTCGTTTGTTAAATGGCAGCAGGAGCTCTTCCACGATGCGTTTTCGGACATTTTCATCCAAAGGGTTGACCGCAACCTCCTTCGTTTGGTCAGAATGCTTTCGCAGGGAATCCAAGCATTCTCCTTCCAGTGTGCTCACGATCACTCTCATACCCTCTGGCAATTTCCGAGGCAGCCATGTCAACTTGTGGGCATTTCCTGCACACACAGACGTACATGCCCACAAAATGATGAATGCCCACACAAGGTTGTATACACGTGTACACAATACATGTCCATACACACATGCACGCATGCACACATACACACAAACACGCACACACATAATATACACACATATAAACACACACACACACGCGCGCGCGCACATGCACACTCAATTACACCCAAATTGTTACTCTACCAAGATAGCTACAACAATTATGCCATCTAGACATAGTTGATTAAAACTAGAAGCCTATATGACTCATATGCTACTCAAGGGACTTGCAATATTTAACATGACAATGACTGGCCAGAAAAAAAAACAAAATGAAAGATCAATCTATCATCTCTAAAAACAACAAGTTTGGATGTTATATCCCTCGTGGTCTAGGGTCAAGGTCAATTCAAAGTACGAATACTAAACGTCTTTGGACAGCTCCAGTGACCTTGACCTTGGAGTGAGGTTGACCAAATTTGCATAGAATGCGTGTCTTTTTTATATCTATCATGCATCAAAGAATCATAAGTTCAATATTAATAACTTATAAAAAATGTTAAATTTTGTGAAAATGTTCATTTTTTTACTAACATTTGTTGACCCTGTGATCTTGACATTGAAAGGAAGTAATTCATTCACTTAAAATAAATGAGGTCTCATGGATAAACACCATCTTCCCATGTGTGGTTGTGATAGTTAAAATAGGTTCTGAGATATTAATCCACTTGCAAGTTTTGCACAGACAGACGGCGGATGGTGGACGGCGGACAGACAAACGGAGGGACTAATTTTTGGGGGTGTTAAATGTCAGTTTTAGACTATTTATTTTTTTTAATTAAAAAAACATCAAAATAAAATAACACAGTGCATAGCTTCAAATAGTTTGGAGCCATTGTTTCAGACAATGAGTCCAGACAGGAAGTCCACTCCAGGATCGCACAAACAACTATTGCCCTGGCAAGGTGGAAGCCCATTTGGAAAGACAAGACAATCAGTCTACATTCCAAGGTAAGGCTGCTGCGCTCTTTTGTCATCTCCATCTTCCTATATGCTTAGCAAACATGAACCCTCACAGCAGATCTACAACAAATAATACAAAGCATGGAGATCAGGTGCTACAGAAGACTTCTGGACATTTCCTATACCCAGCACATCACAAACGATGAAGTCCGACAGACCATCACACCGCAACACGATGACCTGCTCATTGTGGTGAAAAAACGGAAACTCCGATGGTATGGCCACGTCACCAGATAATCAGGCCTTGCAAAGACCATCCTGCAAGGTTGCAAGGAGGCAGAAGAAGAAGGAAACAGAAAAAGAGGTGGGAGGACATCATTCGAGAATGGACTGGCTTGACACTGAGTGAAGCCATGAGATTTGCCGAGGACAGAGAAAGATGTAGTACGCTGGTTAAATGATCATCTATGGTGCCCCAACGACCTCCGAGTTATGGGATAGGATAGGATAGGATAGGATAGGACTATTTAGGACTCATCATGCACACATTTGCAAAACTAGATTTTTTCGGGGAAGGGGGGGGAGAAGAGGAAGAGGGAGGGAGGAAGAGAGGGGTAGGGGGTAGGGTGAGTACATAGACTCACATTGCTATGCATGTGAGTCAAAAAAATGTAACTAAAACACTCCTGTACCTCTTCACTTTTCACAGAGATTGGCAACTCGTAAGAGAAACTAAGACAATGAATCAACTGTTACTCAACAATTTAATACTTCTACAAACATCAGCTTTTCATTAGGGATATCTCAGTCTATTGACACAAGAAAAGGATGACAGACATTGTTAGGAATTACTAACCTTTCTTAAATCTTTTAAACTACAAATGTTTCACCTGTTTCATCCAGCTGATTCAGGGCATCGATAAAGAAGACCAACTTTTGGAAGCCTTTTCTCTTGGCTTCTTCCACAGATTCTTGAAACATGGTGGTAGTGAAGCGCATCATGTCATCCTCATCAATGGGCATGCTGTCTTGTTGATCTTCTGGCATACACTCACGGTAGATTCTGGACAGTATGCTGTACACTGAGGTTGAGTCTGGTGTTACACCAACGAAGTGGAAGAACACCTGTGAAAAAGCGAAATCTAAATATGTAATGGATGGCACTGTTCAAATATCAAAATCATCATCATCATCATCGTCATCATCATCATCATCATCATCATCATCAGCAGCAGCAGCAGCAGCAGAAGCAGCAGCAGCAGCAGCATACCATCAGCATCATCATCACCATCATCATCATCATCATCATCACCATCAGCATCATCGAATGTCTAGCAACAGCAGTAGGGGTTGCATTAACTGCATGCACAATTTTCCGATTAATGCATTCTTCTAAAAAGGGGCACACAATTCCAAGACAGTGGATGCCATTTTAATCATGTTTATCTACACCCAGATATACAAAACTAACAGTGGTGCATCCATTCAAAATTTGGTAAAAGTTAACTATAATTGCACAACCCTGACAGTCCATGAAACGCAAGGGTTAAGAGTCAACAACTGCAAAGCGTACCTTGAAATCCTTATTCATAGTCATCTCTCTGGCAGAATAGGCCATCAGAGCACTTTTGCCAGCACCAGGATAGCCAACCAACGTCAACAGATTTGCGTTTTTGTCACCGCTGTTCACGTACACATTTATCTCTGCAACTTCTTTGTCACGCCCTAGCAACACCTGTTATGTAAATATAGAATATAGAAATATAAAAGACTGAAGAGTGTTTCAAAAGGACTGGAAGATCGACTCATATTTTATTTCACTTCAATAGAAACAATTATTTTGTGCAATGAGATAAAACAAATGGGTTGAACTAAAATACTCATGCAAAACCACCCACAAATAATGGTGAAATAATAATAATAATAATAATAATAATAATAATAATGATAATGATAATAATAATAATAATAATAATAATAATAATAATAATAATAATAATAATAATAATAATAATGATGATGATAATAATAGTAATTTATTTTACAAATAATAATTTATTTTATAAAGCGCAATTCCAAATTAAAAAGTCTGCTCAAAGCACTCACACGCATACTCTCAAACATGCACTTGCAGAATATGAGACTCTCCAATACAATAAAACTATAGATACTGGCTAGACTACATACATCTAACACATATACTACACACACAAACACTCACTCATACACACACACACACACACACACACACACATCCAATAATCAATTTGAGCAGACGACTGCGAACTAAAAACATAGTTTTGCGCTATGAAAATACGCAGCCCAAGAGATGGGCTTGATGTTTATGGGTAGCAGAGAGGCCTTTCAATAAATGGTCACAGAAAATAGCTGACTATCTTCATTTGGGGAGTGTCCCCACAGTAAGGACAAAAGCATACATGTACAAATGTGCAGTACAATTAAACAAAAAAGTGAAAGGTTCTAAATGACGTAAGAAAATGTAACAGTCCACTCTTGAACATAGCTCAATACTATAAAATATGGTATGTGATCTAAATACAAAATAATATGGAAATATGAGAGAGAATAAAAAGACTAAAACAAAGTTTTTAAATCTTAAATAGCACATTACAAACTCAAAGAGTCGTTCAACAAGAAAAAATAAATTCCTTTAAAAAAATAATCGAAGATGTAAAGGCAAACTGTAATAAGGTATGACTTGAGCACCTTCTCCAGCAACACATGTTTACATCATGATGATGACATACAGTCGTTGCAAAGTTTTCTCCATGTTTTGATGCTCTTTTCTTTGTACATCTTACATGCTGACACCCTTTCTTCAACTAATTTTAATCATGTGATTTTGGGTTTCCGTACGTGATTTTTCCACTCCCCCCATCCCACCTCTCCCTGCACGAGAAAGTTTTGTGCTGTCCTACAGCCATAGGTATGTGGTAGAACGTTTGCCTGGCACACTGATGACAAAGGTTCTCGTCCTAGGGTGGGCAAGATGAAAGTGGCCGTTTCCCACTGTCTATCTTAGTAGTATGATTGCTCTGGTAGTTCAGTATTGATTTCGTTCTCTACCTACCCCTTTTTCTCTGAATGGGTGTGGACATTACACTTCAGTGTTCATTCACTTACACACTTTTGTGCAACCTTATTAACAATACACTACAATCTATAATTGTAGGCAGAAATTCGCCCTAGCCTATTATCTCACCTCTGATCGTTGCAACAAGAAATCTTCCTGTTCTGCTTTCTTCCTCTCCGTTTCCGACATTTGATGTTCATCTGAGATTTCAGGGTATTGCACAGCGATCCTAGCTTTGAAGTGCTCCAGAATGACCTGGGCAGAATTTGGTACTGTTTATTGTGATGATGATGATGATGATGATGATGATGATGATGATGATGATGATGATAACAAAGGTGGCTTGTAAGGTGCTTCATCCATGAAGCTCATGCTCTAAGCACGCCATACATGTGAATAGAGAATATAAAGAATAGCAGGCAAAATAGTGATGAATTACAAACTGTAACTAAAGTAGTATATTCTGGACACCAGTACATTATAAAGTCAACTCTCTGCAGGAACATTTCATGTAAAATATGGGTCCGTAACTGTGTTTTACTAATATTGTATTACATTGTTACAAGCAATGTTTGTATCAGTCCAGGACTTTACTTGAAAACAGATTTTAATAAATCAAAAATTCATATCTCTTAACACAGGCGTTTGTTGTTTTTATCTCTTCATAGCACCGTCCGAAAACAAAACTTTGCGAGATTCAACTAAGTATTCTTTATAGGATCCTCCTGCAAGCAATTATATTATATTACTTTCCTTGACCACACCATTCAATTCTAACATGGACACCACCACAGAACTTACAGCATCGATTTCACTGGATCTGGCATAATTACAGAAAAATACTACCACGGACCGAGCCAAATAGTTGTCTATAACAATTCCTTAGGTAAGTGGATATCTTTTGGAAAAGTATAGTTTGTAACATACCTGGCCAAACTTGTCCAAGTTTCCAATCACCATGCGGTTTCCTTCGCGAGATTCCACACAGCAGTCATAATCCATAACCTGCTTAGGAAAATGCGACTTCACCTTCTCTGAAAATATAAGTGGACAAATTTAGCGATATTTCAATAATACTCTAAGGAGGGTTACAAAGACTCTTTTTGTAAAACAATCATGCTATCTCTTGTTTCTCACAGTGAGTTTATGAAAAAAGTACCCTTGGCTCAAACACTGCATTTTTGGTAGGCTTTCAAGGTAAAATATGGGTTCCTATCCTATCCTATCCTATCCCGTAACTCAAAGGTCGTTGGGGAACCACAGATGATCGTTTAACCAGCGTACTCCATCTTTCTCTGTCCTCAGCAACCCTCATGGCTTCGCTCAGTGTCAAGCCAGTCCATTCTCGAATGTTGTCCTCCCACCTCTTTTTTGGTCTCCCTCTTCTTCGGCCTCCTTTGCAAGGTCTGATTCTCTGGTAACGTGGCCATAACATCGGAGTTTCTGTTTTTTCACCACTGTGAACATGTCATCATATTGTCCAATGGCTTGTGTGATGATCTGTCGAACTTCATCATTGGTGATGTGCTGGGTATAGGAAATGCCCAAAAGTCTTCTGTAGCACCTATCTCCATGCTTTGTATTCTTTGTTGTAGATCTGCTGTGAGGGTCTATATTTCGCAAGCGTATAGGAAAATGGAGATGACAAGGGAGCTAAGCAGCCTTACCTTGGAATGTAGACTGATGGTCCTGTCTTTCCAAATGGGTTTCATCCTTGTCAAGGCAGCAGTTCAGTTATTTGTGCGATCCTGGAGAGAACTTCCTGTCGGGACATATTCTCTGATATAATGGCCCCTAAATATTTGAAGCTTTGCACTGTGTTGAGGAATTGGCCTTGGAATTTGATGTCCATGTTAATGCCATTGGTGTTGTTGGTCATCATTTTGGTCTTCTCTGCACTTATTTTCATTTTATAGGCTCTGGAGGTGATGTCAAGCCTCTGTACAAGATGTTCAAATTCTTGTTCCTCTCCAGCCAATCCATCAACGTCATCCGCAAAACGGATGTTGGAGATTGCTGTACACCTGATGCTGACTGTGCCTTCATGATCTGCAAGGGCATCTGACATGATGTGCTCTAGGAAGAAGTTAAAGAGTGTTGGAGAGAGTAGGTATCCTTGACGCACACCGAATGTTGTTGTGAACCAGTTTCTGATGGCGCTGTTGTGAAGGACTGCACTGGTAGCCTTGTCATACAGGCTTTTGATGGGTTGAGGTAATCAAACACAGTGACATTATTCATTGTGAGTTCCTGAAAACTCAGGAACCATTCACCCCTACCACTGTGTGGTTGTACTTGAGATTTTGTTACACAGGTCAAAAGTGTGGTGTGTGTGGTTTTGTGTGATTGTTAGTGGGAGCAGAATACACCATAAATCTTGACTGTGCGTGGTACAAGCAACATCATCATTATTATTAATCTATAGTATTACTGTCACAACGTTCAAGCAAATTGCAGACACACAATATAGAACGTCCTTACTCTTTAAGACTTCAAGAGATTCGATAGCATCTGCCTCAGACTCTGAGTAGGCAGGTCTGATGTCCTCGTCCACTCTCTGCAGAAAGTCTGGCTTGCGAAACATGAACAAAGCCTGCAAGAAAAAGGAAGTCACCAGGTTACTTAACCAATCACAAATACTATGGTATGGTAACGACTGTTGCTGAGAAAATCTCCTGTCATGGTGAAGAATGGAACCCATGTCACATGCACCCCGTGCACACCAAGAGAGCATTTTATCGATTAAGACACTCTGTTATTCCTCCCCCTCCTTTTTTCCACTTCAGCCTATTGTCCTGTAGTTTATGCAGCCCGTCTTCACTGTGGATGTCTACATTCAGCCTGTCTTCATTGTGGATGTTTACATTCAGCCTGTCTTCACTGTGGATGTTTACATTCAGCCTGTCTTCACTGTGGATGTCTACATGCAGCCTGTCTTCAGTGTGGATGTCTACATGCAGCCCGTCTTCACTGTGGATGTCTACATGCAGCCTGTTTTCACTGTGGATGTCTACATGCAGCCTGTTTTCACTGTGGATGTCTACATTCAGCCTGTCTTCACTGTGGATGTCTACATGCAGCCCGTCTTCACTGTGGATGTCTACATTCAGCCTGTCTTCACTGTGGATGTTTACATTCAGCCTGTTTTCACTGTGGATGTCTACATTCAGCCTGTCTTCACTGTGGATGTTTACATTCAGCCTGTTTTCACTGTGGATGTCTACATGCAGCCTGTCTTCACTGTGGATGTCTACATTCAGCCTGTCTTCACTGTGGATGTCTACATTCAGCCTGTCTTCACTGTGGATGTCTACATTCAGCATGCCTTTTAACTTACATTTGGATTGTTGTCCCAGTAAGCTCCAGTCATGATTTCAAGGCCAGTTACGGACATCCCTGGAATCCATTTGTACCTGCACAATATATTCATTTACATTGCGATTTTTTTTACATTTGTATTTCTGCAGCATACTCATCATTTATGTACATGTAATTTGGTCTGCTTTCTCAGCAGAAGTATATAAATAACATCCCCTTCCTCTCAGTCTGTTCCCCCCCTCCCCCCACCTCTCTCTCTCTCTCTCTCTCTCTCTCTCTCTCTCTCTCTCTCTCTCTCTCTCTCTCTCTCTCTCTCTCTCTCTGCCCATCTCTGCTCCTACCTCTCATTCACAAACACACACATACACACTCACCTTGCTTTAATATCAGCAGGAACTTCTTCGGGTTTCATGACAAAGCCATATCGTTCAGACAGCATGCTCAGAAAATAGGGGAATTCATTTTCCTGTCGACACCTGTACCAAAAAGAAAAATTATAAGACATTAATTAACTGAACAGCTTTGAGATGAAAGACTCAATTTAAAAGAAATGCCTAAACAACTAAATATCTCTTGCTTCTGAGACAGAGTCTACGAATATTTTTGTTAAAAAGTAGCCGTCATATCCTATCCTATCCCGTAACTCGAAAGATTGTTGGGGCACCACAGATGATCGTTTCACCAGCGTACTCCATCTTTCTCTGTCCTAAGCAACCCTCATGGCTTCGCTCAGTGTCAAATTAAGCCAGTCCATTCTCGAATGGTGTCCTCCCACCTCATTTTTTGCAAGGCCTGATGCTCTGGTGACTTGGCCATACCATCAGAGTTTCTGTTTCTTCACCACTGTGAGCAAGTGATCATGTTGTCCAATGGCTTGTGTGATGATCTGTTGGACTTCGTTGTTGGTGATGTGCTGGGTATAAGAAATGCCCAGAAGTCTTCTGTAGCACCTCATCTCCATGCTTTGTATTCTTCGTTGTAGATCTGCTGTGAGGGTCCATGTTTTGCAAGCGTATAGGAAGAAGGAGATGACAAGGGAGAGCAGCAGCCTTATCTTGGAATGTAGACTGATGGTCCTGTCTTTCCAAATGGGCTTCAACCTTGTCAGGGCAGCAGTTTTTGTGTGTGATCCTAGAGAGGATTTCCTGTCGGGACTCATTGTTTGATACAATGGCTCCTAAATATTTGAAGCTATGCACTGTGTTGAGGGATTGGTCTTGGACTTTGAAGTCCATGTTGATGCCTTTGGTGTTGTTTTGGGTCTTCTGTGCATTTATTTCCATTCCACAGACTCTGGAGGTGGTGTCAAGCCTCTGTACCAGCTGTTCAAGTCTAGTTTTTCTCCAGCCAATCCCGGCCATCAATGTCATCCGCAAAACGGAGATTGGAGATTGCTCTACACCCTATGCTGGCTGTGCCTTCATGATTTGCAAGGGCATCTGACATGATGCGCTCTAGGAAGATGTTGAAGAGTGTAGGAGAGAGTAAGCATCCTTGATGCACACAGATTGTTGTTCTAAACCAGTTCCCGATGGCACTGTTGTGGAGAACTGCATTGATAACCTTGTCATACAAGCTTTTGATGACTTCAATAATTTTAGGGCTGATGTTGTACACTCTCATGGTTGCGCACAAAGCTGCATGCCAGAATCGGTCAAACACCTTTTTGAAGTCTACAAACACATCATATAGATGTTGTTGGTGCTGTAGGTATTTCTCGCAGATTATTCTGAGGTTGAAAATCTGTTCAGTGGTACTTCGCCCTGCCCTGAATCCTGCTTGTTCTTCAGCTATGATTTGTTCAGCTGGGGGTTTCAACCTGTTGAGTATTATTTTCAGGAGGACCTTGCTGGGAGGGCTGATGAGGCTGCAGATGGTGTGGTAATTTTCACACTCCTGAAGGTTACCCTTTTTGGGAAGAGTGATAACAAGCGACTGGGTTCATGGTGTAGGCCACTCCCCATTCTGCCAGAACTTGTTACAGATAATGGTGAGGGCGTCAATCATCGCTTCTCCTCCTGCTTGAAGCAAATCCGCGGGCATGTTGTCCACTCCTGCTGACTTCCCCTTCTTCAGTGATTGCACTGCTGCCTTAACTTCTACTCAGAGAATTGGAAACTCTTCTTCCTCTTCTGTGCTCTGGGGACATACCAGAACTGATGGGTCTCCGTTTGGTGTGTGATTGTAAAGGTCAGAGCAATACTCTGTCCATCTATCCAATACTTCTTGTTCTTCTGTAAGGCATATATGCCAGACTTGCTTTGGATCGTGGAGGCCTTGTACTGTTTAGCACTTGTCAGCAGCTTCACGGTCTGGTAGGCTTTCTTGCTGTTGTTCTTGTTTAGACTGTTCACTATTTCCTGGTATTGTTCTTCTATCCAGTTCTCTGTTGCTGTGCGCATGCCTTTTCGGATGTCATTGTTGATTTTTTGGTAAGCATCAGCTCCATGTGAGGTGTTCTTTTTCTTTTTCATCTCTCTTCGTTTGTCACACAGGTCCAAAAGTTCAGGTGTGATCCACGGTTTCTTCTTTGGGCGGTGCTTGCCAAGGATCTCAGTGGCGGCATCTGTTACAGCTGAGTTGAAGTGGTGGTCATGGTGTTGACATCTATTTCACCAGCTCCCAAAGTGAGCAGTGGTGCAAATTTCCCTCCAATTTTGGCTTGGAATATTTTTTCCACCTCTGGGTCTTGCAGTTTTTCCAGGTCGAACTTCAGTCTGGTGCACTTTGCTGTGTTTCAAGTGGAGCCGGAAGGACATCATCACGAGATCGTGGCCACATCCAATATCTACTCCTGGAAAAGTGCATGTCCTGGCAATGTTAATTCTTAGTCTGAAGCATGTCTTGACCATGATGTAGTCAATCTGGTTGTGATGCTCCCCGCTGGGACTGTGCAATGTCCATCATCCATCTGAGACTCTTGGAGTTTGCCAGATACAACAATCTGATACTGGCAAACACGCTTGATTTCCACAAAAAATCCAGTTTGCCAGTATCAGATTGTTGTATCTGGCAAACTCCACGAGTCTCAGACCCCTGTCATTTGTCTCGTTATTGCAGTGGGGTCCACATGTGTCTCCCCAGTTGTGGTACGCATTTTGGCCAACCTTGGCATTCCAGTCACCTTGCACTATGACTATATATGTCCTTCTTCGGCACTTGGTCAAGGATAGCCTGTAGATGTTCATAGAAATCCTTAACTTTGCTGTCATCATAGTCTGATGTTGGGGCATAGGCCTGGATGATGGTGATGTTGAAAGGGGCTGCTCTTAGACGGATGGTAATGAGACTACTGGAGACTGGGCGGCAACCCATGACAATGGCTAGAATGTCTTTGTGGACCAAGAAACCAATGCTGTGTTCATGCCTGTCATCTCTCCTTCTGAAACAAAGCTTGTGGCCTTTGTCAGTCATTGTTTAACCTAGGCCTTTCTGGTACAGTTCACTGATACTTAAAGTGTTCCATCGATAGTGGTCCAGCTCGTGGACCAGTTCTTCTAATTTTCCCTCCGCAGTTAAGGTCCTGACATTCCAGGTTCCTATGACGATGTTGGCTCTCGTGTGGATCCTGCTAAGTTGTCCATCAGTAGCACACTTATCACCACTGTCCTGGTGGCCAACAGAAGGCATGGTCATTGGTGACCCGGGCGATGACCGATCCAATATGGAGTGAGTGGTTCTTTTCATCATATGGTGTGTCTTGGGCAAGAAAGACCTGGCAGGACCCAATCCTCTCCAGGCTGTTGGCCACAGCTGAAATCCATGAGTACAGTGTGGCTCGCCTTGGCCTCGAGCATGTGGTCGTTGAACCTGTAGTAACATGAGATTCCTCCATCCGCGACTTCTGTGTAGAAGACTTTTGCCCAGTGACGCCATGCTGACATCACCCCTGTTAGTCGCCTCTTACGACACACCGGGAAATGTTGGGTCTATTCTATTCAGTGCCAGAACCCACAGGGCTGTAGCCATAATTATTGCAAATCTTGCATGTCAGGACACTCTGATCTGCTGTTTATTTATAACTTTAAAAAACAACAACTGAGATTTACTTATGGAACATCTATCAGAAATTCATAGAATATGTTCCCCTCTCATGAGTGTGTAGATACATAGTTAGTACTTGGATGGGTGATCATTCTTGGAAGGCAACCACTAAACAACAACAAAAATGAAACAAGAGCAAAACGCACTCCGGTCCACCCAGCTGTGGATGGGTACCTGGGCCAGTTTAGAATCGAGGAAGATGAAGCAGAGTGAGAGAAGAGATAGGCACTGCCCTCATTAAGCTGGCCTACAGAAAAGGCCAGGAGAAAGAGAAATAATACCTCTCCCAAAACCTAAAGGTTACAGGAACACCTTTACCTATTTGTGTAAATAATTACACAGATCATAACATACCTGTCAATTTCAGACAAGCAGGTCATGAGTGTTTCCCTGGTATCAGCGTCCTTTGGCACTCCCCATCGCAGATCACACTCTATGAGGTGGATCTTGCGTACCTCGCACCACTGTCTCAACACTGGGATGATGTGTTTTACAAGATGCTCCCTTTCACTGTGCATATCTCTGAATGTACTGCTGATGAAGAGACGCACAGTGATCCACCCTTTACGCTGCAAACAAAGCATTAATTCATTTTATTAATAGTTATAATTTGTAATAATAATACATTGATTAATAATGCCCAAATTCCTCACTGTTACAGCAATGCATGACAACTATACACCATAATCTCTCTGTTTGAAGTTTTACAAAATGTATTATTTGAATTGTGAAAGCCATAATTTCCCTGTTTCACATTACATATATATATATTTTTTCAAGTCTCAAAGATTCTCAGTGTCAAATCAGTCCATTCTTGAATGTTGTCCTCCCACCTCTTTTTCGGTCTCCCTCTTCTTCTACCTCCTTGCACTGTGCCTTACAGAATGGTCTTTGCAAGACCTGATGATCTGGTGACGTGGCCATACCATCGGAGTTTCCGTTTCTTCACCACTGTGAGCAGGTCATCGTGTTGTCCAATGGCTTGTGTGATGGTCTGTCGGACTTCGTCGTTGGTGATGCGTTGGGTATAGGAAATGCCCAGAAGTCTTCTGTAGCACCTCATCTCCATGCTTTGTATTCTTCGTTTGTAGATCTGCTGTGAGGGTCCATGCTTCGCAAGCATATAGGAAGATGGAGATGACAAAGGAGCGCAGCAGCCTTACTTTGGAATGTAGACTGATGGTCCTGTCTTTCCAAATGGGCTTCAACCTTGTCAGGGCAGCAGTTGTTTGTGCGATCCTGGAGATGACTTCCTGTCGGGACCCATTGTCTGATACAATGGCTCCTAAATATTTGAAGCTATGCACTGTGTTGAGGGATTGGCCTTGGACTTTGATGTCCGTGCTGATGCCATTGGTGTTGTTGGTCATCATTTTGGTCTTCTCTGCACTTATTTCCATTCCATAAGCTCTGGAGGTGGTGTCAAGCCTCTGTACCAGGTGTTCAAGTTCTTGTTCCTCTCCAGCCAATCCATCAATGTCATCCGCAAAACGAAGATTGGAGATTGCTCTACCCCCTATGCTGACTGTGCCTTAGTGATCTGCAAGAGCATCTGACATGATGCGCTCTAGGAAGATGATGAAGAGTATTGGAGAGAGTAGGCATCCTTGACGCACACCGATTGTTGTTCTGAACCAATTCCCGATGACGCTGTTATGGAGGACTGCACTGGTAGCCTTGTCATACAGGCTTTTGATGACTTCAATAATTTTAGGGCTGATGTTGTACACTTTCATTGTTGCCCATAGAGCTGCATGCCAGACTCGGTCAAACGCCTTCTTGAAGTCTATGAACACATGATATAGATGTTGTTGGTGCTGTAGGTATTTCTCACAGATTATTCTGAGGTTGAAAATCTGTTCAGTGGTACTTCGCCCTACCCTGAATCCTGCTTGTTTTTTCAGCTATGATTTGTTCAGCTTTGGGTTTCAACATGTTGAGTATTATTATCAGGAAGACCTTGCTGGGATGGCTGATGAGGCTGATGGTGCGGTAATTTTCACACTCCTGAAGGTTGCCCTTTTTTGGGAAGAGTGATGACAAGAGCGACTGGGTCCATGGTGTAGGCCACTCCCCACTCTGCCAGATCTTGTTACAGATAATGGTGAGGGCATCAATCATCGCTTCTCCTCCTGCTTGAAGCAGTTCCGCAGGTATGTGGTCCACTCCCGCTGACTTCCCTTTCTTCAGCGATTGCACTGCTGCCTCAACTTCTTCCCGGAGAATTGGGAGGATTTCTTCTTCTTCTCTGTTCTCGGGACATGCTAGAACTGATGGGTCTCCATTTGGTGTATGGTTGTAAAGGTCAGAGAAGTATTCTGTCCATCTGTCCAAGACTTCTTGTTCTTCTGTAAGGCATATGCCAGACTTGCTTTGGATCGTGGAGACTTTGAGCTGTTTAACACTTGTCAGCCGCTTCACAGTCTGGTAGGCCTTCTTGCTGTTGTTCTTGTTCAGACTGTTCTCTATTTCCTGGCATTGATCTTCTATCCAAATCTCCTTTGCTGTGCGCATGCCTTTTCGGATGTCATTGTTGATTTTTCGGTAGACATCAGCTCCCTGTGAGGTGTTCTTTTTCTTTTTTATCTCTCTTTGTTTATCACACAGATCCAAAAGTTCAGGTGTGATCCACTGCTTCTTCTTTGGTCGGTGCTTGCCAAGGATCTCAGTGGCGGCATCTGTCACAGCTAAGTTGAAGGTAGTGGTCATGGTGTTGACATCTACTTCACCAGCCCCCAAAATGAGCAGAGGTGCCAATTTCCCTCCAATTGTGGCCTGAAATAGTTCTGCCACCTCCGGGTCTTGCAGTTTGTCCAGGTTGTACTTCAGTCTAGTGCACTTTGCTGTGTTTACTCTCTTCAAGTGGAGCCGGAAAGACATCATCACGAGATCGTGGTCACTTCCGATGTCTGCTCCTGGAAATGTGCGTGTCCTGCCAATGTTGATGCTTGATCTTAAGCGTTTCTTGACCATGATGTAGTCAATCTGGTTGTGATGCTCCCCGGCCAGGACTGTGCCATGTCCATCGTCTGGAGTTTTTGTGGAGACCAAGCGTGTTTGCCAGTACCAGATTGTTGTATCTTATATATAAGAAGGGGTGTCGGATAGTGCAGTGGTTGGAGCACTCGCTACTGTGTCGAAAGTGAAGCACCGTCCGGTGCGGTTAGCACTTGGATGGGTGACCGCTAAGGTGTGAAGCGACAAACAACAACGCCCCCAGTTGACTCAACTGTGATTGAGTACCTACTCTCTTGAGGGTGGGGAAGGTAAAGCAGCGAGGGAGAGAGTTGGGCATCACCCTCATTACGCTGGCCCAAGATAAGTGTGATCTCCAACATCACGCTCCCCTACGGCCACAAGGCTATGGGACTACCTTTACCTTTTACCTTATATATAAGAATCTGTGAGCCTTGGAAATTGAATACCCATATACCTTAGTGTTTGGCACAACCGGGCGGTTGGAAGTGTCCACCAATTTATCGATCAGGTCAAACCAGTGCTTCACATCGTCCACAGTAGTCAGCATCTTCATCAGCTGATCAATGTCAACTTGCTCCCAGTAGGCTACCTGCCGACCCCTAACAGCCATTGTCCCCAAATTCTTCATTGATATTTCTCCTTTACTCTCTGTGCAACCTGTCTTGTGCTTTGAATCTGAAAATACAAATAAAATCACTGAAAAGCTCATCATCAGACATAGTCAAGCAGTGGGTAATTAAGAAGTTTGCTATTGTTTTCAGTACTATCAAAACACAACTAAGCATTCAAAAGTGTCACTCTCCTGCTTAAGATAGTTAAAAAAAAGTAGGCAAAGAAACTAACTAAATAAATATAAATTGATAAATTTAAAAAATCAATGAATCAATCAACCAATTCCGCCAAAATATTTTTTTTAAATAAATGAATAAGTAAAATTAAATAATTACATAAATTGACCTAAAGATTGATAATCTATGTTGACCTGATTCAGGCGCACTGCCTTGTGCTGAGCTGTCTGATTTGGCAGACTTGTCAGAAGCTGTTGAGGCAGCCAGAGGTTTCTTTGATGACCCAGATCCCATAATGGCTATGGCCGCCTTTGCCTTTGTGTACTCTTTCCTTGAACATTTTCAATTTTCTTCATGGTTAGAAGTACTTAGTAGTATATAGTAGTAGTATATTTATCAACGTCTGCTAAAACCAATGGTAATTTGAGGAGACATGTAAAACAACAACAATATAAAAGTATGAACGCACACAAGAACACCACAAAAATGAGATGAACGACTGTACCGTGTATACAAAAATACATATGTAGGTATATATACAAGTTCACACTGACAATAACACTCATGAAGTATTAATAATATTAATTATTATAAGAAGAAGACCTATTAATGTCTACTGAAACCTACGTAATTCCAGACAAAAAGAAGAAGAAAGAAGAAAAGGTATGAAGAATTTTTTAAGAGAAGGAGAAGAAGAGCAACAACAACCAAACAACTACAACAACAAAGGCATGATAATTTTTATAATTTATACTTACCAAGCAGTTTGGCCTTATACTTAAGTTATAGGTAGAGAAATTATCATGGAATTGGAAATAAACTATCATGAATGCAAAGGGATCACTCGATCTCTTGTGCAGTAGTTTACTAAACTTGATCTACTGACACTACTATACTGGTACTAATAATGATAAGCTAGATCGCTCTGACTCTCATAGTTTACAAATGAGCATTCGACGGTTAGTTTTTCTAATTATATTGCTGCCTGATATGATCGATGTTAGCCTAGTGTAGGCTAACATTCTAACTAGTAACTATCTACCTGAACATACTGCTGCAGATCGAGCAGCCTTGTACCCAACCCTGATCAATTAAAACGGGCAATCGATCTTGTCCAGCTAGATTTGTTTGGTGTTCTACTTTCTGCACTGCTGCAGCTTCGGTACTGTAACTCTGAGCTAACGGTCTAGGCCAAGCTTGTACACATCGTCAAGGTAAACAGTCCAGCCCCCGCGAAGTTAATCAAAGGGGCATCAGTCAGTACAGCTATGAGAGAGGAGAGTTCCGTTCCTTCAGTGGGTAGTGAGGAAAGAGAAATGAGAGACGTGGGACTGTTTGAATGTGTGAGTGTGTTTGCGTATGTTGTGCGAAAGAGCAAAGAGCTACAGAGTCCCTGGACATCTCTGGTAAGAGTCACACTGCTAGTTGCGACTGACTTCACACTGTGTGGCAAAGACTTCCAAAGGCACAGGCGCTTGTATCTGGACACGCGAGTGCCTATTCCTCGGGACGCCTTGGGTATCTAGATATCTAAAGGGAGATGCGTCACAGGCATTGGCCCTCGCGTGTCCAGATACAAGCGCCTGTGGTCTGAGGAGGGCGGGGGTAGGGGGTTGGGGGTGACGTAAGTCGCCAGTCTCTAATAGCTCTCTAGAGTATCTATGGTCTGAGCTCTCTCCTACGCAGTGTGGACGACGTAAGTCTCGGCCGTCTCTGCTACGCAGTGTGCGTATGGTCGGGGTGTGTTGTGTACTGTGTGAGTGGGGTGGGGACGGGATCTCGAGGTTTACAATGAGTATCAGAGGCATGCATCAACTTTGTATTATTATTATTATTATTATTATTATTATTATTATTATTATTATTATTATTATTATTATTATTATTATTATTATTATTATTATTATGGCCTGATTATGACATCATTGTAAAACAAATAGCAATGAAAATAATGCATTATTGCCCTCCCCTCCAACCCCTTTCAGAAAATTAATCAATATTTTTTATGAATGAATTCCAGTTATTTCTGATCTTTTGCGAAATATAACGTAGTGTAAGTACAGAATTGTAGGCATATATAAAAAAAGATACATGTATGTGTTTTAAGGTATAATGAACAAATCTTAATTGATCTCTTAGTTTAGAATATTAATGGTGTGTGTGGGTGTGTGTGTGTGTGTGTGCGTGTGTAATTTTCTTTGGTTTCAATTTAATTTTGGGGGTGGGTGTTGGGGATGGGGTAGGGAGGAGGGGTAAAGTATACCTAACTGGTTTTTAAAGATATTGATGCTTAGTGAAACAAGGATCGAGGATTTTGTCCAATTTCGTTGTATATATTTATTCTGAGGGTTGTGCTCAGCAACACTTCAACACTTCAACATCACTCAACACTTTTCAACTTTATTTTTTTACAAGTTTGACCACGCCATTATAAAGATATTGTCATATCTGGATTTGATCTGAAATTATAGATAAAGGAACCTTTATTGGCTATCGTCGTGACGGTTATCTGTGGGTCAAATGCTCAGTTGGCTCAGATACTCTGGCGGGGTTAGGCTGGAGAGAAAAGGAGGGGAGTGGAGAGAGAGAGAGAGAGAGAGAGAGAGAGAGAGAGAGAGAATCAATAAGAAAAGGGATGTCACTTTAGGAAGGGAAGCAACCGTGTTAATATCACGCCTACTAAAATGATAAGAAGGGGCTTAGAGTACTGTTTTTCTTTGCTAAAAAGCTCCTAGTTGTGTAAATTTGTCATGTTTAGAAGTGATTCAGATTTTTTCCAGCAATAAATTTTCCTCAGTGTATATTAATAAAGCGTTGTTTTATCGCAGTTGTGAAAATATCAGCATGTTTGTTTTTGTGTAGAGAGGTTATCAGCTGACCCAAGATGGCTGAGTTGCATCGCTAGTGCGCCTGTCTGTGATATAAATTGGTGGATTTTTGGAAGTATTTACCGAGCCGCTACTGGTTTAATTAAGTGAAATGAATCGTCATCAAGTTCTGACTGGAGCCTGCAATCCTGGCGAAAATTGCTACGCTGTAGGAAGTGTAGAAGGCATCCATTTCACGGTATGTTTTTTTGTCGGTGTCACGTCGGTGTTTTGATTCATGAATGTATACTGTATAAATGTGTTGGACACATTTTGTTTTCACATTCTGAAAAACCTCGTTTTTACTTAGATACATTTAGATTTGTAAATAATGTAGTGTAGTTGGTGTTTGGTGGCATTTGCAATACAATATTTATTTATATGGGTGGCTACAAATTGAAATTCCGGGTCAACCTGCCCCTTCCCACTCCCAGTAAGCCTAATACTGTCACTACCTAGACCGCTGTAATCGATATGCCTAGAAATAATTAAAATATCTCAAGTACACTTATGATACTAACGCCTGTCATTTAAGAAATTTTTATATATTATGAGTATTTGTTTTGCTGTTCCAAATGTGTTTATTTTTTAAAGCTTTTTTTTTGGCTTCATCTGTTATTTACTAAAAGTAAAACAATAACAGTGACTGATTAAGTGATTTAAATAACTATTTTTAGAGATCATGGATATAGAATGATAGATTCATAGATTCCTAGACCAAGAAAAAGTACTGTATTGTGTATATTGGTTTTAAGTGTAGTTTTAGGATGCGATCCAATGATCGCTAGGATTATGATCATTATCTCAAAGTTAGACAGCCATGAAAACTGGTCAAAAGATCATCTACAGGCGTCCTGGCCTAATCGACTGCTGATATCTTATCTATAATTGATCATAATATTATAAATTATACTAGTTGTCACGCCAACTGCCAAGGGGTTAAGGAGAGGGGGAGTGGCTAAGACAAACTAATTTGTGCCCCAAATCTTTGGTGTTGTAATCATTGGTTTTCAGTGTGATGCAATTATAGTGATGTTTAAAAATGTATCACATTACGTTTAGGAAGAATGTATTATTTACTGTATTCTTGTCTGTAAGAGCAAACTGTGAAATAACAAACTTGCTTTATATATGATTATTCATTGATTTGTCTGTATGGTTCATTTTCTTATGTATATTTAATGGTTCTATTCTGTATTTTCTTTGTAAATATAGTAGAGTGTATTTTAAACGGAGATTATAGGCTTACTTATTTTTTCTAATCGTTGCTCTCTTTTTCTGGTTAGAAGTAAGAACATAAGTTTATTCTTATTTGGAATTCTCATTTGGTTATTCTCATATTGTTAGGTAATTATTCTAATCAGTTATCCTTAGTTGGTTTGTTCAAAGTTTAAACTACTGAGTTCACCAAAATTCTTTCATTCTTACCCTGGCTTTTGAGGAAAGAGGACAGTTTGTTCATTTGGTATCTGGGCTCAACTGTTTGCCTGAGTATACCAAGTCAAGGCGAGTGTGCTGAATGCAGCTGAGTTGGTGTCATCTGTTACCCTTGCTCATTGCGTGGGGGGTTATTTCATGCATACTCTATGCATACTTCGTTCATACTTCTCCCATACTTCGTTCTTCATACTACTTCATCCATTTATCATTTGTTGACCATTCCTTCTCCTTATTCAGTGATGTCGTTTTCGTCGGCAAATCGGACATTCACCGATAAAATTTCAAAATGTCCGAAAGAGTCATGTTCTGATCGGCCTGCTGTCCTAAGGTTTTACACCTCAATCGGCCACCCTTTGTCCGTTTTTTTGCTTGTCTCATGTCTGTTTCGTCGTTATTGCTTCAGGCCATATTAATTTCCTATCATAGTATCAGATAAATAATTATAAAGGTGTTATGAGTTATTGTCAAACATCGCATGTCGGAAGCGCCAAGCAGACGACATATGCATCAGCAGAGAGAGTTAGAGTAACTCTCCTTGTTGCGAACGGCGCACTTCCAGCAATAAAACTTTTCGTTTTTGAAATGCTGCCGAAAAAGAAAAATAAACTTGTCTGTGGCCTCTTATTTGGTGTTGGAAAGTAGTCAAAATGATGGCCGAAAGATTTTCAAAATGTCCTAAAGGTTTGTGACTGAATCGGCCAAATTGGTTAAATGCTGAAAATTTCTAGCAACATCACTGCTTATTGGCTTGAGACGAGAATAAACGCGCCCGGAACTCCAACCAACTGCTTAGAGCCTCAGTGTATGGAAGAGTGCGACAGACATTCTAACTCATTTTAAAGCACGCATAAGCAGACGGTCACATAAGTTATTAAAGGGCCTAGAGCCATAGAGTACTTAGGTACTTAAAAATGTCCAGTTATTATTATTATTATGATCTTATAACTTATTGAAACTTAAGATAAAAATGAAGTCATTCATTTAGGTTTCTTAATAAATAAATTAATAATAATTATAATAATAATAATAATACAGGATGCTATACTCTCCTGTTTTCTAAATCAGACTCAAAACATGGCGATCTGTAACCAACAATCATTATATTCATACAATACTCACATGTTACAAACACTCCTGGCTGAGTATATAACAAATACTCATTCATCACTCAAACATATGGTATAAAGGCAAGTCACTATTACAGTTTTAGAAGATGGAAAGGCAGTGAATTTGTAAACAAAATTTTTGATAGACTGCATCCAATTGTGACTTATTGTCAATACCATTATTTGCTTAATATCTCAGTCAAAGTTATTTCACCAATGGAGAGGGTTGGGGTCATGCAGCAGAGCTGAGAATAAACGAGGCTTTCTGTGTCTCCCAAATGGATGTTGAGATGGCCTACCCTCTAAACCCGGTGACCGAACGAGATGCATTGGCTCAGTGGGAAGGAAGTTCAATGTCAATGCAGACATTTACCACTTCGGATGAGAGTATAAGCTCAAAGGTTTAGTTTGTGCTACACGCATTCCATCGCATAGACTTTAAAGATGCTGATGCTCATTTCCTAGACATGTGAGTGCCGGCTACACAAATACACCTAGCACTCACTAGGTCCCTTCTCCCCATCCCCGAGCGCTCAGGATTGTGCTTAGTCTGGGCGTCAAGTGGGGGCCTCAGGCGGCTTGAGTCAGATCCTGTATCAGCCAGCGCATTGAGCAGCTCATGAGCTGGAAAGTGCTATATAATAAGAATAATGAAATAAATAAATAAATTATGTAATACTTCCATGTGCACACACAAAAAAAGCATTAAGTGGATAGGCCATCTGAAACACACACCTAGACTTGGCAGAGGGAGAAAACCTTGGCTAGTCTATTGCACTGTATGGGAAAGGGTCAGTTAAGAATTAGGGTTAGGCCTAGGGCTAGAGTTAGCAAAAACATAACGGCATGCCATAGCCGAACCCAATAACAGTTTCTTTTTATTTTATTTTTTATTTTGTATGGTGGTATCACTATCAGGTGCAGACCTATATTTAAATCTGTCTTTGAAAGTAATTAAGATATCTATAAAAACCTAAATTACATTATTTCCCAAAGTTAGTTTTGTAAATATTTTAACAAGAAGAAGTTTGTTTTATTCCTTGTTTATTGAAGTTCTTATTTGTCATCATCTTCAGTTGCTGAAATATTTATATAGCTTCTTTAGTGTGTGTGTATATAGATATATAATTGCTACATGATCATTGATGTGATCTCAAGTGTTTTCTGTGTGAAACTGTAGAAGGAAGTAATTAACTTAATTATTAAGGCTGTGGCAAATTCATGTGTACAGTGTGGACATACTGACTTAATTGCTGACATTATTAAAAACTCATTTTCCTGCTGACCCTCCATCAAGTTTGTTTCACCTGTCAATTTTATAACTTATGATTCACGAGTTCATGGATACTGTCTGAGTCAGTGAGTGATGTATCCTAATGTTTCCTTAACTGATTTTCAAATACTGTGATTAGGATGATGCCACGAAGGTGTTTAAATTGCTTGGAGATGGTGGTGGTGGTGGTGGAGGTAATGATGATGATGGTGATGATTATGATGATTATGATAAAGATGGGAGAATATTATGTAATCACTAATCAGTATAATCTGATGTCTGATGATGCTGATGAAGAGGAGGTTACTATGAAGTATGATGATGATCAGGAGGAGGAGGAGTGGGAAGTTATGATGAGTAGTAGTAGTAACAGCATTTGATGATGAAAAAAAAAGGTGATAGTGCAGATGATGATGAGAAGGATGAGGATAAAGATGAAATCAACAATGAAAGGAAATCGGCAAGTATGATGATGGTGTTGAATATGATGATGATGATGATGATGATGATGATGATGATGATGATGATGATGATGATAATGATAATGATGATGATGATGATGGTGGTTGTTCCTGTGTTAGTAGTTAGTATACAAGTCAAATGTAGCAAAATATCACCAAATAGAAGTTTGTTTACCTGTTCAGTCACGACTTGTGTTGAGAAAATACACTTGAAAACTTTGATGTTGGCAACAGCTTATTATTTCATATAGACACTACAGGAGATCTAATAGGGGGACAGCTAATGGGGTACTGAGGAATGCATGATAAAGAACTTGGTTATCAGTTATTCACTCTACATTCAGTCAACTGTATCCCTGACTGCTGTATGTTGTTGCTCTGTTATGGTATGTGACAATGGCCTTTGCACTTGATCTTGACCATCACCTGTGCTTACTTACTGTTGTCATATTGAACTCCCTGTACATAGCTGGTTTAGTTTTTGCAGTTCACCCCAAAGGCCTTAACTGGTTAGCCTGACTTTTTTGCAATTGGCCCTCAAGAATCAAGTTCGTGATTGAGAATTTTCCTGCTTGTAAGTTGAAGCAAGATTTCTTTTGGCAACAAGTTAACAATATTACGCGGCTTTAACAGTTTAACTTTAAATTTAAGGGAAAGTGAATACTAAAACCGCAGGGCAAAGTATAACAACGCTATGCAAATGGTTAACTTCCGAGCCATTTTACTCTGATGGCCTGTCTTATTAATTGGTTCGTTGGAGGTTCACAAACCTTCTTCTTGAGGTTCTCAGATCCTGAACCTAGGTTCTTGAACCTTTTGGACAAAAAGGTTCCAGAGCCTTCTAATTATGACAGGCCATTACTCAGCCGGTGGGTTTTAAAACAATTACATTTTGTTGATTTGCTTATATTTGAGCTGGAAAAGCACTAGATTTGAGAATGAGGAGAAAAGGGGTGTGGGGTGGGCAGTGGGGGATATGTGTGGGGTATGTGTGCAATAGTGGGTGAAAGGGAGGAATTGACATCCAACACAACGGCCTCATTGTCAGGACTTGTCTCAAAGAGGGATCAGGACATACGATTATTTAAATATAAAATAAATTTTGTAATTGCATGCCAGCTTTCGTGAATTAAGTTTTCTCTCTGTTCAGGTGAAATGTTCCAGCAATCTCTCTCTCTCTCTCTCTCTCTCTCTCTCTCTCTCTCTCTCTCTCTCTCTCTCTCTCTCTCTCTCTCTCTCTCTCTCTCTCTCTCTCTCAGAATAAAAATATAAACATGGACAAGAAGAATTTTATTTTTAAGAAAAAACAAACTAACTATAATTTGTTGATTTCTGGTTTACAGGCCTATGCTGCAGGTTGCAACATTGCCATTCTTACTGGAAGCAACTTTGAACGTGTACAGATCATTCCTGGTGTTACTCATGGCAACATCAAAGTCACCTGCATCGGTTGTTCTACAGACACAGGAAAAGTAAGAAAAGAACATTTGTGATTTGAATGGTGATTTATGTGTGTGTGCGTGTGTATGTGAGAGCATGTATTCTAAAAGTCGGTACAAGTATTATTATTATTATTGTTATTATTATTCTTGTTGTTGTTAATATTTATCCGCCTAATCTAGATATAGCTATAGGTGCTTACACAAATACGGAACAACTTTATATAGAACTCGTAAAGAAAACTCGGGAAACTATTAAAGTTAACTTACATAAGAACTAATATTACTAACAGTAATGCACACACGTACACACACAAACACACCTAAACATACCTTCACACACACACCTACTCACACACACACCCCATCAACACACATGTGAGCTATGACATTTTAGATTAGTTTCATTTATTTCAATCCATGGAAGGAAAATCATTAGTTTTAAAGGAGGATTTAAATGACTGACCTGAAGATGAATTGCTAAGGGAAAGAAGCAGCTTATTTCAAATAATGGGGCTCCGATATGAAAAAGCATGTCCGCAGTTTAAAAATGTGCAGATTTATTCAGAATTGTAGTAGTAAGACTCTACATCAAAATCCTTTTGCAACATTTGGAAATAATGTGTATTGGCTATTGCCTCATAGTGCTTTGCATTATTAACAAGATAAGATTAGTATCTGATAAAGTTTAGAAGCAGTAGTATATTAAATTCTGCAGTTACAGAATATAAAAGTTTTTTTTCTTCTTCTTTCAGATTGCTGCAAGCTATGGCAAGAAGGTGTACATGTTTGAACCTACCCCCATCGCATTGGACAGCACACATGTGAGTTGTCTGTTTAAATAATGGACGTTTGATTTGAACAAAGCATCAGTGGGTAGAGAAGCTGCGATTTTGCAAAGCCTGATAGTACTAACATGATCGGTGCTCAGGCATATTCTTGCAGCAAATGCCATTTGCCCATTGTTAGTTTTTGCTGTAACATTTGTTCATAGGCGGGAACGTGTTTTGCGGTTTACACTATTTAAATATACAAATAGAGATGCTAAATTTATTACTACATTTCTCGGTTACATAAAAAAAAAATTGGGGGAAAGAAGTAAAAAAATTAGATGTAAGTTAGATGGGAACATTTTTTATTTTTTATTTTGCGGTTTACAGTTATTGGTTTAGGCATGCCCGACTCTGTTTTTTGAAGAATGTTGGAATTTTGGGTTTGGTGGGTTTTGTTGCCATTTAGTTTTTGGTTTGATTTTTGTGAACAGGGCACTGCACGCAAGGTTTGTCTTATCTGTGTGGTAGGATTTATTTTACACATGTTGTCAGGCACCTGTGGCAGCTGTTTTGGTGGATGTTTTGTGTTGTGTTAGATTTACTGTATATAAAAAGTATATATATATATGTATATATGGTGCAATAAGTGGATGATCGTAGTATAGTATTTCACAATTACATCTGTTTAGTTATAGTGTTTATGGACATACCATGCCTGTACAGCTTTGTGCAGGTCAACGCGGAAGTTTCAGCACAGGAATGTGAGGGCCATAGTTGTCACTAGATGATGTTAGTGGTGATAATCCACACTAGAATCCTGTATTGATCATATTTAGCCGCAGATCACAATAGTGGTCATTACACGTATGCACAGTACCACGAACTCGAACTAGTATTATTTACTACTTTTCCTGTTTTGACCGTTTTGGAACGTATCATACAGGAAGGAAGCATGCTTGGAACAGTAGATGCCTGGGCGATATTGGGGGGCATGTTGTATGGGTTGGGAAGAGATACTTTTGATTATGAAATATTGGCGTCTAACCTTGTGACCCCCACAACCCCATTCCAAATAAATAAATGAATAAATAGTTTTTGAGAGGGATGTTGTCTTCACATTCTTTATGTGTTGTTTTTTTCCCACATTGAATCTATAATTATAAGCTAACATTTTATGACATATGAGTTATATAAACTATTATCATATGATTTGTACAGAAATTTTATATATAGGTGCTTGTTGAAAATTAGAATTAACAAAGAATAAGGTGGTTGGATGCTTTTCGCTATCTCCTATTCCTTACTAGTTAGTATAGTTGTCAAAATAGCATTCTTAACTATTTAGTTCATTGTTTTTTTTGACTACGCTGTGTGTTTTGTTTCCCAGAAGTCAAGCTCTTCTGATAATTTAAGATTTGAGCATCAGGTAGTATGCTTCTGTTTTATTTTGTAGAATGTTTAGTTGTATGTAATTTGCTCTCTCTTATGTATATATATTTATGTATTCCATCTCGAGTTAAACAGTGAGTGTAATTTATTAGCGGTTTCCAACGTGTTTAAATGTAGTACCAAAAACAACAACTTTGTGCTAAAACTCATCCGATTCCACTACTGCAACTTTGCAGAAGTGGTTTGCGTCGTTGATTGTTTTACCTAGTTCTAGGAAATTTATAAATCTCCTAGATTTAATATATAATTAGGTGAAATATTATAACGTCCAATAATCGCAGTAGTTCTAGTTTAAACTAGATAGGTCTGAAACATTTTTGTTTGTAATGTTCTAATCTTTTTTTTTTCTTTCTTCCATTTATCTATCTTTTTATTTTTTTTATAACTTGATCCTATGATGAGAGATTTGATTTATAACAGGTTTTATCATTCTACATAGTTTTCTTTCTTTTTTTTTTAAAACTTGTACTTTTATCCATGTTTATTTCCATTATTGTTTTCTTCCTTTTCCTTTTTCGTACCTTTTGTTTAAATGTTAATTTGAATTTACATTTTTTTGTCTTCTCTAGCTAGCTTCCAGTTTCTTATTTTACAAGATAAACTAGCTCTAATTCATTGATTATTAACTTAAGTGACTACTGATTTTATAACGCGCCTTTATGGCCATCAGTATAGGATTTAGTCATTTGTTAGTGATTTCTTATAATTGGGATTCGTTTCCAGGCCTAATGTTTAATACTTATTGAAGGTCTTTGTTGTTTTTGATGTAAATAATTGTTGGCTTTACCTCCCTCCACTCTTTATCTGCCAGTTTGCTTTGTTGGAAGTGTGTACCATGCACCTACAAGCACTTCAGCCATTTCAAGCACTTTCTGTACAATGGACTGGTTTGCAGAACTTCAGCATGATTGATGGCAGAGCGATTGTGTATAATATATTGTCAAAAGAAGCTAGAGATTGTATTCCAGGGGAAAATATGAACTGCTGAATGTAATTTTTTAGTTATTAAATATGTGGCCCAACTTACTGTAGCGTCTGTCAACAAAACTATTCAGTAGAAGGAAGCTATTTCTTATGTGTCTGGCTTTCTAACACAGTGACGTGATAAGTAAATAGTGGGAAACAATGTACAGCAGATGTACTACCTCCACCCCTTGTGTGGCTTAACCGCAACAAACAACAAAAAACAAGCACTTTTATTGTGTAACGACAAGGACTTTTTAACAAAGGTGTTAAAGTAATAATCATAGTGACATTTCGCGCTTATAACCCATGCACATGCAGAGTAATAGACACACATAGTTCACGCTGAATACTTGTGAACCACCTCAAGCATTGCACTTGCAACTCAGACCAGTGTTCGCCTTTCTTGGGCGCACCCAACAATGCCCAACAAGAATTGCTGGTTTCATGTGTCAGACCTCATTATCTACTAATTTCACATGCTCATTCTGCACCCATTAGATTCATTTTGTGTACAAAAGTAAGATCTCGAAGTTGAAAATCTGTGTTCAGGCTTAAAGTAAGGATAGACATCAAAGACAATCTGTGTGTTCAGGCTTAAAGTAAGGATAGACATCAAAGACAATCTGCACTACAGTCTGAAACAAGAACATCTATTGTCTATCTAACCATCAGTTATTATGATGAGATTACAAGAGAAAACAAAAAGTATTACAGTATCATAGACTTTGAAAAGGGTGGGGGTAAGAGATGTTGGGGATGGGTGTGTGAAGGGGAGGTAATATCGGAATAAAAAAGTTGCCATATTTTGATCAGATGAGCTTCCACGAGGAAGAATTTTCATTCACTTTGTGCATTGAGTGTACCAGAGCTCTCATAGTACTATTAGCAACACTTCCTAAACTGATGTTTGTATTTTTTACCTTTAATGTTTGTTGTACAGTGGTTTGTCTTTTTATTTCATCCAACGTTGATTGCCCGCAAGCTTTTAGTATGTGTACACAGACCTGCACTTCCATTACATTTGTTGTGTATGGTTTTTAAGGCTCCTAATGTTTTGACTTCATTACAGTTTTTTACTTCCTAGATTAATTGTTACTAATTCTGTGCAAGATGTCGTATATATCTTTTAAAATAAATTTGTATGTTGTATGAAAAGTTATATATAAATTAAATACCATTATTCACATCATTTATTGTCATTTCCTTGGGGATGTTATTTTTGTGTGTGAAGAATTACATAGTAGTCGTTACTTCAACTCAATAACTATTTTTGTTTAGATTTCCGGGACAGTATTAATTTCTATGAAAACTGCGTAATATATATGTTTACATGACCAAGGTTGTTTTTTATTCTTTCGTTTAACAGCATTGCTGTTTTCTCAGACTGTCGATCAATCCTTTCACAAGGATCATCACCATCATCCAACCCATCGCTCACCTACGTGACTTTAATAGGCTAACATAAAATTAATGTGTCTTCAATGAAAAAACTAAGTTTATAATAATGAGGTTGAATGATGATGATGATGATGATGATGATGATGATGATGATGATGATGATGATGATGATGATGATGATGATGATGATGATGATGATGATAATGATGTCTGTTTGCGATGCACAGCATAGTTCATGCTTATTGCATGCAAGACGCAAAGAGTGCACAAGAGCAGGGAGGGCAAAAGCTGGGAAATGGTGAAGGGAGAAAGAGTGGGATTATGTTAAAACATTATAGAATTATTAAAGTGCCTGCCTTTACTGCTGTTAACTTTGGTACTAGAAGTTCTGAGGGTAGAGAGGAATGAGAGATACTTGGACAGCAGATAATCCTGTGGAAGTTTCATGCTAATAAAGTGAGCGCCATTGTGTGTGTAGGAGAGAGAGAGAGGGGGAGGGGATGTGGGGGGTGGGGTGCGAATGGACATAACTTAAGCTACGTCTAACCAATATTTAGGGACCTTTGGATGAGAAATACCAATCCTCTGAACGTGTTGATGCCAAATGTAGTGAGCGCCATGGTGCAGGACAGCTTCAGCGAATTCGACTATTTACAGAGGAATTTCTTGTGTATAGATCTATTGTGAAATCACAATTTCAGTGTATTATATATATATTATTTGTTGTGTTGTTATCATTCAGGATATGCTAATGGGAAAATGGCAATTAGATGTTGCTTTAATACTAATACACACTTAGGATAAGAAATTATCGTCCCAACACACACAGATATTGGTACAACTCTGTGGTCCTGATTCGACTCTTTACAGTTTGTTGGACCCTATAAACAATGACTAACTAACTAGCTAACTAACATGTTTATCTGACTAACATTGAATAAGCTCATGGGACACAATAAAAAAATGTTTTGGATGGGTGTTGCATTTTCAGAATTGTAATTGACATTGAATGAGGGGTACACTAATCTTTTGTGTGTGTATTAGCGTGGTGTTCTCCGTATTGTAACTGAACAGACTGTATTTTGTTTTCAGCTTGGAATCTTGTCTTTTGTATTGGTGTTGTTTTGCAGGTCAGGTTTTATCTTGTCCATATTAAATTTGCCTAAATGAGGGAGATTTAATGTCACGCATGTATTTACTATTTTTCCAACTTTACATATTTTCTTAGGTTTAAGAGGATGTAAGAATAATGGTGCACAGAATAAACCTCTTTCTCTCTTTCTGTCTGTCTCTCTCCCTCCCCCCCTCTCTCTCTCTCTCTCCCTCTCTCTCTCACATGCACATGCATGTAAATATGCTTAGATGCATACAGGCACAATAGCCCTCTACTACGAGCCCACATCAGACCCTACTTTAATTTATGACAAATACCCTTACAAATATTTTCCTTTCTACACATTTGTAAGATGAGCAGCTGTGCCTTCTTCTACCTTCAATCCCTTGAGGTTTTCATTTCCCAAAAAAATCAATGTACTAGCTGAAGCTCAGTCTTCTCTCTGTGGGTCTTTCTGTCTCGTAGTCTCTCTCTCCATCTCTCTCTTTCTCTTTCTCTCTTTCTCTCTCTCTCTCTCTCTCTCTCTCTCTCTCTCTCTCTCTCTCTCTCTCTCTCTCTCTCTCTCTCTCCCTCCCCTTAACCACCAAACGACCACACAAAAAAACGGGAAACAAGCGCACAACACACACCATAACCCACCCCCAGTCCACCCAGCTGTGAATGGGTACAGTTACCTGGGGCTGTTTGGAACGGGTGAAGGTAAAGCAGTAGAGGAGATAGGGGATGGGGAAAGGAAATAGGCACCACCCTCATTAAGACAACCTAGAGAAAAGAGGAAGGGGAGGGGTGGTGGAGAGCCCCAAACACTTCCCCTCATCCCCCCCACCCCCACCCCCCATTGACTAAAAGGATATGGGGACACCTTTACCTTTGAAATTGATTGTTCTTGATCGGCATGTCTAGTGGCTTATGTGCAAGCTGTTTGCTTTCTCCAGGTGTGGAGTCCCTCTCTCACCCTCTCAACCTTTCACACACACCCAAGCAAGTTGTGACGACAGCCTATTTAGATTTCTGTGAGCTAGCGTTTTGTTTACAACTTTGCCCTTAGGTTTATTACCGTTTTGCTTCACTGTTATGTTTATCCTAAAATTGCTACGCTTTTTTTTTTTTAAATTAAAAAAAATGTTTTGCTATTGTCCAAGGTTATTTAAGGGCATTATTAAAAATGTTATAGCTTCCCATAAGCTAGAGCTATGTATTATAGCTTATACGGACATTCACATTTAAATTTTTAATTTTGTATAATGTTTTGCTATTCTGCAACCTCATTCAAGCAAGTTCTTTTGAAATTGTATATCTTCCATTGACCTAGAACAGTACATTATTACAACTTAATGTATAAGTTTGCATTAACCTTGGGTACTTTTTTAGGAAATTTTAAAATGTTATTTTCCTGGATTGCTCTGCATACTTTTAAATAGATACATAGCTACATTTTGCCGTTGTTTTTTTTTTGTTTTGTTTTTTTCTGTTGCTATCTTAAATGACAGCTTAGCAGTTGTACTATATATTTTTCCTGATCTCCTCATTTAAAAAAAAAAGAAAGAAGGAGAACGGCATACTTTTCTTTTATTAATACAAGTGTAGATGACTTTAATGTATTATGCGACAAAAGTACTTTTCATTTTAAGGATTCTAACAGTCTAATTAATTAATTGTTTGAGTTTTGCAGATCTATAGCTGCCACAGTTTATGTATTATAATTTTCTTATCTGCTTTACAACTAATAATAGCAACTGATGTACATAGCTTCTATAGATAACATACACTTTTAAGTATGAGCTATTAGAAGTAGCTGTTAGCCTTAAGTGCTTCACTAGTTAGTTGTACTAACTTTAAATTTGTATCATTATAACAAGTGGGGAGTGGGATGGGAGGGAATGTGGTGGTGAGGGTGGAAGCAGAGGGAGGGGTGTGGAGGGCTTGGGAGTTGCGAAGGAGAGGGAAGGAGTGGGTGGGTGGGTGGAGGAAGAAGGATATATGATATTAATCGGCTTGGTGAGAAAAGACATTTTCCAATCAACCCACCATTACAGTGCTGATGAACTCATGTTGTCCTACTGATTGCCCCTCTCCCTCCCTCGGCAGTCCCTTTTAACATCCGCAGTGAGTGTTCCCCCAAACACACAACCAAAAAAAAAAAAAAAAAAAAAAAAAAAAGGAACACAACCTTCTTACAAAAGGAAAGTTGTTGTTTTTAAAAAAATCAATACATTCAGTAGTTTTTTGCCTATCAATAGCAACTGCTAGGGACCCTCTTGAGCTAAAAATAGCATCAACCAAAACCAGTAAGAGGCAGCGCCCCAAAACTAAGTTGCTGGGGAAGGTTTTCAGTTTTAGGTTGACACAGCCTACCCTACCCTACACACCAAAGATGCACTCTTGAAGCCGCCTGGTTCATTCACAAATAGGGTCAAAGGTCACCTTGCTGTGATATGGGTGTACCGTTAAGCAGAGCAAACCACTCCCTCTCAGATCAGAAATGGAAAGTTCAAACTTTTAGTGGTTGGTTTGAGCTAGGAAAGCCCACTACACACCAGGTGGTTATAATTATTACTTCCAGTTCTACAATAAGATTGCACCCAAAGTCACTCTAGTGTAAATGTCAAAAAGAGTGAATTGGCTGGCTGAAAATTATCAAATACATTATTAGTAACATGTTCTTCTGACAGACCAGTAATTTATCACTTATTTTGTGTTGTTGTCCTTTGTTGATTTTGGTTTTAATTGCGTTGTTAGCACTAGGTGACATGTTCAAAAGTTATATAATTATCTATCCTATCCTATCCCATAACTCGGAGGTCGTGGGGCACCGCAGGTGATCGTTTAACCAGCGTACTCCATCTTTCCCTGTCCTCAGCAACCCTGATTGTTTCGCTCAGTGTCAAACCAGTCCATTCTCGAATGTTGTCCTCCCGCCTCTTTTTCGGTCTCCTTCTTCTTCTACCTCCTTGCACCGTGCCTTGCCAGATGGTCTTTGCAAGACCTGATGATCTGGTGGCATGGCCATACCATCGGAGTTTACGTTTTTACACCACTGTGAACAGGTCATCATGTTGTCCAATGGCTTGTGTATATAATTATAATGTATTATATAGCAAGCGGTCATTTCTTTATGCATTTTACTCCCAACTGAAATAGTCATTTCCATCCTTGTCATTTTCATCTTCCTAGACGCTTGCGAAACACCGACCGTCACAGCAGATCTACAACGAAGAATACAAAGCATGGAGATGAGGTGCTACAGAAGAGTTCGGGGCATTTATGATATACCCAGCACGTCACCAACGGCAAAGTTCGACAGACCATCACACAAGCCATTGAAGACATGCTCACAGTGGTGGAGAAACAGACACTACGATGGTATGGCCAGGTCACCAGAGCATCAGGCCTTGCAAAGACCATCCTGCAAGGCATGGTGCAAGGAGGCAGAAGAAGAGGGAGATCGAAAAAGTGGTGGGAGGACAATATTGGAGAATGGACTGGCTTGACACTGAGCGAAGCCATGAGGGTTGCTGAGGACAGAGAAAAATGGATTACGCTGGCTAAACGATCATCTGTGGTGCCTCGACTTTTGATTTACAAAATAGGGTAGGATAGGACAGGATAGGACTCCCAACTTTACCACTATGTTGCATGCAGTGTGTCAGAGGCAGAATACACCTTTTGGATACAGCTGCACTCACCCATACACACATTACTCCACTCACCCTAGGCTCACATGCATCCATACACTCAAAACACTCCTACTCAGCACTCCTCTCATTACAGAAAACCTTGAGCTTGATCGACTGAAAAAACCCAAAGCTATTTCATTAGTCCCTTTGATCAACACCATCTTTAACATCAGTTATCCCTAATAATAATAATGATAATGATGATAATACTGGATGATACTCCTTTGGATGAGAGTATATACTGAAGTTTTGCCTGCACGCATTGCATCACATGGACTTTAAAGATCCTGATGCTCATGTCCTAGACAGATGAATGCCAGCTACTCATATACACCCAGCATGCACTAAGACCCTTAAACTGTAAACCCTTTCAGCAGAGACAAAATTAGTGAACAATTAAAATTTTTTTTTAAAATGTAACGTTTCCTGGTAAGGATCAGTTATCACCTTACACTGTGGAATTAATTTGTTTTATTTTGTGCCGCAACAGTCATGAAAACCTTTAAGCAAAATAAACAAATGAAAAATATTTTTTTTAATGACATTTAAAAAAAAAAGTAAAACGAAGGGGAATTGTTTTTGTGGGATGAAGTGGTGAGGGCTAAGTAAAACAGCACACATTCCTGTTTTGAAAGCCAAGTTAGTACTGGGATGAGACTTGTCGAGTACATAGACGGAAGCAATTGAATGAGTATAGAAATTTTTTTTTTTTAAAGGTGGATAATGATCACCTCAGTATCATTTTGTCTGCAGTTAGGTAATTTCTTTATTATGTTGCGTGACGATAGTTAGGGTGACTCGGACAGACAGCACCATTGTAATCGCTGTCAGTCACGCATGTAGAATCATGGGGCTTAGCTGAGACTCACTTGAGGCTTACGCTTGTGAGAGGTAAGTGTCGGCCTCATGAGTCTCGGCTGTGCTGTGCGATTTAGGAGATGAAGACAGGTTAATTTCTGTGATCCCATTATCGCATTTCTGATGACAAGGATATCCCAACACAACCCAATATAATACACAATATACACATCATAATAATTATACAAACTGATAATGAATTTCATGTTAATTATCAATATTTAGATGATACAATCTGCATGCAACAAATACAGGCATAATATAGATTAATAATGTGCCACACATGGTTATCTTGCACTGGCCATATACGTTTTTGACTTTTATCTTGAATGGGCCTGATGGCGGTTTTAACCTATTTAGCATCTTAAATGCTGTTCAGTTTGATTCACAATTAATTCTTTTGTATTATAGTAAACAAGCTCACAAGAAATTGTTGAGGCAAGGATTGTATCGTTATTTTTCCTGTATTAAATTGAAGTTTAATGATGTTATGTTGTTTTTTTTACAGTCCTCAGTGTGTACATAAGTAAACACACACACAGGGCACACACACACACATACTAACCCTTCCCTTTTCTACCCTACTCCTACGCTTTCACCCTCACTCCCCCCCCCCCTCCAGGGACAGAGGGATTTGTTAAAGGGAATGGAGATAATTGTTTACCCTGCGTCTGACCATGAATGATTGGATTAATTATCATAATTTTTTCTGCATTATAATTTTTTTTCTGCCAATGATGTGTACAAGTGTTTTGTGTTCACTTGGATCATATTGTATCACAGGTCTGTCTACAGTTGTTCCATGTTTGTGTTCACATTGACCATAATATATTACAGGTATTGTAGCTGTCTACAGTTGCTCCGTGTGTGTGGTGGTTAAGTGTTCAAGTATGAATAGTGTTCTATTTCTAGTTTACAAAGAAACATTTTAGTTTTCCTGTCCAAGAATATTTTAACTGAAATTTGAAGGAACATCGAAAAACATTCTCATGCCGTTTAAATTTGTTATGCTCATTGAAACTTACGTACAATATTTGAGTTCTGTGATGCGCGGAAAAGCTGCAGTAAAAGTGGCTTGTGTTCCCAGTGTGTTCCTGCTTGTTTGCTCTATCATTTAATTTATTATTTAATTTGATTTATACTGAAGATGTACTACATTATACAAATGCATTGTCGTTCTTTTTTCTTCTTTTTTTTGCATGAAATTTATTTTTGCATTCTCTTTCATTTTTGCATAAACTCATGTTCATGATTGCTGTTGTTTTTGATTTTGCAGAAGCTAGACTACAGATGGTATAAGACGGCAGAGATTGAAACAGAATGTTACGTCAACACTCTCAGCTGGAACATGGAAGGTCAGTGGCTGTTCTGGCAGAATCCTATACAAAGTTTTATTGTTATTAAAAAATATTTACATGCAAACAGTATTCCTGATTGCCAGACACAGTGGATACTATTTTTTTGTGGGGAGGGTGGGAAAGAGTGGTCGATACAGGATCTCACTCAAGCAGCCTGAGGCGCCCACTTGCCGCCTTTGGGTGCATAGTGTGACGCCCAGACAACTGATTTTAAAAATCACAAAAATGACGTGACACAGATATTTTTTCATTCATTACTTTTATTCTTCTTCCTTGATGATTACGAGCGAGAGTACCATAGTCTATGGATTACTAGGCAGAGACTATTTCCTTGTACTTTGACCAGTGCATTTTTATAATAAATGCGCCTAATGTGTGTCTAAATCTGTCCCAGCAAAGTCAAGATTCACAATAATTCAAACAACTCATAAACAATCCACACTCCAAGTAACTCACATCAGCTACACGAACACCCACCACGCACTAGGTCCTTTCTCCCCATTCCCGGTCGCCAAGGATTGTGCTCAGTCCTCTGGGCGTCATACTATGCGACCGAAGGTGGGCGCCTCGGGTGGCTTTAGTTAGATCCTGTATCGGCCAGCACCTTGAGCAGCTCTTGAGTTGGAAAAGCGCTCTATAAGAACTATTAATGAAATAAATAACTCACAAGCAACTCACATTTGAGGGGGACAAGGATAGATTGAGATAACTTCCCCCCAGATCGCTGACTTATAGTCTAATAATAATAGAATAATTTTCATGCACATCTCACATTAATATACAAGTGCCTGAAGTATGGGTGAAATCAAAATTTATGTGCAAATTCAGAGGTGGGGGTTACAGCTTATGATGTGTGTTGCCTTGTAGTCCATAAAGCAGGCTTCATATAAGCTGCTTTGGCTGCAGGTTCCAAGCTGCTTACAGGAGGAGAGCTGATCCAGATCTGGCAGTTTGTGCTCAAGCACAAGCAGCCTCTCGGGGAGGGGGAGGTGGATGACGGGCCTGGCCGCAAGGTCCACTTCCAGCTGGGCGAGGGCACCATGCCTCAGGACCCCGATGAGGATGACCTGAACAAACGATTCAGCCACGTCCTTGACGGCCAGCATCACGAGCTGATACACGAGGCTGGAAGCTGGGACTGTGTGTGGAAATGCAAGTCAGTGGGTTTCTTTTATTTTCTTGTCTTTTCTTTATTACTGTATAGAGCTCTACACTCAGAGCCCATCTTAAGCTTTTTACTGTGACAGAGTGAATTCTACAGAAATTGTTTGCTCTGGTTTGTGGATGTTATGTGCCATTCCGATTGTAATAGTGCATGATAATATAAGACTGTGTGAAGTATTAAATAAATGGTCTGCGTGGGGTGTATCAAGCAATTTCTAATGCTTGTTTTATGTGATTTTGTTTTTTTCATCAGGCCAGCGACACCAGTGTATCATTTACACTTCTCCTATGATGGATTCCTCTTCGCTTCTGCTGGGAAAGTATGCAATAATCTGAATTGTGTTTACTGGTTGTAATACATTTTGATAAGAAATCAGCGACAGAATGGATTGCTCATTCATTTTTACACATTCAGAGTAGTCTTGACTGTTTTGAGGCACGAAGTGGCATGACAGCCTTGGTTTGAAGACAAAACAGAAAGAAAGGAGACACTATGTAATTGTAACCCAGTTGGGATTGAGTTTCTGGCTCTTGTTAGAAACATGGACAACGGGAAAAAGAAACAAGATTCACTCAACGACCACCCTCATTCCTCCCAGGCTTGCTTGGACAACTCGCTCTATTTAGAACCAGTGAAAAGAAAGAAGTGAAGGATAAAAGGTGGACACGGTCCTCACAAAGCTGGTCCCGATAAACAAGGACCCATATAGTCTTTATCTTTCCTAATACTGACAAGTTGCAGGGAGAATATTTTCCTATATATGATTTTTTTTCCCATGTTGTCTAGGGGTAACCTAACATTGATTTCATGTTGTCTGTGTGCAGGCGGACAGGCTAGTCAAGATTTGGTATGAAGATCTCAAAGGTGCGTCCATTATCAGTTTTATATCATTGCGCTTCAAGTCGCTTCATTATCGTTCTTCTTCTCATTGAATCATCTCCATCAGCATCCTCAGCTTTCATTGGTCATCACCATCTTTATCATTATTTGTGTTGGTTTGCAGTGCAACAAGGCTTGGTGCGGACAGACAGCCTGAGTCCTCGCCGAGATGTGCTGCACTATTCCTTTGTCTACATCGCTCATCCTCGCGCCGTCACAGGGTTCACATGGAGAAAAACCAGCAAATACATGCCCAGGTATGTCCCTTTCTTTATTCTGTACATTTCACAGGCACAAAAAGCAGCCTTTAAGGAGACCCATGCATGCCAAAGAGCAAAATTGCTAGGTTTAAAAAAAAAAAGTTTTCATGGGTTTCCACAAGAATAATAGAGGATATTTTGCCCTTCATGGGTTTGCAGCTGAATTTCTCAAGAATTCCATGGGTCAGTGTTGCATTTCACTGATTTATTTATCAGTCACACTCTTCATTTGTCTTTCTATGTGTCTAGGAATGTATGAATGTTGCTAGAGCTGAATATTAGCAGTAAGAAAACGTTATCTTCAAAAGCAGGGTTCCTCAGGATATGGTGCTTGGCATCTGAAATCTGCTGCTTGAACACAACGAGCTTGACTGTGATGGCTTTTGCAGGGGTGCAGTGGCCAACATGCTAGTAACTTCCTGCGTGGACAACGTGTGTCGGCTGTGGGTGGAAACCATCCTGCCGGACGATGGCCTGGTGGATGTGGATCAGTTTGACCCCAGCGTCATCTCCCATGACCCCAAACACCACCACAGCCGCAGCAAAAACCGCTTCATCCAGAGACTGAAGACTATCAGGTTTGCACCGTTTGGTTTGTTGCGTTGACGTACTTGCACACAGTTTCCCCTTATAAAGAAACTCTCCCTCTTGTGCCTTGTATAGATGCCCCACTAGGTTAGCGTTATAGTTATTGTTGTGTCTTACCTTAGTAGAGATGTTCAGAACACCTTAGCAGAATGTTGTGTGTCGTAGGTCTTCTCAAAGAGACTGACATTGTAGTTCATTGTTAAAAAGATATGTAAGTGTTAGTTAACCTGTTCACTCGGATAAGCTCATCGGTTAAATTAGATAAATGTGTGCTAATTTGTTACATTTGATCAAAGGTGTGCGTACCTGTTAACTTAGATACGTTAGTGACTCGGTTCTTGCAGTTTCGACCCTTCGTTAAACCCAGCTCTCATAATCCAGATTTACCACATTATTTCAGGTTAAATGTAATTCTGTTCAGAGCTTATCACTTTCATTGCAATGTTTGTTGGTTATTGTCCTTGTTGTTGAATTTATTCTTTCCGAATTCCACTATGAACATACCGCTTTCAACAGAAAAGTTCTTTTTCCCCCAATGAGACAGTGATTGTTTCCCTGGATTGACGAGGGTTGTTACAATTGCACGTTGGTAGAAAGGAAAATGTGCCTTGAATAATGGACTGAGAAAATATTGCATGTCTTTAGTATATAAGTTATTGATAAACCTTTGTCATTATCACTATTATTGTGTATAGTGCACAATAAAGATATATATTCACCTTGGCACCTACTTTAGAACACAATATTTTATCTGTAATCCAACCACTGACTTGCATAACACATTATGTATACCATCACTGACGGTAATCTAACCTCTTTTTATTTTTCTGATTTTGAGGAAATGTACAAAAACGGTTTTAGCACCAAACCATGTATGTTATGTAATGCGCCTGGTTGGAATTTTCATGCACCATTAAAAAAAAGGGGGAAATGTGCACTATATAAACCCTTGTTTTATTTTCAAAACATTGTTAATAAATCGGTAAAAATTTGACGTTACCATTTTTCCCCCTCCATTCAGTTTACAAGCTTTTTTTTTTTAGTTGGGCAAGCTTTTTTCTAATCATGGTTTTGTGCTAGATTTGGACAAATAGAAACCTGAATGCATTGAAACTGGGAGAGAAGGTGGGAAATGGTAAAATATAATAAAACAAAAACAATAAAAAAACAACTATCAGATAGCAGAATTATGCAAACAAAATTGAGTTTAGGGTCCTGCAGGGATAGTGCAAGTACACTATATCATGCGTGCTAGTCTTGACATTAATTTGCATAGAAGGCAGTACAGCTGAGGGGGGTACTTTAGTAAACTGTTAACTTGGTTAGAACTCGATGCTTGTTTTCCAGAGCTTTCTGTGAACAGACTGCTACAGCTACCAAATTTAAAGCTCTGAGGTGAAGCGTTCAGTGGTGTTTGATGTTGTGTCTGTTTGATTTCAGTTACATTTTCTTCTGTGGGGGAAGGTTTATTAAGTAGAAGAGGGTGGTTTGAAGAACTCATTGCTTGGGAAAACCAGTCTTGTAGGCTGTAATTGACCAAAGGGAAAATATTGACATCAAAATAATTCAGCTTTTTGGTTTTAGAAGGGTCCTCTTCTAATCACTTTTGATTGAACTTTACATTATATATCAATTTATTTCATTTTTGACTCTCATGCATGCAGCAATGCTGAGTCTTCCACACACCTCTCTCCCCCTACCCCCAAATCCAAATGTTTATTTTGTTTTATTTGTATTATGTAAAGGTATTCTTATTTACGTTTAACTTCATTGGTGCAATTTCACCACCTACCTTCCGCCTGTCTTTGGAGCTGGTATAGTGCTTCTAATTTGTTCCATGTTCTGGCGTTCTTGGTGTGTGTGTGTGTGTGTGTGTGTGCTCAGGCCTTTGACCCTTTTTCAATAGAATAACTTTGCTATGTGGTCTTGGATGTCGCAGATCCCTCAGCCTTTTTACCCCCACATTATTAGTGAGTGTATAATTTTCACGTTGATGCTAACCTGTTCTGTCTGTCTTTCTTATTTGATTTGTTTAGTTTTCAGTGTTTACTTTTCCTGCTTGTGAGACTAGTTAACATTGGCTGTAGTTGGCATTGGTACTTTATTTTTGATTTTTAGTAAAATAACTTTTTTTTTTTTTTTTTGGGGGGGGGGGGGGGGGGGGGTATATATGCTTATTTGTGTTGTGACTTAACCTAACCTATCCTATCTTATCCCGTTACTCGAAGGTCATAGGGGTACCACAGATGATTGTTTAACCAGAATACTCCATCTTTCTCTAACCTCAGCAACCCTCATGGCTTCGCTTAGTGTCAAGCCAATCCATTCTCCAATGTTGTCCTCCCACCTCTTTTTCTGTCTCCCTCTTCTTCTGCCTCCTTTGCAAGGCCCGATGCTCTGGTGATGTGGCCATACCATCGGAGTTTCCGTTTCTTCACCATTGTGTGAGGGTCTGTCGGATTTCGTTGTTCGTGATGTGCTGGGTATAAGAAATGCCCAGAAGTCTTCTGTAGCACCTCATCTACATGCTTTGTTTTCTTCGTTGTAGATCTGCTGTGAGAGTCTATGTTTCGCAAGTGTATGGGAAAATGGAGATGACAAGGGAGCGCAGCAACCTTACCTTGGAATGTAGACTGATGGTCCTGTCTTTCCAAATGGGCTTCAACCTTGTCAGGGCAGCAATTGTTTGTGAGATCCTGGGGAGGACTTCCAGTCGGGACCCATTGTCTGATACAATGGCTCCTAAATATTTGAAGCTATGCACTGTGTTGGCCTTGGGCTTTGATGTCCATGTTGATGCCATTGGTGTTGTTGGTCATCGTATTTTGGTCTTCTCTGCACTTATTTCCATTCCATAGGCTCTGGAGGTGGTGTCAAGCCTCTGTACCAGCGGTTCAAGTTCTTGTTCCTCTACAGCCAATCCATCAATGTCAAAACGGAGGTTGGAGATTGCACTACCCCCCCCCTATGCCGACTGTGCCTTCATGATCTGCAAGAGCATCTGACATGATGCGCTTTAGGAAGAAGTTAAAGAAAGATGTCGGAAAAAGTAGGCATCCTTGACACACACCGATTGTTGTTCTGAACCAGTTTCCGATGGCGCTGATATGGAGGACTGCACTGGTAGCCTTGTCATACACGCTTTTGATGATTTCAATAATTTTAGGGTTGATGTTGTACACTCTCATGGTTGCCCACAGAGCTGCATGCCACTCGGTCAAATGCTTTCTTGAAGTCTACAAACACATGATATAGGTGTTGTTGGTGCTGTAGGTATATCTCGCAGATTATTCTGAGGTTGAAAATCTGTTCAGTGGTACTTCGCCCTGCCCTGAGTCCTGCTTGTTCTTCAGCTATGATTTGTTCAGCGTGGGGTTTCAGCCTGTTGAGTATTATTTTCAGGAGGACCTTGCTGGGATGGCTGATGAGGATGGACTGCACTGGTAGCCTTGTCATACACGCTTTTGATGATTTCAATAATTTTAGGGTTGATGTTGTACACTCTCATGGTTGCCCACAGAGCTGCATGCCACTCGGTCAAATGCTTTCTTGAAGTCTACAAACACATGATATAGGTGTTGTTGGTGCTGTAGGTATTTCTCGCAGTAATTCTGAGGTTGAAAATCTGTTCAGTGGTACTTCGCCCTGCCCTGAGTCCTGCTTGTTCTTCAGCTATGATTTGTTCAGCGTGGGGTTTCAGCCTGTTGAGTATTATTTTCAGGAGGACCTTGCTGGGATGGCTGATGAGGATGATGGTGAGGTAATTTTCACACTTCTGAAGGTTACCTTTTTTGGGAAGAGTAATGACAAGCTACTGGGTCCATGGTGTAGGCTACGCTCCACTCTGCCAGATCTTGTTACAAATAATGGTGAGAGCGCCAATCATCGCTTCTCCTCCTGCTTGAAACAATTCAGCAGGTATGTTGTCCACTCCCGCTGACTTCCCCTTCTTCAGCGATTGCACTGCTGACTCAACTTCTTCTTGGAGAATTGTGAGGATTTCTTCTTCTTCTCTGTTCTGGGGACATGCTAGAACTGATGGGTCTCCATTTGGTGTGTGGTTGTAAAGGTCAGAGGAGTACTCTGTCCGTCTATCCAAAACTTCTTGTTCTTCTATAAGGCATATGCCAGACATGCTTTGGATCGTGGAGACCTTGGGCTGTTTAACACTTGTCAGCCGTTTTACCGTCTGGTAGGCCTTCTTGCTGTTGTTCTTGGTCAGACTGTTCTCTTCAGTTCAGTTCAACTGTTCAATTGTGACTTAACAAAATAAACAAAACAACAAAAAAAATATTTAAAAAAAAAAGAATTGATACACTTCAGTTAAAAGTTAATCCTAAAATTAGCTTTCCTAACAAATTAATATAACTTAATAAGGGCTTGTGGCATTGGGCATTTTACTATTTTATTTTCCTATTCATTCTTGCTACAGTGGTTTGTGTGTACTGCTTTTACTATTTTTGTGTGTTTTATTTACTGTGCATACATAATGTTAACCAATTGTGAAAAAATTGCATCGAAAAATGACTGTTGACGGTAAGAAAAGAGAAGAAAGTGAAGATAGAATGATGTGTTTCATGAGTATTGTAATGTTTCAGAAATCTTGTCTCTAAAACATAACATTTAAGACATGAAAAAATGTTTGCTAGAAATTATGAGCAGGACTCAATAAAGGCAGCAAACGTTTCTCTTTTTCTCCTGCAGTGAAATTACTGTAGTCGTTTTGGATGTTAGCATTGTGTTAAACTAACACCTTAGTCATCATAAGAATCATCTTCTGCAGGGAGACTGAACTAAACCTGTGCATTTCGACATTATTCCAGACATGCCATACATAAGCGGAGAAAGCCTAAGTATGGCCCGGAGACGGTGATGAGCTCCACCAACCTCAGCTCCATGAGCAGTGTTCATGACTTTCACCGCTTTGCCATTCACCACAACGGTGTGTCACCCGTCCTGCACTTTCACCTGGCTGGCAGCATCAACCCGGAGACTGGTGAGTGAATCTGGCTTTGCTGGTGAACAGCGTTTCTGTTAATTTCAGTAAATTGCATTAGAGTGGCAGAATAAAGGTTAGGGCGCAACTCATAAGTTTCAAAAAATTAAGCAGCGTCGAGGCTGATGTGCATTTGGATTGGTGGCACAGGGAGAAATGAAACATTGCACAACGTAGTCTTCTCAGCGGTGAATGGAAACCTGCCCACTTGAGAACCAGGGAAGGTCAAGCAGCAAGAGAGAATAGATAGATAGGTACCACTCTTGCAACCCTGGCCCAGCAAAAAGACAGTTTCTAATGTCTCTCTCCCCTGAGGATGAAAACATGCTATAAGACTAATCATAATGATGATATCAGATGTAGTCTGTCTCAAAATTGTTTTTTAAAAAAAATCTTTTCTGTTTCCTATAACAGCAATCTCTTTTGAGCAAAGTTGAGAAATGAGCTGTGAATAAGTTAGTCTCGACATTCAGAAAATACAAATGTCCTTTCTGTTGTCTGTAGCAGCAATCTCCTTTTGAGCTTAGTTGAGAAGTGAGCTATGTATATAGCTTCCCTTGTTACCTTGACACGGGACAACCGAGCATGTTCTTTTCAGACCTGCCGTTGCTCCCATTGGCTGGGAACCCTGATGCGGCCCACAACTTCCGCCTTCACTGGCTGGACAACAAGGAGCTGCAGTTCACCATGGAGGCGGAGAAGCTGCTGCAGGAGCTGCACAGCAAGCTGCAAAACGACGAGAGCATCATCAGCTTCCCCACCTACAGCAATGGTAGCCGTGTGCCCGAAGTCGTGGAGGAGGAGAGAGGGGCCGAGAGCAGTGAAGGAGGGAACGAGTCTGAGGCATCCTTGAAAGAAGGTCGGTCTGGTAGACATTGTGTAGAGTAGACATTTTGCCTGCTAAACGGCTGTTACTAAGCTTATAGAGGCAGTCAGCCCGAAAGCGACGCTGACCCCAATCTGAGCCTCAGAGGCTGTTGAGGGCCATCACTTCCACACAGCATATGCTTGATAGATCACTGACACTGTGCCAGCATCAAGGTCACCTTCTGCTTGTTTCTGAGAGGTGAGGACAGAGAGTGGGGAGGAGGGAGGAGCAGTTTGCATTGTCTGGTTTCGCTAATATTGAAACAAGACAGAAGATCTGTGAGAACTGTTTGACAGGGGCATGCACTATGGGCATTCGGATTGCTAAACATCTCATTAGTGATCCCACTGCTAGCCATGCTTCTTCCAACCTTGCTAAACGAGCATTGTGGCTGCGTGGTCTAAGGCGGGGCTAACTTACCTTGTCCACACGCTAGAAAATAATGGTGCCTGACTGGTGCAGGGTGGAGAATTCTCCGCGAATCCGCAAATTTCCGCGGAAGGCATTTGCATTTCCGATTAAAAAAAAAATATTGAGTTCCGAGTGTGAGAAGCTGAGGGCTACCCTTTACTGGGCATAGCGGCCAAAAGCGGCCGAAGGTCTATAAAAACAAAACGTCCAAAAGCGTCCGTATCAACCATGTGGTTATATTCTCGCGTTGTTTGAAAGATTGCGAGACTTCCGGCAATTGACTTCCGGTTAAATTCTGTTGTGAAAACATTCGACTGCATTTCCACACGTTTTCTCTGTGATGCGTTCGTTTTTTCGATTTTTTTTTTTCAAATTTTCTTGTGTGTGTGTCTAAAATGGATGGTTTGGATTCTTCGACTGATGAAAGGGAGTTTACAGGCTTCCATTTATCAGACATTAAAGTGAGAGAAATGGACTTGGAGTCGGAGGAAGAGATCGGTACTGACATTAGACAATTAGTGTCAGTAGTGTGCATGCATACGATCTTTCAGACTGGCATGAAAGTGAAGAAGAGGAGGGGGCTTGTTTGGACTTTTTAAAACTTTTTTATTGTATACACATAGAGTAATCAAAAACAAGACATGACAAGAGAAGTATAAAAAGGTAGATAATCAAAAGAGATTTCTTTCTGTTCATTTTGCATTTTATTTCATTTAAATCTATACACTAGTCACTAATACCTAAGATGTAGTGTTTTTACTAACGTACCCCTAAATATCTATAAAATTATAAAAATTCTTGCCTGTTTACAGCTAAAAAATAGACAAACGTGTGCCCAGTAAAATTTGAAATGTGGAGTTTGTGTGTAACAGTGGTGGACCTCAAACTTTGTTAGGCCTACAAATCAAGATTCTTAACTTTTTTGAAAGACATGTGCAAAAAACATTCTTTTTGTTGTTGTTGTTGTTGTTGTTTCTATTCATGTTTACTTTGTGCTTTTTGCTTTCAGGAGAGGCCCTAAATTACTTTCAAAATAGCATAAATTCATTTTCTTCCAGGGGGCGAATACCGGGGCTTGGCCCCTGGGCCCCGGCCGGATTTAAGAGATTTCTTGATTCAGTTGTTCTCCACCCTGCTGGTGTGGGATCGATCCCACCTCTGGGCATCATGTTTTTCTGAATATTCTTTTCAATTCGGGCAACGTCTCAGGGGGTGGGGGGGAGGGGGGAGGTTGGGTTTTCTTTGGGTACTCCGGTTTGCTCCCCCAGCAAAAATGTCAAAACACAACTACTATTAGATAATAGACTGTCCCCAGGGGAGGCGACCCAGAATGTCACGATACAAATGGACAATAAAGTGGCCAAAAATGTGCCACAAGTAATTTCATTTTGGCTAACAATATAAAATGTAGAAAACAATTTTGTTGTTTGTGAAGTTTTTGTTGGGAGAAAAGGAACAGCTCTAGTGAGTGGCATTACGTTCAAGCTTTGTACCGTTGGGATGAATAAGTTACCAATTTAGATGATAGGTCTTCTTTATTTTCTTTGAAGGAATGCAAAACAGTTCCTTGGTGTTCATATTTAATGTGAACACTATTGCTGTTGCATTCTGGGAGATGTTATCATGCAGGAATGAATTCTGTTAGCTCAGAACCTGGTGCTGAAATTGCATTTATTTTATGCATGTAGGAAGTACATGAATAAATTGTCGCTATTTCTCTCTCTTTCTCTCTCTCTCTCTCTCTCTCTCTCTCTCTCTCTCTCTCTCTCTCTCTCTCTCTCTCTCTCTCTCTCTCTCTCTCTCTCTCTCTCTCTCTCTCTCTCTCTCTCTCTCTCTCTCTCTCTCTCTCTCTCTCTCTCTCTCTCTCTCTCTCTCTCTCTCTCTCTCTCTCTCTCTCTCTCTCTCTCTCTCTCTCTAAAATAATTTAGTTTAGTGTGAGCATAGTTTGAATGCGTTGTATTTTGAGACATTAACATTGTTTGAGAGTTTGATGAAAGAATGGTCTCCCTTCCCCTCTGTTCCTTGGTATGCGAATGGGCCCTAGGTCGTGAAATGCATAATAGTCTGAAGTCTCTCTGTAATAAAATATTTCACCATCCCAACTGCTCGTTCCACACAACCACAAGTCTTCTGTATCCAATAAGAATAAGACATAAAAATAAAACACTTTGAAAATTTTGAAAAACGACAATGTTATAAAGTCAAAAACATTTTTTTTTAATCGCATGTGCCATATTTTCAGTGTTACACGTTCATCTGGATCATATTGCTGTGTAGAATGGCCTGATGAAGGGTATAAAACTGAAAATTTGACTCATACAATAAAAAATAATTCGGTGGATAACACAACACTGTCGTTTTTTTAAATGATTTATTGAGAATGTGACCAGTGAGCAACGGTTGACTAATATATATATATAAAGGGCATAAAAAATACAGCTGGAGTTTTTTGCCTTTCCTCTTTAATTAGATTCAACGATTCAACGAAATTTATTGGCCAAATTGACATAAAACATGCACATGGAGAGAAAATTTGACTATATGTATAGGTATATAATAATATTAATAATAATAATAATAATAATAATAATACAGGATGCTATACGCGCCTTTCCCCAAATCATTCAGGCTCAAAGCGCGGCGATCTATACCAACATACACGCTCACCTGTCTCATCCACCCTCACACACACCAAGTACACATCCATCACTCAAACAGGTGGTGTAAAGGCAGGGAGATCGCTATTAGAAGACGGAAAGAAAATCAAATTTTTATTTTTGAAATTTTTATATTGACTGCGTCCTGTACCATTATATATTGCTGTAAGTTTTGCCAGATGTACTATTGTGTGGTCGTTTTGTGCAGAGCATTCAAAACATAAGAAAAAGAAGCATAAAGTGGGCCGCAAGAAGGAGAAGAAGATGGGCAGTCGGGCAAACAGCAGTTCCAGCTTGGCATCGGAGGAGGGTGCCAACATCAATGACCTCAGTGTAAGTGTGGCATTGTTTTGGTAACATACTGGGACCAGTGTCACAACTGGTGATGGATATACTGGATAATCGTGGGACCAGTGTCAGAACTGGTGATGGATATACTGGATAATCGTGGGACCAGTGTCAGAACTGGTGATGGATATACTGGATAATCGTGGGACCAGTGTCAGAAAAGGTGATGGATATACTGGATAATCGTGGGACCAGTGTCAGAACTGGTGATGGATATACTGGATAATCGTGGGACCAGTGTCAGAACTGGTGATGGATATACTGGATAATCATGGGACCAATGTTAGAAATGATGACATATATGTTAGGCAATAATATGACCAAGTTGAGAATTGATGACGGATGTATACAGTGGAGTCCACCTATAACGAACCTTGGAATAACGAACACCCGCGATTAGCGTACTACCATCCATTTCCCGACACACTCCCTTCTTTGTCTTACTATTTAATCCCTTCCTATAACGAACAAATCCACTAGGCAAATAACGAATCTCCGCTTGTAACGAACACTTTGTGTATTCCCTTGGCCTACTTTGCCTCAATTGGCTCATCGCCAATAGCGAACAGAAGCAGAAGCATGCCAGTTCGTACATAGGTCAACCAGGCCTTGAAGTCATAACTGTCATTGGCTGCTATAAATAGCCTTGAATGAAGTCATTGTTGATAAACTTCGTAGGCCTAGATCGATCTAAGTACTGTATGTTGTGATGTGTACTCATCACCGGTGTGTACTTCCGTTTACAGTACAAATCTCTACAGCGAATCCCGCTTGTAACGAACCCGAAATTCCCCCCCTTGAGATTCGTTATACCCGGACTCCACTGTAATATGATGTGACCAATCTGAGAAATGATGACTGACTGTACTGTGACAATTGTGAGAAATGATGATTGATATATTAATGTGAGATGTGACCAATGTGAGAAATGATAACTGACTGTAATGTGAGAAATTATGACAGATATAAAATTATAAGATCATGTGACCAATGTGAGAAATGGTAACTGATTGTAATGTAAACTTTGTGACAAATAATGACTGATATATTAATAATGTGACCATTGTGAGAAACAATGATTGATAATTAGATATGTGACTATTGTTGGAAATGATGACAGATAATTAGATATTATGACCATTTTGTGAGAACTGATGACTGATATATTAGACAATGTGACCAATGTGATAAGTGGTAGATAATGTGACAATTGTGAGAAACATGGACTGATGTAAGATGTGGATAGCCTGTAATTTATAAACAGCCCTCCATACTGGAACGACTGGACCGCAACATTGAGATGTTGTTGAAAGATTGGCAGTCCAGCTCTGACATGCTGTTCAGTATTCACCCAGTGGACGGCAGCTTTCTCATGTGGTACGACATTTTGCTCTTTTCAAATCTTTGTATCAATTTTGTGACTTCTTTTGTCTAACTCGGGAAAAGGGGACAGAAAAATGTCATATTAATTACACATACTGTACCATGACTCAACAAGTGCAATGTTTTGGCGTTGCTAGGTGATAGTGCCCTTTTAGCGGAAGCTGGCAAAATCAAATCAAACATAGAGTTGCTTCCCCTGCACCAAACCGTCGCGTGCTCCACGTGCCACAATACGCGTCTAAGCGCTCACGGCAAAGGACAGCACACCTCAATTCTTATTTGGCACTTGGTTAGAGTGGTTGTGCCTACTGTAGCTCTCTTTTTGCTGGCTTACTGCGTTCGCCCGGTAGTTCGCTGTTGCTGCTGCCGGCGGAGTTGTAGGTTTTCTCCATTTTGTCTGGTTTATTATCCTGTTATCCTATTACCGCAGCGGTTCGTCGTGTTCCACCCCGTCGCTGCGTGTCTCTTCTTCGTCGACCGTTCACGCTAGATAGGTCGGTTTACGGTCCCTTCTGTTGCTGTTAGCGCAGCTCCCGCTACGTCCGGGATTGCTTCGTCCCCTCTTCTGCCGTCTTCACTACCGCTTTGCTTCGTTGGCTTCGCTGTTTGTCCACTCCTACGCCCCCTTCTTCGTTGTCTTCTGCCTTTCAGGTCAGTAGAAGTGGTGGCAAAGAGGTGGGGAGTGGTGGTAGTGAGGTGAGGAGTGGCTCCTTGGTCTTGCCAGAAGTGACCTTGGGGCCGTTTCTGGTCAAGGTTTCGACCAGAAACATATAAGTGGTCGCCCTAGTTTAGGACCACATAATATTTCCAGCAGGGACGCTCCGGCACGGCCGGGCCAGCTACTTGCTGAAGCCGTTCCCTTCTGTTTCCTACGGGATTCAGACCGGGTCGGGACTTCTGGCTTATATAAGTGGTCGCCCTAGTTTAGGACCACATTAAATGTCCGGCGGGGACGCCCCGGCACGGCCGGATAAGCTCCCTGCCGAAGCCTTCCCTTCTGTTTCCTGCGGGATTCAGACCGGGTCGGGCCTTCGGGCTAATGTCAAGCTTGGGTCACGTAAAGCACTGTACGCAGTGTTACGTCCAGCTGCGACAAGGGGTGTGGCTTCCGGTTCGTCCGGTTTGTCCCTCCTCTCCCCAGTCCAGCCCCCATTGCACTCCACTTCCGCTTGCGGTCGTGGTGCGGGGGCTCTGGTTTCCGGTACGGGGGGTACGGTACACCCGTCACCCTCTTCCTTTTCCGGTTTGGATTCTCCCCCTCATCCTCCTTTGTACTCCACTTCCGCTTGCGGTCGTGGGGCGGGGGCTCCGGTTTCCGGATCGGGGGGTACGGTTTGCCCGTGGCCCCCTTCCGTTTCCGGTTTGGGTCAGACTTTCCCTGTTCACCCTTCGACCTCTGTCACTTCCGGTTTCGGTTGTGGGTCGGGGGTACTGGTTTCCGGTGCTGTTGGTTCGATTTTTTCGTTACCTTCCTCCGGATTACATGCGAACGCCGCTTTGCCTTTGTGCGCGCCGCCTTCTGGTGGGGGTGGGGCACTCATGGTTCCTCCTACCCTAGTTCCTGATTTCTCGGGTGCTGGGGCGTTCTATCCAGCCCTTAACCCTGAGGCTCTTTTTAGAGAGGCGGTTCAACACGCTGCGGCTTTTTGTCCTCAGGTGGTGGAGGAGGTTTCGGTGCCCCTACCACACCTCCTTTCCTTCCTAGGCGGGACTCTTGCTTCTGCCGAGTCTGATGAGGCTTGCCTTGTATTCAGGGAGTCTCCTAGTGTTAAACGTTTTGTGGATTGGGCCTTTTCTACGGCTAGAGGACTTAAAGAGGGCGAGGCCCCTTCCTCTTCATTTGAGGAAGTCCCTCGGTTCCCTAGAGCTTCCGCTCTGGGCTCTTTTTTGAGTTTGTCTTCATTGACCGGTGTTCCCGGGAAGTTCCTCTCTCGGTCGTTTCTTCCGAAGTCATCGCTCCCGGTTTCCCAGGATGATCTTGCTCTTTTGGGGGGCCTCAAGCCTTTGCCTCCTTCGTCGATCCCTGTTCCAGTCGGTGGTCTGGCACAGATAGAGGAGGCTATTGTTAGGTCCCTTGAGTTTACTTCTCTCGCTGACGCACTTTCTGCTGCGCTGTCTTCTGCTTTTCTTTCTGGGCACGAGGGTTCGTTGATTTCGGTGAGGTCCTTGTTGCAGGCCCTCTGTACCTCCATCGTTCTGGGTTGCGAATCGCAGGCTATTGCCTATGTCAACCTGCTTCTTGCGCGTCGTGACGCTTTTCTTCAGTCAGCGTCTCCGTTGCCTCCGCTCTTGTCCTCCTCGCTTCGGGTGGGACCCTTGGTACCCGACTCTCTGTTTGGTCCTTACGTTCGCACAGCTATTCGCGAGGAGTCGGACCGGTCCCAGTCCCAGTCGGTTGGTTTCGCCTTCTGGGCTCGGGACACCCCTTCGGCCCCGCCTTTCTTTCCTGACAGGTGTCGAGGTCGCTTGGTCCGTGGTCTCTCTCCTCGGGGTAGGCCGTGTGGTACTTCCTCTTCCCGTGGCAGGGTTGAGGTAGGCCGTAGGCGTTTACGCAATGGCGCGTTTTCCACCAGTCCTATCCCTGCCTGTACACCCCTAGGTGTTCTACCCCTCCGGGCAGGTGGCTTGGCTCGTCAGTTTCATGCTTGGCTCGGCCTCCCCTCTGCTAGCAGTTGGGTTCTAGAGGTGATTCGGTCGGGGTTCAAACTTCAGTGGGGTTCCTCTCGGCCCCCTCTTCGTCGCTCCCCGCCTTTGTTTCGCCCCCTGTCTCCTCCTGAGGCTCAGGCGATTCTCGATGCGGAGGTCATAGCCCTTCTCCAGAAGGGCGCTATAGAGGAGGTCCTTTGCCCTCACTCCCCGGGGTTTTACGGCCGCCTCTTCGTTGTCCCGAAGGCATCCGGCGGTTGGCGCCCGGTGCTCGATCTTTCCTCGTTGAACAAGTTTCTTCGCCGCATTCGTTTCCGCATGGAAACTCCCGCTGCGGTGCGTATGTCTCTGCGCCCGGGGGATTGGGCTACCTCTATCGATCTTTCTGACGCCTATTTCCATGTGTCTATTCTTCCTCTTCACAGGCGTTGGATGCGTTTCGTCTGGAGAGATCGGGTTTTTCATTTCAAAGCCCTTCCCTTTGGTTTGTCTCTCAGTCCTTGGGTTTTCACAAGGATTGTCAAAGAACTCGCTGCCGTAGTCCGCGGACTCGGGGTGCGGTTCTCTGCTTATCTTGATGACTGGTTGGTCAAGGCTAGTTCTCACGTTCTCTGTCTTGTGCACACCAGGCTCGTTCTCCTTTGGGCTCGGCGCTTGGGGTTCTCTATGAACCCTCTCAAGTCTGAGTTGTCTCCATCTTAGGTTTTCAACTACCTGGGAATGTCGTTCGACACTCGCGATTGGTCGGTCCGCCCTTTGGCTCGTCGGGTGCAGAAGCTTCAGTCCCTTCTGCTACTTTTGGAGAGTCAGGATTTCGTGTCAGCCAGATTTATGGCCTCTCTTTTGGGGTCGTTTGAGTCTATGGTTCCTCTGGTTCCCCTCGCGGGAGTTCGCAAGCGGCCGATTCAACGTTGGCTTTCTTCCCGTTGGAGTCAGTCCAGCGATTCCTGGGACGCTCTTTTTCCGGTCACGGCGGACCTTCGCGCTTCTCTGCTTCCTTGGCGGAATGTTGAGTGGCTTTCTTCGGGGGTGCCTATCTCCCCTCCGCTTCCGGTGGCCGAAATCTTCACGGATGCGTCTTTGGTCGGTTGGGGTGCGCATACTGGCAGCCTTTCAGCCCACGGTTTTTGGTCTCAGGACCAGCTGTCTTGGCATATCAGTCGCCTGGAGATGGAAGCCGTTTGCCTGGCTCTTCATCGTTTTCTTCCCTCCCTGCCTCGGGGCCTCTTGCTTGTTCGCTCCGACAGTACCACTGTGGTTTCTCTCATCAACCACTTCGGGGGTACCCATTCCCCTGCTCTCTCCATGATGGTGGAGAGCCTCCTTTTGTGGTTAGCTGATTTCGGTTGTACGCTTGTGGCCAAGCATGTCAGCGGCTCTGTCAATGTCTTGGCCGATCTTCTGAGTCGCCCTCATTGTGTGGTCCACACGGAATGGACGCTTTCCCACTCTGTTCTTCAACCAGTTTGGGCGGAGTGGTTTAAACCTCTGATTGATCTTTTTGCCACTCGTTACTCTTCCAGGCTACCCCTGTTTGTGTCGCCGGTCACAGATTGCCTGGCTTGGGCGGTGGACGCGTTGTCCATTTCTTGGGAGGGGTTGGAGGCTTATGCCTTCCCGCCATTCCCCCTCCTTCCGCGGGTTCTCAGGATAGCTGAAGAGGAGTCCCCTTCTCTCATTCTCGTGGCTCCCTTTTGGCCAGCTCAGCCCTGGTTCCCCGATCTCCTTCGTCTTTCCCAGGGGCGGTGCATTCCTCTCGCTCTCGGGGCGCGATCGCTTCTGCAGCCTCGATCTGGGATTCCACACGGCAATCCAAGCGTTCTCCGTCTTCACGCTTGGCTGTTGTCCGGCCTTCTATAGGGGCTTTCTGGGCTTCAGGAGACCTCGGCCGGTTCCAGCTTGCTTCCTGTTTCTGTCCTGCCATACTTGAGAGGATGGCTTCTTGGAGTCGGTTCTGTGGTCATGGCCCTACAGTCCCGGTCCTCTTCTCCAGCCTGTTCACGGTAAGTTTGTTTCAGATAAAGTTGCTTCCCTCCGTCCTTTTCGTGCTAATCTGCACTTGTTGAGTCATGGTACAGTATGTGTAATTAATATTAAAATTTTATCTCTAAATTTATTATTAATAAGCATACTTACCATGACTCAATTTAATATCCCTCCCACCTCCCCGCAGTTCCAAATAAGAAATGAGGTGTGCTGTCCTTTGCCGTGAGCGCTTAGACGCGTATTGTGGCACGTGGAGCACGCGACGGTTTGGTGCAGGGGAAGCAACTCTATGTTTGATTTGATTTTGCCAGCTTCCGCTAAAAGGGCACTATCACCTAGCAACGCCAAAACATTGCACTTGTTGAGTCATGGTAAGTATGCTTATTAATAATAAATTTAGAGATAAAATTTTAATGTATCTGTATATGTGTGTGTTAACAGGCAAATGGTAGCCACTTGTATCATAAATTGGACTCCCATTGTTGTAGAGTCACCTTCAAATATTATAGAAAAGGTTAGCGTTTGTGTGGTCCTCGTCTATAGAGTGGGGGACACAGTGTCAGAAAGACTTTCACTGTCGCCTTACCTTCGAAGTAGGAGGCAGTGGGATACTGTTAATGTTGAGGGGAAGTCTTCATTGCGGTAACTGAAGTATTAGCTCCTTTTCCACACGTTCAAATATTAGTTTTATGTTGTGGTAGGTTATGTAGATGCTTTATTTTATGTTATGTTCTTTTATGTTACTTCATTTTATATATTTTATTTGGGGAAGGGGGGGAGGGCGAATTATAAATCACGTTTTACATTTAAAACTGTGTTTTCTTCTCCTCCAGGCACGTGGACTGGCTGGATGAGTGCAACTCTCAAGCATTCCGACAGGCTCAAGTGAGCTTCGCCTCCCGCCTTCCCAAGGCATTCCCCATCCCTGATGCATCAACCATGGCCTGCAACCTCCTGCTATACTGCAACTACAGCCGTATGGACATCAAGTCTGCCATGAAGATCACAGAAAACGAGCTTTTGGCTCACGCTTCTCAATCGAGAGGTTGGCTTTTAGTTCTTTTTGCTGTGTATGATTCAGTTAAAAAGTAAATAAAAATGCTGTACTATTTTAAGTATTTTAACGCCGATAAGACATGTTTTGCTGAGCTTATCCTCAAAAGACATGGAGATTTTATTAGCTCGATACAAGTATGCATCATCATCATCATCAGCAGCAGCATCATCATCAGCACTATCATCATCATCATTTTAACTGAAGACAGGCTCCGTCTGTTGTGCAGACGTAAATAGTTGCAGAATTTCCCTGAGTTGCCTTTCAGTTGTCAAAAACAGACATATAATCGCAAACATGCGCCCGACATGCTTCTGCTGTGGATGAATCTGTTAATTTTTTGTGAATGATTATAATGTCGTGTGTACCTGCAGGTACTTTAGGCCGCAGTGGAGCAACAATACCAGTTGTACCAGACAACATGCTCATTCCTAACGTCCTGCTAGTTACTAAGCACCACAATGGTTCTCTCAACCAGTGGCAGGTACAGTAAAATTCACTCCTCCACCCCTCCTTCCCCTCCTCTTCCCTCTCCCCCACCCTCTCACCCTCTTCTCCACTTGCTTACCTATCTCTCACCCCCACTCTCTTCGTTGTCTCCCTCCCACTCCCCCACACCTGACCACCCCCCTAATGTTATAAGTATTACTCATATTTTTGCTTATTCTCCTGTGATTAAAAGGGTTTGGCTTTTGCATTCTTATTCAATCCATGGCTTATATGAAACAGATTTGTAGTAATCAATGTGTTTGTGACGTTATGTCGTTGTTTTGAGTTTTAAACTTAAATAACGTACAATATTTCCGTTGATTTCAAGAATCGTGTGCGCAGTTTTTTTTTACGTGTGACATTGTTGAATGTTATACTGATGGCAAAAGCCACATCTTCAAATTTTTTTTAAAATGGATTATAGACTTGTTGGCTTGATTTGAGTTGAAGACGTTGAATCTACTTAATTTGTTTGTTTTTTTTGCAACATTGAATAATTAGGCAAAAGTTGATGTACCCGAAATTGATTTCAAATAATAAAGATAGGTCAGTTACATAACTGAGGAAGCACATAAAAATATGTTATAATCTTTCCCCCACAGGTCAGCTTCACCGACTCGTCCAAGTTTAAGCAAGTGGTGAGCGTGGCGCACACATCCCGTGCCTGCGGGCACCGTTTCCGTGCCAACGGGGCAGCCTGCCATCCTGTACTACCCCTCTTGCTCACCACCTCCCACCATAACCTGCCTGACCCAGACATTTCCCCTGAGCAGGAGAGTTCCACCGACGAAGACGACGCGGAGAGAAGCCGTGCGACCACTGCCAGCAGCTTTGCCTTCTGCAGCGAGCTTATCTTGTGGCAGGTGTGTAGTACATTTTGTTGATTGTGACCGGTAGTGACCCTTCCAGTCCAATTAATGAGAGAATTTGTGTTATTATACTTTTTTTATTTTTTGGGAATCACAGTGAACCTTTGTTGAATGATAAAACTGAATTGAAGCAAACTTCAATCTGGTGTACAATTTTAATTATTTTAAAACTTTCTTAAATCGAGTCTAATCCTGCGTGCAATTGTGTCGCACACAGCACCATGCTATGGATCGTAATCAAGAATGATTTTTTACGGCGGTGAAGTGGGGGGATGTTGAAAAGTTTGTGTAAAACTGGTAATGGTTGTTTCGCCTACAGAATTCAGACTGGCGTCATGTACCCCAGCCATCGCTTTCTTCACCAGAATCAGTTTGGTTTAATATTGAAAAATGCATTGTTTGGTTGCATTCAAGAAGTGATGAATCGTACTACTACAGCAGGCAAAAGTTTTGTGCCATCACGCAGCGCTCAGCCATAGAGCACCAGACTATTGTTTTCATAACTGAATGGAACATACAACTTAAGTCCCTACCTACTACTGTGTATGTTTCTGTATCTGCTTGTATTGAAGTTTGTGTGGGGTGTCTTTGTGCTCCCCAGGTGAACCATGTAGGCCCACTGTCCAAGACAGGAGGGATTGTGGAGCTTGCCAGAATCAACTCTCGTAACATCAACGCTTTCACCAGCATGGCTTGGGTACCCACGCTTCTACCGAGGTACATAATAGGGCTCATCCTCTTTGTTTCATTTTGAAGTCACAAGTGATTGAGCAAACTGTTACACACCAAATGTCGATTTCAGCCCCAATACTTGGATCTGTGTAACATGAGTTTGTATGCACTCACCCCATTCACTTGGTAACAAGGCACAAGTTGTCAACAAAAGATGCAAACAGTATCAACAACTGTGCTCAAAACTGAATCTTGACGCTCAGAAAAAGCTCCTTATTTATATCCACTGTACATTGTAGAAAACCCTGGATCATTCCAGAATGATGTAATCTATAACTAATCAGCACAAAGATCGTCACAGGAAACATGCACTGGGTTACGCCATAGAATGTTCTGCAAAGTTTAAAGACTTGACTACTTGTTGTGAGATAGATCTGGAAACAAGAAACTCCAGAAAGATCTCAATATTGCTACAACAGTATCGACCGAAGAAAACAAACGAGTGCTCGGCAAATCTTTTCAAGCAACAACATAGAACCAAACAAAAGGGAAAATAAACACTATCATTATACACTTCGTGTGCAAATTAAAACGTTCATACTTATCTTGTGCATCTCAGTCATAACACTAAGTTTCTAACTAAACTTGAATGAGATTATTGAAGGCAGAAAGATAAAAACGGCTCACATCTACACCTTGGTCCATCAGCTGTGAATGGGAGCCTGGCTGTGTTTAGAACTCAGGAAGATAAAGAGAGGGTGAGGAATTAGGCTCTGCCTTCACAAAGTTGGCACTGAGAAAAGGAAGTGCCTCTCTTTACCCTATGATGAGCAAATGTTGCAAACTTGGAGAAACTGTGAGTTTGTTTTACATTACAGCACGTCTCTAGGGTCGTACACCTACTCTCCCAGTGCATTGTTTGTGGCATCAGATGGTTCCAGTCTACGGCTGTATCAGGCAGTTATTGATGCCAGGCTTCTTCTCACGGAGCCTAAAGGGGCCAAGAAGTATGAGGTAAATACTTTTTTTTAAATTCTGTGTGGGTGTAGGTGGGCGTAACATCTTTTTACACATACTGTTCTATATGTGTTCACATTGTCACCACATGTACAGAACTTCATAACTTGTCACCACCCTTGCAGAACCTCAGATTCAATTGATTATAAAAAAAATTGTAATGCTTTGCTGTAGTTTTATCTGTTAATGAATTGCCGATCTTCTTTAAAAACACAAATCTCTGCTAAACAATAGGCCTATACAGTAATCATTGTAAGTGATGGTTTAATCCCAGACTTTCTTGTAGTACCAGCATGTGCATCACAGTACAGATGTCGATATTTTAGCTCAGAATATAATTTTTCAGAAGACATGATCAGTGATCGGAAAAATACTCGCAAGTTAATAGAAAATAAAAGTAACTAAGATGTAGATGTTTATAGAATAGCATGTTTAAATCTAAAAAAACTACTTGGATTTTGAGCAAAATGGTTTTCGTCCGTTTCGTCAAATAGATTTTTGAAAATGAAGTAGAGGTCCTGCATGGATAGTAATGACCCATTCAGAGAATACAATCAGGGTGTATAAAAGTAATGAAGATGAAAATGAGCTGAGCTAAGCTGAGTTCACTGCTGTACTCTCTCCACAGCCTGCAAGTACAAACTACTCCAGCGGCAGCTCTAGCTACGCCGAGAACAGCCCTCCTCCTCCTCCTGCTGCAGCCTCCGCAACCATTTTCAACCTGGTCAGCCTCCAGAGCTCCGCCAGACCGGGCTGTATCCTGGAGCTGGAGCCCATCAATGACGCTACCGCTGTGAGTAGGGCATTCGTTTGACCTTATTGCAGTTCACACTACATTCATCTAAAATTCTAAAATCCTCTGATGGTCTCTGTGCAGACGTTGTAAGTAGCGTCCCTTCCTTGTTATTGGAAGGCAGAACAGCAATGCCTTTTGTCGCAAGGAGAATTTTTTTTTTTTAAAAAGGTAATAATAATAATACTGATGTCACGTCCATTGCCTCAACAGTGGGTACACATGTGTGTGCTTATTACAGGAGAAACAACCACCCCAAAAACTAACACATAATACACCAGAGGGAACTATTACAACATTTGTATTCACACAAAAAACAACTAACCTATATATTTATATAACTAGCCCCCCAGCCACACTTAACTATAAAGAAAACAAACCTGGTAACCAATCAATAATAATAAATAAGATAATCATTTTGTTTACATTCTTTTTTTACAGCCTATATAATTTCAATTGTAACATTGTTAATTATTTAACTAATGAATTGTACAGAGCTGAAGAAGGTGCCAGTACCAGTCCATTAAAGCATATACATGAGTAATTTATAGCTTTATTACCCAAACAACATAGGAAAAATTGGAAAATATGACTGGCTTGACAATGAGCGAAGCCAGGTTTTCTGAAGACAGAGAAAGATGGAGTACGCTGGTTATACTGGTAACCAATGTACAATCTGTGGTGCCCCAACGATTTTCGAGTTACGAGATAGGATAGAATAGGAAAAATACCCACATTCTGCATCTTAGTGCACATTATTACCTTACTCCTTTCTATTCATTATCAAGCGCCTTCACAAATTACTTCCCTTTATCATAAATTGAAAGGAATGAACTTAACTAAATTATTTCCATTTATTAAAATTGAAAACCAATTAATTGTAATTTATGAATTATTTCCCTTTACAGTTGTGGTGAACGGCTGATCACATTCCATTTATAAATTATATCTCTTTTCTTAATCATCGACAAAAAAATCATTTTAATTAAAATTTTGCTTCTTTTTACAACTCTAGCAACAAATGCCAACTTGTCTTGCACTGGTGAACTGGTTGGGTGGTATGAGGGAATAGACACACACACACACAAATCTTACCCACACACATATACATTGACACAATCTACTTGTGCTGACTTCTGGCAGTACTGCTGAAAGACGTAGGTTTTGAGGTTGGACTTGCAAGATGTGAGAGGTGAACAATGCCTAATATGTTAAGGAAGAGAGTTCCAGAGCTGAGGTCCATAGACAGAAAAAGTTTGAAAACCATGAGTCTTGCGTTTAAAGCGACCCTGATGAAGAAGCCGAGAGTCATCTGAAGAACGCAGAGATTGGGAAATGTGTAGAGCGATATTGTCTCTGTAAGATAGACAGGAACTGACCCAGTGATCACATTAAAGTGGATGGATGCTACTTTTTACTTTAGCCGCTCTGAAACAGGAAGCTAGTGGAGTTTGTTCAAAAGAAAAATGCAAGGTTGACGGCGATTAGATCTTAAAAAAAAAAAAAAGAAGTCTAGCAGCAGAATGTTGAACTTTGTGGCGTCATCTTATTGGGGACCATTTGTTAATGTACTGATGTGCAGTGCTTTGTTAGCTTTAAGGTTAGATTAGGACATGTGCTGTTTGGAAGTCACAATGAATCGCTGCCCATATTATTCTTGGATTGGGAGTGAAGGTAAAAGCAGTGAAGGAGAGTAGATGGACACTGCCCTTGCAAATGCTATCTCTGAGAAATAGTAGGTCCCTATCACCTCTCTCGCCTACCACTGAAAGGTTACTGAAAAACGTTTACCATTTTACTTAGAATTGGTCTAGTTGTAGTGAAAGTCTTGAGTGCTTATACTAAGATATATATGCAAATACTGAAATACAAAATATATATATTTATTTATTTAAATTATTTATTTCTTTTAATTTGTAAGTTTAATTTTAACAATTCACTGTATTGTCCTTTGGTGTGTTTCAGGACTGGCAAAATATTCAGATGCTGCATGTATTCCAAGAGCCACTGGTGGTGGACCACAGGAGTCAACATCTGTCCCAGACTACTTTTGGGGCCAGTGGTTTTGGCGATTCCATGTCTGCTTACGTTGATCTCTCCAGTGTAAGCTAACTACCACTTGCATGTCTGCCTGTGTAAGGGAAGTATTAGTTTGGTGGCCAGTTGGAACCTTGGGCGGCTTCAGGGAGGTCTGTATATTGGCCAGCACCTTGAGCAGCCCTTTGAGCTGGAAAAGTGTGCTATATAAGAACAATCCACTTATGCGAACAATCATACGACCGACTATCATCTTTTTCATGTTTCAAGTGGAAGGTGTTTTTAACTTCTTTTTTTTTCTTCTTGTACATTCAACAATATTGTGTATTAAGGCAGAGAACAGTTAGGGTGTCTCATTGGGTTTTATATTTAGGAAGTATGGGTGGATGGGTGATTAGGTTGGTGCTGTAAGAGGTGTCAGTGATGTGAGTAGGTGAGATTTAGATAACAGAAAGCGGGGATAGAATGTAATGGAGGATGTTAATACTGTTGAAATGTTTCTAATAATAAAGTGTTTGTATTCTGTTTACAAAAAAGAAAAATCTGTTGAATGTATTCTGATTACAAAAAATGAAAAATCTGTGGACAACGACCATTTATTTATTTTAGCAATCTAATGTAGCGTTTTTTTGTCTTTTTTAGCTCGAGAGCTATTTTTAGGGTTGGTCGATACAGGATCTAACTCAAGCCACTTGAGGCGCCCACTTGCAGCCTTTGGGTGCATAGTCTGACGCACAAGTGACTTGAGCACAACCCTGGGTGACCGGGGATGGGGAGAAGGGACCTAGTGCGTGCTGGGGGTATTTGGGTAGCCGGCCCTCACCTGTCTAAGACATGAGCATCAGGATCTTTAAAGATCCATGCGATGGAAATGCGTGAGTGCACAGACTAGACCTTAGTTTATACTCTCATCCAAAGGAGTAGGAACGCAGTGTTCCAGGGTAATTTGTTAAAATGTATTTAGTATTATTATTTTTAAATTTATTATTATTGTAATTATAATTATTATTACTATTTTTCTCCAGGCCGTCAGTGGGGTTTGAACCGCTGCTTGTACAGGCTGCAATGTTATTGCCTGACATTTGAGTACATTGCATACACCACTGAGCCAACCGCGCTCCTTTTTTGGGGAGAAGGCCTTTTTGTGTAGTGTGTACTATGTGCCTGTGTTTGTGTAGTGAATGTGTGTGTGTGTAGTGTGCCTGTAAGCTCAAGGTTTTGGTTGACTGTATACAATGTGTGCAGTTTTGTTGTTAAGAGTTCCTTGTTAAAAAAAAAGTAATGCTGCAACACTCATTTTGAGGTGATAGGGGCCTTTCGGAAAGTGAGTGATTTTCGTTGTGAAAGTGACTCTGCTCTACTTTCTGTCCATGACATCAGCAGTTTATGCTCTTCATTAGTATGCAAAGGTGAAAATGCACAAAATCTTTCCTGGTGCTTTCGTGGAAAGTTTACTTTGTGGGTATATTTTGTATATTACATCGCTTGATGTGATTTTGTGAAAGGGACTTTATTCAAACTTTTTTAGATGTGAAAATGGGGATCTGCACTTGTTTTGAGACTTAAAATGTAGTTTGAAGCGAGGTACTGGAAGTTCGTCATTGCGTGAGTGTGAAGCAGCCTCGCGGCAACCACGATCAGAGGAAGTAATGCAGAATCACTTTTACAACCTAATCACTCCCTTCCAAAAGGTCCCTGTTACCTCTCTCTTTTTGTAATTTCCGTCCCCTTACCTAGATGGCGAACTTTGAGGAGAACTTCTACCTAGTGGTGCTTGAGCGGCTGTCCTCCAAAATGGGAGATGAGGGGTCTCGCCTGCACATGTGGAAGATCACCATCTCTTCACAACCAACCCATGCCCCCATGCAAGCAGACGAGTCCCTGGGTACTAATATTTGTGTGCAGTATTTGTTTGTTTTCTATAGTTGTAGTGTTGTTGTGTATCGATAAGCACAGAATTTGTAGCTTGTGTTCGCCATTTTTTCTCCCCATGATTCCCATTTTCAATTCTGTCTGCAAATGGTCGGATATGTGAAACTTTTGTAGACTTCATCACGTTGATCCCTGGATGTCACAATGTTCTTACATTGGAATTTGTTTGTAAAACAAGGCCAAACTAAACCATTAGAATGAGCCAGTCTCGCGTTGATCTGGCTCAGAAGTGCATTTGATTATATATTCCAATTTGGAGAAACTTTTTAGGCGTGCACATGCACGTAGGTTACAATTTTTTTTTTGGTGGAATTGAATGTTCGGTCTGCGTCTTGTTAATTGCCTCCGTAGATTGTTTCACCCGCAAAGAGATCAAAATTTACACTCGCAAAACATGCTGAGCTGGGTAGCTTTTCATTTCTGAGTGTAAGCATTCAGATGACATGGCTAATACTAATAAAGCTTGAACTAGGGAGAATACAAGGATAAGCCAATGACGTTGATGCTTAGAATGAAGAATTTCATGTTTATTGTTGCGTGTTCTTATGCATGCAGAGATGAACGGGCATGGAGACAACGAGCATGGAAATTACTACGTGGGCGACTCAGATGACGAGGCCTCTCTGATGTTCCAGGCCTCGCTGAACACACAGTCGGTCAGCTCTCCTGCCATGAGGATGTCCATCACGACGGTCAAGGTCAGTAAAAACGGTTTTGGCAAAGGTCTGCGCATACATTTGAATAGGAAATTGAATATTGGATGTAGGGCAGTTATACACAAGATGAAAACAAAATCATGGCATCACCCAAATAGAGATAAAACACTAGACTTTGGGTTTATCCTAAAGCTTTAATTACAATGTATTTTTGTTTATTCTAAAAGTTCTGACACTAACTACAATGTATTTTGGTTTATTCTAAGAGTTTGAACTAATTACAATGTATGCAATAAGTTAAGAAATCCACTTTATTATGTCTGTGAAAAGAGCTGTGTTACACTCGGTTTGATGTTGGTGTTTTCTATCAGTATTTGATTCAGCCCCAATGCTGAATTCCTGATAAGGTGTAACTCAGATTCGTTTATCCACGCAACCTGATCACTCAGCATACAAGACACGGAGTCGACGTATGAAGTTTTCCACTTTTATTCAGCACACATCAACAACTGCATACAATCGCACAATCGCCTTTCCACTCTCAAATTTACTTTCCAACTTCACTATCAACAATAATAATAATCTTTTTTAACAGTGCGGCGCTTATATAGTCTCTACATACTCGGGAACAAACTAGAATAATCTACATAAAACACCACAACCAATCAAAATTAATTTTATCATCACGTGACTCACGTCATACAACCTCATTTGGAATGGAAGCTTCCATGGTAACCAACAGAACAATCCATACGCTTCGATCGATAGTAAACAACCATTTCTCGAAAATTCTCAAATAATATTGAGCAAATAAAAACACCAACGGTACACAAAGCCTCTACTAATAACAACGCAAAATCAAATCAAAGATAAATACACTCTATTACTGCATGCGTTGCAAAATAAAACGAACAGATCTATCGCGCGCGTCACACACGCAAGCCTGCCATTGCACGCGCTTCACACATAATATCGTACGCATTTCACACGCACCATCCTGCGCGTTTCAACGTAACAAGCTGATATTCCAAACTATTGTTTCTGTCCAGGTGTGCAGTCAGACTCTGGCCTTGCCGACAGGAGTGAGTGTGATCTCGGCGAACGTTGCTGCCGGTCACTTGAGCTCTGCGTCCATCTATCCAGCATGCTTTGCCCCGTATTTGCTGGCCACAGCCTGTTCGGACGGCCAGGTGCGCTTCTGGAAGTGCAGCATGTCTGACATGGAGCCCAGCCTTCGTCATGATAATTCCTTCAACGTCACCAGTTATCATTTCACTCTGGAACCTGGGGCTGGCCCTGGTCTTGTGCAGGTACAAAATAATTCTTCTCAACCACATGCACTTCAGAACTTCTGGTAGTCATTGATCCTATACATATTATAATACATCTTTTTATGAATGTGTTGATTGACATGTATTTACCAGCGTTTTATGATTTTTTTTTTAGCTTGAAATTTTGCTCAGCTTTATCTTGTCAACAAGGACTAAAAAGTCTTGCTGCTTTGGCAGTAAGAACTTACTTAGGCAGAATACTTGTTGAGAGGTTAACATTTTATTGTTGAAACATACAGCCTGCCAAGACCTCAAGTCAACAGTGGAGACCTCAAGAGCATGACTACTTCTGGGCTGAGTGGCAAATGATGTGCACTGCCACCAAATCCAGCGCCATCACCGTTCCCGGTCAGTGTGTGGTATAATGTTTCAGTTTGGTCTTAATTTCTTCATCTTAGTCTGCATTATGATCTAGCAACGAACGCAAACATCTTAGTCTGTATTGTGATCTAGCAATGAATGCAAACATCTTAGTCTGTAATATGATCCAGCACGCAGTAAATACTGCCCAACCTCTTCCTAGTTTTCTCAAAGGTTTTGGGAGGTGAAGAAGTGTGGAATGTCTAGGCTAATGTTTCAGTTGTCTTTGATCTTTTCAGGTTATTTTGGTTTTCAACTCTTTCACTACTACTTTTGCCTTCTTGTGTAAACACGTTGATTGGCAGAGTAGTTTTCAAAGCTTCCATGCCACAATAAAGTGCTTAATTTGACATTTCTCATTGAATTTCAGTTATCAGTTGGGAATGCAAAAGACAGAAACAAATGAAATGATTCTACTTCTTCAATTAAATAATCATTGCATGCCGCTTTCTGCTTTTTACTTCTGCAATTTCTCTGCTTGCGCTGATAAATTTGGCTGCATAAACTGCTTGGAGGCTTTGACAGTATATATATATGAGCTATGCTTTCTACATTTATCAAGTTTTGCTTCCAATATTATTTGAGACCCGCATTAATCAAATTGTAATATTTTCTATTACAGGCAAGCCAATCACTGTAAGCTGTGCGTACAGTGGTCGGATGGCTGTTGCCTACAGGCGAGGGGACATTCGTGCGCAACCTGACCGTCCTGAGGAAAAATTCATCAACCTGTATGTCGCCATCTACGAGTGTGAATCTACAGGTTGGTCCATTTTGTTGTTGTTGTTGTTGTTGAAAATAATTTGAATCTGATTTTGATGAGTTGAGTTGAGCACAGTAACGGCAAAGCAGAAAATAAGTCTCCTGCACATGCAATGTGCAATCCACAAAAATTTTTTTTTTTAAAGATTTTTGCAAATCTGTGCACAGTGAGTCCTAAATAGTCCAAAAATGACATAGGAAAAAAGGTCAGTTCTTCCGCCTGTCTGTCCTCCATACGACGTCTGCTGCCCATTGTTGTCTGTGCACAACTTGCAAGCAGATTAATATCTCAGAACCTATTTCAACTTTCACAACCAAACTTGGTATGATGGTATATACCCATGAGACCTCATAAGTGATCAGTGAGTGAATGACTTCACTTCAAGGTCAATGTCATAGGATCAACAATTGTTAGTAAAAAAATGACCATTTTAAACAAAATTTCACTTTTTTTCTAGGTTATTAATATTGATCTTACAATTCTTTGATGCGTGATAGATATCAATGAGACACACATACTATACAAATTTGGTCAACCTCATTCCAAGGTCAGTGTCACTGGAGCTGTCCAAAGTCAGTATAGGTACTTTGAAGGGACCTTGACTCTAAACTATGAGAGATATAAAGTTTAAACGTGTTGTATTTAGAGATGAAAAAGACATTTTAATATATGCTCCGTTTTTGCAATGATTTTGAAGGTCAAGGTCATTTTAGGTCTTCATTTCAATTCAATTCAATTCAACTTTATTTATCCACATAGGGTAATTACAAGATTTAGAAGCAGCTCATATTATTTAAAAAAAATAAATAAATAAAGAAGTTTAAAAACAGTGAAATGTAAAACAAGGTATCACACTTTCACACGATTTCATAAGCACATGTCCTACCATACAAACATAAATCAAACACACAACACACACACACACACACACACATCATGAACATTCACTGCGAACAGTTAAATCAAATAAAAACATGAAGGTAAGAAAATAAAGTAAGAATATCATCAAAACATACCAAAAATAGGTCATCGTACATTGTTTATTTAAGCCATAATATGCAACAACATTAGGTTATTTGATCAGACATGCATGAGAGGTCACACGAAGGTCAATGTCATCCCAAGGTCACAGTCACTAAAGGTGAAGGTCATCCCAAAGTCACAGTTTTGTTTTGCATAATACAACTTTTGCTGTAGTTTATTTGATAGTATATGGGTGTATTTGGAGCCGGAGGTCAAGGCCATCTTAAGATCAAGCGCATAGAAAGATCAAAAGTAGGTATTACTTTGCATTTTAATGTCCCGGTTTCATTTTGGTTTTTTTGGGCATTGATTTTCAGGTTAAATATTGAGAGTTCAAAAAAGGGGCATGTGAGTCATTTGGGCTCTGCCCTTCTAGTTTTTATTTGGTGGAGGAAGAGGAGGGAGGGGAAGGGAGAAGAAGATTAGGTTCCAAACATTGATTTTTACACAACTCGCAAGTCTTCATTTCTGTTTGTCATAAATATTGCGCATCTGGGTTCTAAACCGAAACTTTAAAGTTGCACATTGAAATGGTTTCAGATCAGACCTATATTGCTTTCTTTGCCGGGACGCACAGATTTATCAACAAATGTTTAATTCCTAACTTCTTGCGAGTTGAGGTCCTTACATTGCCAGTGCTCCTTTATCTGTTGTCATTCGTCACAATTGTCTTCCATGAACAGATACAAAAAGAGTACAAAAAAAAAAAAAGGTTTTCCTCGAGCCTTTCATTTATTAGGGAAGTTTTTTAAGTTTACACTTTGATTGAATAAAGGTTTTAGGCATAGCCTAATCGTACAGCCTGTCCTTTAAAGTTATGAGCATTAACAGTGACAGCAACTGTAATGTTTGTAAATAAAATGTTTAAAACACTGTATACAGCAAGCTATTCGCATTCACTCTTGTCTCACACTCATACTGGAAGATAGCGTTAGGGACCTAAACAAAATATTTCACTGAGCATGGCTGTTGCAGAACCGGAAATGAACTGTGGTCAGGCCTCGATCGTTTTTGGCTCTGGGCCAGCTGTCTTCGATACAATCCTTCAGAACCTTTTGTGTGTGTGCAGGTGGCTCAGAATGGGTGCTGGAGGACACCATAGAGCTGGAGAACATCAAGATTCCGGACCAGTTGGGGGAGATAGAATTGAGCCAGGTTCTCTCCGCTCAGCCGCCGCTCCCGCCGGGCCTGTCCCTGCATTCCGACCCTTTCAGCGATCTCGCACATTTCCCTGCTTTGCCCCGCACCAAATCTGTCCCTAGCTTGAGCACCATTCAGTCAGTACGCAAGTCTATTGCAGAGCAGGTAGGAACACTGTTGCATATTAGGGACTCCCTGGGTGTACTTTTGGTTGGTTTACAGGATTGAGTCATGAAGTGTTGTCAATGGCAGGAATATGCAGTTTCAAAGCACCAAAGAGGCATATTAAAAATGGGAAGAAAATGTATACGAAGGCTCCTTGGGATCTTGCATTTAAAATTAGTGGATTTTGCATGAGTCTGAGATATGTGCAATGTTTGTAGAATGTTTTGGACTCCTGGCATGTGTAAAACTTTGTGTAAACCGTGTGATAATGGCCAATACTTGCGCAGATTACTGAAAACAAATGACTGCAATCAGTAATTGCTGGGTTCACATAATTTTGTAAAGCTTACAGCTAAAGGCATGATTCAGGAACTTGTGAATTGCTTTCCTGTGTGAAACAGAGTTGCGGTATTTTATCAGAGAGAGAGAGAGACAGAGAGAGAGTGAGTGAGTGAGTGAGTGAGAATGTATTTGTGTGTGGGGGTGTGTTTGTGTGCCTGTATCTGTATGTATGTAATCTTGGATGTTTGCAGCTGAAGCATATTTCAAGACCTGTACATTTGCTTGCTTACTTGTGTAAAGCACCAAGGCTGCAGCTTTGTAATTTTAAAACGAAGGAGATAGAGTCGGGTGTTTGTGTGAGTGTGTGTATGCCTGTGTGTGTGCGTACATGTGTGTGTGTGTGCTTGTGTATGTGCGCTCATGTGTGAGAGCACATGGTTGTCCAACACTGCATCATTGGAAGAGTTTACTACAAAACTTGCAAGGATCAGTCAAAGCAACAAGCGGATGGTGTGCTTTTTAAGTTATCAAACCAGTAATTGCACTAACATTTTTGTTGGCAAATAATGATTATGGACGTGGCTAATCTCATCGACACTTGACAGAACCTTAATTACAACTATAAAAAGGAAAGAGTGATAAGTAAAGATGAAAATGGTTTCCCTTTGCTAGTCTTAACAGTTGTTTAATTGCATTTGGCTAGCGGACAAGTGCTTTTAGCACCCCTGGGTTACTTGATGTTGTTTTTTTTTTTTATTTGAACAAAGGACTTAATGGGTTTTTTGTGATTTCAATAGTTGTGTGTTGTTGTTTTTTTCTGGACTGTTCAATATATTTTTTATCAATGGTTTTTGCTATGTGTACAGGGCAACAGACTAGGCCTGCTGAAGCAGAAGTGTCTGGTCATGCTGGACTGGGTGTCTACAGAAGACGGGGGTCACATTCTCACTGTGGCTGTGGGAACCAAGATCCTCGAATACTGCCAGGTTTCCACTGAGGTAACAGACCAACTTGCCTATGTGTGGGTATTGGTGCATGCGGATATGTGTGGCGCATTGGTATGTGTGTGGTGTGTGTATACATGTGTCCCGTTTTCATGCGCTTATCTCCTTTGTTAGTGTTAAGTGCCATAAATTCAAAAAGCTGCAGTGACATGACCCACTTTCAGTGTATGTATCCGCTTTGCCGTACAGCAGGCCAAACGGTGACAAAGTGAGGTTCTCTTGGAGTGGTAGCTGGCTTCTTTATGGTCCAGCCATGAATTGTATTTTGAAGTGAAATAACACACACACAGTGAGACTCGTATAACCTTTAAAGGGCCACATTTCACTGCCGTTTTGGCTTCACAGCTTGCACAGGAAATGAAAAATATGGAATAAGCAAAGTTAGGAGAAAAAAAAACAAACTAAAAGAAGCAAAAATAAACCAAAAGAAGTACATCAAGAGTGGACATTGAAGCTGTGATCTTCATTTTATGTCATCATCGTTCAATCTTATAAAAACTTGCTGTTTCTGGCAGGTGGCCCAAGCTTCCATCAAGGCTAATCTGAGCATGGCAGGAGGAGCAGGAGGTGTGCGTGACGCCTCCACCTCTAGCACCGATGGGGGGTTCCCCCACCGTCCCAAAGGACTCTTGCAAAAATCCAAGTCCCTGGCGGTGGAAGATTTTGAAGAGGAGATTCGCTGGATGCGTCTGCGTGCTATTGAACTGGAAACCGCCGACAGCCTCCCGCCTTTGCCTATGCACACGTCGTGGGTCAGAGGAGGGATCTTGGTCATCGGCATGGACAATGAATTGCAAGTGTACACTCAGTGGCGAGGTACTGTGGGACAGACAATGTCATCGTCTGCCACGGCAGGTAGCAGCTCTGAACCCAACTTGGGTGAAAGCCTGACCCTGGACAAACGGACCTTGACGGAAGCCAACCTGGCTTCCATGGCCTCCACTGCCGCCCTGAAGAAGGGCTACAAGTCCATGTCCAGCTTGAAGTCCTCACTGTCTCTCAGCAGCAAGAAGGAGGGGTCGATCCGCAAGCCGGCCCAGGACCTGACTCGCAGCAAAACCGAGGGCTCCAAACTGGGCAGCAGTAACCTGACTCGCACGGACAGCACCATCAGCCTGTCGGTGATGCACGACTTTGGCCTGTTTGAAGCGGCGCGTCTGGCCAGCCCTGTTCTACCTCAGTACCACCCTGAGCAGCTCAAAGCGCTGCTCAGCTTTGGCAAGATCCGCCGAGTCAAGGCCATCCTGGCTCACCTCCTGCGCTGCCTTATTGGCTCCGACAACATGCAGGTAGGTAGTTACAAAAATGTGAAAGTGAAAAGGGGATGGCAAGGAGGAAAAATGAGCAAAGGATAAGATTCTGAGGGAAAAAAAGTGTTTTTGGTGGGGTCTAAAATTTTAACTGTATGAAATCTCTGTCAAAAGCAACAGTCTCATTTCAATCTACTCTGATTGATGTGTAGAGAAGAGATTATAATTTCCATCGCATAGAGCTTGTTTTATCAGTTAAGTTCTTTTTATTGCCTAGCACAGCACATTTAGGATTTTTTATTTTTAGTTTTTATGTTATATTATTTGTGTATTCATGTGTATTTTGTCTCTTGTAATAGGCGGTGTTCTCAGACCCAGGAGAAGAGAATGTTATGCGTCCTATGCGCTCAAAATCGATCTCGGAAGATGCCCCAGACCTCATTCCAGGGGTCACAAATGTTCTCACAAGCGCAAGTGCTGATGACTCCTTTGATTTTATGGAACTCACTTCCATACCTCCTCTCCCCATCTACGCGCTGATGGCAGCTGATGCCGACAACACAGGGGCCAAAATGGAGATCGCTGGCACGGTAGCAGCGGAGGCAAGCACAGGACAGCAACAGGACTACACAGATTTGTTCACAATGGACAACTCAGATGAGGTGCTGGACCTCTCCGATGATGACTCTAAGCCCAGGAAGCTCCTATCTGGCAGCATCAACTTGCAACAGGTTGGGCTTACTGCTTGACAGTAGTTTGTTTGTTTGTTTTCTTTTAAAAGATTTTCTTATAAAGATTTTGTTTTTTTTAATATTGATTTATTGAGGTTATTTTTATTTATTTATTTTTTTGGGGGGGTCAGTTTTCTACTATCTTCTTTATAGTGAAGATTCTATGCTTGTGTAATAATAATAATAATAATAATACAGGATGCTATGTACGCGCCTTTCCCCAAGGCTCAAAGCGCGGCGATCTATACCAACATACACGCTCACCTGTCTCATTTACCCTCACACACACCAAATACACATACATCACTCAAACAGGTGGTGTAAAGGCAGGTATATTGCTATTAGAAGACGGAAGAAAATCGAATTTTTATTTTTGAAATTTTTATATTGACTGCATCCTGTACCATTATTGAAGTATTGGTATGTGTATTGGTTTCACATTTTGATTTAGTACAGTGTTAGAGCAGTAAGGAAGGTTTTGGATCTGGGTTTTGTTAAACCTTTCTTTCAGCTTAGCAATGATGCAAGGGATGTAGTAATGGTACAGACCTGACTACCTTCCGTTTTTGGCGGAAGATTCTTCCGAATTTTAATGCTTTTTTCCGCCCGTCCGCCTCTGACAACTTTTTTCCGCTGAAGAAATCGAAAATCTTCTGCATTCCAATCTAGTCTTGAATCCGTAAGAGAGATCATATTTTTTTTACAGAAGGGAGAACACAAAAGAAGTCTTTCTTTCTCAAACATGGCGACGAAGCGCGTGGTTCCCGTTCATGAAACGGACGACGAAGAAACCATTCACGTTGACAAAGATGAGAGTGAGACCGTAAAAAAGAAGAAGAAATATGAAATTATGAGAATTCTACAGTGATGACTGCCTGTGTGTACAAAGAATGAAACTTACTGTTGGGTAAAAAAAAAAATTTTTTTTAAAGTTGTAATGTTATGTTCAAGGATCTTTGTACAAGTGCGAGAGGCATATTCAGCGACAAATTTTTCTTCTGCTTTTGTGCTGGATTTTTCCGCTTTTTCCAGAGTGTTCTTCTGTCAAGGCAAAAAGGAGGTAGGCAGGTCTGAATGGTAGTATAGAGGTTTGCAAATAAAAGAAGGGGAGACAGACCTTCCCTATTATTGTAAACCATGGGCAGCAGAGAAGGGGAGATAATCAGATAGACCTTTCCTGCCATTCCCAGAGGATAGCATCTACTAAGGATTGTATCCAAGATGCTATTGTCAAACTCCAGTCTCATCGCTTTAGGTGAGACACCCGCTATCTGTGTTTTACATAAACATTTTATCTCCGGAACTGTCTTGCCACTGATCAGTTTTGGTCACTGTTTTAGTTTTGGAATGTGCAGATGAATCTGTACGCCTTCACGCCAGCCCACTCCAAGATCCTGACCAAGCAGCTGATGCGTATTTCTCTGCCTGGCCTCAACTCGCTGGACCAGATGTACCTGGTTGCTTTGGCCGACACGGTCTCTCACTGCAAGATGGACTTTGCCGACCGCTTTGCTGACCCTAAAGAAGGTGAGGATGTCCAGAAATGTGACAATTTCTTCCTCCTTGTTCTCCTCTTTCTCCAATTTTTTGTTTCTTTTCATCTTACACTTATTGTTGTGGGTGGTGGGCAAATTAGAAATAGGGTAGCTTGCAAGAGTACATCTTGTTAATGTTTTTATTTTTCTCCGCTTTGCAGGTTCTCTAGCCAACGATAGTCAGGTTGATCTCAACCAAGCCACAGGTAGGTTTTCTTTTTCGTTCTGCTTATTTCTGCTACAGAAATTTCCAGGAATGTTTGTTGCATTCCTTGACTTCTATTAACTTCTTAACTTGTGTATTTTATTATATTTTATTGTTCTTATACAGCGCTTTTCCATCTCAAGAGCTGCTCAAGGCACTGGCTGATCTAACCACTGCAAAAGGCGCCCACTGGCTGCTTTAGGTGCGTGGTCTAATGCCCAGACAACTGAGCCCAGCTCTTGGCAGCAGGAGATGGGGGAGAAGGGACTGGGTGCTTCCTGGGTGCATTTATATAGGTGGCACTCACTCGTCTAGGACCTGAGCATCAGGATCTTTTAAGTCCATGTGATTGGATGCGTGCATGTACTTACCAGAACCTGATTTATATTCTCATCCAAAGGAGAGAAAATTGGCATGAAAGGGATCATGATGAAATGGATCGTGATGGGAGAGTTTGAAAAATGACTTGTGTCTTTATAATATTAGCCTAAAAATATGGGTGCGTCTTTTGAGTTTGAATTGTTCGACGCTGATCTAGTACTGCAATAGCAGGGAAAATGTACACCATCCTTTTTTTTTTCTCTGTGCACTTTCTCCGAGTTGCATTTGTCTTTACATATGTAGCTCCGATTAACTGTTTGATCAGAGAATGGGTTGTCATCATGGTGAAGGGTGTAATAGGTGGTACTTTTAGAATAAATAAGTGCTAAAATGACAATGACCGTTTTGGTGTGTAAGACTTCTCATTTGGGTCGTTGTTTTGAGGGCATTTCAGTTGATCACTATTATTTGTTTTGTTTGGACAGAATCCATGGACGACTGTGGTCTGCGGTTTGTGCTTGCCATGAGACAGCACACTTACCTTCTGTCTGCTTTGCCCATAGTCAACCGTATTCCTCTGCAGCGACAAGGGCTGCGGTCCTACTCTCTGGTCTGGGCTTTCCACTCGGACGCTCACGAGGTAACATTGAGAACGTGTATCGCAGGCCAGAAAAGTCGGTTTGAGAACGTGTATCGCAGGCCAGAAAAGTCGGTTCAGCTACCAACTTTCATTGCGCAACAGATGCAAACCGCATCAACAACGGCATTCCAAAAACTTAATCTAAGCGCACAGACAATGCACTTTTTTAAAAATGCTGTCTGTACAATGACACTGAGCGAAGCGAAGCCATGAGGGTTGCTGAGGACAGAGAAAGATGGACTATGCTGGTTAAACGATCATCTGTGATGGCCCAACGACCTTTGAGTTATGGAATAGGATAGGATAGGTACAGTGTAGTTGACAATCACCTTGGTTACTAGCTACAGAAATGTTTAATTTAAAACCGTGGGCAAGTGTTGGTTCTTTGTAGGTCAGTTTGTAACAACTAATAGGCTTGGTAATGTTCGGGCACAAAACTTGCTGACAACAGAAAAATAACACAGATTTCTATGCCATTGATGTTGATTTCTGTTAACCTAATTTGATTTATTAAAAAAAATTTAAATAGAGAAATAAAAAAACAGGCAATATTTTTATATTGTTTCAAAATTGGTGGTCATAGGTCAGTTTGAACTGACAGTCGGATGAATGAAGTGGAAAGCTTTTTGACGTCATCTACAGTATATTCATATTAAAAATATGCACTTCAGGAGGCTTGAGTAAGCTCCTGTATCAGCCAGCTCCTTGAGCAGCTCTTGAGCTGGAAAGGCATTCTATAGGAACGGTTAAATAAAGAATAGTAATAATAACTTAAAATTTATCATTTGTATCTGTGCCTCCCAGGAGCTGTTGTCGATGATACCATGCATGCAGAAGGACGAGCCTAACTGGGACGAGTTGCGGCAGTTTGGCGTGGGGTGGTGGATGACCAACAACACCATGCTGCGCAACGTTATGGAGAAAGTGGCCAAGGGTGCGTTCCAGCGCAACAAGGACCCCATGGACTCCGCTCTTTTCTACCTTGCCATGAAGAAAAAGAACGTTCTGTGGGGACTTTTCAGGTTAGAACGTGTGGCCTTTTGACACATGCATAACAATGTGAATCTGAGTACTCACCCACTCACCCACCCACCCTAAAAAAAAACAAAGTTTTTCCAGATTTGAAAAAACACAATTTTTTAGGTCCGTCTCTTCTGTTGGTCTGCCGTCTGCCATCCGCCATCTGAATGTGCAAAACTTGCAAGTGCATTTATATATCAGAACCTATTTCAGCTACCAAACTTGGTAAGATGGTGTATATCCGAATTACTTCACTCCAAGGTCAAGGTCACAGGATCAACAAATGTTAGTAAAAAAAATTTACTTTTTTCCTAAGTTATTAATTTTGAACTTATGATTCTTTGATGCATTATAGATATCAACTTCCTGTGCACATTTAGTCAACCTCACTCCAAGGTTACTGGAGCTGTCCAAAGTCAGTTTATATAGGCAGAGCTGCCAACCCCTACGGAACGTCCGTAGTTTCTCCGGAAAATATTCTTTAATTCCGCAACTACGCCATTTCAAGAAATACTACGGAAGAAAAATTTCAAAGCATATACCTATTTTTTTACAAGTATCGAAACAAAGCCGCGAGAGACGTAGGCCTACTAGGCTTTCGTCAATATCACCCACTGATCTAAATTATTTAGTTCAGTGATATCACCCCACTATCTTATAGGGCTTTTCGTGTGCGCTATTTTTAGCTCAGCAGCCACTGCGCGGTAGAGAGAGAGAGAGAGAGAGAGAGAGAGAGAGAGACCAGGGGCCAGCAGTATCCATGCCATTAGTACATGTAGTGAGCCATTGGGTTAGCTTTTCCGAACAAAATGTTAAAACTGTTTTTTTTTTTTTTTCAGGAACATTTCTATCATTTTAAAAATAAATATTTGAAAGTTAATGCTTTTTGTGTTGGTGTTTGGTTTTTATTTAAGCTAATATCAACATTTTAAATAATGCTCATTAAATTTTTATCATGTGAAAATTCTTGTTCGTACATTTGCTACTGAAATTGAGCTGAAACTACTGATATTTTTCTTCGTTTGCTACTGAAATTTTGTTTAGGGGTTGGCAGCTCTGTATAGGTACTTTGAAGTGACCTTGACCCCAAACTATGAGAGATATAAAGTTCCAACTTGTTGTATTTAGAGAGGATAGATTGACCTTTCTTATTTGTTCTGTTTTTATGTTGATCTTGAAGGTCAAGGTCATTTTAGGCTTTGCAAATACATACAAAAAATAGGTCATCGTACAGTGGAATGGCTTAATTTAACACTTAATATGCAACAACATTGGGTTATTTGATCAGACATGCATGAGAGGTCACCAGAAGGTCAAGGTCATCCAAAGGTCAAGGTCACTGAAGATCAAGTTCATCTCAAGATCAGTTTTTTGTGTGTGTGCATCATACAACTTTTGCTGTAGTTTATTTTATATTACATGAGTGGAATTGGAGCCGGAGGTCATCTCAAGGCCAAGAGCATAGAAAAATCAAAGTCTCAGTATTACTTTGCAATTTAGAGCCACTGTTTTATTTTTGTTTTCTCTTTTTTTCTGAGCACTCATTATTATGTTAAATATTGCAAGTTCCATAAGGAGCATGTGAGTAATATGGGCTTTGTCCTTCTAGTTCTAATTTTGAGTGTAGATGTAGAGAAATCAAATGTTAATATTGCTGTCTTGTTATTTTAATGCACATGTTGTATGATGTTGGTGAAAATGCAGCAACCGTTTATGATTTCCTTGTTGAGTCATTTGTTAGCTCCTTTTCTTCTTCTCCTCCTGTTATGTCTTCTTCAATGTCCTTTCTCTGTATCTTCTCTTCTTATTTTATTTTGCTTGTTGTTGTTGCAGTCTTTCCCTTTAGTCATCGTTGTGCTGTTTGTCATTGTCCTATTTTTAAGTCGAACATGCTTCTTTTAGTTTTTGGATGATTAATTTTTTGGTGGTTGTTGCTTTGACTGAAAGCTCCTAGTTAGAGATTGGAGCCATTTGTAAAATGTAAATATTGTTTCTATCTTTTGCTTTCCTTGGTATATAGTGTTGGGTGTTGGATGATGGTACGTGAGGATGAGTGAGAGAAGCGCTTTGAGCACAACATTTTGCTTGATTTCGTGCTGTATACAATAAATTATTATTATTATTATTATTATTATTATTATTATTATTATTATTAAGCCAGCATTTTATTCCATGTATTCAGGTCAGTGGACAACAGTGTAAAAGCAGACTTCTTCAGGAAAGACTTCTCGCAAGATGAAGCCCGACGTGTGGCCAAGAAGAATGCCTTCCATTTGATGGGCAAACAGAAATTCATGGAATCCGCAGCTCTCTTTCTGCTGGCAGGCTCTTTGCCAGACGCCATCATGGTAGGTCATCCACTGCTTCTGGATTCTTTGCCTCTCTTACATTCTGGAGCATCATCGTCAGACACTTTTACCTGTCCATGTTTGAGAACTGAAAAAGGAGATTACAGTATCTTCCAAATATTTTGATATAATTGGTGTTCTATGTTATTTTCCTTTAAATTTTGTATTTAATTTTGTATTTTTTTTCCAAACTTATTGGGAAATATTTTGAAATAGTCACGGGGAATCAACAAACCCAAAATGTCTGTCTAATGGTCTGTTAGAAGCCATATCTCAAGATCCACTGAACGGATTTTAACCAAACCTTATAGGCATATTACCTAGGTTAATGGCCTGGCTCCCGTGTCATGTTTGCTCCACTGCAAATGTCAAGGCAGACATGCCTACCATCACGGTATAGCAGTATTTAGTATGGTAAATCAATAAAATAAACTGAACATTCCGGATATACGGATTCTGTTCACCTGTTCCAATCGGCAAATTTTCCTTGCAAAAATTGAAACGGAAATCGCTGATTTTTCATGTCAGTCTGAGCACAGACCACACATTTCCCTCCCGGGAGTGGTTCCCCACCTCTGTGGAAGTGAATTCGAGCTAGTGCGTGTGCGCGTTCTAATTCAGAATGGATGCACATGCTCAGAGTGGCTTCTGGAAACTTCAAGAGTAGACCTACTAGTGGCGAAGGTGGTGGCTACCAAACGACATGTATCTGTGGAAGAAGAGGACAGCGACAAAGAACGAACACCTCCAAAAGTGACATAGAAAAACAAGCAAAGGATTCAAAAGGCCTACCAAGAAAAGTGGTCACCTCTTGTGGTTTGCAACAAAGGGGAGGACTTTTGTTCTTGCACCATGTGAAGCTCTCCTCTTTGCCAAGTCCAGGCCAGGAGATGTCTTATGAGAGAGCTGGAAAGAAATGTATGATGATGACGATGTCCATTTATAATGTGCGTGTCTCCATCCATTATCGAGTACTCAGTGCGCAATTACAGGATTACAAAAATGTGAAGAGTGCCTAATATAGGCCCCTTCAGAAACAACAGTAACCGATGAAGACATTTCAGCATGTATACATAGTGTAAATACAAGGTACTTTTCTTACGTATTAGTGTTCCGGAAAATCGTGGCCTGTTCCGGAAGAAGAAAATTTTGTTGATGAAACTCACATTTTGGGGTATGAATGTCTGTCAAGGTCATTGGGATCTATTTGGTTTCTAAAAACGTTTCGCTCAATATCTCCTGGCTGAAGCGATTTTGTTGAATGTTGGTATCCAGGTACCTCAGATCATGGGCAATCCTTCAGTTGCAGTCCGGTTGTCGGTTAGTGGGTCAGTTGGTTGATCGATCACTTTTTTTGTTCAGAACACACTTTTGCCCTTATCTCAAGAATAACTGAACCGAAATTGATCGTTTTTACTTTGTGGATACCTTTACTACTGTTAGAGTATTAGTATCCGTACTTTCTCCAAGGTCAGGATCTCCCGAGTCAACAACAACGCCAAGAAAATGAACACTTTTGAAAGGGCCTCTTTTTCAGCTGTGTGTCTGAATGTCTGGGAAGATATTTGAATGGCTTGCAATCTAGTTTTATTCCAGTGCAAAGGTTTTTGAAGATGGAGCTCTCAGTGTGGGGTGGTTTGTTCAGCAGGCACTGGCTTCATCTAAGACATGAACATCCCGATTTTTAGCGTATGGGTGATAGAATGCACAGCTTAGACCTCGGTTTACACTCTCTCATCATAGTGCGGTCTGAGCGTGAAGGGGAGAGAAGAATGCCTGTGTTATGTTTATGGGGATAGTAAAGGACTCTGTGTTCTGTTGCTGTTGTCCTAGGACTTAAGTGCTTTTTCAGTCGCTTATCTTCTTCTTATGGGTGGCGCAGTATTGTAAGAATAATACTGGATGCAATATACGTGCATTTCCCCGAATCAACAGTCAGGCTCAAAGCGAGGCGATCTTTATCAGCATACATGCTCACATGTTTTCACCCACTCTTGCACACCCAACAAAAACATCTATCACTCAGACGTGTGATGTAAAGGCAGGGAGATCGATGGTAGAAGACTGAGAGGAAATCCAATTTTTATTTTTGAAATTTTAGCTTGACTGCATCCAATGCTAATATTGAAGGGAGTGGTTTGGGCACATGCTAGCAATGTTTCATGTTAAGCAACGTGGGGAAGGGTTAGTACTTAGAAGGGTGACCATGATTGAAAGGCACCCACCAAATGAAAAAGAAAAAAAAGATTGAAACTAGGGCACGACAAACGCCAGTCCACTCAGCTGTGAATGGGTACCTGGATCGGTTTAGAACATGGGTAGATAAAGCAGCAATGTAGAGGAGATAAGCACCACCCTCAGTAAGCTGGCCTAGAGAAAGGGGAGGTTCCAAAGGCTTCCCTCCCCAAACGACAAAAAGGTTATCTGGAGACCCATGCCTATCATCTTCTGTACGAAATGTTAAAACACTTGATAACCCGTTACACATTTCTTCCTCACAGGTGATCATGGACAAGCTTCAGGACTTCCAGCTGGCACTTGTAGTTTGTCGCCTGTACGAATTTGACGACCCCCTGCCTGACTCGGTGTGCCAGCTCCTGTACAGCAACATTCTGGGCATGGACAGCAACGGGGAGAACTACAACCCACACAAGGCGCACTCAGACCCTTTCCTGCGATCCATGGCCTTTTGGATGGTCCGTGACTACCAGGGCGCCCTCAACACTCTGCTAGAGGTGGGTAGTGTCTTCTTCTTCTTCTTCTTCTTCTTCTTCATTTTCTTCTTCTTCTACTTCAAATGGAATGTTTAGTGATAAAGTCAGTCTGTAAATTAAGTTCCTTCATCACTCTCGGGGGGAAAAAATCAGATAATTTCATGCAACGTGGGATGTAGGATTGATTTGAATTTATCTTATCTTTGAATATATAACTAATCAGTGGATAAAACTGATCTTTGACTATAACTAATCTTTGAATAAAGCTGATCTTTGACTGTAACTGATTTTTAAAGTGAAATCAAAGAATTTCTGAGACCATAGCAGGGCTCGAAAACAAGCTGTATTTAAATATAAACAGACTGTTGGTGTGTATCCAATAATCTTTTTTACTGTTATTGTGCTGAGGCATAGTCCTCTTTTGGTAATTTCAGGACAAGGTTGGGTCTGAGAACAAGAAGAATGACCCTGATGCCGTTTCCACCAAGCCCAACATCTTCAGCTTCTACAACTACCTGCGGACACACCCACTGCTGCTCAGGCTGAGGCTGGCCTCCACCTCCCTCAAGGAACGCCGAGCCATTCTCACAGGTAGGTCCACAGACTTCTATTATCTAAAAGAAAAGATTCTATCTGTTTTGAAATCTGTATTGTAGTAGTGCTAAACAAATGTGGACAGTGTTTTACGTTTTTATTTATCCCAGGTGAAGGGTCAGATTTATTAAACATTTATTAATTCATTTAGGAATTCATTAGAATTAATTTTTTTCAAATGATGTACGTCTTGTTTGCCTGCCTAGGTTTCACGAGAGCCAACAGCGTGGCAGTGTCCGACAAGATCACCACCATCGATCGCGTCACTTGGAGGGAACGCAAGCTGTTCTTTGCCACAGCCACCACCCATCTTAAGAACGGTTGTCCTCTCCTTGCCCTGGAGGTCATGACCCGACTGCCTCCCACTATAGGGGACGACCGTGAGGACTTGAACCACGGAAACAGCACGAGGCTGGATCAGGTCTGTTGGTGGTTATGTTTCATTGTCATTGTCATTAAAATTAGATCATCATCATTGTCATCATTGTCATCATCGTCATCATCATCATCATCATCATCATCATCATCATCATCATCATCATCACATTATCCTCATTTTCATATTCCTCACAATAGTAATAATAATAATAACAACAAAAGGTATAATAATAATAATAATAATAATAATAATAATAATAATAATAATAATAATAATAATAATAATTATTATTATTATTATTATTATAATTATTATCATCATCATCATCATCATCATCATCATCATCATCATCATCATCATCATTATAAGTGCATTTATTTAGATCCTATTCCCTAAATGCATCAGTTCAAAGCCCAAAAAGATTAGATCTTTTGCATAGCTCACAAATTTATGCCTTGAGGACATGCTCTGGGCACTGTTAGTGATGCTGTACTATCTGCAACTTCTGCACTCATGTTACACAGTCACATGTAGATATGCAAACACAGAAAATTACTTTTACCTCCCTCACCATCCAATCTGCTTCTCTACCTTTGGAAAGACCTAGGTATGGTATAACAGAGATAAAGCAAAATTGAAAACCACTTTCATAATGCACTGTTCTAAACAAGAAATAATTGAGTTCAAGGAAAAAAAAAGTAAAATAAATACAATTGATATTGCCTTAATATACGATTCTAAAAGAAAAAAACACAACTTCTTGAGTTGAAGGCAACAAACTTTAAATAAATACAATTCATGTTGCATTATCATTTTCAGCCCTTCACAAATTTTCTCATTCTTTTCTTCTCAACCAAACCAGGAGAGTATATCAACGGGTACCTTAGGCGACCCCAACCAGTCCACATCTACAGCGGGCTCCAGCCAGAAAGCCTCTGATTTTGACTGGGGTACTCCATTGACAGACCAGAACAACACTGCAGACTCGTTCGACTGGGGCACCCCACTGACCAATCAGGGCAAGTCGGATGATTTCGACTGGAGCACGCCGCTATCCTCCAACAAAGTGCATTTCCAAGATGACCTGGATCTGGAGTTGAAGCTGTCCGACGATAACGAGGATGAAGAGAACAGCGATGATGGAGAAGGTGAGTTTGGTGTTGGCATGGATGTTGTTTGTTTGTTTGTGAAAATGAACGGTTGGTTGGTTTGTTGTTTGCTTTCATGGTGGCGCATGAAGGGGAGTGGTCTGTTTGTTTGAGTTTGTTGTCTGTAGTAAAACTGATAGTGGGCGCCTCATGTGGCTTAGTAATATCCTGTATCAGTCAGTACTTTGAGTAGCTCTTCAGCTGAAAAAGTTCTATATCAGAACAATAAAATAAATAATATGAAAATGGTTTAGATTTGGTTGACCACAGAACTGCGCATTTGTGTAATGCACTTAAGCCTTTCGAAAAAAAACAATTTCGATGGTAACCTTTTTCCATCAAGTTTTCCTTATTCTGGAACCTTCAGCTTGAAATTCAAGACTAGATTCAGGTCATACGCTTTTAGATTTTGCAAGCGCGCTCCAAACATTGTAACTTTTATTTGGAATGTTTGAAACTGTAGGTAGAGAGACATGAAACTGTAGTTAGAGAGAAATTAAACTGTAGGTAGAGGGTAATAAGAAGTGTAGGTAGAGACAAATGAAACTGCAGGTAGAGACAAATGAAACTGTAGGTAGAGACAAATGAAACTGTAGGTAGAGACAAATGAAACTGTAGGTAGAGAGAAATGAAAGTGTAGGTAGAGGGTAATGAAAGTGTAAGTAGAGACAAAAGTAGAGGGTAATAAAAAGTGTAGGTAGAGACAAATTAAAGTGTAAGTAGAGATAAATAAAAATGTAGGTAGAGAAAAATGAATCTATATGTAGAGTAGAAAGGAAAGTGTATGTAGATGGAAATAAAACTATATGTATAAAGAAATGAAACTGTAGTTAGAGAGAAATGAAACTGTAGGTATACAGAAATAAAACTATAGGTAGAGAGAAATAAAACTATATGTATAAAGAAATGAAACGGTAGTTAGAGAGAAATGAAACTGTAGGTAGAGAGAAATCAAGTAAAGGAAAATCGTCTCTTTCAGAACTTGGTCCGTTCCTTTTTTTTTTTTAATTGTACTTTTGAGATATATTTTAAAAACTAAATATTTTCTTCTCTTTCTTAAATGTTACCGGTTACGATATTTTACTTGTTAATCACTTATCCCCCCTTGCATTTGTTTCAGGCGGGCAGAGCAAGGTGAAGTTCAACCTGGACGAGCTGAATGCAGAGGATGAGGAGAAAGAGGAGGGGGGAAAGGCTGGAGAAGGTGGGAAGGACAATTCGTCCACCGAGACAGAGAAGAAAGACAACAGAGTCGACATAATGGCCCAGCAGTACAAATACATTGCTTGTCTCAAGGTGCGGTGTGCTCTTTGCCTCGTCTCGTTTGTCTTTTTCCTCCCACTACCTGTCTGCCTGTGCCTATCTATTCCTGTCTGTCTGCGCCTCTTTTTGTCTTTTGTTTGTTGAGACAGAGAAGGACAGCAGAATGGACACCACAGCATACTTCATTGCACGCCTCACTGCATGATTGGACAAAGATGTCTGCCTCGGTTATTTGGTAACCACCGAAGATACACAGAATTGTGTCTTTTTCAGGCCGCAGTTCAGTGGTCCACTAATCAGCTCCTTGCATTTAGGGTTGAACTTTGACAGGATTAACTCCCGTCCAGATAGCAATAATAATAATAATAATAATAATAATAATGGATGCTATATGAGCTTTTTTCCTGAATCAGACTCGGAGCTCAGCGATCTGTAACCAACATACCTGGCTCACATGTTACACACTCCTACATGCACAACAAACCCACATTCATCATGTTAACATGTGGTGTAAAAGCCTGTGCTTGGTAGATCTCTCTCATTCAGCTTACCGGTAAAGACGCCGGTTTGGCTCACTTTACATAATTTGGCTTTCAGCGTACCGTACCAACACTTCAGACAACAAATTAGTACTCCCATGTATTTATTATTTTGGTTGTGCCTTGACCCAGGTGCTGATGGAGGAGTTGAGCACGCTGGCCACAGGGTTTGAGGTTGATGGAGGTCAGCTGCGTTACCAGCTGTACGTGTGGCTGGAGAAGGAGGTGGAAGTGCTCAAAGTGCTTTGCAACTACGGACTGTCGGAGGAGGTCTCTGGGGCGGCTGAAGGTGTGGATTTATACATATATTGCATAATTGGGTGACTAGTTTGCATACTTTGGTATAGAGTTTATATTTACCTAATTTGGCGACATAGCTTGCATAATTTATATATATTTTTATTTTTATTGCAACAAGAAAATTTGCTTATACTACAATCACCCCAGGCTGTGTATGGGTACTTTTAGCCAGAGAATGTAAAAGCAAGGGAGAGAAGATAAGGCACCAACCTCCTCAGAGGTACCTAATACTTATTTCTTCTATGGCTAATTGAGCACGGGGGTAAAATGTTTACCTTACCTTTTAAAAACAAAATTTGAAAAGTTTTGAAAATACATTTTTAGGAGTCGCATTTACATGTTGTCTCTGTTTCAAGCTTATGCCTCTGTAGGCTATGAAATTTTGTGATATTGTGGTGTCACACACACACACACACACACACACAAACACACAAATACGTTGTCTGCTTTTCTTTCTAGCTGATGTAGACAGCGGACACCCAGACTCAGACGAGGAGGTTGGGATAGTGGGCTCCGTTGGGCGGCAGAGAACATTATCCCAACGCTCAGACACATCCAGAGCATCCTTGCACGAGAGCATCCTGGCTGACAAGTTTGACTTGGACTTCAAGGAGCGTCGACTGGCCAAACGCAAGAGATGGCTGAAGCAGCACCAGCATCTCCTGCGGACGCTGGCGTCCTATTGCATTTTGCAGGTACGCTGTTGGTTTCAGTTATGTTGTTGTGTTTGAATCCTTTTAATCTGACGAAGAAAACGTGTATTCAAATGTTTGAAACAATGTACTATCCTTCTTGTGCTTTGACTCTCTAAGGCATACGTGTATACCAGACAGAGCCTCCCATTAGCTAAAAAATAGTACATAGTGGCATCATCTGGGTTAGGCATAGGTAATATTCCTGGCATGTGCTTTAGCGCTCCCTTGTCGTCTCCATCTTCCTGTATGCTTGCGAGGCATGGACCCTCATGGCAGATCAAAGAATACAAAGCATGGAGATGAGGTGCTACAGAAGACTTATGGGCATTTCCTATACCCAGCACATCACCAGTGGTGAAGTCCGACAGACCATCACACAGGCCATTGGACAACACAGTGACATGCTCGCAGTGGTGACGAAACAGGAACTCCGATAGTATGGCCACATCACCAGAGCATCAGGCCTTGCAAAGACCATCCTGCAAGGCATGATGCAAGGAGGCAGAAGAAGAGGGAGACAGAAAAAGAAGTGGGAGGACTACATTGGAGAATGGACTGGCTTGACACTGAGCGAAGCCATGAGGGTTGCTGAGGACAGAGAAAGATGGAGTACTCTGGTTAAACGATCTTCTGTGTTGCCCCAACGACCTTCGAGTTACGGGATAGGATAGGATAAAATAGATGTATGTTTAGAGAAATTGGCAGGGTAAATAAGAGTATAGGTTCATCAACAGAGTTTTAGGTTTAAATTTAAATAGGAGCCACACCACAGAGTGACTCTTGCCAAATAAAGGGGAATAGTCTGAATAGTGTTTCAATTTTTGTATTTGATTTATGAGTAATGGATTATCTTGTATTTCTGTTTTGCATTGGGCTCAATCAAGAAATCCTGACGCCTGTTATTGCCATCAGCAACGAAAAGCTTAATCACAAATGTTTATTTGCGTAATATAGCAATTATTTTAGTTTTTACATGTAATATGGTATTATACTAATTCCCGTTGTTTGTTTTCAATCTTCGTTTTCACAGGGTTCCAGTGGAGGAGGGCTGGCTTCAGTGCACATGGAGCTGCTGCTTCTCTTGCAAGAGCTTCAACAGGAGCGGGCCAAGCAGCAGCTAAAGTCTCCCTTGCCTTTCCCCACCACCCTACCTCTGCTGTCTGCCAGCCTGGCGTCTTCACGCACTGTTATCGCAGACCCTATCCAGTACTTGCAACGCATGACGTCTGATCTTCTCAGCGCTATCAGTAGCTTCCCAACTCCGCCATCCGCTTCTTCTAATCTGGCTCAGGTCAGTTGTCTGGTTACTACTTGTGCCTTTTTTTTTAAACGCGACAATCCATATTTTAGTGGTCTAGTCTTATTTTTAAATCAGTTAGTTTTATACAGCTATCAATCCAGCTTCAGACTGTTTCGAAAATGAATCAATTGTTTAGAACGGAATGTCAATGATCTTGTTCATGTTGGTACAGATAGTGGATATTGCTTGTAATATACCTGTCTACTGTTGGTCAACTTGGTAGCCTTGTTATGTTATACGGTAGGGGTGGTGCTGAGAATTAAAATAATTTCTTCATTCATGTGTCAGAGGACAAACAGTAAACAATGGAGTATTGGTTCTGCAGGTGGCATCAATGAGGAGTTTGGCTGTGTCACTGTCGTCGTGCATCTACCAATGCTTGTGTGACAGTGACAGCTTCTCCGTCAACTTGGCAAAGGCAACCGACACAGCCCAAGACAGTTTTATGGGGTATGTACTGAGACATGACTTTATTTCGTACTGTACAATATTATATTTTTTACACACAATAAATCATGTCTTGTCCCTTTTTGTACATGCTGCATAACTGCAAAGATGAGATGCTGCTAATTTTCACGAGCTTGGTGTTAATATAATAGGGAATGTTTCATTGTGATGTACAGTGATTTTGATTTTTGAGTCAAATACCAATGCTGTGACCTTGTGATTGCCCAAGTTAATTTGTATGTGAATGGGTATACCAGTGGCCATTAGCGAGTTGCTTTGCAGCGAGTGGCTTACTCGCATTGTTTTGTGTACAAGTACTCACAAAGCAACGTTGGGAAAAGTGGGACGTTTATGCCTGCGCATTAAGAGAACCTAGACTAAAATTGAAAGGAGGATTAGTCCACAATGTTGGCGGTCATGACGTACTCGCAGAAAAGTATATATATTTCCAACTCGCCAAAGTCACGAGATGGATTGCTTGTTTTCGCTTCAAAGCATCTCGTTACTGGTGTTGTCCAGGCTGTTGTCAAGTAGAAATGAATACATGTGTTGTGGTGAAATGAAAGTGGTCAATCTTTGCCTTGTAGTGCATTTTTGTTGTTGTTGCAGTTCTGTAGGTAGCTTCTGCATCCACTTGTTGTGTTTTAATTTTAGATCTCTTAGTGCACACTAGTAAGAGAGTGGAACTGTGAGAGTTATGGTTTTTGACTAATGGTGTGCTGCTGCACAATGACTTCATCTTTACACTACAGTTGCTCTGTCCTAAACCTTAGCAAAGGTTGGGATCCATTAGGTGACATTGAAACACCAGTTCTCTTTTCACACTTAAAGTTAACTTTAGAAAAGAAGAGTATGGAGAATCTGGTTATTTTTGCACCTCTTATTCTGTAAGCTATTCCTTGCCACCCAGCACACTTTTGAGGGGTACTTTTACAGTGCGTTTCTCCAATTAGCTGTTGTTCTTTTTCATCTTTCAATACTGCTTTTAACAGTTCCTGTAGGATGTAGTTTTTAGTTTGCTGTATTATCCATTTAAACAGAACATTTTATATTTTATGCCTTTATGTGAGCTTCTGATTCACTTGGAACTAGGGCTGCTAACATGAATGCTGAGCTAATAAAACTTAACAGGAATATTGTCTACACAATATTTTCAAGAAATGTCACAGTTTTCTCCTCGCTCACAGTTATCACATTTCATATTTTGTTTATTTGTTTTCAGTTTGTTTCATAATAGTTCCTGGTTTCATAACTTTTGTTGTAGGCTTTTTATAAGGTGCGCTTTGTTAGTTCTGATTCTTAAATGTCTGTAAGACATGCTCAGTAAGTAACAAATGCTCAGTAAGACTCTGGTTTAATTTTGGACTCTATGTAAACCCTCCTCCCCTCCTTCCTCTTTGCCCCCCCCCCCCCTCACTTGTCCTCCACAAAAAAAAAAAAATCCAGATTTTTGCAAATCTGTGCAAGATGTGTCCTAAATAGTCCAAAAATGACATTAAAAAAAAGTCTGTCCGTCTGTCAGTCCGCCGTCCACTGACCAACATCTGTGCAAAAAGTCGCCAAGTATTCAGAACCTATTTCAACCAAGTTATTAATATTGAACTGTGCACATTTGGTCAGCCTCACTCCAGGTCAAGGTCACTAAAGCTGTCCAAAGTCAGTTTGTATAGGTACATTGAAGTGACTTGACCCTAAACTTAAGATATAAAATCCAAACTTGTTGTATTTAGAGATGATAGATTGATATTTCATATATGTTCCGATTTTGCGTTGATCTTGAAGGTCAAGGTCATTTTAGGCCTTGCAGCACATACAAAAAATAGGCCATCATATCTTTGAATGGCTGTTTATTTAACCCATAGTATGCAACACCATTGGGTTATTTGATCAGACATGCATGAGAGATCACATGAGGGTCAAGGTCATCCCAAGTCAAGGTCACTGAGGGTCAAGATCATCCTAAGGTAACAGTTTTTTTGGCATAATACAACTTTTGATGTAGTTTATTTGATAGTACATGTGTGTATTTTGAGTTGGAGGTCAAGTTCATCTCAAGGTCAAGATCGTAGAAAGAAGTCAGTATTTGCATTTTAATGCCAGAGTTTCATTTTGTTTTTTCTGGACATTCATTTTCATGTTAAATATTGCAAGTTCAATAAGGAGCATGTGAGTCAAATGGGCTTTGCCCTTTAAGTTTTTATTTTGCGTTATGTTCTATGCTTGCTGTACTTGACTTTCATCTAGATGCACAAAATAGCAGTACATTTATGTTAAAATTCATGTTCACATACACCACATCACAGTTATTCTCCATTCACATGTTTCCTTTATTATTGTTGATCGATTTAGAGCTTGACAAACAAATTTCTTTATTATATGATGTCACCACTAATCATGTTGTTAATGCCCGTCACCCCTGCCAGGGCATGGGCCGTCAACAACAGCTCTCTAGAGTCCTCTGTCCTGTGCAACCGAGGACAAAGTTTTATCTTTCTTCTGTTGCCGACGTTTCTGTAGCATAGTATTTTTTACGAGGTGGGGGTGCTAACCCCACGCCCAATCCTCCTCCTTTTGCAGCCGGGCTTGGGACCGTCCTTGGCGGAGTTACCACTAATCATAGACATGAGTTATTTGTTAAGTTAATTCGCTTGCGACTATAATTGCTATCATCAGATAGAAGAGAGAGTGCGAAGGTTTTGATCTCTGGAGCAAATAAAAACAAAATTCACTCTGATTTTGCTTTTCTTACCAAATAGTAATGACATTGAACGCAAATCTTCCTTTGGACACTCCAAAACTTTCAATAGCAAATCAATGCCTCAAGTTCATTTCTGTGGATTTACAGCAAGTTGGAACATGTAAGATCACACATTTAACAGTCATGGTCTACCCTATAATTCCCAGATTTAAGATTTTATTGTTTCGGGGGACCCTCTGCTTTGGAGAGGATGCTACAGGTGTAAATAAAACTTTGTGTTTTAAGTTCTTTGCTTTCTTCCTGTTGTAATCTCCTGGCTATTAATGTTGTTGCTTTTGCTTTTTTTGCACTAGGCTTTTGTTGCGCCATTTTGAATCTGAAATGGCGCACATGCAAAGAAATAACAAGATACATAGCGGAAGGTAAAGCTTGAAAAGGTGGTGACAGGTTCAACTTTTTCTATGCCTGTGTTTTTGTTTTACCGGGTGCTTGCTTTACTGTTATTGTCTCTCTTTCTTCCTCCTGCTCCTACTCCACCCTTCTCTCCCCTGAGACTCTTCCTTCGTTATTTTCTATTTATTTTCCATGTTTTCATAATTTTTTTTTTTTTGGCTTTGTGATAAATATAACCATCAGCATTTAACACAAATAGCACGAATAGTTGGGGATAATTATATAATACTCCACGAAATATTTTCTAAAAACAATATCTATAATCCTTTAGCTGTGTATCAGAATTTTTTTCTCATTGATTTTGTTGGGCAGTATTTGCAGACTGTTGTAGTACATACAAGTGTATATTTATTTATAAGTTTTGCTCGCTTTTGTTTTGAACTTGAGTTAGCGTTTTTGGTCGCAGAAGTTTTGGGTTTTAGTATTTTAAGTTTGGGTGTTTTTTGGTGGTGGTGGTTGTTGTTGATTTATGACCGTAAATAATCACTGTTGTAGAAAATGTATTTCAGGTCTCATCGTAGGAAACATCGGAGGGAAGACTATTTCAAAGACAGAATAGAGTATGCTTTCATCACTTTTTGCATGAGCTGCTGTGGTTTGCATGCCGTCCTGTGTAAGAGTGAAGTGGTTGTGGTTAATAACAACAATATCATAATATTAAAAGTGACGGATCCTATTGCTAAATCAGACTCAGAGCGAGGCGATCTGTAATCAGTGCTCACATGTTGCAGACACAACAGGCACACATTCATCACACGTAAGTGTAAAAGCCAAACGTCGCTGTCAGGAGACGGAAAGGAAATTGTCATTTTAAAAATTTTAGATAGACGGCATCCAATGCCGTTATAGAAGAGAGAGAGGAGACCGGAGTACCCGGAGAAAGCCCTCAGTGTCCTAAAAAGGCTCATGCCTAAGTCCCGTAAGCTTGTCCAACGCGTGGGGGGAGCTGGAACCTGCGGCCTTCGGCCTAGGAAAGCAGCACCCCTATCCATTGTGCTTCTAGGACACCCTGTTCCCCTATCCAGTGCTTGGCTAACTCAAATAGATGTACTGTAGATTACGGAATCTAATTGATGTTGTTTTTTTCCAGCTTGCTGGTGAGGGTGCTATTTTCAACAGTCTAATCTTAGTTACAGGATCCATGGCCATAGTGTACGGCTGTGCTGTGTTTCGTGTGCTGTTTGGTTTTGCAAAATACATATCATGTGGTTGAACAGTCACTCCCTGTTCATTGACAATTCCTTAAAATTTGTTGTAAACAGTACATATTTACAAATGCAACCAAAAAAAAAAGCCTTTTTGCTCTTAAACAGTAGTGGAAGAAGTTGAGGCAGCAGTGCAATCGCTGAAAAAGGGGAAGTCTGTGGGTGTGGACAACATACCCGCAGAATTGCTTCAAGCAGGAGGAGAAACGATGATTGACGCCCTCACCATTATCTGTAACAAGATCTGGCAGAGTGGGGAATAGCCTACACATTGGACCCAGTCGCTTGTCATCGCTCTTCCCAAAAAATGGTAACCTTCAGGAGTGTGAAAATTACCGCACCATCAACCTCATCAGCCATCCCAGCAAAGTCCTCCTGAAAATAATACTCAACAGGTTGAAACCCCAAGCTGAACATATCATATCTGAAGAACATGCAGGATTCAGGGCAGGGTGATGTACCACTGAACAGATTTTAAAACTCAGAATAATCTGCGAGAAATACTTACAGCACCAACAACATCTATATCATGTGTTTGTAGACTTCAAGAAAGCCTTTGTCTGAGTCTGGCATGCAGCTCTGTGGGCAACCATTAGAGTGTACAACATCAGCTCTAAGTTTATTGAAGTCATCAAAAGCCTGTATGACAAGGCTACCAGTGCAGTCCTCCACAACAGCGCCCTCAGGAACAGGTTCAGAACGACAATCTGCATGCGTCCAAGATAAGATCTTCCTGGTGCACATCATGTCAGATGCCCTTGCAGATCACGAAGTCCAGTCAGCGTAGGGGGTAGAGCAATTTCCAAGCTCCGTTTTGCGGATAACATTGATGGATTGGCTGGAGGAGAACAAGAACGTGAACAGCTGGTACAGAGGCTTGGCAACACCTCCAGAGCCTTTGGAATAAAAATAAGAGTAGAGTAGACCAAAATGATTGTCAACAACACCAATGGCATCAACATGGACATCGAAGTCTAAGGCCAATCCCTCAACACAGTGCATAGCTTCAAATATTTAGGAGCCATTGTATCAAACAATGGTACCCGACAAGAAGTCCTCTACAGGATTGCACAAACAACTGCTGCCCTGACATGGTTGAAGCCCATTTGGAAAGACAGGACCATCAGTCTACACTCCAAGGTATGGCTGCTGCGCTCCCTTGTCAACTCCATCTTTGTATGTGCTTGCGAAACGTGGACCCTTACAGCAGACCTAAACAAAGAATACAAAGCATGGAGAAGAGGTGCTACAGAGGACTTCTGGGCATTTCCTATACCCAGCACATCACCAACGACGAAGTCCGACAGACCATCACACAAGCCATTGGACAAGCACGATGACATGCTCACAGTGATGAAGAAATGAAAACACCGATGGTATGGCCATGTCACCAGAGCATCAGGCCTTGCAAAAACCATCCTGCAAGGCACATTGCAAGGAGGCAGAAGAAGAAGGAGACAGAAAAAGAGGTGGGAGGACAACATTCGAGAATGGACTGGCTTAACACTGAGCAAAGCCATGAGGGTTGCTGAGGACAAAGATGGAGTACGCTGGTTAAACGATCATCTGTGGTGCCCCAAAGACTTTTGAGTTACGGGATAGGATAGGATAGTGGTGGAATCTATTTGCTGATCTCTTGATTTATTTCACCTCGCAGTGACAAGAGCAGCCCCGAAATGGCTGTTCGTGTGTGTTACACTCCGTTTGATGTTGGTGTTTTATCAGTAGTTGATTCAGCCCCAATGCTGAAGTACTGATGAGTGTAGCTCAGATTCGTTTATCCACGCAACCCGTTCAATCAGCATACAAGTCACAAAGTCGACGTATGAAGTTTTCCACTTTTATTCAGCACACATCAACAACTGCATACAAT
>CM072511.1:18835818-19013318 GCA_036898135.1 Oncomelania hupensis
GAGGTGGGAGTGAAAGCTATACAAAACCACCCAGCAAGCACTGGCTCCTTTCTCCCACACACTCGGTCACCCAGGATTGTGCTCAGTTGTCTGGGCGTCAGGCAGTATGCTCAAAGGGCTGCAAGTGTGCGCCTCAAGTGGCTTGAGTTAGAGCCTGTATCGGCCAGGGGCCTAAGCAGCTCTTTGAGCTGAAAACGCTAGGAAAGAATAATTTTAAAAAAAATAATGGATCGTTCATTGAGGTTGCGGCGATGTTTCAGGAGCATGTTTGTGGCGCCCAACAGCAACCTGATGGCAGGAATCCTGCGGCAGCGACAACGCTCGGATAGCACCAACGAGGAACGCATCAACACCCTGCCTGCAAAATGGCCAGGTCAGATATACAGGGCTTCCAATCTTCCGCCGTACGGCGAATTTCCGCCATTTAAAAAAAATTTCAGCCGAAAAATTTTAAAGTTCCGCCGTAGAAAACTGCCGAGGTCAAAATTTCATAGGGGCTCCAAAATATCCGTAACACAGTCTCAGTTTGGTTGATCTGTAATTGGCTGGTTTCGAAAACTGGAAACGGATCATCGTTCTGTTTGCGAATAGGCAAAAATGGCGGGTCGAATTTTTGTTCAACGCGGCCAAAAGTTTGACGATGTTTCTTGCAAAAACAAGTGGAGATGGGACTGGATGGAGGTGGAGGTAGAAGAAGAAAAATTGAGTCAACATATCCGAAAGATTCCACGTGTCGGACACGCGTTTTGCGTCTTGTGCTCGAACGAAATCAATTACGGATCAAAAGGCAGGATTGTACTTGAAAATCGCCTCAAGACAAATCAACACAAAAAGGCATCGAAAAGTATTGAAGGGAACTTCACCTTTTTGCTGAACATTCCTTTTTTTTTCTTCAGTTTTTGCTTTTAAGATATGAAGCAATTAAGATCGTTAAAATGTGGTAAATTCCATATTTGCCTTAATTATTCTCTATTCATGTGAAACCTTACATCAAACCTTTTGTAAATCACTTATTTTCTTTCTTCTACTTCACTCTCACTAATAAAATTGTTTCTTTTATAGCAGACAGTGTTGTGACAGTGTTTGGGGTCGTGCGCTCGTGACCTCGTCACTCGGTCATTTTCCTCCTTTTTTATCTCAGACCATTGGAAGCCCTGGATATAATAATAACGATAATATTAATAATAGTATTGACAACCCTAATAATGATTTATTTTGTAAAGTGCGAACTCCAACCTTGTTGTCTGATCTGATATTTTAAAAATTTATTATTATGATTATTATTATTATTATTATTATTATTATTATTATTATTATTATTATTATTCTTAGTATTATTATTATTATTTCAAAAAACGTAAACTCCGATGGTATGGCCACGTCACCAGATCTTCAGGTCTTGCAAAGACCATCCTGCAAGGAGGTAGAAGAAGAGGGAGACCGAAAAAAGAGGTGGGAGGACAACATTCGAGAATGGACTGGTTTGACACTGAGCGAAACAATCAGGGTTGCTGAGGACAGGGAAGGATGGAGTACGCTGGTTAAACGATCATCTGTGGTGCCCCTATGACTTCCGAGTTATGGGATAGGATAGGATAGAATAGGATTATTATTATTATTATTATTATTATTATTATTATTATTATTATTATTATTATTATTATTATTATTATTATTAATGTTGTTGTTATTAGTACACTTTCAAATTAAAGATCTGTTCAAAGTGTGGTAAAGGAAAAGTCTTCAAGTTCAGCAATTAGTCATTTATAGTTTTCTTTTACTACATGATGATCCAGTGTTCAGCAACAAACCTATTCTCTCTCTCTCCCCCATCCTCTCTCTCTTCTCTCAACTCTCTTTTTCTCAGCTTCTCTTTTAAGTTAAAAAAAAGTTAAATTAGCATCTCTCTCTCTCTCTCTCTCTCTCTCTCTCTCTCTCTCTCTCTCTCTCTCTCTCTCTCTCTCTCTCTCTCTCTCTCTCTCTCTCTCTCTCTCTCTCCCTCTAATCCCCCTCCCCTTCCCACCGTAGAGGTGCCGGGGGTTTCTGTATAAATAGTATCCCCACTTTCTGGAAATTTAGTGCTTTAAATTCCCACTGCCGCTGTCTTTCTCATTTGATCTTTCTCATTTCTACTCTGTTCTATCAATCTACTATTCTATCTTCTTCTTTGCTAGACCAGTCACCTACCTTTTTTCTTGAAAACTCTTCCAGGACAAAACTCCTAAATTGTGTGTGAGGTCTGTTGGATCAGCTTGGGAATATTGGATGCTTTCTACCAAACGGTCACTAGGGCTTCCGAGGATATTATTTAGCAATGTAGGCTTTTTATATGTCTATGTTTTGGTGATATTTAATAATGATGTTTGTATTCTATTTTGTTTTTGTTAACGGGGGTTCAATGAATTAGAGTATAGCCTCAGTGTCCCCTGCGTGGGATTCCTTTATTGTACAGTGAGGGGTTGGTGGAGTGCCTTCAGTGTCACCACTGGAGTTGTTTCGGCAGATCTTTTATGCGGATCCGGGGCCAGTCCTCTTTCAGCAAAGTTATCTTGATTTTGTGGTTCTGATTTAGCTCTTTGCAGGCCGCTGGACCTTGTAAGCAATGAATAACTAACTAACTATATATAATATCCTATCCTATCCCGTAACTCGGAGGTCGTAGGGGCACCACAGATGATTGTTTAACCAGCGTACTCCATCTTTCCATGTTCTTAGCAACCCTGATGGTTTCGCTCAGTGTCAAACCAGTCCATTCTCGAATGTTGTCCTCCCATCTTTTTTTCGGTCTCTTTCTTCTTCTACCTCCTTGCACTGAGCCTTGCAGGATGGTCTTTGCAAGACCTGATGATCTGATGACATGGCCATACCATCGGAGTTTCCGTTTTCTCACCACTTTGAGCAGGTCATTGTGTTGTCCAATGGCTTGTGTGATGGTCTGTCGGACTTCGTCGTTGGTGATGTGTTGGGTATAGGAAATGCCCAGAAGTCTTCTGTAGCACCTCATCTCCATGCTTTGTATTCTTCGTTGTAGATCTGCTTGCGAAACATGGACCGTATATATATATATATATATATATATATATGATATATAATTTTTAAAAATGTTTACAGGTGTAACATCACTGCAGTGCTTACTAGTTAGTGCTAAGGATGAGGACGCCCCCAAGCTTCACGTGCTGCTGTGTGAGGCCCTGGTGGCCGTCTACGTCTCCTTGCTGATCAACGGCCTGGCCATGTTTGACACGTCCTTCCTGTTCCGCCTGCTGTCCAACAAAGTCAACCAGGCCACCTGGGGCCTGTTGTTCGGCGGAGGCTGCCGCACGGCCCTGCGCATCGAGAAGAACATTCCCAGTGAGCAACTGTCTAGTGAGTTTGTCCGTTTCCATTCTCAGCATGCTGGAGCGCTTTGTGTTTGGTGCATGCTGGCGGCACCCTGGTGCATGTTGCTTTGGGTGCATGCTTTTCTGGGAGGTTTGGTGTTTTAATTCGTGCAGATTGAAAAACATCATGCCTGTCACATTTTAAAAAAAAAATTAATTTGGCAATCTTTGACAATTAGGGTCAGAAACTGTTTAATGTTGTACAGTTTATTATTATTTTTCCTCCATCTCCAAGAGTTAGAAATAAAATATCCTTTTAATTAATTTATTTTTTTAAAATATGCGAACGTAATAATAAACTGGCCCAACTGGCGGCAGTGATATTTTTTACTTTTTGTGCTCCCCCTCCCTCTGTCTTGCAACCCTCCCCTCCCCCTTTTCTTGTATGTGACAGGCAGTTGTGTTAAAAAGAAAGAAAGAGATTTCTCTTATATAGCGCACTTACAAGCTCAGAGAGCTTCTCAAGGCGCTGGCCCGTAATATCCAGCAATCACAAAATATTTTGCTGAAGTCAGGATTCGAACCCACGTCGCCCAAGACGCACTTACACAATTCGTGCGCTCTGACCACTGAGCTATCCCTGCCGCCATGTGTTCCACTTTGTGTCCTGGCAGTTTTTGTGGTGTTTATTCATATTGTTATTAGTTTAGTAGTACTGCAAGTTTTAGTTCTTCCTTTGTGTTTTGATTTAGAATGTATGCATTTGGTGCATGCTGCTTCAGAATCTGTTACAGAACTTCTTCTATGTTGGTATTTCTGTTTTTGTTCTGCGTGTTTCAATTTTTGGTTGTGTAGGTTTTGTTTTTGTTCAAATTGCTAAGGAAGAGTTTTTGAGTTTATTATGTTCAGATTGCTAAAGAAGAGTTTTTTTTTTTAGTTAACTTTTGTGTGTGTATGCCTGGAGTTTGTTGTGTTTGTTTTATTGCATGGGGTTTTTGGATTTGCTGTTTTATTTTGACTACTGTCTGATGTGTTGTTGACTGTTTCAGTGTTTGACATTTATTTTAGTGCTAACTTCTTTGGTTTTGGTCTTTTTGTCTTCTTGTTCTTGTTGTTCTTGTTCTTGTTCTTCTTCTTCTTCTTCTTCTTCTTCTTCTTCTTCTTCTTCTTCTTCTTCTTCTTCTTCTTCTTCTTCTTCTCCCTCCTACATTAAGGACATTTTGGAAGATTAGATCTTTTAAGTAGTTATAATTAAAATATTAATCCCAAAATAAAATTTTTTAAAAACGTTTTATCTTTTTTGTTTTTTATGATTATTTTGAGAGAGAAAAGAAATCTGACGTAATGTTCCTCAAATAAAGTATTTTAACATTTTCTTGGTGGTTGGCAAGCCATAATTAGTCTTGATGTTTAATAATTTTGTGGAACTTGGATAATATGTGCGTTTGTTTTAGTATTTTAAAGAACAATTCTTTTACCCTGAAATTATTATGTTAAAGTTAGCGGGCTTCTTAAGATTGTCTAGTTGGTTACTGCACTGCAAACTATTGTTTTTAATCTTTTTATTTTTTTATATAGTTATTTTATCTTATTATAGTTGTGTAGAATAAAGCTGAATCCATGTGAGGAACACAAAACACAAAACCCTTGTGAAACACGCTAGCTAATGTTTTCATGGTTTGACTAAGTTTCACGGGTGACCATGTTTGAAACATCTGTCATGACACTGTTTTTAAAATGTGATTTAGAACCTGCTCAAAATGTGTTGCAACAGCATTGTTGTTTCTAGTTACTAAGTTAGAAATGTATACATTTTGTCATGCGCAGCATTGGGTGATGTGTAGTTGAACAGTAGTAGCCAAGCCAAGGTTTCACCCAAAACTGCCTCCCTTTTTTCCACTTTATATTTTGCAGTACTTTATACCCAGCAATGATAATAATCTAATCATCGCTATTGGTTGAATCGGCCTCATTTTTGCAAAAAAAATTAGCTTCACAGAAAAAGACTGCAACTCTCGAAAGATTGCAAGAGTACACATTGTTTTGAGGAATATGTTCCAGATATTCCTGAAAATAATACTCAACAGGTTGAAACCCCAAGCTGAACAAATCATAGCTGAAGAACAAGCAGGATTCAGCGCAGGGCGAAGTACCACTGAACAGATTTTCAACCTCAGAATAATCTGCAGGAAATACCTACAGCATCAACAACATCTATATCATGTGTAAAGTCATCAAAAACCTGTATGACAAGGCTACCAGTGCAATCCTCCACAACATCGCCTTCTGGAACTGGTTCAGAACAAAAATCAGTGTGCGTCAAGGATGCCTACTCTCTCCAACACTCTTTAACATTTTCCTAGAACGCATCATGTCAGATGCCCTTGCAGATCACGAAGGCCAGCCAGCATAGAGGGTAGAGCAATCTCCAACCTCCGTTTTGCGGATGACGTTGATGGATTGCCTGGCGAGGAACAAGAACTTGAACAGCTAGTACAGAGGCTTGACACCACCTCCAGAGTCTATGGAATGGAAATAAGTGCAGAGAAGACCAAAGTGATGACCAACAACACCAATGGCATCAACACGGACATCAAAGTCCAAGGCCAATCCCTCAACACAGTGCATAGCTTCAAATATTTAGGAGCCATTTTATCAGACAATGGGTCCCGGCAGGAAGTCCTCTCCAAGATCGTACAAACAACTGGTGACCTGGCGAGGTTGAAGCCCATTTGGATAGACAGAACCATCAATCTACATTCCAAGATAAGGCTGCTGCGCTCCCTTTCATCTCCATCTTCCTATTCGCTTGCGAAACACGGATTCTTACAGCAGATCTACAATAAAGAATACAAAGCATGGAGATGAGGTGCTACAGAAGACTTCTGGGCATTTTCTATGCCCAGCACATCACAAACAATGAAGTCCGACAGACCTTCAAACAAGCCATTGGACAACATGATGACATGCTCACATTGATGAAGAAACGGAAACTCCGATGGTATGGCCACGTCACCAGAGCATCAGGCCTTGCAAAGATCATCCTGCAAGGCATGGTGCAAGGAGGCAGAAGAAGAGGGAGACAGGAAAAGAGGTGGGAGGACAAATTCAAGAAGGGACTGGTTTGACACTGAACAATGCCATGAGGGTTGCTGAGGACAGACAAAGAGGGAGTACACTGGTTAAACGATCATCTGTGGTGCCCCAACGACCTTTGAGTTACGGGATAGGATAGGATAGATAGGATAGTTCCAGATATTTACTTTACCGTGTGACTATGTGATTTGTTAAAACACTTTTGAGACAAAGTTTCCCAGCAAAGTTGTCGAAACATTGTAGCAGGATTGTTGCTACTGTGGTGTGACTTCATTCAGCTTGACAGTTGTAATTTTCTGCCCCATTCTCACAGAGCTGACTAGTGACCCCATGGCCAAGCACCGTCTGAAGTTCAACATGAAGGTTATGATGAACCGCGAAGGGGAACAGAAAGAGAACAACCAGCCATTCAAAGAGACGTACAAGGAGAAATTCGTCGCTCCTGAGATCAGCATGATCAGTTTCTTGACCAGCAAGGTTGGTGGATAATGTTTTGTGTGTTTGTGTGGTTGTTGGGGAATGGGCTAGAAGCGATAGTTGGGAGGATGGGAGAAAAGAAAAGGTGATGATGGTGTTTTTAACCTTTAGCATGCTACCCTCGATATACTTCGCCAAGCCCTCTCTCTCTCCTCATAGACTGCCGGCAATATAACTTGACATCGGATACCTACTATAAAGTCTACCTTCGCAACCATGGTTGCACACATATGGGCATCCTCACTACTTCATTTCCTCTTTGCAAATGGCTGCCAAATGCTTCAGTGCATGTATTGAAGTTTTGGGCATACTTTTTGCCGAGAAAATTAATTTTTAAAAGTTCTGAGAAATTTGCAATAGGATTTTTGCAATATGGTGGATGAGGATGTTTTCTTTGAAATCATTATGGCTTCAGACTCTGAAGAAGAGTTTTTAGGCTTTGATGAAGACAAAATTGGGCCTAGTGGGGATGCACTAGGTAATGAGGATTTAAATGATATTTTTTCATATGATGAAGAGGTATCCAATGTATGCAACCACGAGTGACGACAAGATTTTTTTATTATCATTTTATTTTTTTCTCCTCAAAATATATTTGACATGAGACAAATATGATTATAGGAAATGGTACACAAAACATTCATCCACCCACAGACAAAACTTCATGAAGATAGGACTTTATTTACAATACAATACAATACAATACAATACAACTTTATTCATCCCAAAGGGCAATTACATTATAAGTTTATGAGGCAGCATAAAGAAACTCAAAAAATGTATCAAAAACCAATTTTTGAAAAAAAAAGAAAGAAATACATAAATTTAAAAAACATCACACAAGCACACACACGCGAATCAAGATCACAAGTGTTATCACAAAAGTCAACAAAATTCAACAAGTTGATTAAAAAGTTCAGCCAGTACACATAGACACTAAAGGGAGACTCTCACTATATAACAAATAAGATCCCCAAAGTGCAGAAAACTAAAAGCGGTTACTATTAAGCAGTCGGATTGCACTGGGAATAAAAGATTTAGAACGCCGATTTCCTTTACAGATGGGCATAGCATATCGGCGTCTGGATGGCAACAGTGTGAACTCGGGTTTCAAACAATGTTCCTGATGACTATGAAGGATGCTCCCGGTTTTCCGTAAGATCTGCTGATCACAGAAAGAAGAAAGATCTCTCTGCCTAACTCCAATAATCTTTGAGCAGACATTGACTATGCTATTCAGGCTGTTCCTATCCTTCACAGTCAGACCGTGAAACCAACAGATAAAAGAAAAAGTCAGCAAACTTTCTATAAAAGACTGGTAAAACAAACTGAGGATCTTTGTGTTTACAGAGAAGGATTTTAGTTTCCTAAGAAGATACATTCTTTGCTGACCACGTTTGACAAGACTGTGGGTGTTGACATCAAATTTCAGCTGACTATCAAAAACTGTACCCAAATAATTATATGTGTCAACAACTTCCACATCTTCACCATGAATAACACATGGACGGACATCATCCTTCACTGTCCTAAAATCAAAAAGCATTTCTTTTGTTTTAGACACGTTCATTTCCAAAAAATTATTATCGCACCAGTTAACAAAATCAGAAAGGGCAAGACCATGATCGTTTTCCGGGCCCTGAAAAAGAGACAACAAGGCAGAGTCATCTGAAAATTTAACTAAAAACCTACACTCTTGGGTACTTCTGCAGCTGTCAGTGTACAAAATAAAAAGCAGGGGAGATAACACACATCCCTGAGGACTCCCTGTATATGTAACAGCAATATCAGAAAAACAACCATTAACACAAACTCTCTGCTGTCTATCAACCAGAAAATCCAAGATCCAAAAAACAAGTTGGTCAGAAAGCCTAAAATCCTCAATCAATCTTTTCGCCAGAATATGTGGTTGCATGGTATTAAATGCAGAAGAAAAATCTGCAAAAACGAGGCGTGCGTGTGCCTTTGGTTTTTCTAGATGCTTGTACAGAGTATTTAAGATGAACAGCTTGGCGTCCTCCACCCCCCTACCAGCCCGGTAAGCAAACTGCAGCGGGTCAAGAAACTTTTCAGTCGCACTCAAAACCAGAGCCTTGATAATTTTTTCAAGAGTTTTCATCACAAGAGATGTGAGAGCAACAGGCCTAAAGTCGTTGGGTTGTTTAGGGTTAGACCTTTTGGGTAATGGGACAACATTAGAAAATTTCCAAAGAGATGGTATTTTCCCAGAATCGACAGACTGTTGGAAGAGAGGCTGGAAGACGGCGCCAAGCTGATCAGCACAATAACGCAGTGTTTTACCGCAAATCCCATCAGGGCCAGGTGCTTTGTTAACATTCATAGACTTAAACATTTTGGTCACAGTCTCCTCTGAAATAATAATATTATGGTCAGGTACAAGTGAAGTCCTAATATCAGAGATGTTGGCAGAAAAGTCATGCTTTTCAAAGCGAGAATAAAAATGGTTTAAAACGTTGGGCACATCAGCATCAACAACACCTTCAAGTTTTACAGACTTCTTAGGACAATCCGTTTTCTGATTGACAGATACCATGGACATAATCCCCTTCCAGGCACCCCTAAGGTTGCCACCACTGTACTGGGATTCTACTTTCTCTTTGTAAACCCTTTTGGCTTTCTTGATAGCATCACGGACTTCCCTGTTGATCATCTTTTTGTCATGGTCACTTCCATTGAAAAACACACGTTTCTTTTTATTTAAAACTGACTTTAAATCTTTGGACACCCAAGGCTTATTGTTTGGGAAAACCACACATTCCTTCACAGGAATAACAGTTTCAACACAAAAGGAAATATAAGACGAAATCACATCCACTAATTCTTCCAAACTGTCACACGCATCATGAAACACACTCCATTCAGTACAATCAAAACATCCCTGCAAACAAGCAATACTATCAGCTGACCAGCACTTCACAGACTTCACAACACGCTGCAGGCGATGAAAAATAGGCTTATAAACTGGCATCAGATAAACACTGTTGTGGTAAGAACCACCGAACGATGGCATAGACTTAGATTGGTATGCATCAGGGACAGAGCCAAAGCACAGGTCCAGTGTAGTGTTCCTCTTTGTCGTTGCACAGGTCACATATTGTTTATAAGTTTTAAGTGTTTTTTTCAGTTGACAATGGTTGAAGTCCCCAAGGACGAATTTTGGGGCATCGGGAGAAATAGTGTCAAGTTTATGTGTAACGTCAGCGATCAGCTGAGCGGCTGCATTAACATTAGCACGTGGATGGATGTAAACAAGAGTGTAAAACAATTGTGGAAACTCCCTGGGCAGGTAATAGGGGCGGAGTGAAATGGTTAGAAGTTCGATGTCAGGAGTGCAGATCTTCTCTCGTACAATCACAGTGTTGCAGTACCGTTCGTTCACATAAAAGCAAACACCTCCACCAGTGGATTTCTTAGTGATGTTACAGTCTCTATCCAATCTGATGGGACGACCGAAGCCAGTGATGCATAAATCTTCGTCCCGATCATTATCGTCCAACCATGTTTCAGTGAAGGCGAAAAGGCACGTGTTTTGGTAATCCTTTTGACAGCGTACGTAGGCCTCAAGTTCGTCGGTCTTGTTGCGAATTGACTGCACATTAGAGAGCAGAACTGACGGCAATGGTGGAACTCTGCGTCGATCATTCAGTCCAAACTTTCGAAGTCTACGCTGAACCCCTCCTCTCTTTCCTCTCTTTCTGGAGCTAGACTTTTTGCTTCGGTCGCCGACGGGAGTATTTGGGTCACATCGAAGAGAAATGTCTGATGGAATATCACTGAGGTGGAAGCCAGTGTTGACAGTAGGCCTACGGAGGGCAAGCAGATACTCACGGCTGTAACGGTAATGACGGCCACCATCTTGGCCTTGTTGACAATACACATGCACAAAAATCACAGACCAGATGCACACAAACACGAAACATTTCCCAGTCTCCATCGTACACAGCACCAGACAACCTTCAGACCACTTTTTGTCGACTTGGTATAAAAATTCAACGTAAGAAAACTTGAAAAACGTAAAAAAAATCTGCTGCCCCAAAGGTCGTGTCGCCCTGCTTGCGTGAGCGTCCTTGACCTATCTGGCCGAGCAATAGGGAATCAAATGAAGTGAGTCATGCTTAACATATATATCGTTAGAAAAAAAGCTAGTGGCAGAGAAAAGAAACACAGAAAAGTCAGCATGCTAAAGTTTAAGGAATAAGAGGCTTACTTTACTTTTCCTTCTTTTGTCTGCATTTTTCACCACCAACCCCAAAGGATTTTCAGGACAGCTGAAGGAAATTTTGTCATCAAAATGACTTCAGAAGTACCCACAATACGTTGTTCCATAACGTCACAAAGTATTTGACCCAAAGAAAGCTGCATGAGCTGGGAATTTTGAGCTGGAAGTCGGCGTTAACGATCACTTCCAATTCAAAATCACAAAAAAGCGAAAAAGACTTGTCATTCTGAGGAAATGTACAAGGGATTCATTGCTTTTGAGCTCAGCACGATATATATCACAAGCAAGGTTGATAGTGGAATATTTGTTGTTATATTTGTCAAGGGATAAGGGCCAGTGGAGGGGTTGGGAGTGGGGTGAGGTGGGGGGTAGGAGCAAGGTTGGTAGGGGGCAGATTGAGGGATATAAAAACCAAGACAACGCATCACCAGAGGCAATTCAAGTTTATTTCAAACTCTTTCTCCAGGTTAAACAAGGCTAACTGCCTGCTAATATTCAGCTTAGAGAGCAACTCAGGTTATGGCCACTGTTTGTCATCTTGCCGTTTGCTGGAAATTGTTTGCTGAAGTCAGGTTTGAAATTGATGTTGCATTGTTGCTACAAACTTGCCATGTATCTCTAAACCACTCTTTTAACTTATTTTCATCCACTCTATTTAATTTCCTTGGTTGTATTGTTTTATTATTCATATTGCCATCTTTTAGTTTTCGGTGTGTCTTTTAAAGCCCATAGCCCCGCAAGCCAACCCCATCATCAACTATGACTCGGACAATGAGATCAGTGAGGATGAGGTGGACGCGGAAGAAGAAGATTCGGACCTGGATGATATCGAGACCACACGGCCCAAGACACTGTGAGTTTTTGTAATTTGTTCACCTAGAGTTGAAATACAATGGCTCCTAAATATTTGAAGTTATGCACTATGTTGAGGGATTGGCCTTGGACTTTGATGTCCCTGTTGATGCCATTGGTGGTGTTGGTTATCCTTTTGGTCTTCTCTGCACTTATTTCCATTACAAAGGCTCTGGAGGTGGTGTCAAGCCTCTGTACCAGCTGTTCTAGTTCATTGGAGCTGTTCATTTATCAGACAGTGGGTCCAGACAGGAAGTCCTCTCCAGGATCTCACAAACAACTGCTACCCTGACAAGGTTGAAGTCCATTTGGAAAGACAGGACCATTAGTATACACTCCAAAGTAAGGCTGCTGCGCTCCCTTGTCATCTCCATCTTCCTATATGCTTGAGAAACATGGACCCTCACAGCAGACCTACAAGGAAGAATACAAAGCATGGAGATGAGGTGCTACAGAAGACTTCTGGGCATTTCCTATACCCTGCACATTACCAACTATGAAGTCCGACAGACCATCACATAAGCCATTGGATAGCATGGTGACATGCTCACAGTGGTGAAGACACGAAAACTCCGATGGTATGGCCATGTCACCAGAGCATCAGGCCTTGCAAAGACCATACTGCAAGGCACGGTGCAAGTATACAGAGGGAGAGGGATATAGAAAAAGAGGTGGGAGGACAACATTCAAGAATGGACTGGATTGACACTGAGCGAAGCCATGAGGGTTGCTGAGGATAGAGAAAGATGGAGTACACTGGTTAAACGATCATCTGTGGTGTCTCAACAACTTTCGAGTTACAGGATAGGATAGGAACTGAGTTTGCATAGTCAATTAAACATTCTTTGTAATTTGGGCAGATTAACTATCTCCAGTTGTGCCTTGAACAAATCATTGTGTGTGTGTGTGTGTGTGTGAGTGTGTGTGTGTGTGTGTGTGTGTTCTTCAACTGCAGCTGAATCTGATGCTTTCTTTTGATAGGCAGTCTTTTGTCTTTTCTTTTTTTTGCATGATAATCTCTTGTTTTTCTGTGTCTTTTGTTTCAGAAATCTGCTTGGCCAGCAGGAACACTGCGATCCCAGCTCCTTCAGCTGGTGCCTGCTGCGCTTTGCCATCCTGCGAACCGTCCTGAATAGTCTGAAAACGTTCCTGCCCCAGATCGGCATTGAAATCACTGGTAAATCAAGAATTTTTTTCTTTCTTCTCATTGATAGGTGCTTGGGATGATTATATGATCAGCTCTACATTTCTCTATACCATTACCAAAGATTTATGTGCCCATTCACAGTGTTACACTCGATGTTGTTTTTTTATCAGTTGATTCAGCCCCGATGCTTGAAACCTGTTAAAGTGTAACTCAGATTCATTTATCCATGCAGCCTGCTCACTCAGCAACAAGGCAAAGTCGTCGTATGTAGTTTTCCAACTTTATTCAGCGGACATCAACAACTGCATACAGTCGTTTTTTTCCACTCTCAACTTTTCACTTTCAACTTTACAATACAATCTCCTTTCCTTTGAAACAGTGCAGCACTTATATAGTCTCTCTTACTCCAGAGAAATAAAGAACGTTCTGGCAAGACATAAATATAACCAATCAAAACACATTTCGTCATCACTGTCTCATGTCATACAACCTTATTTGGGATGGAAGCTTCTATAGTTACCACTAGAATTATCCATACGCTTCGATCGATAGTCTTCTGAGGCATTGTCCATTTTTCTGGTAGCGTGTGCGCTCGTTTGGACTCCCACATAATACCCAGGGGGTATAGTCAGCAGCACTCCGTCTTCGTTGGGACATTCGGTTTTAGCGAGTTTTCCTTCTCGAGGCCGTGCACAAGACTGGATGTGGCCCATCTCATCCAGCCCCACCTGGTTATCCTGCCAGGTACTCAGTCGCCCCCATAGCAGGCTTGGTGGTAACAGGGGCACCAAACTGGTAGACCAGTAGTGGGTGCTGCTATGGACACATTAATGTAGGAGAGGCCATATGCAAGTAACCTCCTGCCAGCTTGGCCAGACAGTGGTTCCGCGGCTATCACTACATCTGGAGAGTGAGAGGTAATTAATTGAACATCACTCCCCTTGGTGAGCGGGACATACAGCACCAGACCTCACTGCCCCCCGATCGATAGTAAACAACCAACTCTAGAAAATTCTCAAATAATATCGACCAACTAAAATTACCAACGTTATACAAATCTTCTAATAACAACGCAAAATCAAATCAAGGATAAATACACTCTATTATTGCATGCTTTGCAAAATAAACGATCTGACCTATCGCGCGCGTCCCATTTGCGCCTCCGCACAAGTCTCAACGTAACACACAGATTTTATTTATTTAATCGTTCTTATATAGCGCTTTTCCAGCTCAAGAGCTGCTCAAGGCGCTGGCCGATACAGGATCTAACTCAAGCCGCCCGAGACGCCCACCCGCAGCCTTTGGGCGCATGGTCTGACGCCCGGACAACTGAGCACAATCCTGGGCAGCCAGGGATGGGGGAGAAGGACCTAGGTGCATGCTGGGTGTTTTCTTGTCACCGGCACTCACCCGTCTAGGACATGAGCGTCAGGATCTTTAAAGTCCGTTATGATGGAATGTATGCGACACAGACTAGACCTCGGTTTATACTCTCATCCGAAGGAGTAGGAAAACAGGAGTAAAGTGTCTTTCCCAGGGACACAACACAATGGCCCGGCCAGGGCTCGAACCCGGGACAGATACCCCGCCCGTTCTCTCCCTGATGCTGATGATGTAATCTTGCTGTGTGCAAAATGACTAAAAAAGGAATGGATGAGTTTAAACATTTTTGACACCACATGGAATGCTCTCAGTTCTATTCCAGCATGCTCAGTGAACTTTGAGCACAGGCACTGTCCGCTCCATGAAGGGACAAGGATATGAAATTGACGGTTTATTTAACGTTAATTTGTGTACATAGGGATAGCTGTTCATGGCACTGGCCGATTCAAGATCAAACTCCAGTTGTCTTAAGTTGTATACTAGGGGGAGAAAATTGTTTTTATTTTATTCAAAGTTGCAGTTTATTGCATGCAAAATTATTTATCTTAAATAATTTAAAAAATAAAAAATAAATAAAATAAAATTAAATGTTATTTATTTTGTTTATGTATGTATTTATTTTTCCATTTGTAATGTGCAGAACTGCCGATAGTGTCTCCAATGTTGCATGCAGTGATGAAGCTGCTGGAACGCTGGGAACAACTGTCTCAAGCTCGCCTGGATCTCTTCAGTGGACCACCTGACAACTACATCCCAGGCCTTACTGTGGAGATCATCTCTGGCAAACCTTCTTCCAAGCTGGAAGCTCTTTACAAGGCTGAAAACTCTCCTTTCAGGTAGAGTGCACAGAGAGAGAGAGAGAGAGAGAGAGAGAGAGAGAGAGAGAGAGAGAGAGAGAGAGAGAGAGAGAGAGAGAGAGAGAGAGAGAGAGAGAGAGAGAGAGAGAGAGAGAGAGAGAGAGAGAGAGAGAGAGAGAGAGAGAGAGAGAGAGAGAGAGAGAGAGAGAGAGAGAGAGAGAGAGAGTGTGCAGAGAGAGAGAAAGAAGAAAGAAAGACACGAAGCTCTGTTGGTTATGCAGCATATGTGAGAGCAGCCCTGAAAATGAAAAAAAGGTCCCACTAGCCTTTGGCTAGTAACTTAAAAATTTTACTAGCCAAACTAAAAATTTTACTAGCCAAACTAAAAAAAAGTTCATTTTAGCGCACTCGCATTTGGCGATTAAGGTTTTTTTTTTAGTCGCCAATTTTTTTTTCCACTAGCCATGGCGACTAAATTAGTTGCCATTTTCAGGCCTGGAGAGTGGTTAAATAAATGAATGAGTGATAATTTATGAAACACATGCAAATTATCCGCACACAAGGCATGTTCACAGCACTGGAAAACAAATAAGAAAGAACAAAATAACTAAAGCATTTGTACTAAGACCAAAAACGAAGAAAAATACAGTAGGATGCCGACTCGGGTTACAAGTGAATAAACACACAGACCGCACATTTACTAAATATTGTTGTTGATCGTTTTACCATATGTACAGTACTATGAAACTCATTTGTTGATTGAATAATTTTATGTAATTTCTGTAATGAGAAACAAATGCATGCCGGAGGAGCAGTATTTGTCCCTGAAAATCTCGACTATACACTGAGTATCCTGGAATCTCCATTTTCGGTGGCATGTTTTGGAAAATAGTCAACTCACTTCTGCTGACAAAGTTTTGGTGTAAGTGTACTTACTAAGTAGAGCCATTGCCGCTTGATCCGAAATTTGCTGAGGTCACAGTACCAAGTGAGCGCTTGCGTAATGCGTTGTATTTGTGTTGATAGTCATGCGCAGTCCTTTCAGCTGCATCACGAAAACTGACGAGTGAAAAACAATGGCGTCGTCTAAAAGAAAAGCAGCGTTCGATGATGGTTTAGCGCCTCCCTCGTCCTCTACTTCGGTAAAGAAACATTGCACAGCATTTAAATCAGACTACAGGGAGAATTGGCCGTTCATTAAACATGGGGAAAAGGCCGACACTTTCAAATTTTGTGAACCTTGTGCTTTGTGATTTTTCGGTCCAATGTGGATGGAAGGATGATTGTCGAAGACATGTGGAGACAGAACTTTCGAGGTCTTCTTAATATGTTCCTGAAAGTTGGAGTGTGTCCCTGATTTTCGACATGTTTGTCCCTAAAAGCATAAATTTGTGGAAGGCAGTCCTGCACATAGATAAATATACTAAAAGAACGCTAATGTAAACAAGAAGACAGTGCTCATTTTCAAGCTAGGTGCTTGTTCAGGCTTAGAAACATGTGCAGTATTAAAAACTATTAAAAACAAAAACACATAATAAAAAAAACAACACACAGAATACAACTTACACAGACAATTTAAGAGTCAACAAAACACAATGCAGTCAAAGCAAAGTTATAATAAATATATGGAACCAATCACAAAACTGCTAGCATTCAAATTTCATAATTTAATTTTCTATAATGAGAGGAAGAAAATAAATTGCACTATATTGTTGTTGTTGTAGTTTTTTTTTCCTTCATTTGAATTTTATTTTTTTATTATCCGTTTAAATGTGTCTCATTATTGTTACATTTGAGCGCTAGAAGCATTGTGTTCCATTCTGTTTATTGAAGCACAGAACAACATGTTGTGTGCATAAACACTGTATTTTCCGCTTTGTGTACTGTATGGAGCAAGAGATGTCATTGTTGTATGATGTTGCAGCAACTGTGTGGCCACTCTACCAGTCAAGCGTTTGTGGTTCTTCCTGCTGCGACAGGACAACCTCCAGGAAGTGTTCCTGCGATACATCTACAAGAGACCGCACAAACCTCTCACCAGCGATGTACGCCCAACGTTTTCCTTGTTATACTTTATAACTCTTGGAGTGGATTTTGGGGAAGTAATGTGTGTAACGGTCGTCTGTGCGGCTCGCTAAAATGAGGTCAAAGTGACAGGATCATCTCCCGGCCAAATGCCGCTCTGTTACACAGCAATGGTCGATTGAGCCCCGTTGCTTGAATCTTGTGTAACTTGAATTCCTTATCCATGCAGCCCTTTCACTGGGTAAAGAGGCAGGAGTTGTCATTATAAAGTTTTCCAACTTCAGCAGATAGCATCAACAACTGTATACAAAATCTGGAAAACACCCCTCTAGACAAGCAGACAGCGCCAGTTATGTAGTCTGTCAACATTGCGGAAAAATTGAGGAAGTTCCAGAATGACGCAATCAAGAACCAGTCAAAAATAAAACTCGTCACCGGAGTGTCATAGGACGTTCTACATACTTCGAGAATGAAATTATCTGTTACTAAATAGGTTTCTAATCTTGACCAATAAACAATCATTTTGTAAGACCCCTCCAGCAACAGTCTAGATTGAAGGAAACTAAAACGCTATAATTGCAGGCCTTGTGACTAAACTTAATATTCATAATTATAGTGAGAGTCTCCATCGTAACGCGCTCAATGTTAGTCAGGTTAGCGGCAGTTATGTTCCTTTGTTCTTGTTATTACATCCCAGTCTGTGACGCTGGTTACAGAAGGGTGAACTTTTGACAGGATTATTACCCTTGTCCCAAAAAGGACGCTTGTTTTTTGCTCTGAATATATTCCTGCTCTTCGTAATTACTGATAAATATTTGTATCAAGATGGTCATTTTTGTGTTTGGTGTAAGAATTATTGTCGTTGTTTTTGTTTGTTTAGGACGAGTCGCTGAGGACAGGCAGCAGCGACGAGCCAAGGCTTCAAGATCCCATGAAGATTGTGCACAAGGAACAAGACATCATCACCTGCTTCTGTGTCAATCAGGTGACATTTCCTAGGATGGATCATGATTGTAACGATCTGTTCTTTTTGGTTATTTATTTTCTTGTATGTTTTTATTTATTTATTTTAAGCTTTATTTATTTCTTTATTTCATTTTTACTAAAATTTATTTATTTGTCTATTTATTTATTTTGTGTATTTATTATTTTATTTATATTATTAACTCTTTCCCTGCCAGGCATGTTTCCACGTTTGTGCCAGACATTTCTCTGGCACCGGAAAGAAAGTTCAGTACCTTAGGCATTTAAGCTACTGTTCTTTCAATAATAGTTGTTAAATAGACATATTTCATATCAAATTAAAGGTAAAAGAGTGAAGAATAAGAAAAAAAAAAACACAAAAATGTTAATTTGATTATGTTATTGAAATATGTGTTTTGAAAGCATGTTGATCTTTTTGAAATGATAAAATAAAATAAAAAATATTTCTACATACCACAGTGATAAAACAAATCTGGAGGAATAATTCCAATCACTGAATCAGCTTCACAAACCAGCAAGAAAATTTATTTAGGATCAAAATACACTTTACAGTTTGAAATTATATTGATTATTAGCACAGAGTTTGACACACTGTCGATTGTGCCCATCACTATGCTTAGTAAAATGCACAATAAACACTCTAAAAACGAATCAATTTGAAGAAAAAAAGCGCCTGTCGATCGAGAACGAAAGTAGAAAGAGTTATCTCTCTTTGGTTAAAATAAAACTTGGATTGGACTGCGCAAAAAACCGGAACGAAACGGAATACTGAAATCGACGATATATCGTCGATTGGCACAAACATGGCGGCTCAGATCGACGATATATCGTCGATTGGCAGGGAAAGAGTTAAAACCCTTAATAGCGAAAGTGAAAGTAAAGCGTTTCCCTTTATTTGCCCCATACATATTAATTTTATTAATTTTTTTTTAAAATTATGTATTCATAGTTGATTTAAGCTGTGCTTTCATTACCAAGTGTTTTGTAGATTGTTTTTTTCCTTGGTGTTTTTTTCCTTCTGGTTCGTTTTTTGTAGAATACAATACAATACAAGGTTATTGCTTTAGGTCCAGCGGACTCTTCCGAGCCAAATCAGGACCAGGTTTTTTGTAGAATAAGTATTATGTATTATTACTGTTTTTCTTAGGGTGTCACTATTTTTTGTTTATAGCCATACCAGTTATTTTAGATTTATATTGGTAGGTTATGCTATTAAAAAGAATTCTCTAATTTTCACTTTTTGTTTCTCCATAAAGGAAATTGTACCTACCTGAGCAAAATTTATGTCTTGATTGTGTACGATTTGTTTGTTTTGTTTAAGAGACTAATGCTTTCATCGAGTTGCAGGTAACTCGTAGCAAACTACTGGAGCTGTTTCTGTCTCTGTATCTTGTTTTCTTAACTCTCTACCTAGCAAATGCAGAATTTCCATTTTGTTGTCTTGGTATAATTGCGTCCTGACAAGTAAATTAATTTTATACACACAACGGGTATTCTTATAAACAAATAGGCTGTTTTGGGGTACTCTGTATTTACCCCTTCTTTAACCGACTGCTCACACGTTGACAGTTGAAATGTATCTTTTACAGTTCAATCCATCCATCATGTCATTGGCCACTCAGAACAAACTGCTAGAGCTCGATATCAGCCTCCTTCTCCGTCCACCCAACTGGTTGGCCGACGACAACGAGTATGACATCGAGATGATCAGAAAGTGAGTCCAGTTGACATGGTTGTTGTACTGTTACACGTGGAGATGATGATGCATTGAAATTATGAGAACGGCTATGAGTTAAGAGATACTCTTTGAGTACAATACGACCGTTATTAATAGTACTGGTGTATGTTGTTGTGTTTGTTTTTTATTTTTTGGTACCGCAGTACTGTATGTGTTTTGAATACAACCGTCGTCTTACTACTATGTTTTTAGAATACAGCAGTCCTCTTACTATGTTTTTAGAGTACAGCAGTCTTCTTACTATGTTTTTTTAGTATAGCAGTCTTCTTAATACTATGTTTTTTGAGTATAGCAGTCTTCTTAATACTATATTTTTAGAGTATAGCAGTCCTCTTAACACTATGTTGATTAGGACAGTACTCTTGCTACTATTTTGCTTGAGTACTGGCACAGTCCTCTTACTACTATATTTTTGAGTACAGGTGTGCTCTTACTGCTGTACTTGAAAATATAAGTGCAACTACTGTACTCTCTACTTGTACTCTACTCTCTATTTTACGGTACTGCTTGAGTGTTGTTTTTTTCTTTACATTGATATGAGCATTGGTATGCAATTAAGATTACAGGTAGTATTTTCAATGGTTTTGTATAGTAGACTGTTGGGAATGTTTGTTCTTTGGTTTGTATGTGTGTATTTATATTTTATTGACCTGAGTTTCAAGTCTTAATTTCCTTTGATTGTTATACTGTGTGGGATGTGACAGGCAACCAAGAATTCTTTTAAACATAAATTAATTCCTGTGGTTTTTTTCCTTCTTGTTTCCCCTTTTTCCATCCATTAAAAAAAAAATTAATTGGCAGTTCCTGTTGCTTTTTTTTTTCTTTTTTTTTAATCAATATTGTTTTACAGGACTTCCTTGAGTGTTCACAGGTATTCTTTTCTTATATTAGGCAATTTTCTTGTCAACTAACAAAGTAGTATTATTTTATAATGTAAAAAAAAAGAAAGAATGGATGTGAACAATCTCATCTTTCTTGTTGTTTGGGGTGATATGTGTTGCAATTTACTGTGACGCATATTATTTATACCCCATTTTTACTATTTTGTTATTATTTATTTTTGGGGGGCGGTTTTTAACTAAGCAATGCTTTATGACAGTTTTAGAATCTTCGCTCCGACCACTATTTTTATGATGAGTGGTATAATATGTGTTTGACGTTTTGCTGGTTTAACCATTTATAGTAATTTTAAAATGTGTGTCTTTTTATGCTGTGTACAGTGGTTTTATTTAGTTTTTGAATGAATGAGTTCATAATTTATAAAGTGCATAATATTTAAAGCTATTTATAAAGCTTGATGGCAGCGCTGGTGGGAGGGAGTTGGATGCACATTCAAACACACACACAGGCATGCACGCATACACACAAACACACACACAGAGGTGGGATAGAGGCCTAGAACCTAACTTTAACACATTTACTTCTTCACTATCACGCAACACTTTCTAGTAAGCAGACCAGACAATGAACATGTACGCAATCCATTTACACAAGGGATGATTATATGATCACACAGTGTGAGACCAGATGGTGAAAACATACAGCTTAGCAAGAAGAAAAGATGTGTTTTCAGGTTTCTACGGAAATGCATCCACAGAGTCTGCCCTTTTTAGACCCTCGGTGCAACATATCTGAAAGACCCATCATTTTTTAAAATGTTTTGTTGCTGTTGATTATGATTAACTGGTGTTATAGTTGCCTGCACAATTTTAGATGCAGCTACAGTAAGCTGTTTGGGACTTGTGTATGTGCATGTTTTGTTAACTTTTTATGTATATATATATATTTGTATATTTTTGTATTTAATTCTATAACTACTTGTAATCAGTCCAATGCATGTTGCAATGTTTGGCCCTTGTCAGCGATTGCAGCCAGCGGCAGGTGTCAATAGCAGAAGAGGAGGACAATTGGCTTGTTGTTGATGTTAGATCTCGCACCCTTGACGCCCTGTGGACCTGTACCGAAGAGGTCAAGGTTGCTCCGGTATCAAGGTCAGCAAAGAGTTGCCTGCCCCTTTACCTGCATTCCAAGCTTTTTGCTGCCAGTATTTCCTACCCCCATCATTTGGCTTCTACGCCGTCTGTTCACTTGGCTTGGCGCACTTCTGTGTCATCTTTGTTCTTGTCAGCATCACTGATCATGGGGCTATGCCTTGGGTAGCACATATTGCAGTATCTTGAAATTGAAACAAAATCAACGACAAGGTAAAAAGCACCAAACTCCCTGAAGAAATGGAAGTAACAGGAGCTTTTCAAGTTAAACTCTTGGGTCAGCTGTCAAAGAGGTGAATGGAGCAGCCATGGCATGGGTGAAAAGTTGGATCTGTTTGTTTTTTTGTTTTGTTTTTTAAAATAAAATCTTTTTATCTATGTGCTTTGTAACAAGTATCATCTCAAAAATGATGTACACGGCCAAATTCAATTCAATGTCAGTTTGTATTTAGTGAACGACTCTCAACCAAGATTGTGTGTTTGCATTTTTTGTGTGTGTACAGTCTTAAACCTAGGCTTTGCTCTGACATACCTCTTCCATGTGCATTCCGCATCCTCTGACTGAAGATACTAGTAGTTAGGGTTGATTGTGAACAATATTTTAAATGTACTGTTGTCGATGTCTTGAACAACCATCGTGTCAATTTATTTGTGATAACAGGTTTTAGCCCCCCACAGTAAGCTTGGTATATTTTGAATGAGGGTGCTAATTTAATGTAAGCCGTAAGAGTTCAAACGCTATACCAAATGTTTGCTACCGGTCAAAAATTGCGTGTCTTTGCTCCTCTGCAATCCCTTCTTTAATCCAACGAGTCCAGAGAGTAGGTGTTGCCATCCATTGTTTGAAAATGTACGTGTTGCGTTTGTGTTGATTAGGGCATAGCTTTTGCCATGTATACCCCTCATCACAATGATCTTACAGCCGAGAAACTGTTTATGCCGTGACTTTTTAGTGCTTGCAGCGCTTTGTGGTTTCCTGAATAGGCCAGTTTTTACTAAGCAGGCGACCTTGCCGCTAGCTGAGCGTTAAGAGATCTATCAAGTCTAGGCTGTGGGGAGGTGTGGGCCCTCAACAGCCCCTGACATTCAGATTACAGTCAGCGTCGCTCACGGCTGAATATTTATTCGCTTCAGTCTCATAAATCCCCTCGTAATTATTTGGTGCCTCCGTTTTATGATTTTCCGATGGGTTTCTGTTGGTCGATTTTGTGTTGCAGTTCTGTAGTGATCATGTGTCAACTCAATAGTGGTGGGTCATTTTGCCATGACAAGGATACATTGTATTTACTTTCTTTCTTTGTTTACTGTAGTGTACTTTGACTTTGGTTGGTTGTAGATTTCATTTTCCGGGTTTTATTGTCTTTGACTGTAACCGAAGGATTTTAGTAAATCTTTTCTTAATATTGTTTTCTCAGACTCATGTCACTGTTCAATTGTTTTAAGAACTCGTCTCTGTCATTGCACATTTTTGTCAAGTCCATTCTACTAATCTTTTATTGTTTGGTCAGGCATTGTACATGGTTGGTTACACATGGTAAAAAATTTTTTTTTGTTTTCGTTTACATCCGCAACAGTTTATTTGCTGTGATTGTTCCAAGCTTCTGAAAAAAAAAGATGTTGGTAGAGGAATGTTGGGTGTATGTGTAAAGATTTGTAAAAAAAAAAAAAAGAAGGAAAAAACAAGAAAATAGACGACATAGAAATCCACTAAACAGGTGGCCTTGATGTGCTAGCTGAGTGTGGGAGATTATCAGATATAAGCTGTGCCTAGATGTACGCCTCAACACATCCTCTGATGCTCTAATGGGAGTCAACTTCTTTTTTGAGCTAGCTATGATGCTATGATTGCTAAAGCAGCCAGATAGCAGCAACCAGTCTAATTCAGTTGGCTTATAACTCACCCGATTATGAAATGGGTGCTGGATGTTGGTAATATTCCATTACATCGTAAGTTATTTTTTCTGTAACATGTCCCCTTCTCTTATTATATAAACCGTTGTTACATTGGAATTTAAAACAAGTTTTTGTTTCCTCCAGATTCTTCTCCTGTTTCCTGTGCATGCCCAGTAAACACTGGATGCTTAACAAAAATCAATATTTACAATTTTTAAAAAAGAAAATTTTGTGCTGTATTTTTATGCAGACGATTCTTGAGTTCCATGGTAAACTATGGTTGCTAATAAAATAATGTTCTAGAAAATTATGTTATCAAATCTGATTTCTGAAATCACTGTAAACATATTATTGTGTTATTTATTACAATTTTGCCTTGGTGGTAATACCACCTGCAGATCAACATTACTATAATGTCAGAAGGTAAATGGTTTGTAATGCTATTATACATACATTTCATTGTCTTCATTTACTGACTGCATATATAATTCTATGGGTGTAAATGTGTCATTTGTGTGTCTAAAGCTTATAGTTTGTGAAGTGTGTGAAATTCGAGGCAAGAATTCACTAGCAAATTGAAGAGGATGGTCCGCTGCCCTCTCTTGTCACCATCTCCACTACCTAGCCCTATGCGGGACAAAACAACCAACCCCAATGCAATCAAATTTACTAGCATCATGAACAACTGTACTGGCCAATTTCAAAATTTTATCAAGTTATACAATGTTTTCAATGTAATCTTTTTGGTTCAATGAAACATTTCATATGTCTTTAAGAACTTGATTCTTTTTCCCCATGAGATCAGTGAAATTTAGCCACCGAATTCCTGCTTCAACTTCACCTCTGCGTATTTTAATTTTATTTTATGACATTTTTGTTCAGCTTTAAAATTCTTTTTGTTGTTGCTGTGGAATTGATAGTTGTTTTGGATTTCAGCCTTCGCGATCGCCGTCGCAGCTTTGTGATTCCTTCTAGCCCGTTTGTAGCGCGACATCGTAAACATAGTGCCGTGTGCACTTGTAGTGGGGAAATTGTTGCCACGTGGTGAGATTTTTGCCTGTTCAGGCTTGCTGGGACCTTCTTTGATTTATCTTTGCTGTATCCTGTTGTTTTATGGGGATTTGACTTTATTATTTAACCCAAAAAAACCAACAACAAAATGGAAGTGGGGTTTGTATGGTTGATCATATAGAAAAATTTCCTTTTTGGCTCTATGGGGTTTGGTATTTAAATTTTTTTTTTTTAATGTGTGGTTGGTGTATATGATTTTTGACTCGCATGCGTGCAGTAGTGTGGATCTTATGTATTCACCCCTCATATCAGAATGTTCCTGATTTTTGAAAATCTGTGTGGTGGGAATCCTAAAATGAGGTTCTTACGAAATGTTAAAAACGTCCGGCCATTCATGGTGGAATGCACTATAGTACTAAAATTGTCAATTACTCAGAATGTATGGAAGCTGTCAAAACCAAGCTTGGTAGGATGGTGAATCCCAGTCAGAGCGGGAAAACATTTCAGCGTTTGAAATACCTCCCTTCAAGGTCACGGATATGTTAGGCATAAAAAGAATGAGTTTTACACAAAATGTCCTTTGCTTCTGAGTTATTGATCTTGGAGTTGTGATTGTTTGGTGCATGATGGACATCAGGGAGACAGGTCTTCATGCAAGTTTGATCAACCTCGCTCGAAGGTCATAGATCACTAGATCACAAAGTTAGTTCATATGGGCACTTTAACCTGTGAGAGATACCTTGTTCTCTGTAGAGATCATAAATTGATCTTTCATACAGTTATGTTCCATTTGTGTGCCTTTCTTGAGGTTAGGGTCATTATTTTTCATTATGGAAAACATCAGCAAGTCATCGTTGTTCGGCGGAATAGCTTGGTAATACATAAGAATCAAAAGACATGGGAAGTCAGGTTCATCTTAAGGTTAATCTCAAGGTCAAGGTCATTTAAAAGTCCATGTTGCATTTCAGCGTGATGCAACCGTTATGTTTGTGTTTATTGGATGTTACCTGAGTGTGTATGGTCATAAGGATGTCAAGGTTGTCTCAAGGTCAAAGTCAATATTGCATTTCATCTTTTCGGTTCAGTTTTTATAGTATATAGCTCCAACTACTCTGGACACTTTTACTTAGCATGTAATTATAATAGTGTAAATAAGTGCCCTAAGGAGCATGTGAGTCATTTGGGCTTTGGTCATTTAGTTTGAAGGTTATTTTCTCTCTATTTCTCTCCGATTCCGATTCTGTTTTTGTTTTAGTCAAGAGTTTGGGTCTTGTTAGGATTTGAAGTCTTTTAAAAAAATAATTTTTATATATACTTTGTTTTGTTTTGGACAGAGCTATTGCCTGTGTGGTACTTCTTTTCTTTTCTTTTTATTTGATACTTACCAAGGTTTGGGGATAATAGATTTTCAATAAGAAATTTATATTTGTAGTTTTTGAGATGTTTTGTGTATGTACTTCTTCAGGTCATTTGATATTATATTCTGATTTTTGTTTTGTTTTGTTTTGATTTGCCTTTTGCGTACTTTGTTTTGTGATGAGTTACTTACTACTTGACTTGGGGCCTACATATGTACTAGTTTATGAAATAACTCATGATTGAAGTTTGTTTATGACTTTTGTAAACGGCACTGAATTTGCATGACACAAAAATGTGTAGAGTTCCTCGCAGTAGTAGAATTCACTTGCTTATCTCTGATTTCGTCTTACGGTGATGAAATTATAGCCCGTAATGGCCTAGGTCACCCCAGACATTTATTGCTTCCTGTAGAATTTCCCAGAATAAAAAAAAAACATTTTTTAAACGAAAGTGTGAACATCATGATGACATGCTCACAGCGGGACGTCACCAGAGCATCAGGCCTTGCAAAGACCATGGTGCAAGGAGGCAGATCAAGAGGGAGACAGAAAAAAGAGGCGGGAGGACAACATTCGAGAATGGACTGGCTTGATACTGAGCGAAGCCATGAGGGTTGCCGAGGACAGACAAAGATGGAGTACGCTGGTTAAAGGATGGTCTGTGGTGCCCCAACGACTTTCGAGTTACGGGATAGGATAGGATAGGAAAGGAAAGTGTGAAAGGAGAACAGCTGGTGCTAAAGTATCACTTGAAGATTCCATTCTGTTGTCAAGTCTTTAGCAGAGCAACTGTATCGTAAAGTTGCCTTCTTTTGTTGTCATCATTGTAGTGACTTGCATAAGCGTAGCAATATTGAGACGGTGTGCTTTTTGGGGGGAGGGTAGATGTGCATGGTTGCTGTTCGCCGTTACTGCTAGTATAGTATTGCTTATATGCTGCTGACTGAATTGATTTTGAGTGTGTGTGTTTGCGTGCGTGCGTGCGGGAGGGTGGGCAGGCGAGCGTGCGTGCATGCTCATCCGTGTGAATTGTTAAATAAATATTTTTTTAGGGTTAGAACACTTAAAACATTTTTAAACCATGTCCTAATGCGTTGGTCACCTCTACTTGAATCATGAAGATACTTTTTTGTGTGTGTATTTTGATCAAATTACCGTAGTATTATGTATTGTAAGTAAATGTACTTTTTTCAGCCATCTGTCTAAAATAACACAAAAATTAGCAATGATCTGCACCAGTTGTTTTTTTATTCTTTTTTCAGGGGGAGGGGGAGGGGGGAGAAGGTGGGAGGTGGGAAATGGGAGGGAGAGAAAGAATCTCTTTCCTCAAGCCTTTCTCTGCTAGTCAACAACATTAGTAACACACACACCCCCGTTGGGGTACCGGGGGTTTCAGTATAAATAGTATCCCCACTTTCTGGAAATTTAGTGCTTTAAATTCCCACTGTCGCTGTTTTTCCCATTTGCTCTTTCTCATTCCTGCTGTGTTCTATCAATCTGCTATACTATCTTCTTCTTCGCTAGTTCAGTCACCTACCTTTTTTCTTGAAAACTTTTCCAGGACAAGACTCCTTATTTGTGTATGAGGTCTGTTGGATCAGCTTGGGAATATTGGACGCTTTCTGCCAGATGGTCACTAGGGCTTCCTATGATGTTATTATTTAGCAATGTAGGCATTTTATATGTATGTGTTTTGTTGATAATTTATAATGATGTTTGTATTCTATTTTGTTTTTGTAAACGGGGGTTCGATAAATTAGAGTACAGCCTCAGCGTCCCCTGCATGGGATGTCTTTATTGTAAAGTGACTGGCTGGTGGAGAGCTTTCGGTTTTACCACTAGGGTTGTTTCAGCAGATCTTTTATGCGGATCAAGGGTTGTCCGGTCCTGATTTGGCTCAGAAGAGTCCACTGGACCTAAATCAATAATCATGTAATGTAATGTAATGTAATGTAGTAACATACAGATGCCAGTTGTAGGAAGCATTTGTTGAGAAAAGGCCTTTTTTGGAGGTTAATAACTTGACAGGGACCGAGATGACAACAGTTGATGTGAAAGTGAATACCTATCCGTTACCCTCACACTATCTACAACACCTTTCACTCCTCCCACCACCATCACCCCCCTTCCCCTCCCTTCCTCCCAAGTGAAACATGACTAAGAAAAAAAACAACAATGGTTTTGGACAACCCATTTAACACCATAAAGGGAAGTTAATTGCCCACTGAAAACCCCCCCTAACTCTCCCCCACCATTCCAAACTTTGAACGTGATTATTAAAACAATTTTTGAAATCTCCCAACACGGCCTACTGAAAACCTAAAATCAACGGTCCGTGTCTTTTTTTCTTTTTTTTTAAAAATCTGTGTGTCCACAGCCCTATCACCAATGCCACAGAGTCCATGCCAGAGTTCTTAGTTGTTCACACACCGCAAGAGACGCCACAGCCACAGAGCGGCTCCCAGACGCCAAACACTCCATACCTTGCCTCTCCTGCCGGCTCCGTCCAAGGGCTTCAGACTGGCCGCGGATCCAGTGTGGTACGTTTGAGTTTTTTGCTCTTCCAGCGGAGAAATTGTTTTTGGAAGGGTTATGGTAGGGAAGTTTTCTTTCCCAGTTTGACCTAAAGATAGTGTGGCGGGTTACGTGTTCCTTTTGACTTTTTTATTGATTTATAGCATTCCTAGACTTACTGGGTGACTACAGCTAAGTTTCGTTCATCCTTTGGTTTGAGAGGTAGCTTCCATCTTGGCTGTTGAGATGACAGAAAAAAAAGATTTCATTCATCTTTTGAGAATGACCTCCAGTCTTGGCTTTTTGGTTGATCGTTGAAAGGATTTGGTTGCTGTTGTTTTTTGGCATAAAGAGACCAAACGCCTCTGTTAAAAGCTACACCTTTTTGATTTTTTATAAGGACCAATACCAAAGGATTTGTTTTGCCTTAGTTCTGAAATAGGGGCATCACGAGCCATTGAGCTTGTAACCATGCACCCAGCATCCATTTTGATATAAAAACACCACAGCACCATTTTGCTTTGAGGCTGAGATGGGGTTATTCACACACACACACACACACACACACACACCCACACACACACATACACACACACACACCCACACCCAGCCGAGGGTACACAGTATTATCATGACTTTTCCGAAACGCCACATACGTTGTGCTGACAATGGGTCATTTTTCGTCCCCATTTTTAAGTACTTTGCAGTTTTCGAACCCTAACCCTAATTCTAACCCAAACCCTAACCCAGCCCTAACCCTAACGGATCATTGTTCTGACGTCAAAACAAGTAGGCATGTCAATACAAGTTATGTAGATGTTCACTGATTAGTCCGGATAACACTGTGTAAGTGTGCCCAAACCCACACACACACACACACACACACACACCTTGTAGAAACGCCGTTGTGATGACTGTCATGAAACTCTAAATACATTATTTTGACACTTTTAACATTATTTTGACATTTTTTATATTTTTTTGAAGCTAACCCTAACCCTAACTATAACTCTAACCCTAAACCTTACCCTAACACATCCCTAACCCTAAATAAACATTGTTTTGACATCAAAATAACGGGGCTGTCAATCAAAAGAAAGTACGTAGAGTTTCAAGTGTATGTCAGAGTAAGGTCGATTCTACCTAGCCACACACACACACACACACACACACACACACACACACACACACACACACACAAGCACACACACATACACCGCTTAAAACGTTTTAACTATAAAAAAGTTGTATGGGGTAGTAATATTAAAGCTTAATTTTTTCAGGATGTGGGGTATATATCACTGACTGTTTTCTAAGGAGGGAGGATTGAATTTATGCTTTACTGATTTTTTTAAATAGTTGTTCGTTTGGGGGGTTAATTTTATTTATCAACTTTTGTTTTAATAGTAGATTTTTTATCAAGTTGGATCTTCTGTGTTAACCTATAGCCCAAAAATCATTATTAAGCCTATATAATTAAATTGCAGTAATATCTTTTATATGCTTATTAATATATATATATATATTTTTTAAATTCTGTTTCCGAAGTTTTACACAGTTACCATGGAGCAGATCTAAAAAAATATATTTAGACTTTTAAGTATTTTTCATTTGAATTTCTTTGGAACAGGATCTTTCATATTTGGTACAAATGTTTTATTTTTACATTTTTTTTTTAGAAATTGCCAGGCTTTGGTGCATTAAGAGTAATAATAATAATAATAATTATTATTATTATTATTATTATTATTATTTACTACTACTACTACTACTACTACTACTACTACTACTGCTACTACTAATACTTCTACTACTACTACTTATTTCAACTAGCCTTTGGGTTTCTTTTGTAATTATTGCCTGCGCATGTTGCATGTGTAAAAAGTGTTGGAGTAAGCATGAGTTTGCGTGTGTGTGTGTGTGTGTGGGGGGGGGGGGGAATGTATTCATGAACTTGCCTTTTTATGCATAAAGTGGAGCTTTTAGCTAGCACCCCACTTTTTTTTGGTAGTGTATAGGACTGTTTTAAGTACATGGAAGTGCTCTTCCTTTGACCGGCTGTTTTCTAAACAAAAGTTTGAAGTGAAAGGGTTAGGGTTAGAAGATGAAATAGGTCAACTTTTTGACACAAAGAGACATTTTAAATATAATTTTTACATTTTTAGATGATTTGTGTGCTCTTTTCGTTTAAAAAAAAGTTTTTTGATTTACTATATTTCGTCCAAAACCCCAATTTGCAATGAATACAGACTTTGTGTGTGTATGTAAATGTGTAAATGCGTATGCATTGGAGATGTGTTGATGGATTACACTTCATTATAATTATATTTTTCGGCTGTTGGTCCTTTTTGCAGCAGCCCAAGCTGCCATCAAAAATGGTAAGCGTTCGATGGAGTGTTAGATGGTGTTTCCCACTGTTGTTTTTTTTTCTTGTTCAGAACTTAACAAGATTTTGCTCTCTGTTTTTGTTTTTTGTTTTTATTATTGTTGTTGTTGTTGTAATAAACAAGGAGTCTTTAGAAATGTGGATATAATGTTTCCTAAAATGAGGTCTAGATAACAAGACAAGATGGGTGGAGGTGGAGAGGAAGGAATTATACAAAAACAAGGTTCACAATTCTAAGCTTTTCTGATGAAACCTGTCGTTTTTATTTCCAAATTTATGCCTTTTTTTTTTCGTTTTTTTTCTTTCTGAGAACAATTTACAAATTTAGATAACTATCAGGAAATTAAAATGTCAACAAGAGCTGTTGTCTTGAATCTGCATTTCTTGGGAAATGTGTAGTTATTGCGAGGAAATTACACTTTTAATTTTTACGTGTGCATTCCCTGTGCACAATAAGCATGGAGGAAAATTGTCTTTACACGCATGTTCTTCAATTGAACTGAAAAACTCCTTTGGAGAAGAGAAGATCCCCTCCCCCACCACCACCACCACCACCAATGTGCATTTGGCTCAAAGGTAACATGTTAAAGGGCAAAAGGTGTGCAAAAAGCCTGACCCTAGAGTTGGGATTTACCCCACACAATACCTGCCTTTAGAGTAATCTTTCTTAACAAATTTTCCTCTTCCAAATCATAACATCTCAAAACAAATTTTTTCGGGGCATAGATAAGATTGCCACCTGTTATCTGGACCTAATGTTGTCAACAACGAAAAACATTTTCTAGTGTTCCTGATTCTTTGGGGGGTTTTCCCCCCACATCTGATTCCTGACCCTTGTTTTGGCTGAGTGGGGTATTGATGCGTTACATATTTCATGTTTATAATTATTTCAATATTTGATGTGTTGTTTTTCTTGTGTGTGTATTTATTTATTTACTATTACAGATTTTAGACTTTTTTTTAATGTATATTTGGAAATAGTTTGATTAACAAAAAGCTAACAGGAATTAACTGAAATTAAATTTTTTTTTAAAAAGAAGAAAGAAATGAGCACTCAGGTGACACAATTATTTTAGATCTGGCTAGATCACTATTGACAAGCAAAATGTTATTACCCCAAAAAATATTTTCACTAGCGTTGGAGGCGTCACTGGAAGAAAGGCTATACTTGTAACATCCATAAGCATTCTTGTACCAAAGATCATATCTTTTTCCCCTCCACAAAAGTTTGTTTGGTTTTTTAAAATAAATTTTTAATGTATCAGTTGTTTTAAATGTAACAAATCCTGCAGTCAAAAATATTGTCCTTTAGTTTGGTCATAACTTTTAAATTGGTGCCCTTGCCATCAAATAATAACTAGTGAGCATCAATGAGAAAGCATTGCCTCACTCACTCACCATTATCTCACTCACCCCATTGACTAGTGTAGCTTTTGTATATACTCTGGAAAAGAAGGCTGTATTCATAATCACTGAATTGATTGTGTCGAAGAACAAGGTTTAACATAACGTCCTGTGGTGCGAGTTTTAAAGAGAAATTGCCCTATTACACCCTGTGTACTCAGACATTTTTTTAAAATTATTTTTTGGTTTTTATTTATCACTAGTTTGTTTTGTTGTTTTTTTTAAAAGGAGTTGCTGTGCCCTGTTGGGCATTGGAAAAATTACTTAAATTTCCAGTTTTCAGATTTCCCCCAACAACTTATTTTCCTCCTATTTTTCTTTCGTTTCCCAGCGCTGCTGCTCAGAATTTGTTATTGTAATTCCCACCCAATCAACTTTCATTCACCCTTCACCCCTTCCTTCATCCCTCCCCTCAACCCTTCCCTCCAGCTTTTGTGTTTTTTCTGATTGGAATTTATTTCCCCACTATAAAAAAAAATATTGGGGGGAGGAGGGAGGGAGGGTGATAACATCTGTATTAACATTGTTGATGTCAATGTCATGGGATGAATTGGGGTTAAAGTTCTGTTGAGAAGTTAGGTTTATAAGTTATGTGTCAATTTGGTCAAATCGAATGAACAACGTTGGCTTGCGTATGTGTGTGTGCGTGAGAGAGACCTCCAGCCTGCGTGTACACAAGAGAAGTTTACGCAGCAACGTGAAAGAGACGATTCGTACATATGTTAGGAATAACCGTTGGAACTGTCTTCGTGATTGTTTTGTTGTTGTGACTGATGGTGGTGCTTTGGGATTTTCATGTCTTGTTTGTTTTGTTTCCTTTCTTTCTTTTTTCCTCTGCTCACACGTTGCTTTGGAACGCAGGTGAAGAGCTTGAGTAATTTAGGTGTCCAGAACCCTGCCATGTCTCACATTATATTAGATCGCAGCCACAGGCTTATCAAAGTGGTGAGTTGTGGGCCCTTGTGTTGTTCTTGGCTTTCTGTGAACGTCGATGCATGAACTATGTTGTAATATTTGTGATTGTTAGGAGTTATTTCCTTGTTGATTTAGAAGCCATTTTACTCGTTTTAGGAGTCAATTTATTGGGTTTGAGGAGTCATTTTATTGTTTTAGGAGTTTCATTATTTTTTGAGTCATTTTCTGTGTTTTTATGAGTAATTTTTTTGTTTTTAGGAACCATTTTCTTGTTTTATGGAGTCCTTTTCTTATTTTCAGGAGTCATTCTCTTGATCAGAATGTTGTGATGTAAATAATTTTGTTATCACTGACTGTGCTGTGGTTATAAATAATAGATTATTCTGTTGTGCAAGTATAGATAATGGGTTTACAAAAGATGTTGTAGAATGGGGGGTGTGTGTGTGTGTGTGTGTGTGGGAGGGGGGGGGGGAAGGTTTACTGTGTGGAATTTTTGCCTTGTTCAAAGTTTGGATGATCTCTGTACATTGGTTTTGTTTTTGTGTGTGCTATTCTTGCTGCTGTTGAAGATCTAGAGTAGTTCTTGGTACAAGTTTTATAAAATTTTAACTTGGCCTCTGGTGCACTGCTGCTTCCCTATCACAGTTCCTCCCCCCTCCCCCACCCCCAATCCTCTCCTCCTCCTCATTGCTAGTTTTTGAAAGTCTCAGTTTTTCTTTCCCTGTTTTATTTCCATCAGTTCTGTTGTACCCACCCCCACCCTCCACTACTTCCCTTTCCTCTCCTCCCAATTCTCTTCCCACATTCTCAACCTCTTTGTGTGTTTCCGCTCTGATCTTAGCTTAATTTACTTTTCTCACATTGTCCGTGCAAAAATAGGTGTACATTATTTTATTGTTGTGGTATTCCATTGTTTTGTAGTAGTAGTTTGTGAGGCATGCGCATGCCTGTGTGCATGACAGAGAGCGAGAGAATATTCAGGTCTATACACATTTAATGTATTTTAGTGTGTATTTTTCACTGCAAAATATGAAGTGTGAACACTGTTTGACACAGACTAGCGTGTAACTGAACTCTTATCAAAACTGGTTTTAATTGTAATAGTAACCTGTGAAAGTTAGAAACTGTAGCTTTTATTTTATTTTATTTTATACAATTTTATTTCTGGTTTGATCAAAAAGACTTCCGCAACTGTTGGTCATTACTTATTTACTGTCAAAATGTTGTATCTTTTAACCAGAAACTTTGCTGTGTGTCCTGAATATGACTGTATTCTAAAGCTTAACTTGATTTTTGTGCACATGCAACTGTGCTACACTATTTTCTTAGACAAACCACCGTCATTGTACATGTTTTAGGAGTGTTTCTGCGTGTTTGCTTTCTCTCTCCTTTTCTTTTATATTTGTAAATGTTAACATTGAATTCAGTTGTGGACAGCTATGTAAATCAGCTTTCACATTGCGAAATACACGTAATCAAGAACATTTCATGTTTTGCATTTTCTGAGCACACATATCTGGCCTGCATTCCTATCACTTAGTAGTTTATACTGGAAGGTTTTTGTTAGACAAAGGACTGTTCAGATTTTAGATGGATGGTTTCAAAAAAGGTCTATGCTGTTACAGAGTTTTACTTTCCTGAAACTAATATTAAGTTTTAGAAGAAAATAAATAGCATGTAATGATGTAATAATAATAATAATAATAATAACAACAGGGCTCGACACAACTGACTGTCCAATTGTCTGGGACAGGGAGAACCGGCTGACAGACAGGTTGGGTCTGTCCAATGGGACAGGTATTTTTTAGCTGCCAAGTCAGTCGGCGTCAATGATATTGGCTTAGCTTGAAACTGGAAAAAGAACGCTATAGCTTCACAAGCGACACTGAAACAGCAGTCAATCTAAGACATCGCCAAGCAAAAGTGTTTGAATGTGCAATGTGCTGCAATACAAAAATGCTGCAATACAATTCACTTGAAGTATCTTACTTTTTGCGTTTCTTAATCAAACTTGTATGGAAAGTTCTGACAGGCTGGAATTGTTGCGGGACAGGTGAAATATTGGACAACCTGTCCGACAATTAAACAAGAGTTGCTGTCAAGCCCTGAATAATAATAATAATAATAATAATAATAATAATAATAATAATAATAATAATAATAATAATAATAATAATAAAAATAATAATACATTGATTTATATAGAGCACATAGCTCATGCACTCAAAAGAGTGATTTAAGGTGCATATGTAGAATTAGTTTTCTCAAACTAACATAAGACCCGTTCCATGTAAGAATTTGACTGGAACTTTTCTTGGAGTATTAGACTGGATGAAAAGGATAAAGTTGATCCATGACATGTTGAGAAAATCTGAGAGAGATAAGACAAAGATGCATTTTTTTTTGCATCTTACTCTGGATGAAAAGGATAAAGTTGATCCATGACATGTTGAGAAAATCTGAGAGAGATAAGACAAAGATGCAGGTTTCTTTTGCATCTTGCCCTTGGGGCTTGTAACAATAACTATTTCATGCAACAACTTAATGTTATAACATTAACATTATGGAACACTAACAAATAAACTAGGCTATCATTAGATAAAATCATTTTCACAATTTTTAAAAAAGAGAGTGTGTGAGAGAGAGAGAGAGAGAGAGAGAGAGAGAGAGAGAGAGAGAGAGAGAGAGAGAGAGAGAGAGATTAATAAAAACTGCTGTCTTAAAGAGTTACTAAATTCATGACACTCAACATGATTTTGTTACAGGATATTCACTATAAATTATTTCAGGTGTGAAATTATATGTTTTGACCCATTTTGTTTATATTTCTTTGTAGACATATTTTTCATTTCCTCTTCATTCTCCATTCCCTCTACATTTACTCTGTTCTGTCATTGCTTATTTGTTTGTTTGTTTTTAAAAAAATTGAAATGTTTATGGTTTCAGAGGGAGATCAAAATAATTAAATAGAATAGTAACGGATGCAGTTGATCTAAAATTTGAAAAATAAAATTTCAAATTCAAAAACAAAACAAAAAGAAGAAGCTTTGCAGGGAATCAGAGTGAGGAAGACAATATAAAGTAGACCTCAGAGGTGATCTTGAGCCATGTAGGTTCGTTGCATCCAGAACGAGGAATTATTGAGCTGAGTCTAAATGTAATTTTGGATGACTTTTTAATATTTATTTATTTTTATTATAATTTTTTTTTGGGGGGGAGGAGGAGAGGGGAGGGGTAAAAAAGTAAAATAGTAGGATTTTTGAGGACTTTGGGAAAATACGGTGATTAATATATATGTATTAATTACAGCTATTACATTTTTTTTTTAATGAAACTTTTCTGTGTATATGCTGTTTGATGAAGTGATAACATGCGTTTGATGCTCAGACTATGCAGCGAGCCCTTGCTGGAGTAAGAAAGATGGCGTCCCACCCTACACTGCAGTATTGTAAGTATTTTGTTAACATTTTTGTTCTTAATTGTTGTATTTTTCTACCTGCTAAGATTCTTTTAATGATGTACGTTTGTCTTGCGTTCATGGTTAATTCTTCCATCAAAGTCCGCATGTTACCTAGTACAGGTTCCACAGCCCAGAACCACCAGCTTACATGCTATGAGCTAAAATTGAACATGCATGCATTAGACAGCATGAATATAGGAATAGTTTTTAATATTATAAATGAGATTTAAAGCATTCAAGAGTACATTTTGAAATGCCCACTTTATTAAATGTAAAGAAATGTATACTGTTACAATTGCCTGCAACATGTGTTTATACTGGTTGAAACCTACTGTAATAGAAAGTCAAATCAGGAACTGAGAAATGCATATCCACTGCACTGGGCAAGCAATATATAAGATCCCAAACAATCAGTAATAATAATAATAATAATAATAATAATAAGTAATGATAATAATGAAACAAGAATTTATTTATTAATGTGATGGAACGCTTCTATCTTAGAAAGAGGCACGCAGCAGAGCTGACACCCACCTGAATATCAGAGGGCGCTGTTGAGGTCATACACTTACACACAGCCCAAGGTTGATAGATCTCTGACAGTCAGCTAGCCTCAACTTCACCTATTTCGTAGAAACTTGTCTATTGAACTTTGCTCAGTACACACACACACACATGCACACACACGAACACACACACACCCTCTCAGAGCACACAAAAGAGGGGGGGGGGGGGGGGCAGACCACACAGAGCCACACAAATGCACACACTTATGCAGCACTCAGAAACTCGGCTGGTATGGCCACGTCACCGGAGCATCAGACCTTGCAAAGACCATCCTAAAAGGCACGGTGGATGGAGGCAGAAGAAGAGGGAGACAGAAAAAGAGGTGGGAGGACAATATTGGAGAATGGCTTGACACTGAGCTAAGCCATGAGGGTTGCTGAGGACAGAGAAAGATGGCGTACGCTGGTTAAACGATCGTCTGTGGTGCCTCAATGACTTTCGAGGTACGGGATAGGATAGGATGCATCACTCCACAAACACACATTTTGGCTAAAGTGGACATTGTAAAGGTTGCTTTTTAAGCACACTTATTACATTTGCAAATGATGGTTGTTATTGCTAGACTTGACGGGAAGTCAAGATGGGTGTGTACGACTGTGGGAGTGGGATCACCGACAGCCTGTCACCACGCTCCGAGCACCCGGAAATTTCCCTAAGGTCACCAAGGCCTTATTCAATCAACAAGGCAACAAGGTCAGTCAAATTTCGTTGTATTGCAAGTTTATTATTATTATTATTATTATTATTATTATTATTGTTATTATTATTATTATTATTATTATTATTATTATTATTATTGTATTATTATTATTATTATTATTATTATTATTATTATTATTATTGTTGTTGTTGTTGTTGTTGTTGTTGTTGTTGTTGTTGTTGTTGTTGTTATTATTATTATTATTAAAGTGATGTATTATTGTTTCTGTGGCAAAATAACATAATGGGTTAAAAAGTATACGCAACTGTATATTACGTTGTCTGTTATGATTTTTGTGCTGCACGCAAGTTGTCGTTGATTTTAAATGTATAAAAAATTTATGTGTATTCTTTATTTAATTGTGCGTAGACGAATTGTGTATGACTGCAAATGTGTGTTTGCTGCTATTGCATATATATATATATATATTTCAAATGAAGCGACACCCCAGATTTTTGCAGCCATCCGTCAATGAAAAGAGTTGTTGTCAGATCTAACCTATTAATGCTAAACAACCAATCATGTGTATTTGTTTTTCTGACTGCTTTAACTGTACCCAGAAAAAAACCACACACGCGCGTCGCTATGATGATGATGAGATAACAAGTCATTGGGATTGTTAGTCACACTATTGTAGGACGAGATAAGTCGTCACAAGCAGTCAAAAAGGGCTAAAACAGTTTTTTTATATGACTTTTTTTTCTTTTCTTTTGAAGATGGTATTTTTGCGTTTCAGTGCTGTGTCAGTGATGGAGAAGGTTCCATCTGCCTGTGGCAAGTTGGCTTGGGCAGCAATTTCAACAAACCTATCATGGTCTGTGATATTTTATTCTCTCCGGATTTTTTTAATCATTAGCCACCATTATTTTAACTCTTCCATCATCACCATTATTGCATTCATTTTATTGTTCTTCTTCTTTATAATGATCTGACCCATTTTTGGGCTGTTGTAGAAGCGTTCCATTTTTATTCTCCTCTTTCATTGTGCGTAATAAGCTTGCTGCGGTCTCTCTGACTTGATTGACCTTCTGCTTCAACAGTGATATTTATGCTAGCCTGTGTTTGTGGTCAAGCGTTTTTGTGACTTGAGACCTAAGGAATGTATTCGTCCAAGGGATCACTTTGAAAAGGTTGTTTTGAGCCAAGCAAAACAAATAACAGGAATACAAAATAACAACCATTGTCCTTTGAATAATAATAAGTTACTACAAAATAATAGACGCTTGAAAAGTAGTCAAAGGCTTGTAGTAGCTCTTTGGAATGTGCAAGTACAAGAGCAAGAACAGTTATGTAGAATGAAATGCATTCATTTTAATTGAATTTGGCCTAAGCAAATGTTGCATAGTAATGGTATAACATGAACATAAATAGTAATGGTATAACATGAAAAATGAAAACAGATTTCGGAATCTTCATGTATAGCTAGGACACAATTTTAATTGTGGTAGTCTTTTTTTTAATTATTCAGTGTCAGGCTAGCTGGAATAGATTGCTGCATGTTTTGCTTGATTGGAGATTTAGGGTGAAAAACTGGTATAGCATCCATGATGATGATGATGATTACTATTATTATTATTATTATTATTATTATTATTATTATTATTATTATTATTATTATTATCGATTGATGCCCTCTTCATTTTTGTGTGCAGAGCCTATCATGTCACAACAAGACAACGTCAGACTTTGCCTTTGTGGGGTGCTCCAGCCTCATCGCTACTGCCGGCCACTCCAACGAGAACAGGAATGTCTGTCTGTGGGACACTCTCATGCCTCCGCGACAAGCGCTTGTGCATGGTACGGTGCTCTTTTTCCTTTTACTTTGTACTGTAGATTTGAAGGCTTTTCAGTATTGTAGTACAGAGAGCAGTTAGAATACTTTAGTAGTAGTAGAAGCAGCAACAACAACAACAGCAGCAGCAGCAGCAGTAGTAATAGTAGTAATACTCTTACCACTGTAATGAGAACTGGAAGATTTGTCTCTGGAACACATTGATTACTCTGCGACAAGCTCTTGTGCATGGTATGGTTTGGAACTTTGTAACAGTCTGATTTTTATTTTATTTATTTATTTATTTTCATCATGGTCCCTTTGTGATAATGATCAAGGTCTTATATTCATGCAAGTATAGCATGCTCCAAGCTGCTTCGTGGCTGTTTGATATTGACGTAAATTTAACGTTGAAGTTGACTGTAGAATTGTTTTGAAAACGTAATACGTTTTTCCAGTAATTTAAAATAAAATGAATGGAAGGTGGTGCGCTCCAAAGGTTTAAGTACTAGATTGTCATCAGGAAGTCAAATGTGATGTATTTCTATTGAATAGTATGCTTATTGTTTCTGTGGAGTGATGTTTGTCTTGTTTCTGGTTGCAGCCTTTGTAGCCCACGAGCATGGAAGCCCTGCCATCATCTATGCACCCCAGACCCAGACGCTGATCAGCGGAGGACGCAAAGGAGACATCTGTATCCTTTTATTTTGCTGTTAAAATGCTGTCTTTTCTTTGGATTTTTCTACTGATTGATTCCATAAGCACTTTCATGGAATTTCATTTATGGAATCGTGGCTCCCAGACAATCCATATAAACTTTGACTACAGAAGTACTCTGCCTAGTTGAATTGTGTCTTTTACTTCCAGTGGATCTAATCTTTCAGCTAATCGGCTTCCAAAATGACAAACCAAATTGCGGTGATCGAGTACACACTTTAAATTGGCGATACTTATGATAGTGCACTTTCCTCGCCAATTCAAAGATGGAAATCCTACATTCTCATGTCTGATGATCTGTCCTGTAATACACACGCCCACTGATTTTCAGTGCATTCTTCCTGTTGCTACTATCAAGAACCCGCGAGCCGGCCTTTCTTGCGATGTCGCCACACTGTAGAGTAGTCGCAAAACCATGAAGTTCAGCTGCAAGGATGGTGGGGTCTTAGATCTATTCTCACACTGCTGGAAAATAAAACACAAGGTCCAACTAGCCCTAAAACCAGGTGCCAAGATGGGTGACTGGCACTGGCACTATCAAGAGATGTCTCCACACGGAACTGGTTTTTAGCATCCGGGTCCATCTTTGTTTTACAATTAGAGTTTCAGTTTCAGCATGTAGGTGCCCACAATGTTGGAGAATTGCACTTTACAAAGCATTTTATTGTTATTATTATTATTATTATTATTATTATTATTATTGCAACCAGTTAGGTGGTTTTTTTTTTTCAGTTCATAATGGGTGGGACCATGGATGGATGTATACTGGTGGCAGGAATAGCTCAGTGGTTAGAGCGCACGACTTGTTGTGAGTGCGTCTTGGGCGACGTGGGTTCGAATCCTGACTTCAGCAAACTATTGTGTGATTGCTGGATATTACGGGCCAGCGCCTTGAGAAGCTCTCTGAGCTTGTAAGTGCGCTATATAAGAGAACTTTTTTTCTTTCTTTCTTTTACTGGGAGCAGAGGTGCCAACTCGTATGATTTTTCCGTATTAATTTCCGATATAAGGAATAAAGTATGAAATTACGGGATTTTGAAAGTCACTCCGTATATACCATTATGTTGGACTTTTTTTTAAGTTTTAAAAAAGATAGTTATCACGCCAATCACAACAATAATGTGCAACTAGCCTGAGAACCGGAGGTTGCAAACCGCTCCAAATTGGCCATGGTCGAGGTAGTCCACATGACTTGCTTAGCCAACTGTGAATTTTGTTGCAAGTTAATATGCTTCCGTTTGACTATGGGCCAATGGCTAGCATCAGTCTTTTTGTTGCTTCCACGATATGGAAATGGGAAGAAGAGGATGACCCAGAAAGCGTAAAGATAATGGAGATCCTGCTGCAGATTCTGCACTGAAACGGGCAAATCATTTCCAAAGGCCATACGAGCACACTACAGATTATGCCTTTAGGGTTCCGTCAAAGATTAGTGCAAACCATGCAAGATGCACTTCGTGTGGATCTGACATCATCTCACATGGTGGATACGATAATATTGTGAGGCATACAAAACACAGAAGCACATTTATGCTGGGTTGGCACTGTCTAAAACTCCAAAGATTAATAATAAGCTCTTGCAAAGTTCTAAGGCGGACATAGACCTTGCTGTGATTCATGCAGAAACATTGTTTGGGTATTTTTCAGCAGGTTTTCTTCATGTTTCAGCATTAGGTGAAGGACTCATTGACTTCTTAGTCGCCTGTTTACTTGCATGTTACACGCATATGTGTGTTTTGTAGAGAAAAGTGGACATAGTTGATATCCTTGATACTCTTTTCTTTTAATTGATCATTGAATATATCTTGAGTAAGTGAAAAAAAACAACCACACTGTTTCACTGTGATTCAGTGAATGAAAGAACCAGGGATAATACTTCTGAAAGTGTTGTTAAACTCCTGGTTTTGCAAATTAATAGTACGGAAAAGTCGTCTTAGGGGTTGGCATCCGTTTGGGAGAGTCCTGGGATTGGTATTCCCTTTGTACTTACTAGAAGGTGCTGCGACTGCATCTTGGATGCATTGAATGTGGTGCCAATTTTCCCTCGTGAATATCCAGCAAGCGGAAACATCCCGTTAGAAACAGGAGTCCATAAAACAAGACAGAAGTGTTGAGCTTCTCTGATAATTATCTAGCGGTAAAATCCTTGACTGCGTTGCCAGACCACTTTGATTTGCGTCAGCGCAAAGTGAGAAACACGTTCGTCGCTCACGAGTCGCCCATCAAGTGCCTGGCCATCGACCCACAGGAAGAGTTCTACGTCACTGGTTCTGCTGAGGGAGACATCAAGGTAGGCAGATTGGCTTCAATTGGGCATTACTTTCACAATTGGACTGTAATTGTAAGCAGTGAAGGAGAGACGAGGCAAACTAAGCACGTGGAGCTGCTGGAACTGTCCATTGTTTCATAGTTCATGATACTGTAAATAACCACTAGTCCACATTGCAATTTCCCTGTTCCAGATTTGGGCACTGAGCTCCAACCAGCTGGCATTCAGCTTCCCAGGCGAGCACAGCAAGAACACTTTCTTCAGGAGCGTAGGGTCCACCTCCGGAGTCACCCAGGTGGCACTGGACGGCAGCGGCCATCTCTTCTCTTGTGGAGCTGATGGCTCCATGAAATTCCGGCAACTGCCGGAGAAAGAGCTGATGGTGCACCATTTCATGTGACATGACTGCAAATAGAAATCTGCACAAGATGGAGCGAAGAAGCATTGTTTGAAAGTCATCAGAGCTGACCCAAAACATTAAGACAGCGTTCTAGAACAATTCCCCTGAGAAAGAGTAAAATGACAGTGCACCATTTTAGGTGAGCGTGGAGATAATAGCTGGGAGGTGACAGGAGATCAATGAATGAATGAATACTGGGAGGTTCTGGAAAGCTCAATGGATGCATCCGTATTATGCGAGATGGAGTTGGTAGAAATGGGCGCATGATTTTATATGTGAAATAGAAGTTGTTAGAATGCTGTAGAAGGTGAATGATAACACGAAAAAAGATGCTTTGATTGATAATCATCAACATGAAGGTGGTGCTTGATAAAAGAAATGAGGGTGCATTGTTGGACATGACTTGTTGAAGTGGTTGGACTGTTGTAAAATGCAAGGTGAAGGAGAAAAGAAGGAGAACATTGTGTTGAAATTTATCAGTGAAGATGAAACGTTGAAGAATGGTGCTTCATTTTTGTGTGTATGTGACTTGCTGCTGTAGAAGAGGAAGGAAGAAAGGGCTAGGTCCTGCGTGGAATAATACAGTGTAAATAGGCCGGGGCCTCATAAACCTGATTATAGTGATGAATGAAATGCAAGATGGTTCTTCATTTCATGGCGGGCTGCTACCACATTGTGCACTGACCCAAGATGGTCTTTGAAGGTTCTGAAAGGTGGCGTTCCCTTGCAAGATGACACCCACAAGGATGGAAGAAATTGTGTGTCCCCCCCAAAAAAAGTTAAACATTAAGATATAGATTTGATAGAACAGAAGTCAGCTTAGTCAAGTCATTGCTTGTGAGCTAATATCACTGGTAGAAAATGTCATATATAGGAGTCATGACCTGCTAAGGAAAGTATAGTTAGGGAAAAGAGGGAAAAGTTGTGTTTGGCAAACTGAAAAGAAAGTTTTGATCATGCTGCTGTAGTAGATGCTAGTACTTTGCAGGAAGTTATCATTAGAAAACGGGGGGAAAGACCCTCGTGGATTGTGAATATATTGAGAAAAGCTTTGGTGATGCTGTTCTACTGAGAGGGAGTTCTTAAAAACTGAATGGGGGGAATGGCATTGCTAGAAATCCACATGAGGATATCGTTAGTGACCACAGTAAAGACTGTGTGTCTTTTTAATTCATTGATTTGTTTTGTTTTGTTTTTATGGTCACATCACTGACAAGGAAATCAATGCAAAAATGGGGCAAATTACCCACGCTACAATAACGCAGTGAATAAGACTGTTGGTGCGGTTTGTAATGTTACCAGCAGGTATTAGTTATGATGCAAAATCCTCTTGAGTTTGGCAGTCTCTGAGGCCATTTCCTATACGGAACAATTAGTCTCTGTTTTATATGAGAGTTAAAGCTAGCATTGATAAATATTTCCTGAGCTGATTTCTGTAGACGGTGAACCTGGATCCATCCCCTTTTAATAACTAAACAGTGGTATTGATGAAATTGAAAGTTGACAGATAATGGAATGAAGTAAATGAATGTTTGATGTTTTACCTGGTGGTCTCTGTGAAGTATAATATATTCATATGCATTGGATCATGTTGACGGTAATTGAATTATGTACATATACAAAAATATTGTTTTTTATAGTTTAAATTATCTATGTGTTTAGTTGCTGATTTATCATCGGTGTTTTAAAACACAAGGAGTGTGGTAAGAGTTCTCGGTTGGTCTAATTTTATCCAGAAATCAGCCCGCGTTCTGTGCAAAAGGGTTGTTAGTTCAAAAATAAAGATGAAAAATCAGCTGTTTAGATTTACAATGTTGTTCTCTCTATACATAGAACACAGACAAACCTTTTAGTAAACTAGACTTAGATTCAACACTTCAATTTTCCAGGTCGGATATAAGTTATTGTCCGTAGATTACTGCTATGTACGTCACTGTTGATTCATGATCGCCAGTATTTTACCACTTTTGGTTTCTGCTGAACAATTATTAGAAGCAGTTCCATCCATATTCCCACTTTGGAGTAGAAATAAAAGGTTTCCCTAGGCAAAAAGAGAGGACTTGACTGTATTCGCATTAGTCATTCGCATTAGTCATTCGCCTTCTCCATTCATTTTTCATCTGAAGTTTTGAAAATCAAATGCCTCATGGACGGTTAGTACTTGGCCAATGTATTTAATTCACAGTGCCATACTGTTTGAAGGGCAGGTTGGAATGCCCCTCTTAGCATGACTTAATGGTTCATTGTATAATTGCACCGCCGTCATCTTCAGCGTCATCATCATCATCATCATCATCATCATCATCATCATTGCAAATTATGGTGTAAGATAATGACATGAGGACTGCTGAGGACAGAGAAAGATGGAGTAAGCTGATTAAACGATCATCTGTGGTGCCCCACCAACTTTCGAGTTACAGGATAGGATAGGATAATGACGGGAAAAGGAGTTGAGTATTTGCTGCACCTTTGCTGTAGTGTATCATTCATTTTTGTAGACCGTGTTGTTTTTAGTGTGTGGTGGAGGCGGCTCAAAATCCTTCTTTTATTATTATTTGTAAAACTGGAGCAAGTGGCTGTCTGCGACGCAAATTTGACGAAGTGCAATGTGAGAAAAACAGTTGGCAGTGCGTGTTTTAGTTTATGTGCAAGTATGTGTGTGTCGGGGTTTTATTTTGCGTATAACCTTGTGCTAGTTTTTAAGGGGTATTTATAATAATATACTGTTATTTTCCTGGGCATTTCTAAGAGCATGAACTCGTCAGGTTCCACTGACTGTGTGGGTATATAATTTATATATTATATTTGTAAACATTAGAAAAGAACAAGAACGCATGTTGTTTGGTTTTCCATGTCAGTCTTTTTGGTTGAAAAGGAAGGTGTTCATGATTGTATAGCTTACCAAATGATCCAGTTCAGTTTCAACATTGCATCGTAACATTGTTGTATACATGTCATAATGATAGGTCATGAGATTATATTGTAGCTTCTAGCATTATCTGCATAGAAATGGTTTAGTAGATTGTCCACAACATGCTAAAAATGATTATTTGTAGATTGTCTTTATTACTGGTGTACTTAAGCACCGAATACTTTCTTGTTTGTCCTTTTCATCAGTGTGTGAGCTGAGCAAGTTGGCAGAAGCCTATCGTGTTTGGTTGTGGTCTGCTGGATAGGAGACATTATTGATTGCGATAATGTACTGAAAACTACTTCTCAAAGTGACAGTTGTGTTTGTTCTTGCGTTGTGGAAAGACCTTGCCTTGATTTTTGTGGTTGTGACATTTTGGGGCGAAAGACGTTTAAAAATAATAATATTTTTTTTAAAAAGTCTGTTACGTCAAGCGGACATTATTGGAGAGAACGATAAAACCACATTTTCCAGCCCCCTCACCCCTACCCCATCACCCACTCACCTCCAAGATGTGCTGCTTTCTCCTCTCCTCCCCTCCCCACTCTCCCTACCCCTTTTTAACCTCTTAAAATATATAAATGGTATTGCCCAGTTCGTGTTGTCATTAGTTGAATATGGACAGTTTCTGATTTCCAATGATACAACATTGGAAAATGTATTATATATAATATAATATTCTTCCACATCTCATTTCCTCTTCTTGCAGGCATTTTCATTCTTTCGATTAAAATAACAGCATTTTATGGAGTATTCAGTCTTTTTTTTTTCTTATTCCAGGCTATCCTTTCCTTTCACCTGTATGTATTACAATACTATACTTAAAATAACCATGAAAAAAAAAATTCCAGGTGATGGTCTGACAATGAGACACCAAAATATACAAAGATATATGATTATTCTGACAGATGGTTATTCTGATGATTTTTAATAGGAGTACTTCCTAAATAGCTGTCAACATGTATTTTGGCCGCTTTTCAGGGGAAGCAACTCTCATTGACCTACTTTTGGCTTGTGCTGTCAACATGTATTGTGTAACCGCATTTCAGGGGAAGCAACCTACTTTCGGTTTATTTAGGGATAATGCCTAATAATACCTGGAACAAACTCTTTCTACAAGAGAGACACACACACTACTAAAGTGTGTGTAAAAGGCAGGTCTCATTGTTTGGCCTAAAGAAATGGTATTAGAGTGAGTTCAAATGACGGCCTCTTGGCTTTTTTCTCTGTTTCGTGTATTTGAACCATTGGTCATGCTTTTGTGATGATGCCCCTGTTTGTTCAGAGAAAAAAATTGTGCAGTGAAAGACGGCATACAAGCAATTGAATTTTTTTGTTCGCTGTTAATAATTTTTTATTTTTTAATTTCCTTATGGATTTTGAAAACCAAGTTGGATCGTTATTAGGTTTGTTGGTTCTATTTATATAAATGTTCATTTTGGACTGGAAACTTTGAACAGAAAATGCCCAATGGTCTTGATATCTGTCAGTGTGTTGTAGCATGTAAAAATAATAATAATGAACATGTGTACAGCATTCTTCCTCACTAAAGCTCATTGCATGTGTGTTTCCATAACATTTCTCTTTCAAACTTGTGCATCTGTGTTTTGAAGTGGTCTCCTTTTCTTTCTATTTGCTAAACCTAGAGATGTTCCATCCGGCTACACTTTGTGCTGTTATATGTATAATATTCTTGCTGTAACTGGCTTTGTAATCATAGTAGGAAATTATACCGGAGTTATTTATTCAATATTGTTTGTACATTGAAGTAAAGATATTTGAAAAGAACAAACTATTCCGTGACTAAATCTACGGGTAAGCTGTGGAATTGTATGCATGTATTGTTGAAGAAAAAAACCCACATTTTTTTGTATTGTTTGCAGTTGTATTGGAATTTGTCATAGCAGACTCTGAAATGCTGTAGTGTGTGTGTTTGTTTTTTTAAATAGCAGTATAGTTATGATGTTCAGTGGTTTGGTTTGAGAATTTTCTCGGGTCATTTGTCAGCATCTTGTAGTTGTAGGCTAGGGAGGGGTCTCTCTTAATTTTTTTCTTGTTTATTTTAAGCGCTTTGTTATGTAACTAACTCTTGTTTCATTTAGTCGATGATGCATTCAAGTTTGTCATCTTACAAGTTTGGAGTCCATGTGTCATTCACTGATCCAATGTAGAGAAATGCTGAAATTCATATTATTATGAAAGTGTACCATGTTTGTATATGGTGTGTGCAATTGGACATTCCATAATTTACTTAGTGCAGACTTGTAGTAGCATTTATAATATATAATATAAAAATAATTTTCATCCACAACTAAGTTTCTACCATCATTTGCCTCCATTGCAGTACCGGGGTTTTCTGTATAAATAGTATCCTCACTTTGTGGAAATTTAGTGCTTTAAATTACCACTGATCCTAATCTATTCTATCAATTTACTATCTTCTTTGCTAGACCAGTCACCTACCGTTTTTTTGAAAACTCTACCAAAACTCCTAATTTGTGTATGAGGTCTGTTGGGACAACTTGGGAATATTGGATGCTTTCTGCCAAAAGGTCACTAGGGCTTTCTATGATATTACTATTTAGCAATATAGTCATTGTATATATGTTTGTTTTGTTAATATTTTATAATGATGTTCATATTCTATTTTGTTGTTTGTAAACCGGGATTCGATAAATTAGAGTACAACCTCAGCATCTCCTGCATGGGATGCTTTTATTGTAAAGTGACTGGCTGGTGGAGTGCCTTCAGTGTTACCATTACATGTAGGGTTGTTTCAGCAGATCTTTTATACGGATCTTGGGTGAGCCCTCTTTCAACCAAGTTGTGGTCCTTACTCGGCTCTTTGCAGTCCACTGGACTCTATAAACAATGACTAACTAATTAAATTCTGCCATCATTTTCGATATTTTTATGAAACTGGATCGCAAGAAACAGTATGTTTGCATAAATTTTAGTTTCATCATTATAAATTCTTCAGTGTCCGTTGGTGAGTACCAACACTTCCTCCTTCTTTGGTAATGATTTTATACATCTCTGTATGTATTCATCCTGTAGTTTTCAGTGCTGAACGTTGTTGATTGTATAGTCGATAGGTTTCATGCAGAATAGTTTGTAGATTAGTTTTGGAAATTTAGTACAATAGTAATGTAACATTTCTGTGTTGTTGTTTTTTTTTCTTTGTTGGTAATGTGACTGCTGAAGCACTGCAATCTACTCTGTGATGTTACATTGTGATGTATGACGTTACATTGTGATGTATGGTGTTACATTTGGGATGTATGATGTTACATTGTAATGTATCAGCTGTCATTGCTTACATCTTTCTTTTTTTTTTTCCTTCTCAAACCTGCAACAACAACAACAACAAGATTACATTCAATCATGTTGCTATTTAATTTATTCCCTAATTGCATAAACTCTCGCGTTGTTATGATATTTGATTGCCTAAGTGTTTTTGACTCGCTTGCATAGCAACATGAGTTTCTGTACTCTGCCCCCAAACAATTTTGTTTCCACATTTTGTAAAATGTATACCCCTTGGGGTCATGAGCAATCTTGCCACTGTAGATTGTTCAAACCTATAAAGGGAACAGTGAAAGCCACAGTTGAAAACCTGTCTTTCCTTTATAGGCAAGACAGATTCACTGCGGCAACAGTACCCCCGTTGGAGTGCCGGGGGTTTTCAGTATAAATAGTATCCCCACTTTATGGAAATTTAGTGCTTTAAATTCCCACTGTCGCTGTCTTCCTCATTTACTCTTTCCTATTCCTGCTCTGTCCTTCACTCTGCTATACTTTCTTCTTCTTCGCTAGATCAATGACCTACCTTTTTTCTTGAAAACTCTTCCTGGACAAGACTCCTTGTTTGTGTATGAGGTCTGTTGGATCAGCTTGGGAGTGTTGGACGCTTTCTGCCGGGTGGTCACTAGGGCTTCCTATGACTGTACTATTTAGCACTATAGGCATTTTATATGTATGTGTTTCATTGATGATTTATAATGATGTTTGTATTCTATTTTGTTTTTGTAACCGGGGTGTTCGCGTAGTTGAGGTCAACCCTCAGCCGTCCCCCACGTGGGATGTCTTTATTGTAAAGTGACTGGCCGGTGGAGGGCATTCAATTTTCCCACTGGGGTTGTTTCAGCAGATCTTTTATGCGGATCGGGGGTTGTCCGGTCCTGATTTGGCTCGGAAGAGTCCGCTGGACCTAAAGCAACAATAAATCAATCAATCAATTGTAAAATGAATGATGTGTTTGATGAGCAGACTGCACTGTGAGTACTTAATCCATTGTGATTTGTTTGTAGGTTAGAGTTGTTGTGATGGAGACAATGGAGGTCGTGGACATGAGGGTGTAACGTATACTGTTTGGTATGACTGCTAAAATCCACTAGGTGAAAAAGCGTGAAAGGAAAGTCTGAAATAGAATGACTTCAGTGGAGTTTGTGTTAGTGTGAGTGGAGGCTTTGTGTGTGCGTGTGGAAAATTTGGCATAAGGGTTCTGGGAGAAAAAAAAGCCAACCACAGTTTGTTTGTTTTTCGTTTTATAAAAAAAATTTTTTAATGGAGATGAGGTGATACAGAAGACTTTTGGGCATTTCCTATACAGCACATCACCAACGATGAAGTTCGGCAAGCCATTACACAAGCCATTGGACAACACGATGACATGCTCACAGTGCTGAAGAAACGGAAACTCCGATGGTGTGGCCACGTCACCAGAGCATCAGGCCTTGCAAAAACTATCCTGCAAAGCACGGTGCAAGGAGGCAGCAGAAGAAGATGGAGACAGAAAAAGAGGTGGAAGGGCAACATTGGAGAATGGACTGGCTTGACACTGAGTGAAGCCATGAAGGTTGCCGTGGACAGAGAAAGATGAGTTTGCTGCTTAAACGATCATCTGTGGTGCCCCAATGACATTCGAGTTATGGGATAGGATACGATAGGATAGATTTTGTGTAATAGTTTGATTTTATAAATATGCCTCAAGAAAGCTGTGTGTTTGTCTGTACCAATAATTTCTTGAAAAAGATTTGCAAAGGGTTCTCAAAGATAACAGCCAACTGACAGTGATTTTTTTTTTTTTTACAAATATATATTCCATAATATTTTATACTCCATTGATTAAAAAAGACATGAAATGAAGAAAGCTTTCTTTTTTTCTGTAGCAACAATTTTGTATTTTTGCTGGTAGGTTTGCGAGTTGATTCATCTTCAGCTTGGGGTGAGAAAAAAACTTATCTAGTCTTTGTGTACTACGTGTAGGAGACTGTCGTGAAGCCTTTAAAGTTAGAACTGATCGGTCTTCAGTATAATCGCATGTAAAACTTGTACCCAGGGCAACAGCCTACATTTCAGTTTGATCCTGGCCACGCCGCAGGTTCAGGGTCAAGTGTGTGTAATGTAGCTGTATCAATGCTGTTTGGGGAAGAAAAAAAAAATCGAACACATATTGCCTGCTTGCTTGTTTGTGCAAGGGAGTGTGTGTACTTGTTTTGTTGAAACTAGCACAATGTCAATAACGTGTCTGGCAAAGATATTGTTAAGTAAAATTCATGTTTGATAATGAGAGTTGTGTGCTGAACAAACCAATATTGAATAATGTGTGTGTTTTGATGAAACACAACATGGATGAATGTCAGGAATGTCAGGTACAAGTTTTTCTGGATGGTATGTGATACAGCTGTAAAAAAAAGATAAATAAATAATTTTTTTTTAATTTTTAAAGCCACACTTTGATAATATATTAAAATCATTCCTGATTTTATACTTCCATTGAAGTCTTCATTGCTCATTTTCTTCTGCGTATTGTGTACATGATGTTCGTTCATTGTTTCTTTTCTTTTGTGATTATACATGTGTATTATATTGTGCTTTCTTTGCTCTTTTTTTTTCTTCTTCCGCTTAGGGCTGTATATATCTGTAATTATATGAACTCATTTTCATTTTGGCCAGATTTTCATGATGTAATCTTCTAGTCCATTATTGAAAGCATCGATGGAATTCAGTTTCGCCTGTATTTACATGCATTTGTGTCCTTGTAACAAAGCCAATTGGATGCGCACATGATCCAGTACTTCACATTTCAGTGTAAAATTGGGCAATCATTTCAGTAATGTATGGGGAATTGCAATGTGTTCACAATAATTTCTGTGCATTATTTCTTTGATTTTTGTGTGTGTTTTGTGTTTGTGCTACTTGAACATTGATGGCTTGGTTTATGTTCATGTAAATAGGGTGTGCATTGAGTGTGTACACATACATACGTGTGCAAGTGTACAGTATTTTATTGAATTTTCTTTCTAGTTTAGTTTTCAGTGCAGTGGTTTTGATGTGTAGTGTATATATATACATTTTGCATGTTGCGCGAATTTCTAAAGACTGTTTGATGTTTTGAAACATTATTTAAATGTTACTCTCATTATCTCTTTGACGTATAAAGAGGATGTTGCTTTACTGTTGCTGACAAGGATTTGTGGGTTCAGTGGAAAAAATCATCCGGATGGTTCCGTTGGGCAGAAATGCGTTTTAATGCTTGTTATATGTTTGATGAAATTGTCATTAATTTCCAGTTTTGATTTGTCACTAATGGGACCAATTGTGTCATGTATCAAACATTAATTGCCAATGATTGGAGTGGCAATTCTTCTTTCTTCATTCATGTAATAGGGCTTTTTAATTTTAAAAGATGAATGATATTGTTATGTTGCTACTTAGAAATCACTTCAATCCAATGAAACCGTCGTTGATAATTTATCAAGGAGACTAGATTTTATGTTTGGGACATGCAAATGTGTTGTTTTAGTAAAACCACTAAACAGGAAATAACTGATCAGCTCCAGGGCCAGAATAGGGCCATTGGAAAAAATAGAGTGATGTATGTACTTGTTGATGGTCTAGCATGCTTGGTATATTCAGTATGTTTGATTTATAAATGTTGTAGTATCATGGTTGGAATAGTATGTTTGATTGTTACGGGCGCATTTGATATTACAATTGTTTGATCGTAACGGTCACATTTGGATAGTACAATTGGTTTGTTTTAAAAGATGATTTTAACATGTGATCTTTGGTGTTAGTGTGCATTTTCTTGTACTAACAACAATTCATAGTATATGATTGTTACCATAGAAAAAAAGGGGGTGCTGTGATCGCTGCTGTCTGTTGACAAATTAATCGATGTCATAATTTTTTTATTCATCCAATTTTGAATTGAACTACTTTATCCGAAGTGTGTGGATAGAGTTGAACACAGTATAGACATTTCTGACTGTACATAGTAGATGTATTCAGTTTGTCAGGCTTGCTCATTCTTCATTTTGGTTGTTTTGATCTAGTGAATAAACATACTCAAAGGAAAAAGAAACGGGTTGACCTTTTCATATTAATATATTCTGATTGTGTAAAGGGTTGTTTCGGCAGATCTTTTATGCGGATCAGGGGCGAGTCATCTTTCAGCTAAGTTGTGGTCTTGATTTTGTGGGCCTCATTCGGCTATACTGGTCCTGATTAGGCTCGGAAGAGTTCGCTGGACCTAAAGCAATAATCATGTAATGTAATGCTGTTCTTGTTCAGACTGTTTTCTATTTCCTGGCATTGATCTTCTATCCAATTCTCCTTTATTGAGCGCATGCCTTTTCGGATGTCATTGTTGCAGACCTGCCTACCCTTCCGTAATCTTCCGTAATTTTACGGAATTTTACCCTCTATTACGGGAGTACGAAATTTCATGCAAAATTACGGAGAAAACGATCGAAAAACTACGCAATTTTTAGAGCCGTGTAAACTTGTTAAATTGTTGTCTGCTAGGCCTAGAACCCGATAGAGTAACCGCACTTGCATGGGAGCAAGTGTTTCGAGAGTTGCGATTGGACGTCGTGAACCAATGAACATGCTCGAACGTTACAAGCTTAAATTGTCGCGCTGGGCTGGCGTGCATGAACGAACTTAAAAGCCGACTTAGACTTAACGCTTCACTAAAACATGCTACTTAAGTCTAAGTCGGCTTTTAAGTTCGTTCATGCACGCCAGCCCTGGTCTTGAGTGAAAATGGCGAGTGGAGAAAGTTCTAATCGGGCTAAAGTTGCACGTTTACATGAGACAGACCACGAATCAGAAGAGTCTGAGTGTGTAGAGATTGCTCAAGTACAGAAGAAGAAGAAAAAGGAATTGGCCTTGTCTTGTGGCTTCAAAAAACGTGGCCCAGAATTATACTGTACTGTTCTGTGGGCGACTCTGACTTCTCATTTGGGCATGAAGGAGCAAACGACTGTAAGCGGCTGGTCCCCAAATCTTGCCATGAAGATACCAGATATGTCAGGCAAGAAGAGCTGGACCATCTCAAATGTGCCTACTCCAGGCAGCTGGCACAATATAAGGACCAGTTTAAAAAAAGAAAAAAAAATTTGTACAGGGTACAGTCACTCTTTCCAGTGTGGTCTATTTCATCTGTAATTAAATGAACCTCACAATTTGCTATTGTTATTGGTAAAGTAAACGTATTCACAGTAACAAGTCCTTCTTTTGACAGCTGATAAAACTTTTTTTTAAAAATAAATAAAAAAGGCAAACTTTGAATTAATTTATGTCTATTCCTGTGAATTACACATCTTTATCATGAAAATGACATATGAGTCAATCACCGGTAACGTAAATAGAACTCCTTTGGAACAGTTATCCTTCATCACAAACGGGTCAGGGATGCGCAGGTTTATCTTTTGTTGCATGCCATGGTCTCTCATGATACTAATTAATCATTTTAAAATCTGTTTGATATTGTTTCCTTCTTTTTGCTATCCTTTTAAAAACTGTTTTTGTGTGCTTTTTAAGTAGTAAACGTGCCGTGAATTTATTTATACCTTGGTTATTCAGAAAACACCGCGTTTCCTCATGTGTGTAGAATTACTGAAGGAAAATGCAAAATTACTGAAATTCACAGGGAAGACTACTGATCAGTAATGCATGAGGTAGGCAGGTCTGTTGTTGATTTTTCGGTTGGCATCAGCTCCCTGTGAGGTGTTCTTTTTCTTTTTCATTTCTCTTCATTTATCATACAGGTCCAAAAGTTCAGGTGTGATCCACGGCTTTTTCTTTGGCCGGTGCTTGCCAAGGATCTCAGTGGCAGCATCTATCACAGCTGAGTTGAAGGTGGTAGTCATGGTGTTGACATCTACTTCACTAGCTCCCAAAATGAGCAGTGGTGCAAATTTCCCTCCAGTTGTGGCCTGAAATATTTCTGCCACCTCCGGGTCTTGCAGTTTGTACAGGTCGAACTTCAGTCTAGTGCACTTTGCTGTGTTTACCCTCTTCAAGTGGAGCTGGAAAGACATCATCAAGAGATCATGGTCACTTTTGATGTCTGCTCCTGGAAAAGTGCGAGTCCTGCCAATGTTGATGCTTGATCTGAAGCGTTTCTTGACCATGATGTAGTTGTTCTGGTTGTGATGCTCCCCACGGGGACTGTGCCATGTCCATTGTCTGGATTTTTTTTAATTCTCCAGTAAACTCATTACCATCCATCTGAGAGCAGCCCCTTTCAAGGTCACCATCATCCAGGCCTATGCCCCAACATCAGACTATGACAACAGCAAAGTGGAGGATTTCTATGAAAATCTACAGGCTGTCCTAGACCAAGTGCCAAAGAAGGACATAATCATAGTGCAAGGCGACTGGAATGCCAAGATTGACCAAGATGCGCAACACAACTGGGAAGACATATGTGGACGTCACTGCAACAACGAGACAAATGACAGGGGTCCGAAACTTTTGGGAGTTTGCCAGATACAACAATCTGATACTGGCAAACACGCTTGGTCTCCACAAAAAAATAGTATCCCCACTTTCTGGAAATTTAGTGCTTTAAATTCCCACTGTCGCTGCCTTTCTCATTCCTACTCTATTCTATTAATCTAATATACTATCTTCTTCTTCGCTAGACCAATCACCTACCTTTTTTCTGAAAACTCTTCCGGGATAAAACTCCTCGTTTGTGTGTGAGGTCTGTTGGATCAGCTTGGGAATATTGGACACTTTCTGCCAGGTGGTCACTGGGGCTTCCTATGATGTTATTATTTGACAATGTAGGCATTTTATATGTATGTGTTTTGTTGATATTTTATAATGTTTGTATTCTATTTTGTTTTTGTAAATGAGTGTTCGATAAATTAGAATACAGCCTCAGCGTCCCCTGTGTGGGATGTCTTTACTGTAAAGTGACCGGCTGGTAGATTGCCTTCAGTGTTACTTTACAGTTTCGGCAGATCTTTTATGCGGATCAGAGGTGAGTCCTCTTTCAGCGAAGTTGTAATCTTGATTTTGTGGGGGGTTCGACTCTTTGCAGTCCGCTGGACCCTGTAAGCAATGAATAACTAACTAACTAGATTTGAATATGATTTCTTGTTTATGTAGAATATAAACATCATTATAAAATATCAACAAAACACATACATATAAAATGCTAAAATTGCTAAACAATAATAATATTATCAGAAGCCCTAGTGACCATTTGGCAGAAAGCGTCCAATATTTCCAATCTGACCCAACAGACTTCATACACAAATAAGGAGTTTTGGAAGAATTTTCAAGAAAAAAGGTAGGTCTAGCGAAGAAGATAGTATAGTAGATTTATAGAACAGAATAGGAATAAGAAAGAACAAAGGTTAAAGACAGCGACAGTGGGAATTTAAAGCACTAAATTTCCAGAAAGTAAGAATACTATTTATACAGAAACCCCGGCACACTCACGCGGTTAATGAAACAATAACAATGAACATACGATCAGGCAGAAAAAACATCACAAGCTTAGTTTGTTAGATTGATTTAATTAAAATTCATCACATTCTCATTTAGAAATTGTGGAGAGAACAAAACTGAACAGGTTAAGGAACGCGAGGAGAGTACGCTATGGAGCAGATAACACATCATTTGATAATATAAGTAAGGTAGGTTTTCAATTTCACCCTGAAAGAATTCGCTTATTGTACAAATATTTTTCACAACAAACCAAATTGCTACAATGGAAATGCCTCACCACAGGAAACGGTAACAAAGAGACAACAATACCCTTATCACATACAGGCCCAGGATAAAAATCAATGAATGTACATGGAGAACAAAATTATCTGGTTTAAGAAGCAAGCACACATCAAATGCTCCACATATATTTTATTACATCATGGTTACAAAGTTGAAAAAACTTGTTTTTTTCATCCAACAACGCAAAGTATAAATGCATTATAATGTCTGCTGGACCTAAAGCGGTAATCATGTAATGTAAATGCATTATAATAGTCAACACAAATACATAATTTATTTTTTCATCATTATGCATTGATTGATTGATTGATTGATTTATTGTTGCTTTAGGTCCAGCGGACTCTTCCGAGCCAAATCAGGACCGGACAACCCCCGATCCGCATAAAAGATCTGCTGAAACAACCCCAGTGGGAAAATTGAATGCCCTCCACCGGCCAGTCACTTTACAATAAAGACATCCCACGCAGGGGACGGCTGAGGGTTGACCTCAACTACGCGCACACCCCGGTTACAAAAACAAAATAGAATACAAACATCATTATAAATCATCAACCAAACACATACATATAAAATGCCTATAGTGCTAAATAGTACAATCATAGGAAGCCCTAGTGACCACCCGGCAGAAAGCGTCCAACACTCCCAAGCTGATCCAACAGACCTCATACACAAACAAGGAGTCTTGTCCAGGAAGAGTTTTCAAGAAAAAAGGTAGGTCATTGATCTAGCGAAGAAGAAGATAGTATAGCAGAGTGAATGACAGAGCAGGAATAGGAAAGAGTAAATGAGGAAGACAGCGACAGTGGGAATTTAAAGCACTAAATTTCCATAAAGTGGGGATACTATTTATACTGAAAACCCCCGGCACTCCAACGGGGGTACTGTTGCCGCAGTGAAGCGTCTTGCCTATAAAGGAAAGACAGGTTTTCAAATGTGGCTTTCACTGTTCCCTTTATAGGTTTGAACAATCTACAGTGGCAAGATTGCTCATGACCCCAAGGGGTATTATGCATTGATTTACAATACTTGTACCACTCATTGTGGAAGTTGGGTTAGATGCAGACTCAGTTTGAATGTTTGCTTTATAAAATACATTATTATTAATGTGTAAAGCATTGAACAGCCTTTTGAAGTCTAAACATGCTAGTTAAAATATTACAATTGTTCCAACCTTTCTCCCTCCCCCCAAACATTACATTACATTACATTATTATTGCTTTAGGTCCAGTGGACTCTTCCGAGCCAAATCAGGACCGGACAACCCCTGATCCGCATAAAAGATCTGCTGAAACAACCCTAGTGGGAAAACTGAATGCCCTCCACCAGCCAGTCACTTTACAATAAAGACATCCCACGCAGGGGACGGCTGAGGCTTCACCCCAACTTATCGAACCCCCGTTTACAAAACCAAAATAGAATACAAACATCATTATAAATTATCAACAAAACACGGCATTTTATATGTATTACACTGCTAAATAATAACATCATAGGAAGCCCTAGTGACCACCTGGCAGAAAGCGTCCAATATTCCCAAGCCGATCCAACAGACCTCATACACAAACAAGGAGTCTTGTCCCGGAAGAGTTTTCAAGAAGAAAGGTAGGAGACTGGGCTAGCGAAGAAGACGATAGTATAGCAGATTGATAGAACAGAGCAGGAATGAGAAAGAGCAAATGAGAAAGACAGCGACAGTGGGAATTTAAAGCACTAAATTTCCAGAAAGTGGGGATACTATTTATACTGAAACCCGGGGCACCCCAACGGGGGTCCTCCCCCCAAAAAAGGTGTCATATAAATAAATAAATACATAAAATAGAAACAAAAAATATGTTTATGAGGGTGAATGTCAAAATAGAGCTGGTATGCTGGAAGCCACGATTTTGATATATGCACACAGTGCTTAATACAAATAAATAAATAAATAAATAAATAACAGGTGTATTGGCCAGTCTAACAACAGACAATTAAAAAGCTGAGGCAGACTATGCACTCACGTATTAGATAGGGCCTAGGGAGAATTCACTCAATTTGGACTGCAGCTAAACGTATAGAAATTACTAATAATATTAACAAACCCACAATCCCAGAAAGAGATAATTGCATGTTTTGACGCCTTTACTTTGCCGTAACTGAACGATTTGCTGCAAAGCACCAAAAACATTCATTCTCCCTCTCTCTCTTTGTCATCAGCTTTTTTCCTTTTTTTTTTTTTTTTTTACGTCTGCAGCAATCAGGCATTACAGAACCTAATATTCACATCTTTGAGCAGCAACAACAAAAAGTTACAACAAAAAGCCACTGTCACTATTATTACAAGTATGCTCAAGGTTAAAGTAAACAATTAGTCCAAATGGATTTTTCGGGCCCCGAAATGAACACGTAACAAAATAATACAAAGTTCTACCACCAAACATTTTCAAACATGTTATTTTTCACAACACACTAAATACCCTTATAACTCCATCATGCCAACACAACAAATGCAACTTGCTAAAACCTAACAGGACATAAAATACTAACCACATTCATTCGTTCTTTAGTCATTGTTTACAGGGTCCAGCAGACTGCAAAGAGCCGAACCAGGACCACAACTTGGTGGACGAGAGCTCATTCCTCATCTGTAAAAAAGATCTGCTAAAACAACCCTAATGGTAACATTGAAGGCACTCCACCAGCCGGTCACTTTACAATTAAGGCCGCCCATGCAGAGGGCACTGAGGCTGTACTCTAATTTATCAACCCCCCGTTTACAAAAACAAAATAGAATATAAACATCGTTACAAAATATTAACAAAACACATACATATAAAATGCCTACATTGCTGAATAATAACATCGTAGAAAGCCCTAGTGACCATTTGGCAGAAAGCGTCCAATATCCCCAAGCTGACCCAACGGACCTCACACACAAATGAGGAGTTTTGGGTGAGTTTTCAAGAAAAAAAAAAGGTAGGTGACTGGTCTAGCGTAGAAGATATTAGATTGATAGAGCAGATTAGGAACGAGAAAGAAGAAATCAAAACGACCGAAAACAGGGTAATTTAAAGCACTAAATTTCCACAAAGTTGGGATACTATTTACACAGAAAACCCCGGCAGCCCAACAAGGGATACAACAAAAAGACATTGTCACTATTATTACAAGTGCACTCAAGGTTAAAGTCAACAATGAGGCAAATGGGATTTTTGGGCTTTGAAATGAACACTTTACAAATAATACAAACTTCTATAACCAAACATTTACATATATGTTATTTTTCACCACACACTATATGCCCTTATAAACTCCAACTTGCTCAAGCCTAACAGATGATAAAATACTAACAACATGGTAAGAATCTCTCAGTAACAAATCATAATATTTGATAAACAAAATAAAAATGTTCCCAATACACATGATCAACAACAAGCTTTTATATTTTAAAGTATATATACATATTTTATACAGATTTTTTTTGTTTTAAATCCAGATTTCTTTCAAAAAGTTTGTGCCTTTTCTGCACCAACAAAATTCCCAAATGCAGAAAGATTTATGTCAGATCTTATCGCAAGAGTCAAGGTTAGTGAAAATAAATATTTTAAAGTAAATAAAGCTGTAGACAAGAACTATTGAATAGATACATAAATAAAGTCTGGTATAATAATACTATATATATTTATAAACAGTGCAGTGATTCTGACCAGAGCGATGGATATCATCATACAAAGGCTTATGAAAGGAGAGAGAGCTATGTCACCAAAGCATGCGTATGATTGGAAGACAACAAAAAGTAATTTTCTTTGTTGTAAATAAAACTATGCAAGTATTAGTAAGTGAAACTGTATATTATTATTATTTATTATTATTATTATTATTATTATTATTACTGTTATATTATTTTATAGTTATTATTACTATAATAGTATTTATTTTAAATTACATTACATTACATTATTATTGCTTTAGATCCAGCGGACTCTTCCGAGCCAAATCAGGACCGGACAACCCCCGATCCGCAACCCTAGTGGTAAAACCGAAAGCTCTCCACCAGCCAGTCACTTTACAATAAAGACATCCCACGCAGGGGACGGCTGAGGCTTCACCCCAACTTATCGAACCCCCGTTTACAAAAACAAAATAGAATACAAACATCATTATAAATTATCAACAAAACACATACATATAAAATGCCTACATTGCTAAATAATAACATCATAGGAAGCCCGAGTGACCACCTGGCAGAAAGCGTCCAATATTCCCAAGCTGATCCAACAGACCTCATACACAAATAAGGAGTCTTGTCCCGGAAGAGTTTTCAAGAAAAAAAGTAGGAGACTGGGCTAGCGAAGAAGACGATAGTATAGCAGATTGATAGAACAGAGCAGGAATGAGAAAAAGCAAATGAGAAAGACAGCGACAGTGGGAATTTAAAGCACTAAATTTCCAGAAAGTGGGGATACTATTTATACTGAAACTCCCGGCACCCCAACGGGGGTATTTATTTTAAATAAATGTTTTTAAAAATGTATTGTGACAGAAATAATCTACTTGATCAAAGGAGAAAAATTCAATTAATATAACACTAATAATAATAATATCATTATTATTATTAATCCAAAAGTAGCTAACAGTTTGTGACAGAAATTATCTATGTGATCAAGGAAGACAATATCAGTGAACGCAAATTGAGACAAATATCTTTCAATATATACATTTCATTCACAAAATAAATAAATAAAAATCATGAATAGCAAGAAACAAATGATAAATATTGTATACAGAACAACAACAATTGGACAGTTTGAGCAACAGCAACTAGCTAGAAGGCCGCTTTGTTCAATTACAAGAACTAACAGAGTGGACTACTGTTGCTCAAAGTGAACATATCACCGCTGAAATATTAATTTCTATCGAGATCAAGCTTTCTAAGCGCACCTCGAAATACAAATATTCACAAGGCCATATTCAAGAATGAACACATTCTTTTCACTTCATATAAAAAAAAAAAATCAGATCAGTTGGTTTACTAAAAACTATTAAGTCGGGTAAATCTAACCTGAGGTGCTGTGCCTGTAAATTTTTTTATAACACCGTGAGGGTAACTTCCTGGTTGTAATCGCAATTCAGAAAATGAAAAGAAAAGACGAAGGTTACCTGCTTGTGGCTATACCTTGATCATACTAAAATGTATATGCAGCACAAATGTTGAACTGAATGTAGCAGATTTGTTTGACCCAGAAGCAGGTATTGTAAATAAAAATAAGTACTTTTCGGAGCACGGGACACAAGTTTGGCAGCTTACATATTGATGGGTGTGGGCGAGCCCCATAAAAGTCTACCTGCCTGCACATTTTTCGTTAGTACATACTACTTATCAATTATCTGTCCCCAGTACAGTGCATTAGACCTGTGTTACCTTCTGGCTGCCGGAACGCATTTAAAGAAGGCTGACGTTCCGACCAGTGGCTAACCCGCATTCACCCTCGCATATTGGGACACACTGATCTATATACAAGCCCTGAATAAAACTCTATTCCTGAAAACAAAACACACAAACAATTTATACTCAACAAACTCACAACAACAAAAATCTAAAAAAAACCCATACATTCCTGAAATAACAAAACACACTAACAATTCATACTCAACAAACTCACAACAACAAAAATCTCCAAAAAAACCCATACATTCCTGAAAACAAAACACACTAACAATTCATACTCAACAAACTCAAAACAACAAAAATCTATTAAAAAAATACATTCCTGAAAATAAAAACAACTGGATAGTTGGGGGGTGGGGTGGGGAGAGTAAGAGGTGGGGGATGGGGGGGGGGTTAACTCCATAGATTCACATTGCTATGCATCTGAGTAAACAAGGTCCCAAAGTTGGCTTGTAACTTCCAGAGGAAGCATTTTTAGTGAAATAGATGTAGAGAGAATCTTGTAATATGGGTATGTTTTACCTCTTTCAACTTTTTTATTTGACTTTCGAATAATAGTAAACAAAACCATAGCTTCTGGCTGGTGTGTGCCTTGTGTAGTTTAGGGAGAAAATAAAATCTGAATCCCTCTATAAATACATACACAAGATTGGTTCATGAAAACGTACAGCAGCAATATTATATGCTACTACAGTAATGCCACAGGGAGAGGAGATACAAACTGCCCTCACTAAACTGGCCTAGAGAAAAAAAAAGGCTCAAAATCCCTTCCCCCAATGACTAAAAGATTACGGGGACACTTTGACCTTGTTATAATGCCGTGGTATTCCTCAACAGAATACGCTAAACGCATGTTGAGATGATGGGACTATTGAATATGCTATATTGAAGATATTACATCTGATAATTCCTTGATACCCTCTCAAAACCAGAAACTTTTTTGAAGAAGTTTCTGATGGGTCGCCAGAGAAAGATTGAGTCATGTTTGATGTTGACAGTGTCTGAAGTTAAATATTCGGATGTGAAGATAAAATAACCAACACAACAGCACTGGAATACAGGCAAGCATCCACACAACTAATTGTAGCTAATTATGTGTCAGCACAGCCAAAGATAGATACAACTATATTTGAAAAAAAATTAGAAATACAGCATTCATGATTAAAGTTAGTTAGTTACTCATTGTTTAAGGGTCCAGCGGACTGCAAAGAGCCAAATCATGACCACAAAATCAGGACCATAACATGGTGGAAAGAGGACTCACCCATTATCCATATAAAAGATCTGCTTAAATAATTCTAACGGTAACACTGAAGGCAGCCCACCAGCCAGTCACTGTACAAAAAAAGCATCCCATGCAGGGGATGCTGACGCAGAGGTGCCAACCCCCTAATCTTCTATATTTCCGGACCTGTTTGTCAGTATTTTTTAACACTTGTCAGTATTTTTTTCTCTCGCAAAACCTAGCCTATGACACTATAAAGTAACGATGGCTTCCCTCTGAAACAGCAGGCTATTTTCAGTTCTCTAAAATCAGATAAAAATCAGCTTGTTGAACACCACACTTGTTTTACTCTAAAATCACCATGAAAATCAGCTTGTTGAACACAGCGATGTTCAGTGAGTGCAGGAGTACTATTATGAGACCAGAAACCGGTACAGAAGCACTGCTGGCAAAGATAAACGATCGGCAACTTCTCCTCCGTATTTTTCTAAAAGCTACCGTATTTCCGTATTTAATTCACTTCGCCGGAATTAAATATGGTCAATCCGTACTGGTTGGCACCTCTGCTGACGATAATTTATCGAACCCCCCCATTTACAAAAACAAAATAAAATATAAACCTCATTATAATAGTAACAAAACATGTACATATAAAATGCCTACATTGCTAAATAATAATACCATAAAAAGCCCTAGTGACCATTTGGCAGAAAGCGTCCAATATCCCCAAGCTGACCCAACAGACCCCATAAACAAATGAGGAGTTGTGGGAGAGTTTTCAAGAAAAATATGTAGGTGACTGGTCTAGCGAAGAAGATACATGTAGTAGACTGAAAGAACAGAGTAGGAATGAGAAAGAACAAAGGAGAAAGACAGCGACAGTGGGAATTTAAAGCACTAAATTTCCAGAAAGTGGGGATACTATTTATTTTGTGGAGACCAAGCGTGTTTGCCAGTATTAGATTGTTGTATCTGGCAAACTCCAAGAGTCTTAGATGCTATTTATATACAAACCCTCGACACCCCCATGGTGGGGAAGAGGGGGAGGAGGGGGTCATTATTAAAGGGAGGGAGGAAACTGGAGTAACTGGAGAAACCCTCGGTGACTAAACAGCAGCCTCATACCTCACTCAGAGGGTTATTGCCATCTGGGGGAGGGGGGATCGAATCCATAGCCTTCTGATTCATGCTGTGTTTACCAAAGACTGAGAAAAAAAGAAAAAAAAGCACCAACACAAATGCACAACTTCAATATCGTATAAAGTCCAACAAGCCATCCGTTTTCTCACAAAACGCAAAGAGTTACATTAGTCAGTAAATATTGCTAGCAGCATTTCGCTGGTTTATGCTTGGGTATTGATGTCCAGCTATGCAAAAACCAAGTTTCCGCCATTGTATTATTTGTCTTGAAACATTCCCAAGCTTACAAAAGCGTCCATAAAGACACCGCAAGGCAACAATGAATAACAATAATCGCATCCTTCAAAATTAACTTCTTACATGCATCTTTTATTATTCATTTTTCTTCAAGAAGAGAAAACAAAAAACCACTTATATTATTGTTTCTACTAGTAAAACTAATTACACCATTCAAATCTCAAACATGTGGTTGTTTCCATCATGCAGATTTTATTTCGTGTTCTCTGTATATACAAGAACAGAAAACACCACCATACCGTTTCAAAGTTTAATAACAAAGTTTTCTTACAATATAACCCATAAAAGAAAAAAAAACAACAATTTCCATGCCATCGCTTTTTTTTTTTTTTTTTTTTTTGCTTTTGCAAGCTGTGGTAAAAAATAAAATAAGATAAAATTAAATTAAATTAAATAACAAAATAAAATAACGATGTTTTAAAACATTCCATGTTCTGTTACACAAAAACAAGTTTTCACTAAAAAAACAAAAAGTATATGAAATTGCCACAGCATATATGAAATTACCACAGCATCAGCAACATAATCAAATTCACACTCTTTTATACCTCAGCAAAATGTGCACACATTGTTTTCTCCATAATCCATTTATTCGTTCATTCTCTTAGTTATACACTAGGTCTCATCTTACATTGTAAAATATTGTTCTATTGTTCTTGCTTTTGCTATTTGCAGCATCTTAATGTATAAAAAGGTTTAAATGGTCCTTAATCATGATTATGTTCTGTTTTTCACATTTAATGTTTACAGCTAATCAACTTTCCATTGAGTTTATTATTATTATTATTGTTATTATTATTATCATTGTTATTATTATTATCATTATTATTGGGAGATAAAAAGTTTTTGTGTACAACACAAATAGCAGGAGTCTCACCTACAGATACGGAACTGGAGTTTATTGATAAAGAATAGCACCTTGGATCTACAATATATTATTATTAGTATTATTACTATTAGTATTATTGCTGCTGTTTTTATACATACAAAATTGCAATCCTGTATTCAAACCTTCCAACTCTTTATACTATATTAAGCCAGTGTTTGTAAACCAACTCTTATAATAAGGCTCCACCATTTTGTCATAATAAGCCTGCTCGAGTTATCAGCTAACTCTTCAGTGTGCGTGTGCATGCAGGCCGGTGAGCTTGCGTGTGTGTGTGTGTGTGTGTGAATATCCATTACTTTGGATTTGCAGGGTGTTGTGTGTGAAGGCTGCTGGGTCAAACCCGTTTTCTGTTAACTAATGATTCCACTAGTGAAGGAATGGATCCATATACCTCTGTTCTCTACAACATAATAGTTCATTTGTGTACAAATATTGCTTTTGCTTGCTTGCTTCCTGCCTGTCAGGTAACAGTCTTTTAGGCATTATTGCCCTTAAGCGAGCTGCAGTGATGACCCGTACCGTTTGTTTAATGTAAATTTTAGATAACTGTGTGATAACTGTAATAGACTTTATGAATGCTTGGGTATTCCTCCCTCCCTACTCCCACCCTCCCAATATTTATTGAAATTACTCTTACACAGCAATATAACTGGAACAACAAGCCTTGTGTACATGTACATATGAGCGTGTGTGTGCGTGCATGTGTGTGTGTGATTGTTAAAGTGCGCTTTTGACAGAAAAGACTTGAAGAATTAAAGCCATTTAATTATTCGTGTGTGTGTTGGGGGGTGGAAGAGTAGGAAGAGAAAGAGGATGATGTGTCCGCACGCATGCGTTTGTGCAGTAAATTTGTATCGACATCGACTTTTTAATGTTATGAAAGAATGCTGTATTAACTACCTTTTGCGGTTGGTTTGCTTGTGTATTATATTTCACCCCATTTTATATCTCATTGCACAAAATGTATTCTTCTATTGAAGTGAATTAAAATTTGAGACTTTGAGTCTATTTCTGGTGCCATTTTAGCTGGCATTGTATAATGATGCTATCTAATTATAAGCCTCCAACATGGGTAAAATATAACAATTCCTACATTTCATCCCTACAACATACATCTGCATTCATCTTTCCAATTTGTATACTCCTCAAACTTTCCTGGTTCTTGAAGTTTGACCTTTCTCGCTGCTGCGTCAATTTTTGCTCCTCCAATTTTCCTTAGTTCTCGTCTTGCTATCTTTCTTCTTGTTGTTGCATCTCTTTTTATTCATCAGGTCATAACTCAAAGCTAAACATGCACAATGACAATTCTTCTTTAACATCCCTTCCTTATTAGACAAAAAATGTTTCTCAATGAAAATTTTGTAGTAATGATTTTATTTGTCAACAGAATACATATTTTTTTAATACTAGTTTCTTTATTTTTGATTGTTCACATGATGACAATACAAGCTAACCTGCACAATCAAAATGAAAGTAACACAAACAACTCGAATGTACAAAGTGTCACAAGCTTCCTCACAACACACCTCATACAGTACTCATTTTACTCACCGCATCAACTTAAACCCTTTTTTTTTTAAAATCAAAAGGATAACATTCGCACAGCCTGATCATATCTACATTATGCAACAGTCCATACTCCCAAGTTGTAATATATCAGTTGGCATCTCTACTGAAAACATTTCAACGTAAAAACTCTGTATGCTTTCTTCTTTTGAAGTACACCAGTTAGTAATCTGTCCCTGTACCAATGCCCTACCATAAATTGATTTTCTCCACAAAAATTCCCTCACAAGAATAGTTCCTCTGTACCATCTGGTCCTTCATACACTAGCTGATGGCCTCACCACAAAAAATAATATTCCCTGGGAAAACTTCCTCTCTGCAGCCAGATATTCTTAGATCATCGGTTGACGTTCTCTTCACCAAAAAATTAACTCCAAAACTTCACCCATCCAGGTCATCCTCCCCAAAGTTTTCATCATCATCACCGGAATCATCGCTGAGGCAAGCCATGTCAGGGTCATCGTACAAACAGGAGGCACCTCCTGCTTTGCGGAAATCTTTGCTCGCTTCATCCAAACCCTCCAGCCCACTGCAAAGAGAATCAATCAATGTGAAACGTCAGTTATTAAAAACCTTTGGGTTCTAAAATTGTATTTGTATGTCAACATTTGCATCAAGTAATATGGTACTTTTGCAGAATGTCAGAATGACAAAAGCTTGTATTATGCAAAATGGACTAGTCTTTTCATTACTACCGTTCATAGTACTGCAATAGTCCTATGTGTGTGTTTGATGCCCATGCCTCTTTTGCAAACTTATACATGTTGCAAGAACGAGCACTGGATGAATGAACCACCCCACTGCCTTTACCCAATCTCAAAACGATAACGACAATCTTTACTGACTATCGTTGTGACCGACGGTTAGTAACAATGACAATTTCTTTGTACACGGCATCGTACAATGCAAAAACTCTTGTCTTCTGTATTTGGCAACATAAGTAAAGATGTTCTATAATGTACACAGAAAATCTGCTTACCCAAAGTCTGCAGAGGAAGCACCAAAGTCTGGAAGCTGCTGGTCGTAAGAGGTGCAGGTTTTGGCCAGACGCAGCAAACCTTCACAGAACTTGTGACCCATCTCCTCCAACATGGCTGTGTTCAAATGCTGATCCTGTGACACAATACAACACAATACCAAACAAAACTATACAGTGCCAAGCAAAATAATACAATACAGAACAGAATAATAAAACAAATATCTTATGGTCCACCATTCCTGACATCCTGTGACAACATAATTTACTTCATAAACCCAATTTTTATCAGCTACTGAATGGAAGGGCAGCTAATGCAGAACACTGCAAGACATATCCCCACCCCTCTTCCCTCCCTCCCTCCAACACACTAAAATTCAGTGAAAGAATCATTAGTTAAACAAACATGGAATCTAGATTGCCTTCTCCATCCACGAAAAATGAACAATCATGGTGTAGCAGCACCAAAGGCTTAAATATACACACACTTGCTTGAGCCTAGTGCTTAAAACCTTGCTTGAAGGGTTTCATGGACTTCAATACAATGACAATGTTCTGTAAAATACCACCAATTCACACAGAGTCAAATGAAACAGTGTCCAAAGAGTGATTACAAAGGCCCCACCTTGTATTTTCCCTGGTCACAACCACAGTAGCTGCTCTCCATTGTGTAACTACGCACCACCCCTATCTGTCGCCACACCACCACCCTGGCCGTAGCCTCCTTCACCCTCTCCACAACGAAGCTGCAGTTTTGCAGGTAGAACGGCGGACTGCTCAGATGGAGAATCCTTGGCAAGGTCTGTCAAAGAAAACACACGGGGAAGATCAGTAACAAATGTTCTCAGGCAACAACATTTGGGCTAACTGTGTATATAGTTTGATAGCACCGTTTATTAAAACCCATGTCCAAAAACCTTTTCACGCGGCCACGATATTACCTTGAACCCATTGTCCTCCATTCTGTTGCCACTGCTGGCAGGGTTCAGGACGTCGTTGGGCATCCAGGACATCTGCGGACTGCAGCCGTACATGAAGATGTTCTTCTTCCTCGAGTGACCGTGGTAGTCGCAGTACACCTGGTAGATGTCAAAGGAAACATACCTTTATCACTACCACAAAAATTAAACAAACACTCCCCAACTTTACGTAATACAATATCCACATCTGGAGGCAAGCTGAGACACAGAAAAAGGTAACGCAGACTGAGGCACCGGGTGAAATGCACCACTCTTCAGCATGCAGCTAGCTGGAAAACAAACAGCCAATATTGAGCTAAAATGTCTGATCAATAATACCAAGTGAACTGGGGTGGCCTCGTGGCGCATAGATTAGACGCCGGTTTATGCCGAAGGTTGCGCATTCGATTTCCGCAAGGGCTGAACTGATGTGACTTAGGTAGGAGACTATTGAGGTCACTGAAGGTTTTCTCCACGTATTCCAGTTTCCTCTCTCCCTTCAATAATGGTACTGGACACAGTCAATCTAAAATTTCACAAAAAAAAAATTGAGTTCCTTTCCGTCTTCTAATTGCAACGTTCCTTGACACCACGTGTTTGAGTGATGAATGTGTGTTTGTCATGTGTGTGTAACATGCGTTCCTTGACACCACGTGTTTGAGTGATGAATGTGTGTTTGTCGTGTGTGTGTAACATGTGTTCCTTAACACCACGTGTTTGAGTGATGAATGTGTGTTTGTCGTGTGTGTGTAACATGTGTTCCTTAACACCACGTGTTTGAGTGATGAATGTGTGTTTGTCGTGTGTGTGTGTGTAACATGTGTTCCTTTACACCATGTGTTTGAGTGATGAATGTGTGTTTGTCATGTGTGTGTGTGTAACATGTGTTCCTTTACACCACGTGTTTGAGTCATGACTGTGTGTTTGTTGTGTGTGTGCAACATGTGAGCCTGTATGTTAGTTATAGATAGCCACACTTCAAGTCTGATTTAGGAATAAGACGCCTATAGCATCCAGTATTATTATTACTATAATTATTAAGTGATGGACCATGTTAATATCATTACTGATACGCTATAGGCAGAGTAAAAATAAAATATAAAAGGGGCACGACTGGTGTATAAACGTCACCCGATAGATTCCAACCTTTTACAAAAGTTTTTGGCAGAGCAACTGTAGGGTAAAGTTGACCATTGTCTGCAGCAGCTCACCCCAATTCAAAACTATCACTTTCAGAGGCCCATTCTCTTACTAATCTCTTACTTAGGCACAGTAACAGAGATTCATCATTTCTTTTTATTAGTGAGGTGGTCTCCCCCATTTGGTGCAGCCTGCTTAAAAAAAGAACAGAAAAAAAAGTAATGATCATTTGTTAATGCGGAAATGTAAAAACGGAAGAACAAAGCTTGCATCTTACAAACGGAGTCTTGTTGACGGTGTTGAGATATTGCAGAAGTCCCTTGGTGTGGTAGATAGTGGGGTGCAGGCGGGGGCAAGGCTTCAACCACCGACGGTTCAAATCCTCGGCCACCAGTGAACAGCGATGACTACCAAGATAAACAACATTGTAAGTTAAAATGAACCTCAGACAAAAACCCAAAAAGCAAACTAGAATGCAAAGCCCATATGACTCACATGTTCCTTATGGGACTTGCAATATTGAACATAAAAATGACTGCCCAGAAGAGGAAAAAATGAAACAGTGGCATTAAAATGCAAAATTAATACAGACTTAGATCTTTCTATGTTCTTGACCTTGAAGTGACCTTGACCTCTGGCTCCAAGTACACTCATGTAATATCAAATAAACTACTGTAATAGTAGTATTATGGCAAAAAACAGAGACCTTGGGGTGACCTTAACCTTCAGTGACCTTGACTTTGGGATGACCTTGACCATCACATGACTTCTTGGGCTCATGTTTGATCATATAGCCCAATGTTGTTGCATTGTATGGGTTAATATAGAGCCATTCCACTGTATGATGACCTATTTTTTGTATGTTATTGCAAGGTCTACAATGACCTTGACCTTCAAGATCAACACAAAAATGAAACAAACATGAAAGATCAATCTATCATCTCTACAAATAACATGTTTGGACTTTATATCACTCATAGTTTATGGTCAAAGGTCACTTCAAAATACCTATACTGACTTTGGACAGCTCCAGTGACCTTGACTTGAAGTTGACCAAATTTACAAAGTATGTGTATCTCATTGATATCTATCATGCATCAAAGAATCACAAGTTCAATATTAATAAGGAAAAAAAGTGAAATTTTATGAAAAATTCTTTTTTTTTAAAATGGTCTTTTTATTTTTTTATTTTTTTTAACCCTATGAGCTTGACCTTGATGTGAAGTCATTAACTCACCTATCATTTATGAGATCTTATGGGTATACACCATTTAATAATAATAATAATAATAATAATAATAATAATAATAATAATAATAATAAGGATATTTATATAGCGCTTTTTCCCAATGAACAATATTAGTTCAAAGCGCAGTACTCACGCATTCATTCTAAACATCCGGCGTTATACAAAATAAAATCAGACACTTGCTAACGAATAAGAGACTACAAGTTTGGTCGAGATAGTTGAAATAGGTTCCGAGATATTAATCCGCTCGCAGACAGACGGATGAATGGGCAACCCCTCCTTTCTTCTTTTTTTTTTAAAGAGGTCAATTTTGGACTATTTATTACACATCTCGCACAGATTAGGAAAAAAATTTGAATTTTGTTTGGGGGTGAATGGGAGTGGGAAGAGAGGGGGGTGAGTACATAGGCTCACACTGCTATGCATGTGAGCCAAAAACGGTGTTGGATACGGCTCAGCATTCTCTGTGACTGTGCTCACTTAATGACCAACACTTAAATCTGGGGGCAGGATTATGAAAGTAAACAGGAGCAAATAGAGGACTCGCGCCTCTATAGGTATAGATAACATAGGGGTGTCAAGTCTCTTATTCATTCTTATACCTGCCCATGGTCTTTTTTTTTTTAACGTCCTTTTATTTATTTGTACAGTGGAAGACCGTGGTATAAGACCGTCCAAAATCTGAGAAAAAACGGTCTTATAATAGAGGTGGTCTTATACCGGAAATAAAGGGGGAAGAGGATTCAGGGTCGGAGGGGTATTTAGTCATAATTTTTTTATCTTTTATGATAAGCTGAATTTAGGTCTTCCCAACGTCTAAACCTCTTGCAATAGACAAACAACTATCCCCCTTTTCATTTCTTTCAATCACTTTCATTCTCTCTGCCAAACTCAAAACTTTCCTCTTGCGCGATGCCATTTTGACAAGCCAGTGTAGGCGAGTAATGTCCCTTACTCGCGCGAGTAATGTCCCTTACTTGCGAACCGGAAATAGCAGACAACAGCAGGCGTACACCAACATGAGAGAAAAAAACAAAAGGTCCAGTCAATAAATTAACTGATATCTCTTTTAAAGTGCCTAAGACGGTCGTATAAAGGGCTTAAGACACGGTCGCTGGTCACATAAACGAGGTTGTCGTATACCAGAGGTCATTTATTATTGGAAGCGGATCTGTCAGAAGTTTTCAGGTCATATAACCGAGGGAAGGGTATACAAAAGAGACGGATAGCGGAGGTTCCACTGTACTGTGCAATACTGTGTGATGGGGTGGCTCAGTAGTGTAGTGATCTGGGCACGTGCCAGCAATGTTTCAGGTTAAGCAACGTCGGTAGGGCTCAATACTTGGATGGGTGACCACGCCTGGAAGGCAACCACCGAACAACTCAAAAAAAGGATTGAAACCACCGCGCGGCACATCCCAGTCCACCCAGCTGAATCTGTTTAGAACCAGGGAAGGTAATGCAGCGAGGTTGGGGAGATAAGCACTGCCCATCATGAAGCTGGCCTAGAGAAAAGAGAGGTCCCAAATGTTTCCATCCCCAATGACCCAAGTGTTACGAGGACACCTTTTACCTTTACCTTACTGTGTGATAAATTGCAACAATGTACAACAACAAGAAATGTATTACCTGTATTTTTGGATATCAGCTGTTCTCTTCACACTAGCAAAAGCATAACATTCTGCTTTCTCAGAGCCTAGCACTATGAACCATATTGTCAGAAGTCTGCATTCTACAGTCATGCAGTAGTATGAACATAGAAAGGAAAAAAATAAAATCTTTTTGAATGTTAAAAAAAAGGTTGACGCTCACTTTCCATTGATTACCCCGTCTGGATTCAACATAGGGACAACCTTGAAGATGTACCGTTCCCTCAACTGCTGGGCTGCGGGCCTGTTGCTCATCAGAAAGTCCACCGTGCCTGTTGTACAAATCAAATATTTCCAAAAATTTCCTATGTGCAGCTGGCTATCCATTTCCAAAGTTCGTTAGGGTGGTTAAAATCCTGTGTTGCACTTCCCAAGCATTATTTTGCTGTTTGTTTTAATCCTAAATAAGCTAACACACTGAGCCATTATCTACCACTACTACTACTAATAATACTAATAATAATACGCTGATTTACAGCACACTCACATCTCTGGCCGTGGCAGTGATTCAAGAAATTATCTTTATCTTATGCACGGTCAACGCTGCTGGATTCATAAATAATCTGATTTAAACAATCAAACCTTCGCTGCAAGTTGCAGTTCACAGATTTGTTTACAGTGTACATTGTGCAAAGACGTTTTGACCGAGTATCTTACCTTTCATGACCCAACTGGAGTTGCTTTCTCCTGGATGAACGCGACCACTCAAAAAGATGTATGGTCTGCTCCCTGGTGAGACACGAACCAAAACAAACTAAAATCAACAAGTCATTTTTAAAAAAAAGACACTTCATTATCATCTACGTACAAGGTGTAGCCCTGTCAATAAGTCCTTTAAAACATGGCCAATAAATGAATAAAATAAACATTGCAGATGCAACTACTAAAAAAAAAGTACACAGAGGCACTTATTACCAACTTGTATATTACAAAACTGCGTAATATAATCCTGACAGCGGACGTAATTTTCCAGGGATCAAACTAAAGTGTTAGCACAATGCTGGAATAGATAAAAGAGTGGAATGACAACAAAATTAAATTCTTGACTATTTTGTGAAACTCATAACCTGAGCGCAGTAAATAATATAGTTCCTCCACAACTTTTTGCTGGGTAGTGTGCGTGCAGCTGAGCAGTTATTATTACCAAAAAAGAGGAAACATGAGATCTACTCAATGTCTCCACATAATTCACACAGAAAACAAAAAAAAAGAGACGCTGGTGCGCTAATCTTAGACGTACATAGCTCCTCTACATCTTCTCGCTGAGCGGTGCGCGGCTGAGCGGTTATAGTGAGAAGGGGGACAGAGTTCCCTCCCAATGTCTCACAGAGCTGCTGGTGCCTGAAAAACACCTGGTTCTGGTCCACCTGCCCCTCCCACTGCGTCAGGTGAGTCTGCACACAGCACGCACTGTGAGGCGTTTCCACACACAATACTGTAACAAGGTGGGGGGTGGGGAGGGGAAACGGACAGAATACAACTGAAGTGAGATCCATGGTATCATGTTCTTATGCGGAAAATTCAGAATATGAAAACAACACAAAAGGAAAAAGATTCATTTAAACCAAGCTTCTTAGTTTCCTCTCCTCCATCTTCATTGCTTTCCATCCTTTGTGGATCCTCGGCACTCTCACTGCAAGCATGACGTATGTTCCATCTTAAAAAATGGACGTCATCATAAATATGTTCAAAAATCAATAAATTCTGTATTAATAAAACAATTACTGAATTACATAAACAGTGACATAATATGATGCACCTCTATCAAAATCACAGAGAAAAAATGTAGATACAAAACATCCTTAAAGTGAAAATCCTTCACCAGGGCTGAGCTTTAACGTTCGCCAACTCGCCAATGGCCCCTAAAAATAGTGTGTGGCGAGCTCGATTTGGGGTACCATTCGCCCGGCTGGCGACTTGAAAATACCGCCAGTGGTAGAGATTCTGTACCTGTACACGGACTTTTGACTTGCAATGTAAAACAAAACACGCGCCAACCGCTTCTGCAGTCAGCACCGGAGACCCGTTCCGATGCATGCTAGGAAGTTAGGTAACGCTAGCAAAGCGAGAAATTTGCGAAGTAAAAATAGCCTTTTCTCGCGAGACTTTCTTCTTTCCCTCGCCGCGAAACGCTACTGCCCTGCGAGATCCTAGCCTTCTTGCTTCCTTGCGTGTATCGGACCGAGTCTCTGACTTCCTTGATGAGTCACGCGAGACTTGCTGTACTTTCGATATTCCCCATTCTCAGTCTTTTGTCAATCTCGAACGATGTGGCGCTTTTTAAGCGGTGTCTCGGAGCCTCCAGCAAAAAAAATAAAGTCCGAAGAAGAAAAAAAAAACAGCTGAAGAAGGCACACCCAAGCTCCTTCAAGTTTTGGAACATTGAAGAGGAGGATGTCGATGATGAATAAATTATACAGTGCTTGTTTTAAAAAATGAAACAGTGTTGTTGTTGAAATTTATCTTGTTTATTAGCTGCAATAGTTATACAGTTTTAAAAAAATGACCGTGCTTTCAATCAAGGGGTCTGGCAACCTGAGAAATATTTTGGCAACTTCAACTTCCCAGGTTAGGAGCCCGGCTGGCTCCTTAGCCTGGCTTGCTAAATCTCAGCCCTGCTTCATAGTGGATAAAGCCCTTGTATTTCAACTGGGTGGAGAAAAAAAAGATACAGTGGAGTCCACCTATTACGAACCTTGGAATAACGAACACCCGCGATTAGCGTACTACCATCCATTTCCCGACACACTCCCTTCTTTGTCTTACTATTTAATCCCTTCCTATAACGAACAAACCCAGCTAGGCAAATAACGAATCTCCGCTTGTAACGAACCCTTTGTGTATTCCCTTGGCCTACTTTGCCTCAATTGGCTCATCACCAATAGCGAACAGCAGCAGAAGCATGCCAGTTCGTACATAGGTCAACCAGGCCTTGAAGTCATAACTGTCATTGGCTGCTATAAATAGCCTTGAATGAAGTCATTGTTGATAAACTTCGTAGGCCTAGATCGATCTACGTACTGTATGTTGTGATGTGTACTCATCACCGGTGTGTACTTCCGTTTACAGTACAAATCTCTACAGCGAATCCCGCTTGCAACGAACCCGAAATTTACCCCCTTGAGATTCGTTATACCCGGACTCCACTGTACTGTTTTCCAGTTGCAATAAACTGTGCATTATTATTTCACGTGCGAAGAAACACTCTCAATACAGATCCTAAACAGATCAGATGATTATTATGAAATCAGACACTGCTCACCAAATGAAAAGACGTCTTTCAAGAAGACTCTCTCAAAAATACCCTTAACAGTAGTAACCAGTATTGCTAACAGCTCCGCTGTCAGAAGAACGTCATGATCTAGAGCCCAGGGCAAACACAAGCAGTTTCAATGTGTGCATTGTACAATCTGAAGTCAAATTTTTTTTTTCTTCTACCAGCCGCTCACCCTCAGCATAGTGTATGTATAGGGGTAGTGGTAGGCCAGATAACAAACGTCACAGTTGTGCTGGAAACGAAGGGTGAAGGTAGCGGTGTAGTAGGCTTTGCCCTTCACACCGCCTGTGGTCTGCGAGGAGCGTAGGAAATGGTTGCGATAGTAGCAGATGTCTTTGCCCGCTCTCACCCAGGCGGGCCTCCCTTCCATTGCTTCCGCCACCGAGAACATCACTGGCTGCATGCCTGTCACACAGAAAACCGTAACCAGCATGAACAGGCACGTTTTGGCTGCTACAAGATACGTTTGGGATGAAAAAGATGAGTTCAAGGCCTGAAAAGGGAAGAGTAACAATATAACCCTTAAAGCTAGTTGTCACGACAAAAGTCACACTGCACAATTCATTTGGTTTTATTGATTTCAGTTATTTCCCTTTTACGAGATCAGAAACGAATGGCTTCCTTTTTATCATTACATTCAACGAAGATGAACCTGAACATGGGTTTTAATTTTTTGAGGACTGTTATTCATTGTTTTCAAATTATTGAACAGAGAAACATTTCTTTCCTTAGTGAATGTTGGATAATCGTACCATGGTAAGGGTTACTACAGAGTTTCCCTCTCTAACCAAAAATAAATCCTAACAGACTGTCAAAGTACACCATGGCCCACATTCCTGATATTATCATCATTCCCAGGCCTTTCTAGCTCAAGAGCTGCTCAAGGTGCTGGCCAATACAGGTTCTAACTCAAGCTGTTCTAAGATGTAAAGAAGTTCAGGTAGACCTGAAATACTTGTCAACAACTGGATGTTGAAGATTTTGCAGCTTGGGGTGAACCATAATAACCAGTCTCTTCACTGCTGTTGAAACAGGTCCCATGACAATAGAATTTTGCAGACAGCTGGGCATGGGTTAACATTTGGGAGGCTGCTCATAACATTTTATTCCCCCAAATGTTGACCCCCCTCTTCCCCTTTGGCCTCCCATTCCTCTCCTGTCTTATCAGCTTATTCTGACATTACTCATCAGATAAGAACTAAATCATAATAAAAATAATGGCTGCTATATAATTATGCAAACAACGTACCAAAGTTAAACTGGCTGTTGAGTTTTTCGCAGTTGACAATGTTGAAACGATAGGGTACATCAGCTGTCATGTTGCTGACTTCAAAGTAGAACCACTGGTGATGGTGGTTAGTGTTAATGTCTGGGTTCAGGATCAGGTCATACTCAAAATCCCTCACCTAGAATATCCCACAATAAATGAATGTCAAATTACTGCCCAAATAACACAAGCAGGAAAGACTTGTTTCAGTTTTGAAAAAAAGAATACAACAATTTGCACACATTTGGACACCACCAGCATGCTTAACCCTCTTACATGCAAAGCGACCTAGAGCAACTGATATTTTTGCTATGCGCACGCTCATGGAGCGACCATTAGCGTGGTCTGTTCAGCAGCTGCCATGTGGAATTCTATTTACAGCAAATGCGAAAGATTCGCACACCCGATCGCAATTTCCTGCAGTTTTCAGCTGAGTTTTCACTGCATTTTTAAAGTCTGTAGACTGCACATAGTGAATTTTCAAAGTTTGATTAAAGTTTAAAGTTCGAGAGGCGAAGAGAATTATGGTGTCAGATGCATCTGATGAAGAGGATGGTCCATTTGAAGGATTTTAGGAGGCTGATTTGGTGCAAGTGAATAGTGAGGAAAGTGATAGGGACTTTCACTTTGATGATCTGTTTCCATCAGATTTGAGTAAAAGCAACGATGAAGAACCTGTGCTTTATTATTTGTGGCAGTGATCATAATGCTGCATGTTGTGCAGTATGCAATGTTGACATTTAGATTTTTTGTTCCTGTTGCAACGCATTGGAATGCATGTGTAACATTTTATTTTGAAGGAAAATACGTGGCTGATTTATTAATACTGTTGAGTGGAACATAATTTTGGGTTGTGTATTTTGTATTAATTTGAGTGTCTGCTTGGTGTAGCATTTTGACGGAGTTACTTGCCTTGACCTAGGAAACAGAAGCTGATAAGGCTTAGTAAGCACCTCTGGGGGTTAGATATTAAGTGAAGTCTTCAGCTATCTTTCTGAAATTGCAAACCAACCTTTTCAATCCTGGAACACTATTATTACTGATGCAATAATTTACAGTGGGCACAAAAATACACACCATATTGTTCATGACAAGCCAAGCCTACAAATAATATGTGTGAGAACTTAACTAACTGAGCAGAAATGCCACAACGCAGATCAAAGTCAGTGTTTTCATTGTCCTTTCTATTTACCTGAACAACCTTGCGCAGATTGCCAGACTCGAACTGGGCGTTAAACCGCAAGGAACCATACGGAGCTTCTTGTCGTCCCACCCTCAGTTCGTCCCGATTGCCGAGGTTGGCGGTGTCCCGATTCTGGTAGGCTGGCCCCGCTGTGCTGACGATGTCATCCAGACTATAGACCACGTGATCGTAAATGGTCTCGGGGTGTATCATGCGATCTATGTCCTCAAACACCTTGCTCCTGCCAAATGTAACAAAAGAAGCAATGAATTTAAAACAAAATGAATAAATACCAAAGGGTAATGCCCTTATTGCTTGTTCCAATATCTTGCACCAAAATGTGCTTGTTACTTACAACTTTTAAACTCTTTCAATGCTCGAAGTATGTGCAAATGTGTATGGGAGAAACATTAAAATCCCCTGATTTACCAGAGTCACCACTATTTTGTTTCTCCAATACAAATTGTGCTTCACCTCTATGCTTCATGGCACTATGGGGATTCCACTGTGTTGCATCAACGACTATTGTAAAACCTTCCTGAATTTTCCTCACCTTTGAACACCAAATTTTCTGTTGTAGAGAGGCTCTAGGTCGAAGGTGCCCCTACTTCCCTGCAGATCAGGGTAGGCCATCTTCTCAAAGCGGTAGACACTGCGGGTGTAGGCAGCCATCTGGCAGTAGATGCGAGGATCGTGGATAATATCCCCAGAATCGTCGTCCAAGTCATCGCTGCTGGAGTTGGTACCTTGTTCAAACTCATCACCGATGGGTTCAAAGCCTAGCAAGGTCCCCAGACGAGGCGTGGATAAGGGAGTGATGCACAGAAGCGAGGCATCGGACGCGTCCTCTAAGGCCTTGCCGGAGGGTGTCTTTTTCAGTCTACGCATATTCTCTTTGCTCTGGGAGCCTTTCCTCAGCAAGGGCTTGCTGCTGGTCTTGCTCTTCGCCATGCCTTTCAGGTAGCCAGAGGCGGACTTGGAGGGGGTGGAACTGGAGGTGGTGGAGGACTTGCGAATGTTTGATGATGATGACGTGAGGCTGGGGAGGCTGGGCAGGTCCAACTGCACCACGCTGTAGCCAGTTTTCAAGTACGCTGCCGACACCGGCTCGCTCGCCGCTCCCAATCCCGCGAGACCTCCGACAACCGATAAACGACAGCGACTGCTGGTGATGGAGGAACCTAACCCTTCATCACTGTCCTGACGCATAACGTCTCCTCTCCTGCCATCAAAGCCAGCAAAGGAGCGTTCTTTTTCTCTAAAGCTGGGCCTCTCACCCCCAGAGAAGTCCAAGTCCGAGGCGGAGTTGGACAGGAATTGCTGAAATTACGTACACAAATATTTCTCATTCATGGAAAACAGACAAACACAACATGCAATCATTTCAATCTTTTATACTAGCACTGCAATCACAATGGTCTACAGCCTAACCACAATTTCCACTTCAAGAGCTGCTGAGGTTTATTCTCCACTACTTCAACTGCTGCTAGATCACAGATTCAAATATAGATTCTAGTCAGTATTTTAATTCTTCTTCTTTTTTTTTAAAAAGAAATGTGCCTTTCAATCAAGATTTTGTCTTGACCGATCATTAAGGCTGATAACATTTACCACAACATTCAGTGATAGCATTTACCAAAAAAAACAAACTCAACCTCACCAAACTTCATGACATTAAGCACTTACATCAAATTCAAAGACCTCTGGGAAGAATTTGTCATAAATGCGTAGTTCTTCCATGGTCCTGACTTCAGGAGGCTCCAAGTTATCACTTTGATCTTCATCGACCTGTCGAAAACCAAGATGGCAAGCCATCTAAACATATTTCAATCATCAGCAAAAGTGAAAACATGCACGCTGCTACTTACAAAATATATTCTTCTTCACTTTCTATTAAATTCTATCAAGATCTCAATGGCATCCTAATTTTTGTTCCTGCATATTCACTCTTTAGATACACTTCCATACAGTTCAGAATTTTAACAAACTACCAAATTCACAAAATCTGTACTTTCTGTTAACAGTTACAAGTGCGTCTATGAATTAGCCCCTTTCAACCTCACCCAGAACATTCACTGCTGCAATACATCTAGAAATCTTCGTTCTTCCTCGGACACTCTCATGCTACAAATACCCCGCTACAAACTCTTCTCTGCAGGTTATCCACCCTTGTCAGTGCTTGGTCCTTCAACTCGGAACTCTCTTCCTCTCTCTCTCTTCGCAGCTCTCCGAACATAGCCACTTTCAAGTCCAACTTGAGAACTCATCTCTTCTTTAAAAATGTCTGATCCTGTCTCCAATCACCATTCCTTCTTTTCTGATTCAGACCACCCCCATCACACCGCAGGCATCCACCCCTCATTCCTTAGCTGCTCTCTTCCTCCCCTTATCCCTCATCTTTTATATTTTACTTGTAAATATTTTTCTTCATGTTTGTATTATGTCTTTGCGTAGCTTATTAGTGTCTTGTTCTTGTTTCATTTCTTTTTGTATGTATTTCTATGTTAACATTAAGTAGAAAGGCATGAGAATTGCACTTTGAACTGAGGTCATTAGGAAGTAGGAGGGTAAAGCCCTCTTATAGAACTTGCAATATTTAAAATGAACATGAGTGCACAGAAAAAAACAAAATGAAATGGTGACATTAAAATGCAAAGTACAAACTGACTTTGGACAGTTTCAGTGACCTTGAAATTGTCAAGATGATGAAAGAATCGTAAGTTCAATATTAATAACCTAGAAAAAAATTGAAATTTTGTGAAAAATTGTCATTTTTTTACTAACATATGATGACCATGTGACCTTGACCTTGAAGTGAAGTCATTAATTCACTGATCATTTATGAGGTCTCATGGATATATACTATCTTACCAAGTTTTGTTGTGATAGTTAAAATAGATTCAGAGTATCTAGACACTTTAAAGGATTTGCACAGACAGGATGGCGGACAGACAGACAGACAAACTGACTTTTTTTTTTCCATATAACTTTTGGACTATTTAGGACTTATCTTGTACAGATTTGAAAAAATCTTGATTTTTTTTTTGGGGGGGGAGGAGGGGGGGGGGAGGGGGAGTACATAGACTCACATTGCTATGCCTATCCTATACCGTAACTTGAAAGTCACTGGGGCACCACAGTTGATTATTTAACCAGCTTACTCCATCTTTCTCTGTCCTCAGCAACCTTCATGGCTTTGCTCAGTGTCAAGCCAGTCCATTCTCGAATGTTGTCTTCCCACCTCTTTTTCTGTCTCCCCCTTCTTCTGCCTCCTTGCAGGATGGTCTTTGCAAAGCCTGACTTTCTGCAAAGCCTGACTCTCTGGTGAAGTGGCCATACCATCAGAGTTTCCATTTATTCACCACTGTGAGCATGTCATAGCGTTGTCTAATGGCATGGGTGATGATCTGTCGAACTTCGTCGTTGGTGATGTACTGGGTATAAAAAATGCCCAGAAGTCTTCTGTAGCACCTCCATGCTTTGTATTCTTCGTTGTAGGTCTGCTGTGAGGGTCCATGTTTTACAAGCGTTTAGGAAGATTGAGATGACCGATGGCCCTGTCTTTCCAAATGGGCTTCAACCTTGTCAGGGCAGCAGTTGCTTGTGCGATCCTGGCGAGGACTTCCTGTCGGGACCCATTTTCTGATACAATGGCTCCTAAATATTTGAAGCTATGCACTGTGCTGAGGGATTGGTTTTGGACTTTGATGTCTGTGTTGATGCCATTGATGTTTTTGATCATCATTTTAGTCTTCCATTCCAAAGGCTCTGGAGGTGGTGTCAAGCCTCTGTACCAGATTTTCAAGTTCTTGATCCTCTCCAGCCAATCCATCCATGTAATACATTTTGACTGACTGATGATTACATTGCTACGCATGTGAATCAAAAAGCACTAAATACTATAATAATAATAATAATAATAATAATAATAATAATAATAATAATAATAATATTACTATTATTATTATTATTATTATTATCTGAGCTATATCTACAAAGAATGCAATCCTTTTCAGATGCATACACACTTCAAGAATGTTTGTGAAATGAGGTGGAGAGGTGTGGGTGGGGAGTAGGGTAATGCTGAATAACAGAAAAAAATATATGACAGAGAAAGTCGTCTTACCTCATCTGGGTTATTATCTGTCCTGAATCTCTCGTCATCACTGTCAATGTCGTCATCATCATCTAGAGAACTGTGGTCGCTGTCTTCGCCACTAGGTCGCGAGGAGCTGGACTGCATGGAGGCTGAAAAGAAAAACCCAGTTGTTAATGACAGAGGATCAAACACATACACACATGCAAAGCACATATTCACAGGACTAGTGTTGTAGTATTATGCCACTAACTGCACATTCTTTTCCCCAATGCTATACATTTCTAATATTCAACTTTAAATACACACACCATGAGGCAAGACTAAAGGAAGAAACACACTTATCCTTCATTGTGAAAAAAATTATGTGTTTCCAAATAAAATGTCACCTTCCAGCTCTGTGATCATGCTTCTTGTGTGGGAATATTTATACATTTAAAACATTTTCATTCTTTCCTTTCATTCTTCATCACAGACATACGGCCAACGTGCATTCGCTTACTCCGCACCTAAGCAGTGGAATTCCCTTCTCTCCCATATCCGCAACATACAATCAACACAAGCATTCAAAAAGACCCTCAAAACCCACCTCTTCAAACTGCATTATTCAGATTGATTTGTATCCCGCTGCCATTCTCTCATCTTTTGTCTATGTCTGATCCGTAAGTGTATACACGGCTGTAAATATTTATACTGTTTTTCTTCCTGGGCCTAACCGGGCATATAAATATATAGCTGTGAATAGGTTTTTGCTATTCTATTTCTGTCTTTTTTGTCATTTGTGCACATAGTTGTAAATAGTCTATTTCGTTCATTTTGTAATTTTGTAATTTATGTACATAGTTGTAAATAGTCTGTCCCTTTACTGTTCCGTCTTTGGTGTATTGTAGCAAAAGTGATGTTGTATCGAGTGCATGTATTTATATGTAATGACTATGTAATGACTATGTAAAGCGTGGTGAGTCTGGTCATAGGCTGAAGTACCCGCTATATAAAAATCCGTTATTATTATTATTATTATTATTATTATTATTATTATTATTATTATTATTATTCTTTCAGTTATAATGGATTGCGGCTTAAACAGCCCAATATTTTCTGGATTTTGAATTTGGTGAGCTTACTTATCACATATGCAGATGAAATTCATGGTGCCTTCTCAGCGATAATACAGCAGACACAGAGAAGAACTCTTTTTTTTTTAAATGGTATAAACACATTCTGTCTGTTGTTTGGTGTTAAAAAATCCCCACAAGGTCTGCTACTTTCGTTCCATTGTTTTGCTACCCAAAGCGCTGATACATACACTGATTTGCATGAATAACTCTTTTGACTTCATTACCGGCGTTAGGCAGGTCGGTGGGCAGGGTTAGGATGCACTGGGATTAAACTTAATTGAAGCGATACTTCTAAAACTAAGATATATAAGACTGTGTCAGGAATGGGGAAGAGGGAAGAGGCTACCGTAACCATGTTCCCTACTGGAATCTTGTTACAAGTTATGTGGCAAACGTTAGCCATAAAACAAATGTATTTAATCGTTTTTATAGAGCGCTTTCCCAGCTCAAGAGCTGCTCAAGGCGCTGGCTGATAAAAGACCTAATTCAAGCCGCCTGATGTGCCCAAACAAACATTCCACTCACCTTGAAACTCAGGAAGCATGTAGCAATCGGGAATATGCAGTTCGGAGTGAGGGAGAGGGAAGGTGACAGCACTAAGCACATTGTCCAAGGGAAGTTTGTTGCGAGGGCAACACTTGCGCATGATGAGGGATGCCAGCATGATCAGGCTCTCCACCTCCCGACAGTCGCTCACCTCTTGTGCACTGTTGTACAGCACGCGGATCCCATCAGATTCCACAAAGGCCTGCCTGCCTGACTCTGCAGAAAAGTCAATCAGAAGCAGCATTTAAAATTACCACACCCAAAAGCGTTAACAGAGATACAAAGTGTCAACAATCCCAACATTGAGTATGAAAAGAGAGGCCAACATTAAAAGAATTTCCCACCTATCACTAGTCATGTGCTTAAGAGTCACTCACCAATCCTTACCTAATCCTACCCTACTACTACTACCACTACTACTAATATGGGTATTTATATAGTGCTTCTTCCCAAAAAGACTGCTCTAAAGCGCAATTCTCATGCATTCACACACTAATGAAGAAAACCCAAACAGTAAAACGAACAACAGCGGGAAACGTCTAGCCACTTATTGGCACTGATATAACCACCAGACTAACTGATGCAGACAGATGATCAACTGATGGCCAGTGTTGAATTGTTAGGGCCTATGAAAATTCCCCTCCACCTCATATTTCTGACCTTGCACATTATTATTGTCCCACAATAGCAATATTTAGTACTGCATACTTACTGAGGTTGGTGATGTTTTTGAGCGTGTTGAGGATGGCTTTGCGGAGACTCATGTTGCGGTTCTTGGGGTCTGCCTGGTGCCAGTCTGAGTGGTGATTCAGCAGCATAGGCACGCCACCCATCCCGATCAGACGAGCTGAATTACTCTCTGTAGAAATGAACATTTCATTGTAGTAATCAAAATATACATATTCAGAATTATTTTGTCCTTTTTTGTACATGCACCTCTATAATCAGTATAAAATGGGCATAGTTAAGTTCTTCATTAAATAATTTGCACAGGCAGTAAATTCCTATCAAAATACTTTGTGGAGGACATGTGGTGGTCGATTTTTTTTTCTAGAACAAAAAACTGTGTAGTTTGCTTTCTTGCTAAACCGCAATCATTTTCACAGTTGCTTTTTATGCTGGAGAAAAATGGACAGAGAAGAACCGAGTGACCACAATCTTACGTGACAGTGACAGAGTTCATATGATAATCAGACTAAACACTGAACTGAGTTTGTGTTTGTTTCACTCCAAATAAACAAATGGAACAGAATGTGCCAAAGCTCAAACGACAAAAGGTGGAGAGGAAAGAAAACTCACTCGACTTAGTCATGTTGCTGAGATTTTCAAAGGCCAGCTTGCAGCTTATGACATGCTTGCGGGTACAGGCAGAGATAACTCGGAACATAATACTGACTGCATTGTGCTTGCCCAGGTAAGAAGCATTTACGGCTGAAAAAAAACAACAAAAGAGGGGCAAAAACATAAGACATCAAAATTATTTTTTATTGCAGGATGTTTGGAAAATCCAGAACTGTCTCAAGACTTCCTTGACTAAAATACACTTAACTTTCCATCCTGAACAGAAAATACTTGGTCATTAAACTGAGGATACAAGTATTCCAACTCACAGACTTAAAAGTTTGATTGATTGATTGTTGCTTTAGGTCCAGCGGACTCTTCCGAGCCAAATCAGGACCGGACAACCCCCGATCCGCATAAAAGTTCTGCTGAAACAACCCTAGTGGGAAAATTGAATGCCCTCCAATGGACAGTCACTTTACAATAAAGACATCCCACGCAGGGGACGGCTGAGGCTTTACCCCAACTACTCGAACCCCCGGTTACAAAAACAAAATAGAATACAAACATCATTATAAATTATCAACAAAACATATACATATAAAATGCCTATATTGCTAAATAATAACATCATAGGAAGCCCTAGTGACCACCCGGCAGAAAGCGTCCAACACTCCCAAGCTGATCCAACAGACCTCATACACAAACAAGGAGTCTTGTCCAGGAAGAGTTTTCAAGAAAAAAGGTAGGTCATTGATCTAGCGAAGAAGAAGATAGTATAGAAGAGTGATAGGACAGAGCAGGAATGGGAAAGAGTAAATGAGGAAGACAGCGACAGTGGGAATTTAAAGCACTAAATTTCCAGAAAGTGGGGATACTATTTATACTGAAACCCCCGGCACCCCAACGGGGGTACTGTTGCCGCAGTGAATTGGTCATGCCTACAAAGTCAAGACAGGTTTTCAACTGGGGCTTTCACTTTTCCCTTTATAGGTTAGAACAATCTACAGTGGCAAGATTGCTCATGACCCCAAGGGGTCAGACTTCAAAGATCCTGGCGCTCATGTCCTAGACAGGTGAGTGCCAGCTACACAAATACACCCAGCAAGCACTATGTCCTTTCTCCCCCATTCCCGGGCATCCAGGATTGTGCTCAGTTGTCTGGGTGTCAGATGATGCGCCCTAAGGCTGCCAGTGGGCGCCTCGGGTAACTTGAGTTAGATCCTGTTTCGGCCTGCGCCTTGAGCAGTTCTTGAGCTGGAACAGCGCTATCCAAGCTAAATAAATCAATAAGTAAATAGCTAAGAAAACTACTCAGTTCCACAACTGCTGTTACAAATCCACAAATCAGAATAAGAATCAGAATATTTGTCCCCATGAATACACAAGGAAATGTGTGTACACTTCATGAACACAACTGCACAAAAGCAATAAGACACAAAAGACTTCGCGATTAAAACACCACACCAATTAGATAAGTCTAAAGACAGTTCTCACAAAATTATGCCAAAATGTGAAGTGATTATGGAAAGAACTGCTAATAAACTGTCCACCTAGCAAAAGAATGTTGTCTAACGTAACCAAATTTTTCGGTCATGCTCTCAATCAAAGTGTGCAAAAGATGTCCCTCCCCTATGGAAGGATGTACTTTCCTCCTTGAATTCTAGATATTTACCCTCTACAAAATAATATTAAGTCAAATAGAAAATATAGCCATTACTGGCTTCTGTGCCTAACCAGACATGAGATTCCGAAAAGTTGAAAAAGTCTGAAATGTTGGCAGGGGTCTGGGGGCCGCCGTAGGCCCCCAGTGGGGTCCAGGGGCAACGCCCTTGGTGGGGTTGAGGGGTCGAAGCCCCCTCGAGCTGAAGGTTTTTCAATTATGTGTCGATCATAGTTGGCTTAAAACACAACTTCTATTGCGCTTTTGACATAGAAACTAAAGGGGACATTTTTGTTTACCTTTTATCAGTTGACTGTTGTTAAAACCCACCCACATTCCACGGATATGGGGATAATTTATGAGAGTCTTAGTCTTTTGGAGCTGGCACTCCCTTCTTGCTTATCAGCTTTCCTCTTTATGGCCAGTTCCATTAACCGCTCATTCATTAGTCGTCTGTGGGCCTGACGGGCTAACCTTTCTGCTTCTGCCTGCTTTTGTTTCGCTTTTTGTTTACTGATGATGTCGTTCTTCTTTTTGGAAAGTGCCACTCGCTTGGCCTCTTTTTCTTCCTGCTGCTTCTGCTGCTGCTGCATATGTTTGGCATGTGATCCTCTAAGCAGCCTGCACAAGTTGGTGTTGACAGGTGTGTGCAACTTACTAGCCCGGGAGAAAGACTGGACAGCTGACTTTTTGGTGGCTGTGATGGCATATTTTACAGTTTGTATGGAGGCTAATCTGTCACATATTTGATGGTGTCTTGGCAGAAGTCACAAATCGCTTTTCCGGCAACGTTCACTTTCGAAATTGAGTCGCCAACTCGCAACTCCACTTCCTTTTTCCCCTTAGAAAGCACCAACGTTGTTTTAACTGTAGCCTCAAGCCACAAAGGACTCCACTTGTTTTTTCAGTCCTTTATCAATCTCCACCGCAAGGGCAAATTCTTCTTTTTTCAACTTTCTGATCATTTTGACATGTGCTTTGCCACTGATCAAAATGGCGTCGATCGGCGAGTCTCGGAAACTATCGGCAATCTTCGACGCGACAAACAGTGGAATTTTCCATATTAGTGAGGCACTGTAAGGGATACAATTATAATCATCGTTTGAAGCTTTGAAGCATCTTTCTCAATCGACCCTTATAGGGCCTCACAAAAGGTTTCTCTTTTCCGGTCAGGGTTACATTCAAACTAAAACTATGCCCATCTCAGTAATCACTTTCATGCAGTTTTGTCATCGTTGACGCCGTGATTCAGTGGAGTGAATGCCCGCTTGTGTTAATGGTTTTGTCTTCCTTTGAGTTTGAGACTCAGCGATGTCAGCCCTAAATCTTTTAACTCTTACCCCCCCCCCCCCCCCCCCCCCCCAAATTTTCTCACCGGATTTGGATCGATCTTAAAAATGACCCCGGCGACCTCTGAAAAATCGGATTTCCGCCAAAAGTCGGAAGAATCTCATGTCTGCTAACCTCTAATACAACCTGTCTTTGATGTCCAGATAAAACAATTCAACAGACATATTTGAGGATAATACACTAGTACTGACTGTTGGCAGTGTAGAGCTTGAGCACTTGTAACAGGGACTGCAGGTAGCGGAAGTTGTTGTTGTTGTTCTTGATGAGGTTTAGGGTCAGTAAAAGTGAACGATGCAGGCGAGCTTTCACACCAAATTTTCTATCTGAAAACAGCAAATGGAACTCCGTTAACATTGTCTGTCACGCTAGGACACACTCATCGGCACAATAACACAAACACAATGAGAAAGCACACATTCTACATGTACACAGCTAAATCAATGTTTCTTTATTAAAATAATAAAACGCGCACAAAACAGGACATAGAGAGACTCATTCTTTTTATTTATTTTTTCCTAGGCTTCATTTGCAAGTATAACATATTTTCAACCTGCTACCATGTAAAATTACAAGCAACCCCCCTCGCCTACATTCGTGTGAGGCAGTAATAAAGTCTGTCAGCAACTGAGTTTATTATTTTTTTTTAAAAATAAATAAAAAATACACAGCTTTGCTCACTGCTTGCTTTACTATGTATTTTCAATCCGCTGCACAGAGCATGCTATTGTAGTAAACATACAAATAGTGTTTTTTTAAAAAGACATTAATCAACTGTGTCCTACAAGTGCTACGCATAGGTGATGGGACATGAAACAATCCTACCTTTGTGACCGATTTTGGCCAGGACAGCATGGCACAGTACCAGAAGATCTTCTGACAAGCTGATCTCCTGGCACACTACTTGTTTCAGAACACCAAACAACACCACTGTGACTCCATGGTTCACCAGCATACTGCTACGTTTCCCACTCTCTGCAAAATAAAACGCAAAGCCTTTCAAACAGTCCGATGGTTCTGCAGTGCTGTAGTCGCTCCAGTGCCTTGAGCGGTTCTCTGAACTGCTAGGTGCGCTATTCAATGACACTTGTTTAAGTTACTATGTCAGCCTCACGTTTATTAAAAGCATGCCAACATCCAGGTAACATATATAATAAATTCTCTCAAATTGGCTGTTAAGGAGCAAGGAATAAATCAAGGCAATAAAGGCAAGTTGTACTGAAAATCCAGAATGGTAATTTAATTACCCTGCTCTCAAAGGTTGGCAAGAAGTCAAAATGTGCTAGCCATTTTTAGAGAATTTATATTTATATATATATATATATATATATATATATATATATATATATATATATTAACACTTTAAAAAAAAATCTCTCTGTGTGTAGCTTTGCTCAATAGACACACCCACAGTTTGGCTCTCATAGTCAGCAACTTTGGCATGAATATATAGGTTAAGTTCCTGAGTATGCATCTACGGTATAGCTTTTGCTCTGAACTGTTCATGGATTCATTTTACAACAAACTTCTCAACCAACAGGCTCAAAATTGCCGCCATGATGGGACCATAAGTTATATCCCCTGTAACTATGACAATGTTCACCCCTCTATCTGTCACTGGATTCTTGACTTTCTTCTAGACCGTCCTCAGGTTGTCAGACTCAACAACTCATTCTCTGCCTCTGTAACACTGAACACTGGCGCTCCACAAGGATGCGTTCTCTCTCCACTACTCTTCACTCTGTTCACAAATGACTGTGTATCTGCAACCCCGTTTGTAAAAATGTTAAAATTTTCTGATGACACTACCCTCGAAGGTCTGATCTCTGGTACGGACGAGACTGCGTATCGGGAAGAGGTTCGAAGAATGGTTGGCTGGTGCTCGGACAACGACCTGGAACTGAACGTCTCGAAGACAAAAGAGGTCGTGATTGACTTTCACCGAATAAAGGTCCCGGTATTGCCCCTTGTCATCAATGGGGAAACCGTTGAGCAGGTCAACTCGTTCAAATTTCTCGGTTCCGTCATCTCGAGAGACCTGAGTTGGAATAATAACACCACGTCTATTGTAAAAAAGTGCCAACAGCGTCTCCACTTTCTGAGACAGCTGCGAAAGTTCGGTTTGTCTAGTAAAATTATGGCACAGTTCTATCACGCGGTGATAGAGAGCATTTTGTGCTTCTCTATCACTGTCTAGTACGGCAGCACAACCGCGATAGAAAAGAAACAGCTCGAGCACATTGTTAAGACTGCCTCCAAAATAGCTGGTTGCGACTTTCCATCTGTCGCCTCCATTTTCACAACGCGAATGAAACGGAAAACGGAAAAGACAGTCTGCGATCCATCACACCCAGCCAATAGTCTCTTCTGCCCTCTGGCCGTTGGTTCCGCGCTTTAAGAGCCAGAAATATTCTTATCTTACCTTATCTTAATGCTATTACTGTCTGTTGTGAGAAGGTCACAAGGCCCTATGGATAGTCAGCTAGTTTTCCAAAAGGAGGGAGGCACGGTGGTCTAATGGTAGTGCTTTGGCTTGCGGATCTGAAGGTCCCGGGTTCGAGCCCAGTCCGGGCCATTGTGTTGTGTCCCTGGGAAAGACACTTTACTCCCGTTTTCTACTCCTTCGGATGAGAGTATAAACTGAGGTCTAGTCTGTGTGTCGCATACATTCCATCATAACGGACTTTAAAGACCCTGACGCTCATGTCCTAGACGGGTGAGTGCCGGTAACAAGAACACACCCAGCATGCACTTGGTCCTTCACCCCCATCCCTGGCTGGCCAGGATAGTGCTCAGTTGTCCAGGCGTCAGACCATGCGCCCAAAGGCTGCGGGTGGGCGTCTCGGTTGGTTTGAGTTAGATTCTGTATCGGCCAGCGCCTAGAGTCTGGTAAAGTACGGCGAGATAAGTGCTCTATAAAAATCCTCAATAATAATAATAATAATAAAATATAAAATTTGTCCCTAAATTTATCTTTCTGTCTTTGTTTTCCATTTAGTCTAAAATACATCTATCTTGCACAAACATTCACATCACTGCAGAATACATAATAACACACACTTGCAAAACAGATAACACAAGTCTTCCTCTGGCATACAGAGTTCACAGTAAACTTGAAAACAAACTTACGAGTTTTGCCTATTAGTTCATTTAGGATACCAAAGATGTTGTGAAGAACTTGCTCATCAGGCACTTGCTGTAAGCAGACAAAAGAAAACATTCACCACACAATACCACTGGAGTGCAAATACTAACTACACAGAGGTTTTGGGGGTTGGAGAACGTGAAAAATTAATCCAAGCACAATGTGAGTGAAGCTTGTCGAAACAGTGAAGAATGTTTGTAAAATAAAAGTAAAATAAAAGGTCCTCATAAACAGGGTATACCTCAAACACCAGACATTTCACACGCATATATATTAGGTAGCGGCAGCCAAGCTGCTGGTAGTGGAAGAAAGTACTGAAAACAGCTTAATTTAGGCATTTTTCTACTCGGCTTTTTAATCAAACCACTAAAGTGTAAACAACAAAACTAGACTCATTCAAAGCCAAAATACATTATTTTTTAATATATCCAATTATTTTATGTAAGAAATTTTTCATATTTTTTAAATATATTATTTTAAGTAGCACCCGAAACGAGCCGCGCGAATGCAGCGTCGTCATTTTTTTGGCTTACTCGGTTTCACTTTGCGACCGTCACTCGGAAAATTCTCTCATCGAGATAGAAAAGAGTGAAAGAATGGTCTAAAAATAGCTTGAAAATGAACTAAAGCTACTGTTATTTTCGTAGGAGTCCTTTTTTTCCCCAATTTTTTAAGTGTTATTTTAGCGTGGAAAGCGTTAAAAAGTATGTCATCTTTCGGAGCTTCTACTGAGAAAACGATAATACAAAACCTAATGATGTCTATATGGTCCTGAAACCTCGGAATTTAAGGAATAAAATGGTGTATGAAACTACGCAGTACAACAAATACAGTAGGAGCCCCATCCAATCAAAGTTGGAATACCGATCACGTGGTCGCTTGCATTTTTCAACATGGAACCAACTGGGTCAAAGTGTGAAACAAGCTCCAGGATTTTTTCAATATGCCAGCTCTCAAAGCAAGAAATCGGTAAGTTTACACATTTTTATCATACTGTAACATCTCTTGTTTAATTCTATATATGCTTTATTTTATTATTATTGTTTGCTTTAACAATATTTTTCGATTTCTTCAACAATAACCGATCGGATGCAAACCGACAACTTAGCGCCATTCCAGCATGTCTAACTTTGAGAGCTTCGTAATTTTGTATGTGAACTATTTTTACATGTCCACTTGAAATTATCATTGACAACATATTTATTCATGTTTTTCTAAAGTTTATAGACATTACATGATAAATTATTTAAATTATAACCCGCTGAAGTGAAGAAATATCAAACCGGAAGTGGCAACAAAAATTAGCAGACGAACTTTTAGGTTTCGTTTTCAAGACTCTTTCACTAACATAGGCCTAAAATTAAAGGCCCTAGTCGATGTTGCTCTCGATAAAACACAAGATAATTTTGTTGCTGTCATATTAAAAATGCTTAAGTTTAATTTACAAGATAAGGCGAAATATAACATATGCTTAGCTTTTTTATTAGGTCTTATTTTACAAGTTTCTTCCTTCAATCTTGTCTTCATTAAAAAAAAAAGGCCTAGCCTATATATATATATCTAGATCTATACTTTTTTTCCTATTTTTAAAAAATGTGTTTATTGAGTGAATTTATTATGCGTTGTTTTCATATATATCATATCTGGCTTGTGTTAACCTAATGTGCCTGAATAGGAATAATGTTAAAGCAGGTATAAATTAACAAAATGATGAAAAATAATTATATCCCGCCCCCCCCCCCCCCCCACCCTTTTAAAAAAATCAACCAGTTCTATATTCACTTTGCATATCTCATAGGGTTCAGATAATATAAACATTCATTAATATTACAAGAGCACAAAACAGTAAATAAAATAAACATTCTACTACTTGTACTAGTATTTTTCTGTGTGTAGCCTACTTCAAAGCTGGCTTTTTCTTATGCATATGCCTTTACCTGAATTATTGCTGAAATTCATTGAAAATCTTTTCCCCAATATTTCATATTCCATTAATTATTTACTTACTAAAGGGTAATTTAAGTACTTTGATACAGACAATATGCTTCTTTGTTTCAGATGGCTATCAACAAATGAAGGCCGCCCTTCAGCAGCGCAGCAAAGGAAGGCCTCTTCTTTTGGAGCACAGGCTACTGACGCATGGACTGCTCTTGCAGATCAGTAGTTTAAGAAGAGAAAGTGAAAAGACATGGGAGGAGATGGAATTGTTTTCATTTATTGTTGAAAATGTGAACCTTTCAGCACAGTTCCAGGACAAAAGAATGTTGAACAGTTGATGGACACTGTTTCTTGAATTTTGAGTGCGTGCGTGGGCGTGTGTGTGTGTTTTAATCTCCGTTTTCCCAAAATATTTTATTTTTAGGATTGGAAATATTTTATTTTTAGCCTTCTCTGCAAATAAGCATTTTAAACAATGTTCAAGGAATTTATTTAATTTTATATTTTGTTTTTCAATGAAAAGATTTTTGACAAAACTTGAATTGCATCACCCTTTACTTAGCTGCTTCTTATGCTTGACTTCAGCTAAAGAAATTTTTTTTATATATATATAATTTATTCATACCTGATTTATGTTGCTTATTACATTTTTTATAAAATATTTTCCTCACAAAAAGTCTGAAAATTTTGAATAAATATTGATAACCTTCGTAACATACCATTACAATCTATTATGGTACTATAAATATCTTGCATGTTAATAATTTTTAATGGCATGGACTAAACATTGTTTTAATACCATGAACTTCATTGTGTTATGTTTGTATATTTATTACAAAGATATGTACAAAGTTGCAAGTGATTTTTCATATCGAAAAAAGTTATTTCCATAATTCGCAATTTCTTTCTTAGTTTCCCTTTGTAAAATGCATTTTATGCCAAGTTTGAGAGTTTCTAATTTATTTAATTTGCAAGCTAATGTCCTAAAAAAAATTGAGCTTGTTCTATGTCATATAGATAACTAGCTAAACAAGTTTGGATTGAATAGTTTGTAAAGTTTTTAAAATGTGGCACCACGAAAATGGACGTTCGTGCACTTTTTTTGCGTAAAAAAAGCATTTTTTGTCAACTTTGAGCAATTCTATTTTTTAAGTCTTGCTAAATATTGAGGTAAAATTAATTGTACAGTTACTGTTGGTATAATATTTCAATAAAAACAAGAAATAACCATTATCTTCACTTTGCATTTTGATATTTGTGCTTTTAAAGTTGACGATTTATTTCTTTTTACACACTGACGCTATTTTTTCCAACTTTGAACGTGAATATTTTTTTAACCAATAAAGATATCATAAAAATTATTTTTGTGTTGTTCTTGTATTTGTTTAAATTTTATAATGCAATAAGTAAGATGAGCATCACTTAAAATTCAAATTTTGGCTGCCACTACCTAATAATATATATGTATATATATGTACAAATTCACACTCGTTCACCTTAACTTCATACCATTATTTTGCCATTTATTGTAAACCTTCAATGCCATTTTTTAATTCTAGCTTTTTGTTCTTCTTTTCTCTCTCTCCCCTCCCCTCCCCTTTCCCCCACTCCCCTCTCTCTTGCGTTTGTCTCTCTCCTCTGTCTCTGTCCATCTCTGTTCCTGTCACTCTCTCTCACTGTCTCTCTCTGCTCATTCGGTCTCCAACTTAAAGTCTTCCTCTTTCTACAACCACGCTTTGCAAGAGGACAGGGGAAAACCAGCCTTTAAAAACTTCAAACCTGAATAACGTTGACCAGAATATCCACAAGACCGAGTTGCTTGAACACCAGATCTTTGTGTAGTTTATCTAGAGACACAGAAACACAAACTTTCAAGGATACGACCCAAAGTCAACTTAATTGTACAAATTCGCATTTTTCTGGTTGGCTTTTTAACCAGGGTTGGAAGAGTTTTACCTCCAGATATTTAGGCCATTGTTGTCTTCTACAGGGACTAGAAATTTTGATCCACAAGGTCAGTTTTTACTTCAATTTATAAAGTAACTTCTAATATTAAATGTTGTTCTTCCACTTTGAAACTCGCATCCAGTTCTTTTCATGAATAACTGCACAGTGTATTCAGGCTATCTGACACGGCAGAATACATTGCCAAACAAATTACAAACGGAGGCATCCAAAATCATTATAAAAATGTATTTAACAAGGCATTAAACGCATTCTTTTGACCCTGGGCACACATTTTGACAACAGTGGATGCAAATTGGCCGATATATCAGCACTCAAGCACTTAAAACTGAAACTGCTAGCATGACCTCTGTATAAAACTACCACAAACACTCGGCATTTACCTTGAACAGAGAGAATCTGTAGAAGCTTAGAGGATGCATATCGGATCTGCTGGAGGTCTTCAGTGTTGGATTTCTTTACCAGCCGAGTCAGTGACTTGTCGATCAGTTGGAAAAGGTTGTTCAGCCGAGTTCTGCACAATCAAAAATCCCCCCCCCCCCCCCCTTTAAGGCTCTGAAATTCATGAAAAACTGTGGACACATGCAAGTGAATAATATTCAAACCAATGAATGGTTTTCACAAAAATGAGCAGTGATAACAATGTAGGTACGTTCTTGTGTGATGATAAACAACACAACAGAACTCCAGGTGTTGATACCATAAATTATTATATTATCACAATCAAGGCACACATGCATCATGTTTTATAATGCCATGTGCAAGCACTGCGCCCATCACATAAAAAATATATTTTTCACATTATCAGATAAAGAGTCTTTAGACGGTTCTTTTGTGGCATTTACACATTTTTAAAGTGCTCAATCAATTTGGAAGCTACTTCTGTCAGTGATTTTGTCACAAAACACTTGCAGTTGCAACCACGTTCACTCAACTAAAATTCTAAACACAGTTCTGTCAACAGCAATGTCAAAGCAAATACAACTCAAAACGAACTGTATGGAAAGGACAATCCCTTGAATAAAATTCTAGATTACTCTGTCCTGAGATAAATTTAGGTAACTACTTCACCATTACTGGAAATTTGAATACAAAACAGAGAAGGTGATGTTTATAAATAATAATATTAGCGATTGCTCTTGCAGATCATGAAGGCACAGTCAGCATAGGGGGTAGAGCAATCTCCAATCTTCGTTTTGTGGATGACACTGATGGATTGGCTGGAGAGGAACAAGAACTTGAACAGCTGGTACAGAGGCTTGACACCACCTCCAGAGCTTATGGAATGGAAATAAGTGCAGAGAAGACCAAAATGATGACCAACAACACCAATGGCATCAACACGGACATCAAAGTCCAAGGCCAGTCCCTCAACACAGTGCATAGCTTCAAATATTTAGGAGCCATTGTATCAGACAATGGGTCCCGACAGGAAGTCCTCTCCAGGATCGCACAAACAACTGCTGCCCTGACAAGGTTGAAGCCCATTTGGAAAGACAGGACCATCAGTCTACATTCCAAAGTAAGACTGCTGCGCTCCCTTGTCATCTCCATCTTCCTATCTGCTTGCGAAGCATGGACCCTCACAGCAGATCTCCAACGAAGAATACAAAGCATGGAGATGAGGTGCTACAGAAGACTTCTGGGCATTTCCTATACCCAACACATCACCAACGACAAAGTCCGACAGACCATCACACAAGCCATTGGACAACACGATGACCTGCTCACAGTGGTGAAGAAACGGAAACTCCGATGGTATGGCCACGTCACCAGATCATCAGGTCTTGCAAAGACTATTCTGCAAGGCACAGTGCCAGGAGGTAGAGGAAGAGGGAGAGACCGAAAAAGAGGTGAGAGGACAACATTTGAGAATGGACTGGTTTGACACTGAGCGAAGCCATCAGGGCTGCTGAGGACAGAGAAAGATGGAGTATGCTGGTTAAAAGATCATCTGTGGTGCCCCTACGACCTCCGGGTTATGGGACAGGATAGGATAGGATAGGATAAATAATAAAGTATGTGCTAAACTAATAAAATTAAATATGTATATAATAACTTAACACTGTCTACTGGGTCAGAGGTAATGCCAACCCCTGCATACATATAACACATGGTTGTATTTATATACAATCTGTGTGGTACAACAATCTGTTTGTAAGTAAATATGATTATAAATTATATAATAATATAGTATAGCCGGATATTAAGAAAAATCAAGGGGTAAACATTTGTAAACAGCTCACAAAACAAGCGCAGAATGTAAATATAAACATTAAATTGCATTATACAAAAAAAAAAAACACAGCAAAACAAACATGAGGCAGTTTAGACTAAAATAGGTTTATAACTCAGACCCACTCTCAAAATGTGAATTCTACTGCATGGACTAACTTAGTTGGGAACGCACCACAAACAATGCAACAATCCACTGATCTCCCACTATGCAACGCATTTGTAAAGTTTGAACATTATTAATTAAAGAAAAACTGCCAATGTTCACTGAAAATAAAACATGCTTCAAAAAGTACCACAATGTTAACAAAAACACTGACAGAACTTAATTTCACCTTTTAAAATTCATCAGGGCGCTCAACCCTGGCTCAACCCTGAAAGACAAAGATGTGATTTACTCTTAACCACAGAAGATGGAACGAAAATTAAGATCACTTCGTCAGTGTCAAAATAGTTTGGGTGTTTGCATGTGCATGTGAAGTGTGATTTCAGTAAGTGATGTTTACATGTATATTAAATACCTATCACTCACCTACTTCTCTCCCTCCCTCCCCCCCAAAAAAAAAATAAAAATAAAAAAGTCAAAATTCATATAATGATAATTTTTAAGATTCCTAATTATGGTTAAAATGTATGTTAACTCACTCCTGTTACCCAAAACACCCAAAAAATATTTTTCAAATAATCCAGGCATGTTAGAGCGTAAATTTCACTTACTTCCATCAAAAGTATGCAGAACATAATTTTTGGGGTGAGGGAAGGGTGAGGGGGTGTTTGCTGTTGTTGTTGTTGTTGTTGTTGCTGGCTACTCACCGATCGGCTGCTTTGTCAAAGTCTGCTTGCGCCATCTTGCGACCGACGATATGCCCTTCCACAGTAATCTTCAAATCAACGGTGATACTACAACAACACGGTCTTCGTTCTGCTGTGCTGGCCGTCACAGCTCTCTCCGTTCTGCAGGCTGATCATTATGGCCTTTTTCTTTTTCTTTCCTACCTCTTCTTTTTTTTTTTTTTTTTTTTTTCACTCAGCTAACTGAAACAAAGCAACAGATTTGTTTGGTAACATGCATGTCAAAAGCTATTTGGTGTTATAAACATCTGTCCAAATGTTAGCACCTGCTGTGTCACAATGTACTTACTCAGCTAGCACTATAAATGCAGCAACATTTTGACACACCAGATACTTCAAACTTGATGTTGAAATGCATGAGGGGTCATTCAGGTGAAAGTAAGTTTTTAGAGTTTGGTCAGCTATTGAAACCACACTTCAAAACTCTATTTTAAGGGTTGTTTATTACAACAAACAATTCACAGGGAAAAGCCTACATTTCCCTTCTAATCTTTAACTCGAGAAACTGCAAACACAATGTACAAATTACCTCTCCCTCTCTCTCTCTCTCTCCCTCTCATGGGCACAGAACAATAAAATTCACTTTTCCCATTTTAGCTTTTTGATATTTGTATTGAGCTAACTGAATACAAAGCAATACAATATGGTGATAATTTATAAAGATCTGCACGCATTCAATACCCTGAATAAACTATGCAATGTAATTATTTGTATGCAACACATACAGAGCATGTCTATCATTGACGCCAAGGCTGCTTTATACAGAGATATAACACACACACACACACATACACACACCTGCGCATGTACACACACACCCACACACACAAAAACAATTAAGTTCTCAAGCACAGACTTCCCCACACAAGAACTGGTTAAAAAAGAAATATCTCTGCAATTTCAAAGGGTGTCAACCTACAATTTAATTTTCTGATTGTAGTGTAACAGAAAGTACACAGATAAAGCATTATCAAAGTCTAACACAGCCCTGATGAATCAGCCTGGAATTTATCTCTGGCAAGTCGATCAACGTAATCCTGTTTAGGTAAAGCACTTTCGTTCAAGTCTTTTAGCATTTTATCTCATTTTCACCTGGGGGCTTCACTTTCAATCCCTGCAAAAATACTGCGACTGATCCACCGTAATCCAATTTGATGTCAAACAAGTTCAGCCCTTGAGAGCTTATCAGAATAAGCAAGCACTGCCCCTAAACTCAAGACTCTTGCTAATGCAGCTGGCGATTATCACTGCAAATGGCAGTTTTTATCTTTCATTACAATTTATAGGGCACAGCCCACAGAAATATAATACTGGAAAATCAGCTCCAAGTTTGAAGGGTCAGACATTTCTCAGCCCGGAGGTTTGTCTCTTCAACATCTAGTTAAGGTCCTGTATCATAGTCTGAGAAGGTGTAACAAAGCTCACAATTAGGCCAACATTACTCATGGCCATACTCATGACAGAAGCGCAGAGGACAGAACTAGCAACAACAACAACAACAATAAATCAACTTAGTAAGTAAAAAGATACTTTGCGCAGAAAGCTAGCTGCAGGTCCAGTGTATCCAGGTCAATAAGGAAACCCAAACCTAGGGGGTCTTACTCCATAGATTAAAGTCCGTGCAGATGCACAATAAACAGTGATAACTGGCAGGTTAATTTCAGACTGAATTAACCAACACAAGCTAATCTACAAAGCAAAGGGAAAAAGCCTTTGTAGAGGTGCCAACAAACTTTCCCATATCACATGCAGACAACCATGTCCTACAGCAATTGCAAGAAAGGTTAGAAGGGGGAGTGGAGAAGATGGGGGTAGAGATAGGGGGGTATCAGACATCCACAAACAGAACTGACTGTCAGCTAAATTTCAAAACAACAACAGGGAGGAATAATCCACAAGAAGAAAAAATAACAGTTTATAAAATGTCAAATGCTAGAAGAATATGCTGCTTGCTGTATTGTAAATAATTGACATCAGGTGGTAGCGTTCTATAAAAGCTCTATTTATGACTAACACATGCTGACTTTCATCCCTTCATGTGCCTAAAATGTACACATTCTACTTTCAGTATACCTGGGAAATGGTCAGCAGCTGTCGTCAGCATTTATCAACCTAACCTTGATAATTTGTGACTATACAATGTCAGCAGTTAGTGATACTGTTTAGCAATTTATTTGGTAAAATCTACAGACAAAAACCTGAACAAGTACAATATTATTATTATTAAATTGTTTTCGGTGACTTATAACAAAACAAGACTGGTCCAATACACTGTTCTCAAACAAACCAACCAATAAAATATATTTCTTTTAAACAACTTACTTGGTGACTTAAAACATTTATGTTTACCAATGACTTCAGCAAGCTATATGGAATATAAGCACACACATTATGGTTACAGAGCAACCTGAAAGGGATAAAATTAGTGTACAGTCTACACTGAACAACAGTCACTCAACACCTATCGCTGAGATATTGGGCATGCATCCAAGGACAGGGAGTACCCTTCAAACTGTCATATTGCCACAAAATCTGCACTAAGAAATGAAAAGCTGCATAAAATCTATATAGTTAAGCTAAATGCAAGGTCCTTCTGCCCCTAGGTTTGGGCTGAATAGGTAAAAGTCGATACATACACAAGTCTTTAACTCAACACTTATTTGCATTAAAGTTTATTAAGCAAAAAGGAAAACCCTCCTCAGTAATAGCTAGCACACATACAATTACCTATTTTGTTCATAACATACATCTGTTGCAGTTATATTTTAAATGATAGCTTTATAAGATAAAAGCTTAAATGTTAGTACTAAAACACTATTGTTACCAGATTTGTTCTAGGTGAAGTAGGAGAGGAGGGTTTGTTGTTTTTTTAAAAGAGAAGGGCAGAAGGTGGAGGGGGCACTACACACACACACTTGACATTAATAACAAGAGCAAGTTGTTGATCAGCTTAGCAAACACTAATACTTATAGAACGTGGAAGAAATCATACAGTACTCCATTTATTCTCAACCCTTAAAATGATACCTGCAGTTAAACACCGCAGCTCAAATCGCTCTTAGCATTTGAGACCATCTGAGACAAATCTTCTGCAGCTTGGTCGAGCCTTGTGGCCTATGCTGATTATATGACAAGGCCTATCCTTTGGCCACTAAACCAGTATGCTAAAACAGAAACACACATGACCATGAATCTACAGTACCTCTCATCCCTGCCTGCTGTTATTAAGAGCAATTAATTGACCTCAAAGGTCCAGCTACATGGTATGCTTCAGTACGTCAGGGGTGTTCCGGTGGTGGTGGGGAGGGGAGAGAGGGATGAATGGAGGGAGTGTGTGTGTGTGTGTGTGTGTGTGTGCGTGTGTATAAAAACATTACTTGAGCACCACTGTAGCCAATAAGCCTGGTTGCAAAACAAACAATTGCAGTGCTTGACTGACTACAAACAAAGACTGACTGCAACCTCCTACTGAGCCTCTTCAAGACCTCACAACCCTTCTGCCCAAACTTGCACTGGCTCACTAAGCCTGTTAACATTCAATGCTATGCCTATAAAAGCACCTATGTATGCTGTTCGGAGTCTAATCATCAGGCCCCAAAATTGTGTTAAATAAGCACACTGTGTACCCTTCATCAAACAGAACAAAAAAGCCATAGTCTAAACTCCACCCTCTTTAACTGTATTAGTGGCCTTTGAAGTAGATGTTCTACCAAGGTTTATTCTACAGGAACTTATTTTACCACCTCCAACAATCTTACCAATTTGTTAGCAAGAGGGGTAAATCAAAGTTAATTCTCTCAACACGGAAAGATCAACTAATGTCATGAATAATAATATATAATGGCAGTCAAAAAACTATACATGTATTAATCTCCTTCCTCTCAAGGTCTTTCCTTTTTTTTTGGTACACAAACAAAAGGATTCCTTGATTTTTTTAATGGAATCATGCTTTATAAATAAAAACACTATAAAACCGTTTAACACAGACTGGGCAATCAGTAATGGACAGAAGGAATTAAGGAGTCTCTTGACACTGAACCTGCTTCTTTCTTCCATACTACTCTCAGTCTCAGCCATCTCCTTGACAAACATGCTCCTTCTTCCTCCTGCCTCATCTCTAACTGTCCATATGCGCTGTGGTTCTCTCCCGAGATTGGCAGGGTCAAACGGGAGCGGCGTAGAGCCGAGCGCATGTGGCAGTCTTCCAAACTTACAGTTTACAGACCTTTCAGAAGCACAAGTATGAAATCCAAAAAAGTTACATCTGCAGCTAAAACACAATACTACAAAAGAAAGATTGAGAACTCTACTTCTTCCAAAGAACTATATTCTAATCTGAATTACCTTCTGGGGAACAACACTTCTTTTCCAACAAAACTTGAACTTTCTGAACTACCTTCATCCTTTTCAAACTTCTTTACCTCCAAAATCAAAGATCTTCACAAAACTTGATGGAATGCCTTGTCAACCATGTCCTCCTGATCCGCCTTTCACCAACATGCCACTCTTCTCCCTTCATTCTGTCTCAGAAGTGGCTGAAATTCTCAGCACCAGGTTAATCTGGATCTATTCTATCATTTTTCAAGTCTGCCACAATGCGGCAGCTACTAAAGAAATCAAACCTTCATCCAAAAAAGACTTGAAGAACTACCGCTCTGTTTTCTAATCTCCATTTCCTATCTGAACTCCTACAGAAGTTGTCCTGAAACAGCTCAACCATCATCATCTCTTCCAACAACTTGTTCTGCCCATTCCAGTTTGTCTACCGTCCTGACCACTCTACTGAATCATCTCTTCTTCACATCTCTGCCACTGACTCTGGTAAAATCTCTTTGTTGACCATTCTCAATCTCTCAGCTGCTTTTGACACTATCGATCACTCCATCCTCCTTCAGCGCCCTGAGAACTCTTTTGGGAATAAAAGACCATGCCCCAAGCTGGTTCTATTTTTATTATTTTTGATTATTTCCAATCTGTCTGCATCAACTTTTCTGAACTGTCTACACTTGTCTTCTGTGTTCCTTAGTGGTCAGTTCTAGGCCCTGTTCTATTCACCCTTTACATATCTCCTCTGTCTCAGAACATCCAAAACCATGACACTTTCCACTATTTCAACATAGGTGATACACAGCTCAAAAACAATGACACCCTAAAAACCTTCCATCTATTTTGACCAAAACTTATGACTGCGTTGAAAATAATTCTAACTGGATGACTGCCAACAAGCTCTAGTTCAATGCTAACAAAACTGAAGGTAAGCTCATGGGTACCAAACACAACTTGTCTTCTTCCACTGTAGACACAAATGCAAATACCGACTTTGATCTTTCTATACCATTGACCTTTGACCTCCAGCTCCAAATACAAATGTACTCTCAAAGAAATTACAGCAAAAGTTGCACTATTCTTTTAAAAAAAAATTGTGACCTTCGGATGACTAGACTTCCTTCCTCTTCTGTTTATCTGCTCCAACCTTTTCAGAACTCAGCTGCTTGTCTAATTCTCAAAAATAAACTAAAAATGAAATGGCAGCATTAAAATGCACATTAATACCGACTTTGATCTTTCTATACCGTTGATCTTGACCTCCAGCTCCAAATACAAATGTACTATCAAAATAACTACAGCAAAAGTTGCAATATTCTTTTTTTTTAAATCGTGACCTTGGGATGACCTTCAGTACCCTTGACCTTGGGACGACCTAAAAATTTACGTTATCTGTCATGCATGTCTGATCAAATAACCCAATATTGTTGCATTACTATGGGTTAACCCAATGCCAACTCTGGCCAGTTTTGAGTTTCCCCTTATTTAATTCTCAATGCAAGGGAAAGAACTCTGCGAAATGTTCATGCAACGTTTCCGCAAAAAACAAATCAAATTCCAAATAAGGATTTACACCCATTTTAATGTGTGATGAAAAATACCACCAGATGTTGAATTTTTATACTTTGTGTTTAGCCCTTTGCCACTCGCAAGGCCTGTTCAGGCCTGCGAGCTCAGTGCCTTTTTCCTCGCAAGATTTGTTCAGTCCAGCGAACCAGTCTACTGCGTCGTAACTGTCTAAAAAGAAAGTTTAATTTCACAAAGAAGAAGCATCCCAGACTGAAACTGAAACTTGCCAGCACCACCAAGCGGTCATCGTGATAAAAATAGCCCACAGCATGGAACGAGACACTATATTTAGCGGAAATTCTATGAAAAGACATGTGGGAGTTATCACTGCAGTGCTATTAATTTAACTACACAAATGGTTGTTACAAGTGCTCTGGACTTTCATTCTTCAGATTCCCAAAGCCTAGGATGAAACAAGCTGAGTATCACAAATGACTAAAAACTTAATATTATAGATGAGCCAGCTATTTTGCCATCAAACTGTATAGGCCTACATGACAAATCTTCCTCAATAATGATTATAATGTAAGGAAGAACAATAAAAATAATAATACTGTGTTTGTATTAGCTTTTGGTTGTCTGGAAACTAATGTACACGGCAGTGTTGATAACAATAAGGACAGACCTATACTGTTTTTGACCTCAACCATTAAATAGGCCTACATCTACTGCACTGCTGCTTCGCATTTTGTTAAACTCTGGTCAGGTCAAATTTTGTCTTGTATAGCCTTTCATGAATAACAAACAACAGCATGATCATCGGCAGCCTTTCTTATATGGGGCTTGAGCTAAGTTTATGGATTCTCTCTCTTTTCTGTCTAAGCTACTTGAAAAGGTTGTCCTCAACCAGCTCAACGCTCACCTCACCATCAACAATCTCCTCAGTCCCTTCCAGTCTGCCTATCGCAAGCACCACAGCACTGAAACAGCCCCTTTACATATTCTGAACGATCTTCTTCTCTCAACTGACTCAGGCAACATCTCCCTTCTTACCCTACTCGATCTCTCTGCCGCCTTCGACACTATTGACCATTCTATTCTCCTCCACCGCCTTCAACACTCCTTTGGCATCACTGACTCCGCTCACTCCTGGTTTTTTTCCTACCTCTCCGACAGACGGCAGTCCGTTATCATCGATGGCATATCCTCTGACCCAGTTAGGCTCTCCTGCGGAGTTCCTCAGGGATCTGTCCTGGGTCCGGTCCTTTTTACACTCTACACCTCCCCTCTGACCAACATCATCCAGTCTCATCACATAAACCACCACTTCTATGCTGACGACTCACAACTACAAGACAAACCTGACAACATTCAGGCACTCCTGACTCGCACGGCCGACTGCTGTGAAGACGTGAAGGACTGGATGACAGCAAACAAACTTAAACTGAGCGACAACAAAACGGAAGCCATGCTGGTAGGCACACGCCAGAAACTCCCTCAGCTCCCCTCCTCTCTCCATCTTCAGCTTGACGGTACCTCTATCCCTCTCTCCGACTCTGCCAAGAACCTTGGCGTTATCCTTGACTCTTCTCTCTCAATGACTAGCTTTGTCTCTGCAACCGCCCGGGCCTGCTACTTCCACCTCCGTCGAATCAGTCAGATCAGAAAATACCTCACCACTGAAGCTGCCACCAAACTTGCTGTCTCCCTCATCCTGTCTCGCATCGACTATTGCAACTCCCTTCTTTCCGGCCTTCCCCGCTCCACCACTCTCCCTCTCCAATGCGTTCAAAACAATACTGCCCGCCTCGTCCTCAGAAAGAAGAAATCTGACCACGTCACTCCCTTGCTCAAAGCCCTACACTGGCTTCCCATCTCCCAACGCATTCAATACAAGACCTTGTCTCTCTGCTACAAGTCCCTCAACAACTCCGCTCCTCTCTATCTCTCTGACTTACTTCACCCATACATTCCCTCTCGCTCTCTTCGCTCTGCCTCCGACCCTCTCCGCCTCCGCATTCCTCGCTCCAAACTCAGCACGTTCGGGTCCCGCTCCTTCTCTGTCTACGGCCCATCCATCTGGAATACTCTTCCACTCTCTCTCCGTCAGAAACCCTCTCCCACCTCCTTCCAGTCTGCCCTCAAAACTCACCTTTTCAAGCAGTTCTAACACTATGACCTCACTACGCACCCCATCGCCAGCTGTCTCTTGCATATAGTGTCTGCTGTTTGTGGTATGAGTATATTTGAGTGAATGTATTTTTTGCGTAATTGTTACATGTGTCATTGTCTAAAGCGTGCACATGCGTGCGTGAGTTGTGAGTGCGCGCTTAGAGTTATAATTATTATAAGATAAGCGCATTATAAATACAGTAATTATTATTAATTATTAATTATTATTATAGGAAATGAGTACCAACTCAGTGCAGGATCTATGCCTAGGCAGTCATAGCGCTACTGGTAGAAAAAAGCGTTCAGTGCATATTGGATATGCAGTGACTTCACATCGATAAATTTGGCATGATTTTGGTTATCAATTAGCATAGCAATAATGCATTTTTACACTGGTAATTTTTGCCCTTGGTATAAAATTTTAGGAGTTCTAGACTATCATCAAATTTGGTCTTGTGCTTCGTCATTTTAAAACACTTGGTGTTTGTTATCAATCTGTTAACTAAAAAAATATGAAAACCATTGTGTTCTTCCTTGTTCAAGCAGATCTATTTTTACACTGGATATTTTTGCCATCTGAATGAACTTTTTAGAGTGCTAGACTATCGATTTTTGGTCACCAAGTTGGTCTCACGCTTCGTCATTCTGAAACAGATCTACATACATATGATCTATATACAAACCATTTTTTTCCACTTATATTCTTGTACATTATTTTATTACCTAAAAAGATAATTTACTAATTGCTTCACAAGCATGTGCGTATTTATTGCACATTCTGGATCATTTAATGGGGCTAACTACATACATAGAGAAAGAAGTAATATTATACACATTCTCTGGTACAGCCACTGGTCTGCAAGCATACATATAGTGGTTCCGTACATCTTTCAACATGGCGTCGACTGGATGGCTCGTGGTCGGATTCTCCACGTGGTCACGCAACGTCGGACTAACAATTTATTCTATGCATAGCAAATTTCACACACATAATTCAACAATAATATAAATACATCATGATGAAACAGAAGTATGTTAATTTACCTTCTTGACAATGAATTATATGTGTGAAATTTGCTATGCATAGAATAAATTGTTAGTTCGACACTGCGTGACCACGTGGAGAATCCAAGCACGAGGCGACCAGTCGATGCCATGTTGAAAGACGTACGGAACCACTGTTGTTTAACCTATATGTATGCTTGCAGACCAGTGGCTGTACCAGAGAATGTGTATAATATTACTTCTTTCTCTATGGCAGTATGTGTGTAGTTATCCCCGTTTTATATTTATATATGTATAGGAAATTAGAGTGGAGATTCCAGTGGACCACGGACTTAGCAGAATGTTCATCACTTATATATAGAGATGTGGAGCTAATCACTGAGGGCTACTTTGGCCTTCAGTGAGACGCTCTGCACACACCTATTATACAGGGTTGTGCAAAATTTCGTCTCATATGTTACAGACGATCAGGCATTTTATCATGAGCCCAACTCTGCGAACAACAAAGACAAGTCGTCGCTGAAAGTTGGCTGCCGAAGCATCTCCAGCATTGCGCGAAGATAGCCCACCAGTCTAACCACAGGGAGATGACTCCACGACAACACAGCTTGTCACAGAATCCACCGCAACACAGCTCTTCAGACACTGAGCTAAGTACACAGCCTTCAGTGCACCAAACTCTGTATAAACAGGACCACAGTAGTCCACTCTTCAAGAACTCTGACCATTAGGGCAGAAAGTATCCAGTGCCCGATGAAGATAAAGTAGCTGCCTAGAACTCTCAAGAGCGAACCATTCGCATTGACATTTGAACTTTTAAGTTAGTTTCGTACTTCGAAGATCGTGTATAGAGTAGAGGAAATAAATGTGTGATTTTTACTGTTATCAAGTGGCTGGACTACATATGTTTCATAGCCGTGTGAAAGCTAGTGTGACAGTGATCTTTTACCATTTTTCTATCTATCTCTGTACCCCAGCCTAAACACAGACCGAGCTAAACAAATAAATGTATTAAGTGAAGTCAAAGGGAGATTACTAGCAATCCCCATAGACTAAGACGAGAGGTAATAGCATTCCATTGTGCAGAGCCCAGCAACAATAAAAAACCCACGTCACAGTCACAAAGATGGAGGAGGAAGATATGATTTTCGATTATCGGTGAAAGCAATGATGACAATGACTTTATGGGCTTTACACTAGAAGGAATAGCGAAAGGAGAAGGAGAGGTGTCTGTTGTTGACTTGGAGTTAGCACTAACCTCAAATCGCCTTGATTTTGACAATTTTGACAATCAGCAGAACTCACAGAACTGGCCAACAGATGATCTGTCGGTCAGTTCTGAGAGTTCAGTAGAGAGGATTCAAATCAGGAGTTGCCAACCAGATGTTGAATTAGATAGTTTGTCATTGTTTATAGTAACTAAATAAGTAAGTTACAGTCCGAATGGGTAAAGAAGACACCAAAGTGCTAACACTGTACATTTGTTTCTACTTTCTGTTTCTTTTGACTATCAGTAGTACTAGTAGGTCTACCTGTCTTCTTCGTTTGTCCTTTCTTCTAAACAAAGAAGACAAGTAGGCCTACTGATAGTCAAAAGAAACATGACATAGATTAATAACAGCTTGTTTGGTGAACTCTGTGCTGAACAATAGCCCTAAAAAAAGAAGTTCTAATCCAGACATATGTGAAAACATGAAACTGTTGTCTTTGCATTCTTTGTGTGCATTTTCTGTACCAAACTCACACATATTACGGGTCATGAATGATATTCTGTCTATTGTCGATCACGGTGATACTGCTCTCTTAGTCTTACTTGACCCAAGAAGTGCTTTCGACACTACTTACCACCTTCTTCTCGTTTGCACAGAGGCATACACTTTGATCAGGTTGCTCATTCAAGTTTTTTCATATTTCTTGAACCATACACAAGAAGTGATTGTTGGTCAGTCTTATTTCTCCCTTACCCTTCTTCTCTGAGAAGTTCCTCAGGGCTCTGTTTTCCCTGTACACCAGAGAGCTTGCTGTCCTCATTGAGAGCTACTATGTCGATTATCACTTCTTTGCTGATGACACGGAGATATATATCTAAAGCCATTTCAAAGGACCCAGATGCTGCTAAAAAAGTGATAACTAATGTTGAAAAGTGTTGTATTGAGGTCAAAGTCTGGATGAATGAAAACAGGCTTAAACTAAATGATGAGAAAACTGAAGTCTTGCTTTGTGGTCTATGTGCGAGGAGAACTGAGGTTCCAGTGAGTTGCGATTTGTTTTTGGGCACAGCCAACATTTCTTTCTCTAACATCGTCAAGGCTCTTGGCATTTACGTCTATGCTGATCTGTCACTTTAAAACCATGTCCCTCACATTGTTAAGACTTCCTATTTTCACATCAGGTCTTTTAGTAAAATGCGTCTTTAAATAAACAAAGCCACAGCATCTTTAGGGGCGGTTATGCTGATTTTATCTCTCATCGACTACTGCAACAGCCTCCTCAGGGGTCCAAGTTCCAAATGCAGCCGCCAGAGTTGTTTCACAAACAGGAAAATAGGATCACATCACACCTGTGTTAGCTGACCTGCACCGGCTTCCTGTTGAAGAATGCATCCAACATAAGCTTTTGTCGCTAACTCAAAAATGTCGCAAGGGGGAGGGGGGGGGGGGGGGATGCACCTGAATACCTGTCTGAGCTTACTGAAGTGTACATTCCTTCACGTAGCCTAAGACCAGCTTCTCGGACTCTCCTTCTCATTCCCTGCACCGAGGAGGTCAAAACTAAACACTACCGATAGAACATTTTGGTCCACCACTTCCTCTTACTACAATGGTCTCCTGGAAGAGGTCAGAACATCCTGTGCCAGACTAAAGACGCATCTTTTTAATTTAAATCCAGATAACCTCATTATATATTTTTCCTGCTGAAAAATACTTGCTATTTGTGTTGGCATTTATGTTCAGGTTGTGTAATATGTGAGACTGTGAATGAAAAATGTAATTGTCGGAGCTATGAGAGCGAGAGAGATAAAGGGATGGGGACATGGGAAGGGAAAAGAAGGACGTAAAGGGCGGGATGGGCACCATTTTATGTGCTAAAGCATGTTTGTTATAGCACGTGTGTTGTAGTGAAATAGTATGTAGATATGCATTAAACTCGGTGTGTTAAAAGTTGTATTATTATTGCTGCTTTAAAAAAAAAAAAGTATCATCTCCCACCCATTATTTAATTTCTTTGATGGAGTATAGTAGATTTATTTAGATTATTGAACATGTTGACAAAAAGAAATGATTACTGCTAGTGTATGTTTGTAAGAGAGAAAGAGAGAAAAAGGTAGAGAAGCGTAATCTTAGATCACTTTGTATAAAGTGTTCCATTTTTCGTTTAATTTTTTTACCCCAGTGCTGTGATTATGCTTTATGTGTGGAAATGTTTATGCGCTTAATAAATTTTCAATCATTCATTGGACAATAATAATAATAATAATAACGGATTTTTATATAGCGGTTTCTCCACTCTCAACTCTACGACCAGACTCACCGCGCTTTACATAGTCATTACATAAAAATACATGCACTCGATCAAACATCGCTTTTGCTACGATACACCAAAAGACGGGACAGTAAAAGTAAGAACTATTTACAACTATGTACAAAAATGACAACAACAAAAAGACAAAAATAGAATAGCAAAAACTTATTCACAGCTATCTATATGCCTGGTTAGACCCAGGTTAGATGGATTGTACTGTATTGTCAACACCTTCACCCTGCAAACATTCAGAACTTCAGTTTTGGGAGGGCTGAGAGCACATACCAACTCTATACAAAGTTTTAAACCTTCTACACACGTATGCAACTGTTTTAAACCTTGATCGTGCCATGCTCGCCCCAAAGTTTTGGAGGTTTTCTTCGCGTAGCCGGAGTATCCATAGTATCCTGAAGAAGAAGAAGGTGCTAACTAGTAGATGCTGACCCTAACTGACCTGAAAATGGGTTTCTTGTCTAACACTTCAACTTTGATGGATTGTATTCAGTATCTCTAATAAAATGAGTAAATCAGCTATCACACATGAGGGCATACTTGTACCAGATGCTTTTGACTTTGCCTTCAGTAGCCTCTCTAGAAGAGCACTTTACGCAGATTTTCGGTTACTCCCCAAGGCTGCATTAACCAGAATAAGTAAAGCGTAATAGAGACCCAAATAATCTTAGCTGCGTCAAAATATGTTAAGCATTTCTGTCTCAATCAGTCAATGTCTGTATCATCACTTCCATGGGAAGCAGAAGTCGGGCTTCGAGTTTCCTTCGATACAAGAAAGTTTTGGAGATTTGTTCAAAACGTATGCACCTAAACCAAATCCAAGCTGCAGGACAATAATATCACTGACTTCTAATTAATCAAGAACCTAAGACAAATTAAATTACTTACTATCGAATCGGGTTTTGAGCCAGGGTCTTCTATTTCTGAGATCTGTGAGGTGCCATGTTTGTTGCCGTTCGCCACACAAACTAGGGGGCGCTGTATCAGTCGACTTACGTGCTAGGGTTACGTCCCATTTATAAAATTCGAAAATGAAAGTAGAACAATTAAGGTGGATCAATCGAGCATAAATTGTTTTGAACCTATCTGACAATGTATGTGTAAACTAACATGACTAAAAAAAAAAGTGTGATAAGGAAAAAAAGAAAAAGAAAAAAACAGAAATGCAAACAGTATAGAACTCCAAACAAAATACTTTTGAATAAACTTCCAGCTCTTTTTATTCATCCAATTGTCAAAATATTTGCTGCAAATAAATAAACACATCAAAATAAATCAAAACTTTATCATTTAATGACAACAGCATACAACCAAACTTCAACCCATGCTCACTGAATTCTCTTTCATTGGAGTCCTTCACCGCAGGCCTGTGAGGTCAGTTTGGACCTGTCATCCTGTAGTGACCTACAGACTCCTATGTTAAAAAAAAAACAAAAAAACTTTGGATCATTTTTCCTGAGTGTTGTAATGCGTGTGTGTGTATATGTATATCTGCATGTACGGACAGGCAATTAATCAACGCGGCCACACTTTGGATAATTTGGCTGGTCTCTGCTTTTATTCCCGAAAACATACATCCGGTATACCAATCAAAAACAACCCAAATAAGAACAAGGCCAACACAGTGGCATAGGCGCACAACAGTGCCATAGGCACATTATTACATCCCTCCTCAACTACAGTTTAACAATCATAAACTAAACTGACAAAAGCGCAACCTGACCAACCATGAAATTAATCTTTAACACTATAGTGTTAATATTTAACAAGAACTTTAAAACAAAGGAAAGTTTAAAATTGATAGTCAAAATGAACTGGTTCAGAAGCATGTGTTAATCTGTGTATACAAATATTATTCCACACAGTTCTTGAACTGTATACAAAACAATACTAGTTATACATGTGGCTTTTAGCAAATTAAAATAATTATTAAACCTTTTAACTTTAGCCATTCACTTTGGACCAGTCACTCTCAAAATTCTCGTTCTCTCTCTCACACCAACATAAGGGCACTACAGGGTGGTATGAAAGTCCACAGGAAATGTTAGTTCTGAAGCACAAGCGCACCAGGCTTGAAAGTTTATCACCATATCAGCAATCCAGAGTCACATTTGAGTTCTTCACAGTCCATGATCAGAGGATGATGCACAAAATTAATGCAGTACAGTCCATAATCACAAGATACTGTTCATGAAAAGTATAATTGATACTTCCAGTGCTGGATAAGGCTGGAGATTGGGCCACTCACTGTCCATACCCATCAGCTTAGGCTCTCCAACCTCTGGACAATAGACAGTCCGTAAAGAACCCTGTCCATATAAAGGAAGAAGACGAAGAAAAAAACCATGTCTCGGATCATTCAAAACATTGAAATAACACTATCATTTTGCCTTAATCTGCTTCTTACTCTTGATGAAATCTGAATCTACACTATCTAGTGTAAAACCTGAAAGAAGAAAAAACCACCTAAACTCACTTTATAAAATTAAAAAGAAATCAATAAAAAGAAGCTACACAAACATGTTGTGTTTCTGTCAAAAAGTCGAAAAACATATATATACACTTCATTGAAAGAAAATTACATCACCTCTTATCCTTCACTCGATGCATGCTTCGTCCCACTCAACAGTCCATTATTGTCAGAAAATATTTATTATAACATACACACACAAACACACCAGCTGACAACCAATATACACTGCATATAAGCCATATTTTCATGAAATAACCGCACATCAGCTATCACACATTTCTAACAGCAATGCTAATCATCAAATTTGGTGCGTTTTCCGCTGAAGGAGGCAGTCTGTTCGAGCATCTTTCGTTTCTTTTTCGCTTCCCAAGAGGGATGGGAGGTGTCTTCTCCTGTATGTTTCAACCCTGAAAAATAGCCAGAGAAACTGTGAACCAGTACAAAGGGAGACAAAAGGTTTGTGCAGACACATTGGACTACTGTCTAGTCATTTCAAAGTACTATTAATTACACATTTAAAATAAAAGTATAAAGGTTTACAATAAAACTAAAAGTCTCACCTGGACCTTTGCTTGCATCTGACCCTTGACCTCTTCCTCTGCCACTTCCTCTGTGCTCACCTCGTCCACCCCTTCCTCCTCTGTTGCCTCCTCTTCCTCTATCTCGGTAGCCATCTCCACCCCGACCCCCAACATGTCCTCTACCTGCATATAAAACCATTAAACATTTCAATTTTTTTTTAAAAAGTCACGATCTGTACAAATATAGATTTTTATTTGAGAATGACAGCAAGGATGAGTATGATGATGATAACAATGATGATGATTAGGACTATCTGTAAAATATGACATCATTTTCTTCTTCAACTTCTTCTTGATGTTGAGGGCACATGATCAATGCGTCGATCATTCTGGCTCCCATTTTCTTCTTGGGTCAAGCAGTCACAGACTGCTCATCCAATCGCTGTTTTCGGTAAGCAATATAGGAGGCCAGATATTTTGTGGCAGCTATGGTATATAATTATGTTTAAAACAAATCCTATATAATGGATATATGTTTCAGATTCCATTTCTTGTAAGCACAGATTCGTATATTAGTTTCACTTTCAGCTTCAGGTTTGTTAAAGTTGTTTGGATTGTCCAATCATCATTTCCCCATCCAGAAATAACACTGCAAGCCGTAATTCACCATTACGAAGGGCATAGAAGGACAGAACAAATGCAAACTGCATAATCAAACAAGTAAAAACAAAATGCATTTAACATACCTCGTCCTCCGTCTCCTTTTACTCCTCCTCTGCCCCTGCTGCTTCCTCTCTCTTCACCACTATCTCGGTCTCTTCCGAATCCACCCCTGCCTTCTCTGGATATGTCTCTGCCTCCCCGGAAGTCATCCCTGCCTCCTCTGAATCCACCTCTACCTCTGAATCCATCCTTGGCTCCCCTGTACCCATCTCTGCCTCCTCTGAACCCATCCTTGCCCCCTCTGAAGACCTCTCTGCCTCCTCTGAATCCATCTCTACCTCTACTGGAACCCCGACCTCGAAAGACGCCACCTCGATCTCCGCTACCAAAAGGACCACGGCCCCTGATGATAAAAACCCAATGTTAATTCAATGCCCTAGTATTCAGAATGATAATGTTTAATTTACAAGTAGTAACAAAGTCACACAAAGGAGAATAATATAAACAGTGAAGCACATGCCAGAAGTGGAAAATAAAACAAATTTTTCAACAGTCAAGGAACATCTGCAAAACCACCATCATATTATTGGACCACCATCATATCATTGGAAATGATAAAATAATATACATTTGCAAATTACCTTCCTCTGAATTCTCCAAAGCCTTGGTTTCCACCTCCAAGCATAGCCTCTATTGCGTCCTTTCTTGGCTGCCATCTTGGTCGGTCATTGTGGGTTACTGGATCTACCCAATGACTGTGCTGTTTCTTTGTTTTCTTCTCCTTCTTCTCTTCATCCTCATCATTATCTTCATCACTGTAGATGAAGAAATCATCTTGCTCTTTATCATCTTCTTCAGAACTGTCACCTTTCTCTTCTGCTCCGTTATCAACATTGTCACTGTCTTCCTCATCGCTTTCTTCTTCATCTTTTTCTCCTTCTTCTTTATCTACTTCTGCTTCACTACTGACTTCTTCCTGTTTAGCACCATCACTCTCATCCTCCCCATTTTCTACATCAGGTTGAGTATCGCGGTTTTCATTGTCGTCATCATCTTCATCATCTTCTGCTGCATTCTCCGCATCATCTGTGTCTTTGCTAATACCACTTTCTTGTTCTTCTTCGCTGCCTTCTTCATTCTCCACAGATTCATCCTCTTCTGATTCTTTCTCACTATCTCCATCTAGGTCTTGTGGTTCTTCACTCTCTCCTTTCTCACTATCATCTTCCTCATCGTCATCATCTTCTTCATTGTCACTTGCTTCCTTTGCACTATTGTCACTCTCATTAGAACTATTGTCTCCTGACATTTTCACTTTATCTTCATCACTTTCTTCTAGTTCCATATTCCTTTCACTATTCCTATTCTCATTCTTATTTGAATCTTTCTTTCCTTCACTCTCTTTCTTCTTGTTTACATTTTTCACAGAAAAGTCTTTCTTCTCTGATTGCTCTTTGACTTGATTATCTTTATTTTTCGTATTTGAATCTTTCTTCTCTTCATTTGGAACAGCACTGTCCTCCTCTTCAGACTCAGACTGACTGGGCTGTTCTGCCGCTTGCTTGTCCGTACTTAGCGTGTTTTCCTTGTTGTCTTTAGGATGAGCTTTGCCTTTAGGATCGCGCAAGAACTTGCTGTCTCGTTTGGCAGCTCGTAATTTCTGCTGCTTGGTTTTGAAGCGTCTGCCAGTCTGCTTGACCTGAAGATAGGCCACCAAATCTTCCCAGTCAGAGTGCTGGTTCCTGAACTCTGTTACCTTGGTCGCTAGCACCTTTGCTTCGCTCAGTCTGCCCATACCTCTGATCTCTGCTGTAGCAGTTGGCTGAAAATCAGAGAAGGCTAAAATTGTATTATTATATTACTATTATTTTTGTGTTTCATGCTTACCACATCATTTTCACCTGCGCATGTTGAGGAGTGGAGAAAGGCATTAGAGTAACTCTGAAATATTTTCTAACAATTTGGTGTTGTTATTATTATTTTTTTTATAACACTAAATGTTGTAAGTTGTATTAAAACATAGTATACATGTAAACCATTCATAGCTTGAGGATTAGTTGGTAAAAATAAGTGTTCTGCATGTGTTGCCAACTTAGCACTTTACTATGTTTCATTTTAAGTGTATCTAATAGGCCCGCCCACGGCTCAAGATATGTAAATGTTATATTATCCATCCATCCACTGAGCGTATGGCAAGCACACAGAAACACAAAAGAGAGCTAGAGGCAGTGGTAAGGTGTACCAAAAAAAACAAAAACACAATGATAGGGTAAAACAATAAAAGTTTTCAAAAACTAAAAGTACTGGCCCACTGGCTTTGGTGACCAGGCTTGAACTTTTCCTTCTTTGACCCATCTTTGTTTGTGTGTGTTTCTAAGACACAATCTTTCTTTCTCCTCCCCCTTCTCCCCTCAACAGTGCTTCAGATTGTTTTCAGACATCATGGGCCCAATGACCCATGGCCATGCAAAATGATGGGTCAATTTTGAAAAAGATGGGTCATTGACAATCGAAGGTATTCATATCGTATGTTCACCTAGTCCTTCTTGATTTTTATGACGCGCCAGGCTGGCGCATTCACGTTGACTGTTACGCGCCATTCTTATAAAATATGCGCCAATGGCGCGGGCGCACCAACAATCTGAAGCACTGCCTCAACCCCCATCCCTTCATCTCTCCAACACCCTTGATACGCCTTGAGGGTGCAGATATTTTAAAATGCTACACGCCATATATTCATTGAGTCATTATGCCTGGGTTAGAGTACCCGAAAGCAAAACTTTTTCATTCAATTCCTGCACTGTTGTTAAGAAAAGAATAGCACCCGTGTGCATACTGCTTACCTCTTTGGCAATGTCATTGAAGGTCTTCCTGTTATTCAGTGCAAACTTGCTGACCTTGTCGGCATTCAGCCTCTGGGAATAAATACAACCATACAAATAGTGTTACGAAAAACAGAGAGCTTCTTAAAACACAGTTTAAAATCTGCTACAAGTCTGCATGTTGTGTTCTTTTCTTTCCTTTCACATTCATTCAATGTTTCATTTAGCTCCCTATCTGGAAAGGGTGAGGGGAGGGGGCGTAATGCAATAAACACATGTATGTTAGAACAATTTTTGCACGCAAAATTTTGTTTTATATTTTTAGGGATTTTTTTGCAGTTTAAAAAAAAAAAACTCTCTTAATAAGGGTTTATCTCTTTTTGACAAACCCTGATCAAGTCATAATAGTGTGGACTATCAGTGGTGCATGGCCATCGTCATCATCTCCTCCTCATCATCATCATTGTCTAGGATTTAAACTGATTAAAGGGCCAAAAAGGCTTACTTTTATTGTAAGAATCTCCTCCACCATCCTTTGTGCTTTGCGCTCATTTTTCTCTTTCTGTTGTTCTGTGCCTCTGGAATAAAAAGAAACGATTAAAGAATGACAAAATTGAACAAAAATATCAAAATTAAAAATTACAAAAGAAATAAAACACAAAGTGAATTGCCTATTTTTTTTTTAAATCAGAGTAACTAACACCAACATGTGACTGATGTAAATAACAGCAATGCCAATCGCTGTTAGTACTTAGACGAATGACTGCCTAATGTACCAATTAATTGACCATGATGTATCCTCAGGCAGTGCAATGTCCTTGCGCTTTTGGATGAGAATATGACGTTATGAAATGTGTATGTTAGCGTAACAGCCGAAATACCTACAACAAATGTTAATGAACGTGACGGTTTGCAGGGTGCTCGATACAACAGAGGTAATTGGAAAGATTATATATTTATTATGTGCATGGTAGTGATTTTATTTACGGAGTGTGTGGGGGAAGAGTGTGGCCAAAATAAACAAATATTAAATGAATATTTGTTATGCAACCCATGGTAGAATGTAGAAGGTTGGTTGTTTTTAACATTTTTTTCTTATATGTTGTTTTATAAAGTAAATCGTTACAATTCGCTAAGACACAACAAGCTTTATTGAATTTTTCAGGGTAGGTAATAAAAGATTTGATTTGACTAAACCAAGGTAGTCCGTCTGTGCATGCACCCAGTCAAAACTTAAAATTTAAAATAGACTTAGCATAGTATTATAGTATAGTATAGTCTGTAGTACCAGCACGCAGCAGTGACCATTTTATTTGGCAGACTGTTCCACATACATATGATTAGCGATTCTGTTTTTAAAAAAAGCTGGATACACACATGAATATTAAAAATACTCTTGACTAGTTTAATTAAATTTATGACCACGTGTTAGGGAACCTACAACTTTTGTGCACTTGTGTATGTTGGATTATATTTGTTTGCACAGTTGTATAAACTTGAATATTACATTGTAAGTGCCTATATTTCAAAACTTGGCATCTGGAGACTCTTAAAGTCTCTCTTCAAAGCTTAAAGTAAAACCTTTATTTCCAAGCATTCATCTGGTAAAGAATCTATGGACGATTTGTATGATGTGTGCCTTGTATGACCAAAACAAATTAAACTAACACTAACGACGTAATGACAACTACTAAGGTTTATTTCAACTTACTTCTTCGAGCGCAGCTTTTGAACAGCTCTTGTTAACTTGTGCGTAACATGCACCTTGGCAGCTTTGACACTGCCTCTCATATTCACTATCTGAAATAAGACAAAATGTGAAATTATGATGTCAAGACATGAATATATCTAGTACAGTCCCAAACTACAAATTGCAATAAAATATACTCATACATATAACACAATACTGCACATATATCTCCTGGTTCAAAACTTTGCCAAATACTTCAGACAGAGTGCAAGACAACATAGTACTTAGGAATGTACAGACTAATGCAATACAACTTCTTGCAGCAGAAATTCAGGATCAACAGACTGATCGTTGCTAATGTTAAACAATTAGTTGCTAGACATGGCTTCTATCTGCTATAGCCTACTAATACAATGAACCTGCCAGCAGTGCAATTAAAGAATACAAGATCAATAACCAATATTATTTTTTATTTCTTTTATTTTTTAAAGATTATATAGTTGGCTTTGATTAATTTGAATCCAAGGGTGAAGTACAACTGAGCAGATTTTCAACCTCAGAATAATCTGCGAGAAATACCTACAACATCAACAACATCTAGGTCACGTGCTTGTAGAGTTCTATTTCCTATTCTATCCCTTAACTCGAAGGTCGTTGGGGCACCACAAATAATTGTTTAACCAGCATACTCAATCTTTCTGTCCTCAGCGACCCTCATGGCTTCGCTCAGTGCCAAGCCAGTCCATTCTCGAATGTTGTCCTCCAACCTCTTTTTCTGTCTTCTTCTGCCTCTTTACACCATACCTTGCAGGATGGTCTTTGCAAAGCCTGATGCTCTGGTGACATGGCCATATTATCGGAGTTTCTGTTTCTTCACAAATGTGAGCATTTCATTGTGTTGTTCATTGTGTGATAATCTGTCTGACTTCATTGTGTTTGTTTGTTTGTTTTTTTAACCTCAGATGTATGCGGACCAAATCCACCTTTTTTTTTCCCTTTTTTTCTTTTCTTTTTTTATTTTTTTTAAAATCAGGTTATTTTAGGTTTTCTTCATTGGTTCTTTTTTTTTTAAAATGTTTCTTATGTGGAAACATTTTTTAAAATTAACATAAATGTTTACATGTAAATTTATAATAACAAAAGCAATAGGCAGTTTTCCGGTTGTCATTGCATATATATGTTCGTCATTATTAATCTTTTTTTAAAGCCTCTAAGCTTCATTTCATAATCAAAAATATATTCAATTATCAATCTGTCTCCATATCTGAATTTACTAATACACATTTTTCCAATCAATAAAATATGGTTAATCAATTGCACTTCTTTTCTTCGCATGTCCTCTACATTATAGCCAAGTAAGATATCTTGTTCAGTAAGTCGTATGTTTTTTCCTGTGTAGAAAGCAATTTCCTTTTTAACATGCTCCCAGAAATTAAGTAGTTTGTCGCATTTACAGAAAAAATGCTCTATATAAAATCCACTTTGTTGCATAGGTCACACCTGTTTGAGTCTTTAATTTTCATTTTATGTAGGAGAATGTTTGTTGGATAAATATTGTGAAGCAGCTTCCACTGCAGTAACCTCAGGCGTTCTTCCCTAGTACACACGTTCGTTAGGTAAGGACCAATGACATTTGTCAATAGTAATGTTGTATTTGTTTCTCCAAAAATTAATACTTAAAGGGGGACATATTTTTTCTTGAATCAAGAGCGTCCTAAAGTTGCGGGGTAATATCATTGGGGTTATAGGCCTCGCCATACAGTGGCTGTGTTTCTGTCTCGCGCTCTCTGCTGTAGCCTCCACGCCGCACGCAGTGCAGTACCCAAAGCTCCGTACTCTGACTTCATTGTTGATAATGTGTTGTAGACTTCAAGAAAGTGCATATGGCATGCAGCTCTGTGGGCAACCATGAGTGCATAACATCAGTCCTAATATTATTGAAGTCATCAAAAGCCTGTACAACAACTGCAATCATCCACAACAGTGCCATCGGAAACTGGTTCAGAACAACACTCGGCATGCGTCAAGGATGCCTACTCTCTCCAACACTCTTCAACATCTTCCTGGAGCTCATCTTGTCGGATACCCTTGCAGATCACAAAGGCACAGTCAGCATAGGGGGTAGAGCAATCTCCAACCTCAGTTTAGCGGATGACATCAATTGATGGATTGGTTGGAGAGGAATAAGAACTTGAACAGCTGGTACAGAGGTTTGACACCGCCTCCAGAGCCTTTGGAATGGAAATGCAGAGAAGACCAAAATGATGACCAACAACACCAATGGCATCAACACGGATATCAAAGTCCAAGGACAATCCCTCAACACAGTGCATAGCTTCAAATATTTAGGAGCCATTGTTTCAGACAATAGGTCCCAACAGGAAGTCCTCTCCAGGATCGCACAAACAATTGCTGCCCTGACAAGGTTGAAGCCCATTTAGAAAGACAGGACCATCAGTCTACACTCCAAGGTAAGACTGCTGCACTCCCTTGTCATCTTCATCTTCCTATACGCTTGCGAAACATGGACTCCCACAGCAGACCTACAACGAAGAATACAAAGCATGGACTGGAGATGAGGTGCTACACAAGACTTCTGGGCATTTCCTATATCCAACACATCATCAATTACGAAGTCCGACAGACCATCACACAAGCCATTGGACAAATGATGACATGGTCACAGTGGTAAAGAAATGGAACTTCCGATGGTATGGACACATCACCAGAGCATCAGGCCTTGCAAAAGCCATCCTGCAAGGCACGGCGCAGTGAGGCAGAGGAGGGAGAGAGGAAAAAGAGGTGGGAGGACAACATTCGAGAATGGACTGGTTTAACTCTTTCCCTGCCAATCGACGATATATCGCCGATCTGAGCCGCCATGTTTGTGCCAATCGACGATATATCGTCGATTTCAGTATTCCGTTTCGTTCCGGTTTTTTGCGCAGTCCAATCCAAGTTTTATTTTAACCAAAGAGAGATAACTCTTTCTACTTTCGTTCCCGATTGACACGCGCGTGGTTTCTTCAAATTTATTTGTTTTTAGAGTGTTTTTTGTGCATTTTACTAAGCATATGTGATGGGCACAATCGACAGTGTGTCAAACTCTGCTAATAATCAATATAATTTCAAACTGTAAAGTGTATTTTGATCCTAAATAAATTTTCTTTCTGGTGTGTGAAGCTGATTCAGTGATTAGAATTATTCCTCCAGATTTTTTTTATCACTGTGGTATGTAGAAATATTTTTATTTTATTTTATAATTTCAAAAAGATCAACATGCTTTCAAAACACATTTATTTCAATAACATAATCAAATTAACATTTGTGTTTTTTTTTTCTTATTCTTCACTATTTTACCTTTAATTTGATATGAAATATGTCTATTTAACAACTATTATTGAAAGAACAGTAGCTTAAATGCCTAAGGTACTGAACTTTCTTTCCGGTGCCAGAGAAATGTCTGGCACAAACGTGGAAACATGCCTTCCAGGGAAAGAGTTAACACTGAGCTAAGCCATGAGACAGAGAAAGATGGAGTACGCTAGTTACATGATCATCTGTGGTGCCCCAACGACTTTCGAGTTACTGGATAGGATAGGACAGGAATCCAAGTTCTTCTTCTTCTTTCGTTGGGGGCTGCCAACCTCAACTTATTGAGGACGCTGCAGCCAAATGCTGGGTATGTTCTTGTTACCGGCACTCACCCATCTAGGACATGAGCGTCAGGATCTTTAAAGTCTGTTGTGATGGAGTGCATGCGACACAGACTAAACCTCGGTTTATAATCTCATCCGAAGGAGTAGGAAACGGGAGTAAAGTGTCTTTCCCAGGGACACAACAAAATGGCCCGGACAGGGCTCAAGCCCGGGACCATCATATCCGCAAGCCAAAGCACTACCATTAGACCACCGTGCCTCCATAGTTAATTGTCTTTGTTAGCAACAAGCTAGGATTTGGCTAGTGATGATAATAATGTATGGAATGTTTATAAAAATAAAAGAGGCAGTATCCAGCAAAACATGCTGGCTCAGACTCAACTAAGTCTAGTTTTGACATTTTTCATTCACAACATATGATTTTGTGTATTTACTCAATTATAGTTCTTTCATCAATAGAGAAGTGAAAAATACATTTGATTGTAGAAAATACAGATTCAAAATGTTACTAAAATGTTAAGAACCATTAAACTTACTGAATTATTTAAAGCAACCAAATCCACAGAGGCGGATTTTGCAACATCTATGCTCCTTGGATTCACATCTTGTATGCTGTGTTCCATCTTGGCCATGTGTTACCGGAAAATAGTACGTTGTCGCAAAGTAAACAGATAAAATAAGAACATTATATGAAACAGTTATGTAAATATTATGTTGCCGTGCAGTTGTAATTATTTTTTAAGAGCAGGATATTGCATATAAATGGAAGCTTTCAAAATAAATGTTCAAATATTTCATTGCAACACATTGTAGTAACTCCCCGGAAAATTACGATCATCCTCTATTGCACTTCCCACAGAAGAGGGCGCTCAATTAAGCTTCCTGCTATTTCTGTGGTCGCGAAAGCTGTAAATATCAACTGAACCGATGATTACAAGACTAGGCATTTTTGAGTGAGTTTAATTACTTTTTGTTTTCTTTTTCTCATGCTTTATAACTGTGTAGTTTCCGGTCTGTTTTGGTTTGGTGATCTCAAGTTTGATCAGCCGTCTGCTGTGAATGTGATGAGTCAAGTTGATGTATCATGACTTCAGTAGTTCAGACTCAATCGCCTATGTTGAATCATAGTTTTACTTAGTGCTGCATCAGTGAATGCAAGCAACAGGTACATAGTTTACTATATTTTTTTATGCACCTTAGAATTTGGCGGCAATTAAGTGCCTTTATTGATAGGCATTTTGTTATGACTAGTTTTGCACTTAATATTATGGAAATTGGAATAACAGTATACTTGTTGATCTTTTACTTTTAGTAGTGTAATTTTAGATACTATATATAACTCAAAAATCAAAATATGGTAGCAAAACAGGATGTTTTAAATTCAGCACAGCCCCCACCTCATTCGAGTTAAATTGGGTGTCAAGTGGATTATTGTCAAACCTAGAGTAGGAAGACATAACACCCACTCTGTAGCTGGTAAAACCAGCAATGCAAAGAGGAAGTGCTATGCCTGAGATTTTGTTTCCCAAGGGCTGCTGATAAGTAGGCAATAGGAATTTGAGTTGTGGGCTGTGCTACATACACTTGATAGATAGTTCCACTTGGTGCACCAATTAAAATAAACTTTGAAAAACTTTGGTTTTAACATGAAAAAAAATATCTTGCCAGCGCCACAATAGCTTTTTACCAGCATGAGATCCTGCATGACAGATGATGATACATAGTCTGATAGCCATATAGCATTAATTAATCTTCCCACCCTTCTTTGAATCCTTTGACTTTAGTTTATATTTATTTTGTCAATGAATCCGCCATCTTGACTAAGGAAACTGAAATGCCAACTAAATTAGATTTAAAAGTTCAACTGCATTTTTCTCTCTACAGTTTTGACAAGGAGAGAGGAACTGCACAAATCAGTTAGTATTACAGAGTAAACACTGCAAGACAAGCTGCTTTGCAGCGCACGATATTGGTTGGAAGAATCATTTTACAAGCCTCTGGGGCCAGTAGGCCATACGCTCTCTAAGTCATCAAATCGCTGTGAAGATGCCAATGGAGCCAGTAAGTAACATGAAAGATGCATTGTATTAGATTAAATTATTCTTTCTGCAGACTTTGCACATTTTTCATGCATGTATTCTAAGCACAATTAGAGGAGGTTTATTCTTTCAGTTTCACTTTCAGTAAGTTTTGTCATCATTAACAAAATAAATCAGTCTTCTGAAATGGGAGATAACTTGTCTTTTTGTTTAGATTTTAGTTACCTAGAGTTATCTGGGAGGACATCTTGTCTCAGAACACTATGAAAGCTACCCCGAGCTGCAAGCTTTTCTTTGGGGAAAGGGGGGTGGTGATTGCCTGGAAGTTCAAGGCCGAACTAGGCAACTGATTGATCCAGAAGGTTTGATGGAAGACAGGGCAGAAATTGTACGAGAGAAACTGTGTTCGTTTGCAAAAAATATCTGCCTCAACATTAGACAGCTCTGACGCAATATGCGGGCAAGCCGTCCAGAGTTGTTTCCCTTGGTATGTTTGAGCATGGTCTGTTAAAATCTCTACACAGTCTACTTTGCACAGTTTCTGTCAATATTGTTTTCAATGCCAATGGGTCTTGGTTGTCTTCATTAGGTTGTAGATGTTATCAGCTGCTGTAATGTTTTACACTGTTGTAATTTGTATAGGCATAGGTGTAAAAGTGAATTTCTAGTGTTAGTACTGACACGAATGTGATAGTTTTTTTGTTTTTTTCCCCAGATATGTACAGTCATAACTTCACCAGTCAGTTGTATAATAAAATTGATATATTTTGATTTTTGTTGCAGCCTAATGACAAATGGCATGATGGGATGGAGGTTATAGCTCAGTATAATTTTGCCGGACGATCGCAAGAAGACTTGCCTTTTAATAAAGGGGATATCCTGATCATCCGAAGAGCAACCTCGGTAAGAATTAAGTTTGAATGTTTGTTCAATTCCTGTAGAGCAAAAAAGAAACTATCTCTCTCTCTCTTTCTCTCTTTCTCTCTCTCATTTTCACCTCAACGTGTATTTGTGTGTTTATATATATATATATACCTCAATGTTGTGTGTGTGTGTATATGTGCCTTTTTAAATATAAAATTATAAAAAATGTAAAATTATGAATTTTGTACATATTCTTTTTTGCAGTACATGGAGTACATGGGACAACCGTTTCCCAAAACAACTTTTTGTCTTTTTTTTTTTTTTTAAATCTTGCATGAAGTCAGATATAGATAGATCTACAATTGCAGCGTGGCAGTTTTTTTGTTTTTAACTGTTTGGTTCATGTTCAACTGGGCACATACACAAGAGGTGATGTACAGATATGTAGATGAAATGCAGTGAAAATCAAATAATTTCAAGTGGCTTGGGATTGAGGATTGTCCTAAACCTATCCAATGTTTGAATAAACCCAGTTTTTTTCATTGAAGGCATAAGTTAATGCAAGTAGGACTTAGAAATAATGCTCAGAAGGCTTTGAAATAAGCGGTGTCTGAATACAAGCAGACTTGAAATTGTCCGATCTTCACTGTACTGTGGTATTTCTGAACATGCTAATGTTCTTTTCATCATGAAGTGGGCTGTCCAGATCGGTCAAAACATGGAGTCTTAAGAATCATTGAACTGTTTTGAATCATTGCCTGTTCACAGGAACCCACTCAGCCAGATGCCCAACCTCCTGGGGCGAGTAATTCTAGTAGTGAGGCAAGTAAAAGTGATGACTACTTGCCCAATGGGGCAAGTGAACACTTGTATAATGAGAATTAGAATCAGCATGATCAGCTGCAAACAGGAAAAAAGAAAAAAGAGAAAGTCGTGAATTTTAAAGAAAGACAAATCCTCTAAAAGCTGTACATGCGTTTAAACTAGACTTCTAGACTGGGTTGTGGATGAGGCATCTTTTTGGAATGAACACTAAACATTCTGGATGTTTCTAAATGAACACTTTGCAGGCTGGGTAATTTTGTTCAGTGGCTAGGGTCTTGGCTGTCTGCCAATGCACTGATCTTCTCACATTATTGGTTGAGAGGATTACTATACTAGTCACTTCTGTGGTATAAAGGTTAAGCCTGTGATTGTTAGCTTGTAATCATTCATAAATCTTTTAAAGCTGATGATTGTTAGGTTTGTAAGAAGTCCAATGGCTATTCAGAAGTTACTCAGCTTGTGTCCTTGGGTGAAATTAAAGATAGAGAGGAAATATCCTGAAACATTTTTGTGAGGCTATGACATACTATGATAGTAAAATATTGAAAGGTTTAGTACTTTTTTAAAAATTATTTTGTATTATGTTGTTGGTTTTTTGTTTGTTGTTGCTGGTGTCGTTTTTATTTAATTTATTGATTGGTATTACTAGTTTCCTACTTGCTGTATAAGTTATATAACATGTTTTTATAATGTTATCATCCTTTTTTTGGTTGTTGTTGTCATCATGTGCTTTTATTTTTATTTTTGAACAAAAAATAAGTTTTATTGTTGTTTTCTTTAATTTAAATTGACTTGATGGCCAGTGGTAGTACATTTTACTGTTGTTCTTTAGTACCAACATTGGTGTTTGCTCAGGAAACGAGAGCTTTGTTTAAAATGTTTATTGTTGTTGTTTTGGATGGGAAATAATCCTATCAGAGTTTGACCTTTCTTGTCCTTTGTTGTTGTTGTTTTCTTTTTTATTTTAAATTATTATTACTATTCTCCCAACCCCCACCTCCATCTCCATAGACCTTTCACAGTTGTATGCTGTTGTGTATTTTTATCCTATGGTTGTCTGTGCAAGTGCCTCTGTAGTGTCAGGTGTTATCATTTGATTTAGTTTCTCAAGAACATTTCACTACCTTTAATAATAATATTTTCTCTACCATTCGACTTTGTTGTGGTGGTGGGTTGGCAGTAGTTTTATTCACATTTAATTGTCTTACAACATTTCCAGTTTCATATATTTCTGCTACATCATAATTTCTACTATGTGCAGTCCTATATCTGCAAAGCTTGTATTAAATTGGGTTTTGCATAGCTGCCAAGTCCCCGGATTTTATCCGGATTCCCCGGATTTCTCATCTGTATCAGGATTTTCACGATTTTGTCAAAAAAATCCCGATTTTCAGGATTTCAATTCAAGTATCAGCAATAGCATATTTTTGCGTGGGTTGCGGACTGGCGCGTTTGCGCGTTGTTTAGTGACTTCCGGTTTGACCGACGCGCACTTCTCATTGAGTTTACAACTTCACTTAGATCATCTAACTTGATCCACCCAAGCAAGTTGAATCCTTAAGACAACTGAGCAAAACTGAATGACTGAAGGGGCATAGGACTTAACGACTAGTGTTTGCTGGGTGAGTTTGTCATTCCATGTATGCGACACTCAGTTGTCTGCCGGCCCTTTGGGCGGCTAAATAAGATTCTGCTTTTAAAATAAAAGGTTGTCAAACGGGCCATGAAGTAGTGGAAAGGCAGAATTAGTGTGAATCAATACAATGTCAAATGCACCTTGTGTGACAGGGATATAGAGAAGCCAGGCATGACTATTACTGCAACTTGTGCGCCAGTGATAAAGAGAAGCCAGTCATGACTATTATTGCACCTTGTGCGACAGCGATATAAACTACAGTGAACGTGGCCCTCACTGACAGTTGAGAGTGAGACTGATTATTTTTTTATTTCCAAAAAAGGTTAAAAGTACTTTTTTGCTTAAGAAATAATGTATGTATTTCACTCCCAGATTGCACAGATTTTGATCTTGATTTTGAAAATTTTTCCGGGATTTCAGGATTTTCCTTTTGACCAAGTTGGCAGCTATGGTTTTGTATCTCGGTGGGCCTTTAGCGCCTGCTTGCTTTTTTGCAAAATGCTTGCATTAAAAATTGTGTTTTTTTTAAATTATCTGGTGCACTTCGCAACATTCAGTCTTTTTATTTTCCACAGTGATACTCGTGATTGACTGACTGAAATTTCCACTAACCAAATTTTCAGAATCGGACGAAAGGATATGAAAGTTGATCCCAATCTCCTGTTTGTGTCATGGTGTGAAAGAACCTCATGCTATTTGTGCTTTGGTTTTTTGGCATTTCTTAACAGGTGTGAAGGAGCCCAGCATTTGGGGGTGAATAATGAAAAAACGTAGATGAAGTCAAACGAGAAGGAAATGGAGACGAATTTAATTTAAATTGTCATGTTGTGACAACTTCTGTTTAACTCGTGTATATTCTTGTCAATGTGTACTTTTGTTGATGCCGTAATTAATGAATGTTTGCTAGAAAATATGCTTAATAAATATGGATTTCGTAATTGTTGGTACAAAGGAAAAGAAGTGTTAGGCTTTTGCAAGTTCAAGTGACTTTGTCCTGGCCCAGTTAAATAATTTTTACAAAATATTTTTTCCCAGCATGAAATTAAATTACATTTTATTGTTTGTCCGCCAAAGCGAAATAAATGCCTTGTCGATCCATTCTCCTCCAACCATGGAAAGGAAATGATTATGACTTGCAGTAGAACCTGTATCACTAAGTAGTAGGATTAGTAGTTCTTAGAAGTAATAGCAGTAATGTAATCTTGTAACAATAGCCTATCCTGGTTTGTGAACTTATTTGGGTCATTATCTTGTTTAATTTTCCATCTGTTTTGTAACCATATGTTTTAATTTCATGTTGTGGCTAAATTCTAATCCGCAGCATAGTGAGACTGTTTGAAAGCCCCTTATTATTACTTTCGGTGGTAATAATATCATCTGCATTTTATTGTACAGGATAAGATGTGGTACAAAGCATGCGATCAGAATGGCAAGGAAGGTATGATTCCTGCGAATTATGTACAGCCAAGGAAAGTGGTCACCCTCCATGCCATGCCGTAAGTCTTGTTTCTTTTTTTATTTACTGCTGTATTTTTATTGATTCATTTTTGTGTGTGTTTGATTGATTGATTTATTGTTGCTTTAGGTCCAGCGGACTCTTCCGAGCCAAATCAGGACCGGACAACCCCCGATCCGCATAAAAGATCTGCCGAAACAACCCTAGGGGGAAAATTGAATGCCCTCCACCGGCCAGTCACTGTACAATAAAGACATCCCACGCGGGGGACGGCTGAGGGTTGACCTCAACTACGCGAACACCCCGGTTACAAAAACAAAATAGAATACAACCATCATTATAAATCATCAAACAAACACATACTTATAAAATGCCTATAGTGCGAAATAATACAATCATAGGAAGCCCTAGTGACCACCCGGCAGAAAGCGTCCAACACTCCCAAGCTGATCCAACAGACCTCATACACAAACAAGGAGTCTTGTCCAGGAAGAGTTTTCAAGAAAAAAGGTAGGTCATTGATCTAGCGAAGAAGAAAGTATAGCAGAGTGATAGGACAGATTAGGAATGGGAAAGAGCAAATGATGAAGACAGCGACAGTGGGAATTTAAAGCACTAAATTTCCAGAAAGTGGGGTACTATTTATACTGAAACCCCCGGCACTCCAACGGGGGGAACTGTTGCCGCAGTGAATTAGTCATGCCTACAAAGGCAAGACAGGGTTTCAACTGGGGCTTTCACTATTCCCTTTTTAGGTTAGAACAATCTACAGTGACAAGATTGCTCATGACCCCAAGGGGTTTTTGTGTGTGTAGTAAAATACTTATTTACTACTGCTGCAGTATTATTTATAACTGCACAGTTATTTATATATCTTTCTTTTATTATTTATGATGGGGTGGGGTGTGTACCAGTTTATTTACTTGCTTGTGTTTTTCTATTGTAGATTTCTTTGCTTGTATCGGTTTTGTTTTCTATCCTATCTTATCCCGTAACTTGAAGGTCGTTAGGGCACCCTAGATGCTCGTTTAATCTGCGTACACCATCATTCTCTGTCCTCAGCAACCCTCATGGCTTCGCTCAGTGTAAAGCCAGTCCATTCTCGAATGTTGTCCTCCCACCTCTTTTTCTGTCTCCCTCTTCTTCTGCCTCCTTGCACCATGCCTTGCAGGATGGTCTTTGCAAGGTCTGATGCTCTGGTGATGTTCTGTTTTACTGAAAATGAACATATTCAACTCTTACTTCAGTTTCTCAGTTGTTTCATTCGCTGTTAAATGAAATATGATATACCACAGATAGGTCCCGCATCTCTTTCTTTTATGTTGAGACTCTTTACACTTGTGTGTTGGTGTCCAGCTTGGATAGGTATCATATGAATTAATAAGGTTTGCTGTAAAGTGTGTAGTATTGTTGGTTTCACTGTGCACATTTCTTGTTTCACAATTCAAAATATATTTATTGTCCCTATAAATTAACAGGAAATTTGGTGTGTGGTGTGATGATTCTGCATACAAGGATGATAATACAAACAAATCTAATCTAACATAAAATTCCACATATGTCACATTATCACTGAACAATAAAATAACGTTTTCTTGAACAGTTGTATCACACAAACTTTTTTTTCCACAGACACCCCACACTACACCATTCGCAAACAAGCTTCCAGTCAATAAGCAGTTATCACACCTACTGTTCAGCTACTTGTGGTAGCAGTAGTCAGCAGTTAATTGTGATTTATCCTCAGTGTTCCCAAGCTTGAACTTTAGTGCAGATTTCACTCATTCATAAATTTGGCAAAATGTACTACAACAGTTTAACTATTTATTATGTTTTTTTAAAAATTTAAAAATTATTTTCAATCAATGCTGTGGTTTTGTGGAATTTGATCAAGGGCGTGTGTAGAAAACAAGGGAGTCACATGTGTCAGCTTTTACTTTAAATGCATTCCGCCATTCGTGTATGCTGCATACTGGAAAAATGCTGTCATGAAATTTGTGTACTTGGTGAAAAAGAAAGGACACCAAATTTTGCAGCCCATGAGAGAAAAAATGGAAAGGTTTTATGGCTAAATAAATGGCACTTGAAAATTTAGAAGATGAGTCACTCCTCAAGTTCCAAAAATTCCGGCTGCACTGAATATGATTTGCTAGTTTTAGAATAATAATATCCTTATGTTTCAAAAGTTCCTGCAGCACTGAATATTGTGCGATAGTGTGAGAGATAGACCCGGTTCGTGTGAGGGTTCCAGCTAGAACCGCTAAAGGTTCACTGGACCCTATAAACGAGAAATCCTATTCCTATTTTGCTATAGTTTTTGAATATTTTTTTTTTAAAAAATTTTGGTTTTAGATTAATATCATTTGTGCATAATAGATCAGCATTTTGTGATTGCTGAATTCTGGGTTTATTTTTAAATGAAACATTGGAATAATCTGTCAAATGAAGCTTATAATCATATAGTTGTTGTATTGTTGATCCATTCTCGTGTTAGCTGGTACCATGGTCGCATCTCTCGTGAGGAAACCGAGGACATGCTGCGTTGCTGCGAGGACGGTGTGTTTTTAGTGCGTGACAGCATTCACTTCCAGGGTGACTGTACTCTCTCTGTAGCCATCCAGGGCCGTGTTGACCATTATCGCATCTTGCGCCGTGACGGGTTGCTGGAAGTGGACGGGGGTGACTGCAGCTTCAACTCACTGATAGATCTTGTGCAGGTACAGGCCCAGCATTTGGTGGGGGATGATTGCAGCCTTTAGGTGCTGCAACCCTTTGTGTAATCCACGATCTCACCTGCCTGCCTTCTCGTCTACCTTCCCATGTCAGCATGGTGTGATTTGTATTGGGCACCATCCAGATAGTCTTGGTTTGTCCTGCTTATTACTGACATGTTGCATTTATTACTAGAATATAGCTCTGCACCTTGATTATAGTTATACCCAGAGTCTTAATCATACCCGACAGACAGTACCTGTTTATATCTGGAAACCCAGCTTACGCACAAAATATCGGCACTTAATGTACTAACTTTTTTTTTTTTTGGAGGGGGGAGGAGAGGGAGGGGAGGCATTTAATTTTAACTGCCAGCATGTTTCACTGAAGAAGTTGTGTGAGAATCTTGGATTTTGTTTGGTTGTTACTGTTAGTGTGAACTGAGACTGGTTTTCAGGTTGCAAACTGCATGTTGTGACTCAAAACTTGCAGCTGACATGATCATTGTTGTCTTTTTCATGATAGTGTAGCTGTATGATAGGATGCCACTGCACCATAGATTCAGATTTTGTTTGAAGTTTTCTTCCTAAGAGGGTATATGGGTTGGAGTGTTGGATTCATCTGTCTTGTGAGAGGTGTGTGGGGGTGTGTGAAGAGGACTCTTTTGTTTGTCTTATCATTGGTATTAACAGTAAAAGGTAGTTGTGCTTGTATAGCACACTTTTACTAGCAAAAGCTGCTCAAGGCTACAAGCGCCTGATAATGTTTGTAGTGTACATCTTTCACACACCATTGAACAGCTAGGTTTACACACTGCGAAAAAGGAATGTTGGGGGTCTCATCTACCGTACAACAATATAGCACATCTTTCTCACGGCACAAGGAATTGCAGCAGGCGCAGAATCACATTTTAAATCACGTGCTTTAAGAATACACCCTAAATCCGCTTTTGTCCACATCACACGTAAACATTATTCCAACATTATATAGCGCATTACAGTGCTTCACCTCTCACACAACCTCTGTGTCCTTTATCTTTTTCTCCGCTCCACCCTCTCCCACCTCTCCTCTCTCTTCCCCTCTTTCTCTCATTTACATACCAACGCGCACACATCACAGCAAAGCATGCCAAGCAGTGGCATACCTTGTTATCACAGGGTATCACAGAGTCGAGCCCACGTGGCATGATATTAACCAGGAAACAAAATCCACTATCACTGTCAAGCTTCACACTAATCCATTCTATCGATAACGTTTGAAACATGATAAAGACCACATTAGAAACACATGCTGTAAAAAAAAAAAATTCTAAGGTGATTAAGAAGGCTATACCATTAAAACTAGACAAGAGAATGCAATGCTGTAAAATTCACACATGCACACACACACACATACACCACACAACACACATATAAATGTACATACAATGTGCCTACACTGAAGCCTTTCAGCAAAGCCATCAGTGCCTGTAAAGGGAGGCATTGATGAGAGATATTGCAGTGTACAAGAAGGTGGACTTTTAGCGGACTGTACAAGTTTTAATACTTTCCAGACAAATACCTTGTGGCTAAACTTCCAACAAATGTGACAGAAGGTGGGAATGGTCGTCTTCGGTGCTGATGGCTTTGCTGGGGGTCCTCTTCTGGAACAGCTTGCAGAGAGACACTTGCTCTATTTCAATTAATTAATTACTTTATTATTTAATAACTTGTATTTGGGAGTAAACTGTGAAGGGAGGGGGGAGGGGAGAGGAGAATCCTGAAAAGACTAACATGTTAACCATGTACGTGTGCTCTAATCAATTGGATTTATTTCAGAAGGCTGTGTCGACGTAATCACTTTAACATGTTTGGTCATTGGACTAATTACTGTGAATTATATTTGTGTATCTTGCATTATTTTGTGCTTTAGTCAAGCTGTGTGATTGGTATGCTGCATATGTAACTGATAGTAGTGACTGTGCTGCACTAAACAGCATAGTGCATGTTGTGAATGTTGACGTGTGGTGTGTGGGCTTTTGTTGTAGATGGTTTCATGGTAAGATCACAAGGGTTCAAGCAGAGGAGCTGCTACATCCCCGAGAGGACGGCCTGTTCCTGATTCGGGAAAGTAACAACTACCCAGGGGATTACACGCTGTGCGTGTGCCATGGGGGGAAGGTGGAGCATTACCGCATTTTGTACAGAGACAACCAGCTGACCATTGACGAGGAAGGCTTCTTTAGGAACCTCGATGATCTCGTGAAGGTAACAGAGCCATGGAGCTGCTCACAGCTCTCCCACCATCATTCTTTATTTTGTGGGTAAACAAGGCCTTTTTTTGTTTCATCCTCTGTTGTAGATGGTTGCATGTTAAAATTTCGCGCGAAGAGACAGAGTCGCTGTTGCAGCCTCCCTTTGACGGTATGTTCCTGGTGCGCCAGAGCACGCGCCATCCAGGCGACTACACGTTGAGTGTCAGCTATAAAGGGACCGTGGAGCACTACCGCATAAAGTACAAAAGCAACCGCTTCACCATTGACGATGAAAGTTTCTTTTGTAATCTGGAAGAGCTTGTCCAGGTAACGGCAAGATGGAGAGAGACATCCATGATTGTCGGTAGATCTGCCCCTTGTTCCATTGCTCATGTCGCTTTGGTTTCGCTTCCTAATTCCACGCCATGCTTTCGTCACAAATTTGTGTACCAGCCACAACTTGTCTTTTGTGAACACACACACTTCTGATCGCTAGAGTTGAGCATTTTCAGGGTGGTCGTAGGTAGAGGAGCTGTTTCTTCTGGTCAGAAAGTGGGAAGATAGATATCTGCCTTTCATGTTCTGTTGTCTTTGAGGGCCACCTTTCGAGACTTGGGTCCAAGGTACTTTCATTGCTCCAGTCTTTTGTACAGCAGTACAATGTGTTTCTGTGTTTTACACAAATTCTTCTTTAGAACTACTTCCGTATATTCGCTGTGAGTTATTGAGTGAACACGGCTGATGTAGTAATGGTAGGTGCACGTAACATGGAGATCAAGTGGTTTTTTGTTGTTGTAAGTCTTCTTTTTTAATGGGTGGTACAGGTAAGCTATGTCATTTGTTGTATAAAAATTGTCTTCACCAAACTTCGCGCAGTCTTGGGATAATTGTTATATCGCACACTCTCACCTTTATCACAGCTTTTTGTTGAGTTCAATTTTTTGTTGTTGTCAAATGAGCTTTCACCTGTGTATTCACTTATTATATGCATTGACAGATCTTTGTTTCGCTGTAACAGTGTAAGCTTAGTATTGTCATGTAACGTAATGTAGTGCTGTGCAGTGCCTCCCCAAACTAGATGGCTAGATCTCGGTGAGCCCGTGGACTATCCTACTGTGAGCGTGGTATTGTGATGTTGAACTGTTCACAGCTTTGCTGATATATCTGAAGCACATCTTATCTCAGGTCTTTTCCTGTGGAGGATAGAGGCCAACTGGTGGATCCCTGTGATTATTGTTGACTCTCACCTAAGTGTTCTGATTATGTTAACTGGTCATAATATCAGTGGCGAACAGGTAATTTGGCATCATGATGCTTGCCTGTGCTTTTGTAAGTTGTTCAACGAAGTAGACTTTCTAGATCTCAGGTCTTTCCTGCAGAGAAGGAAGCAATAGCAAGTTTTAACCCACTGGATCCTATGCAAATCAGGAAGGCAGAGCAGCTCTGGTGTCTAGTATGGAGATCTCTTGCTTGCGTTTATGTGAATTTTTTTTTGTGACACATCGTGAAAGATGTTGACAAACTTTGTTATATTTTTTATGTGGCTGCATTGAGTGTTGGACAGGAAAATGGCTACTACCAGTTGATGTTTGGGTTTCTGCTGCATTCTTTCTTCTAGGGTTTGAAAATGTTGCATCTGTGTTTTTAGCGGATGCGCTTTGCACTTTTATTGTGACTTTGATGTGCACACATTTGTCTTTTCTTAACCACCTGCTTTTGTCCTGAATGTTCTTTTTCTTCTTCCTCCAGTAAGCATCCACAGTCTAGTTGGAATGCCATTGACAAATGTGATTAGCTTAGCACGTAAGAAGTTGTCACACAAGTTTTGACTTGGGCATCTGTGGCATTTTGTGCTGCTGGGATGTTGTTGAGAGGTTACGTGTAAATGAGAACAGATAGAAAAAATGTTAATATATTTCAGTATTGGGGCATTGATGTTGTACTACTGAAGCTTGAATGGTTATGGTCGCTTTCTATGCAATTATTCAATAACCAGACTCACTAACCTTTGGACTGGGTTGATGCTTTCTTTGCAATAGATGCTGAATCTCCAGACTTGCTAACAAGTGTAATGGGAGGATGAATACTTTCTATGCAATTATTGGATTCCCAAACAGTCATGGATCCTTGGTATGGGGTTCGTCTGCTTGTCACAGTTCTGTTCACTTTCAATGCAGTTTTTTTTTTTTTTTTTTACTAAAGTGTCACTGGACTTCAGAAAGATCGTTCAGAATGTTTTAAGATGCTCAGATTAATTATGCTGTTTAATATACCAAGAAAGCAAATATTTATTAACATTAGAGTAAACTGTTATTTTATTATATTATAATATTTGCATGTGCAATTGTTTTTAATTCATGAGTTTATCTTCTATTTTATTAATCTTATTTATTTTCTTGTGGATTATTTGTCCTCGCTTCCATTTTATATCCCAGCACAAAGATACCACTTACCTGCTTCCTCTTATCTAATCATCTTACCTATCCTATTATCAACGATTGCCCTACCCCAAAAATTGTATGGAATTTTATATAATTTTGTTTTATACCTAACTTATACCTAACTCCAAATTCTATGAATTGCTGCATGTCCGAGTGTTTTAAATTATATCTTGTTTCCAAAAGTAACGGTATTTTCAGACAGCTTTACCAGATTTTTGGGTGTACTGTTTTGTTAAGCATGGTATTTTCGTGCATTTGGATTTGTTCTCTAACAAGGTCGATTTGTTTCCTGATAATACTGGGGATAAAGTACTTCATAAAACTATATTTTCTTTGAAATATTTTAATTGTATGCATTGCTCCATCTATCGCCTTTACTTCTTGGATGAAAGTATAAACCGAGGTCTGGTCTGTGCACGCAGGCATTCCATCGCGCAGACTTTAAAGATCCTGACACTCATGTCCTAGATGGGCGAGTGCCAGGTACACATATGTACCCAGCTAGCACTAGGTCCCTTCTCCCCATCCCTAGGGGCCAAGGATTGAGCTCGGTTGTCTGGGCATCAGACTATGCACCCAAAGGCAGCAAGTAGGAGCCTCGAGCTGCTCTTTGGCTGGAAAAGCGCCATACAACTATTATTTTAAAAAAATAAATGAATAAACAAGCAACAGAAGAATCACTTTCACTGTAGCCTAAAGCAGGAAGAGTGAACATCCAAGCATTCATTTGGGGGAGAGGAGGAAGGGGTACGGGCATTGTTAATAATACTGGATACTATTTACATGCTTTCTCCTAAATCAGACTCAAAGTGCGGGTATCTGTCTGTAACCAACATAACATGCTCACATGTTACACTCATAGTTAACAGCGTTAGAATTTGGCATGCTCCCAAGCGCCCGAGGATCTTTAATTCCTGTTTGGGCACCCACATCTTGGTTGACAAGGCGCCCAACAGGCGTGTGTAAAATCCTAAAAGAAAGTTAACTCTTTGAAGCTCCCTTCAAATAGTCAACATCGTAATTAAATATTGGAGGAAAACTTCAGAGTGACAGCAACAAAACTATTCCGTTGCACAGCGCATTCTTATTTTCTCCATTTGCTTTTGGTTGTGGTGGGTCGGGAACAGTCTCCCTTTACGCATGAAAGATGAGCTTGCTTCTGACTGGCCAGTAATTTATTCAATGACCAATCAGGGAGTCAGTTGTTATCTTGTGCATGCAAAACACATGTTTCATTTAATAATGTCCCTGTTCTTTCAACCAAAAATTGGAGTTCTTTTCATATATTGAGCATTGAGCCTTTATATTGAGCATTGAGCCTTTGTTATTATTTGTATTGGTACTCTGATATTTTTTCACACTTTTTTCTGTGTCAAGTGTCAAAAATAATAAAGAAAGTGTTTTGAGTACAACCATAAACACATTGGTTTGGTTTGATATTTTTGTCATTTTGTAAGTGTTTGGTTAGCTTTAACTCAAATGAATCTCCTAGAAGGTCACTCGTGTATTTAAAGTAATTTGTCTTTGGGCACTCAAAACTTTGTTGGGGCACCCAAAAGCTTCAAGTAAGGCACCCAAAGGGCAACCTTGTCAAAAAGTTAATTTCCAATCCTGGTTAAGATAAGATATGATAAGGCAACTAGTTAATTTCTAACCCTGGTTAAAACAAGATATGATAAGACAACTTTATTATCTCTTTCAAAAAATTGCATTGTGGTATACAAATAGTCAACACAAATACACACAACAATAACAATATTAATTGACATCGACAATAAAACTGGTTGTTACAAATTCAACTATTGTTCCATCATACAAGTGGACATTGGATTGGATACAAATACGACAACTTTATTATTTTTATGAGAAATTACATTATGGTGTACAATCAAAAGCTGCAATTGTTCTTATGGCATGGGGCACTGTAGCATCTTCCCTCTATGGTGAAGGGAATAATGATATGAGGTTTGTTTGTAAATGCAGACCAATTTCTTGCTATTTTGTAGTTTTAGTTTTTAGTTTGAAGGATAATTGAATAAGTGCAGTTTTGTAAAAAAAAAAAAAAATTTAATATGGTATGGTATTTCACTATGCATGCAGTAATTCACTTGAACCACATGAATGTCACTAATCCTTATTGCATGAGCTTCACTCTAAGACTAAATTTTTAGAACCCCCTAGCAAGATTCTTTTTTACTTGATGGATTGTTTGACAGTTTTCTTGTGCACGGATGGTAGGAGTATCGTGATGATTTTCTGAAACTAAATTATTGTGGTGTGAGGGAAAGAAGGATAGTGTATTTTTGTGTGCATGCATAATTATACAGGTGGGAGTGGTTGTGTGTGTGTGTGTGTATGCAAAGGTGTGCATTCACTCTTTGTAAGTGTGTATGTGTGTTTGTTTCTTCATATGCAGTAACTATGCATAAACTACTCATTTTTGTAGTACAACGTGCTCTTGCACAAAGGAAACATGACTTTGAGGCAGTTTCTTACACTTGAACAAGGTTTTATCGAACCACCTCCCCCCCCCCCCCCCCCCCCCCCCCAAATTTTTTAACCCGGGGACGTTTTGAGATCTATATTTCTTCATCTGATGTGCCTGGAAAGCATTTTAGCTTTTAGTTAATAACAGATTTGTTTGTTTGTGCAGCACTACCTGAAGGATGCAGATGGGCTGTGTACAAAACTGACAAGACCGGTGACCAAACAAGGCGGTAGCTTTGGCACCGTCAGTCTTCAGGAGTTCCAATCCGGGGGTTGGGTCATCAAGCAGGCTGACCTGATAGTTGGGGAACCTATCGGCAAGGGTGACTTTGGGGGTGAGTAGCCCTTCTTCTCCTTTCAGTGCTTGGGTGAATGTTTTTAGCGCATTTATAAGTGTAAGCTAATTTGATATGTGCGTGAGTGTGAACGCACGCTCATATGTTTGTGTATGTGTGTGTCATTTGGTATTTAACCCTTTTTCAGGCAGACTTCCCTAATGAGAAAATCAAGAGAGGCAAATCTGCTTAATACATCACCCCATACACACACATTTTTTATTTTAACATTGAAAAAAAAATATATATTGAACTGAAACCAATGTTATTAAATTCAAAATGAATTTTTCTTCCAAGGGATGCATGATTTATAGTGAGTGTCTTGCACATAAATCCATTAAAAAAATCCAAACATTAAACACCAAAAATAAAAAATAAACACAGTGACACAGTATTATCGACTAGAAATTAATGTGTCCACATCACTATCTTTCAAATCACTCTCCAATGCTTTGAAATCAATATACAAGTCGCTTTCCTTGCTTGGATTAATTTGCACGAGATTGCCTTCATCGAATCTCATAATCTCTGTCTGAATCATCACTGTCTATAATGGCTGATAGTATAACCTCCCCTCTCGTTCCTTGAAACATTGTCACAAAGATTATCGATGTTAAAAAATTCGCAGTGCACATTTTTCAAAACGATACACCATGTTTTGCATACAACCGTAAAGTACAGGAAATCTCATACACGAGACAATGATTCGTGAGACAAAGCTCTTTATAGATTCAGGAGTGGAAGCGGCCAAACCGATCACATGTTTGGGGTGGTTTGGCAGCAGATATCGGGCGACTTGACTAAACATAGCATCAGGCGAATATGCAGACTTGCTGGAAAAGGGTTAATATTTTGTTTTTGCTTATTCTTTTTGGTTTTGCTGTAAAGCTCTATGGGCTCAAGTGAGGAAGGGCGCTGTACAAATGTTAATTATTATTATTTTTATGACATGATTTCAGTTCGCATTGTTGTTTATGCAGATGTTTACAAGGGGGAGTACAAAGGACAGCCAGTGGCCATCAAACAGTTGAAAGACAAGGACAGAGGAGAGCAGAATTTCCTGCAAGAAGCCTCAGTCATGACGTAAGTAATGATGTCTCGTCAAAGTGAAAGTCCAAAACACTTTTCTCTCCATCTTTCGCCTGCACAAGATCCTATCCTATCCCGTAGGTCGTTGGGGCACCACAGATGATCGTTTAACCAGAGTACTCCATCTTTCTCTGTACTCAGCAACCCTCATGGCTTCATTCAGTACTAAACCAGTCCATTCTCGAATGTTGTCCTCCCACCTCTTTTTCTGTCTCCCTCTTCTGCCTCTTTGCACCGTGCCTTGCAGGATGGTTTTTGCAAGGCCTGAAGCTCTGGTGACGTGGCCATACCATTGGAGTTTCCATTTATTCACCACTTTAGCATGTCATCATGTTGTTCAATGGCTTGTGTGATGGTCTGTCTGACTTCGTTTTTGGTGATGTGCTGGTTATAGGAAATGCCCAGAAGTCTTCTGTAGCACCTCATCTCCATGCTTTGTATTCTTCGTTGTAGATCTGCTGTGAGGGTCCATGTTTTGCAAGCGTATAGGAAGATGGAGATGACAAGGGAGCTCATCAGCCTTATCTTGGAATCTAGACTGATGGTCCTGTCTTTCCAAATGGGTTTCAACCTTGTCAGGGCAGCAGTTGTTCGTGCGATCCTGGAGAGGACTTCCTGTCGGGACGCATTGTCAGATACAATGGCTCCTAAATATTTGAAGCTGTGCACTGTATTGAAGGATTGACCTTGGACTTTGATGTCCATGTTGATGCCTTTAGTGTTCTTGGTCATCATTTTGGTCTTCTCTGCACTTATTTCCATTCTATATGCTCTGGAGGTTGGGTCAAGCCTCTGTACCAGCTGTTAGTTCTTGTTCCTCTCCAGCCAATCCATCAATGTCATCTGCAAAATGGAGGTTGGAGATTGCTCTACCCCCTATGCTGACTGTGCCTTCGTGATATGCAATGGCATCTGACCTGATGAGCTTTAGGAAGATGTTGAAGAGTGTTGGAGAGAGTAGGCTTCCTTGACGCACACCGATTGTTGTTCTGAACCATTTCCCGATGGAGCTGTTGTGGAGGACTGCACTGGTAGCCTTTTCATACAGGCTTTTAATGACTTCAATAATTTTAGGGCTGATGTTGTACACTCTCATGGTTGCCCACAGAGCTGCATACCAGACTCGGTCAAAGGCTTTCTTAAAGTCTACAAACACATGATATAGATGTTGTTGATGCTGTAGGTATTTCTCACAGATTATTCTGAATTTGAAAATCTGTTCAGTGGTACTTCGCCCTGCCATGAATCCTGCTTGTTCTTCAGCTATGATTTTTTCAGCTTTGGGTTTCAACCTGTTGAGTATTATTTTCAGGAGAACCTTGCTGGGATGGTTGATGAAGCTGATGGTGCGATAATTTTCACACTCCTGAAGGTTACACTTTTTGGGAAGAGTGATGACAAGCAACTGTGTCCATGGTGTAGGCCACTCCCCACTCTGCCAGATCTTGTTACAGATAATGGTGAGGGCGTCAATCATCGCTTCCCCTCAGGCGTGCAGCAATTCCGCGGGTATGTTATCCACTCCTGATGACTTCCCCTTCTTTAGTGATTGCACTGCTGCCTCAACTTCTTCTCGTAAAATTTGGAGGGTTTCTTCCTCTTCTCTGTTCTGAGGATATGCTAGAACTGATGGGTCTCTGTTTGGTTTGTGGTTGTAAAGGTCAGAGCAGTACTCTGTCCATCTATCCAAGACTTCTTGTTCTTCTGTAAGGTATGTGCCAGACTTGCTTTGGATCGTGGAGACCTCGGGCTGTTTAACACTAGTCAGCCGCTTCACAGTCTGGTAGGCCCTCTTGCTGTTGTTCTTGTTCAGACTGTTCTCTGTTTCCTGGCATTGGTCTTCTATCCAGTTCTCCTTTGCTGTGCGCATAACTTTTCGGATGTCATTGTTGATTTTTTGGTAGGCATCAGCTCCCTGTGAGGTGTTCTTTTTCTTTTTCATCTCTCTTCGTTTGTCACACAGGTCCAAAAGCAGGTCCAAAAGTTCAGGTGTGATCCACCGTTCCTTCTTTTGGCGGTGCTTGCCAAGGATCTCAGTGGCGGCATCTGTCACCGCTGAGTTGAAGGTGGTGGTCATGGTGTTGACATCTACTTCACCAGCTCCCAAAATGAGCAGTAATGCAAATTTTCCTACAATTGTGGCTTGAAATATTTCTGCCACTTCCGGGACTTGCATTTTTCCAGGTTGAGCTTCAGTCTGGTGCACTTGGCTGTGTTTACTCTCTTCAAGTGGAGCCGGAAGATCACAAGATCGTGGTCACTTCCGATATCTGCTCCTGATCTGAAGCGTGTCTTGACCATGATGTAGTCAATCTGATTGTGATGCTCCCTGCTGGGATTGTGCCATGTCTATCGTCTGGATTTTTTTGTGGAGACCAAGCGTGTTTGCCAGTATCAGATTGTCAGACCCCTATCATTTGTCTCGTTGTTGCAGTGGGGTCCACATGTGTCTTCCCAGTTGTGGTGCGCATCTTGGCCAACCTTGGCATTCCAGTTGCCTTGCACTTTGACTATGTCCTTCTTCGGCACATTGTCAAGGACAGCCTGTAGATGTTCATAGAAATTCTCGACTTTGCTGTCATCATAGTCTGATTCTGGGGCATAGACCTAGATGATGGTAATGTTGAAAGGGGCTGCTGGATACTGGGCGGCAACCCATGACAGTTGCTAGAATATCTTTGTGGACCAACAATCCAACGCCATGTTCCTGTCTGTCATCTGTACCACTGAATTAAACATGTTTTCGCTCAATATCTCAAAAACAGCTGATGCGATTTTGTTGAGTGTTGGTATACAGATACTTCAAATCATGGCCATCCTTCAGTAACAGTGAGGTTGTCGATCAGTTTGTCAGTCTGTTTCCTTTTTAGTTCAAAACACACTTTTTGCATGACCTCAAGAATAACTAAACTAATTCACATTCTTTTTTGTGTGTGGATGCTTTAACAACTGCTAAGCTTGTGAAATCATAAGTATTGTACTTTCTCAAAGAATAAGGTCATTGTGCTTCACCATTTTCTAAACACCTTTTGCGCTGTATTTCAAAATTGGCTGGGTCCGATTTGGATAACGGTTGCTTGCAGATAATTCGGTGGTCTATCATTCCATGTTTTCTTTTGCTTCGTTATGAAGCTGAGTTAGAACACTGCCAAGAAAATGGACTATTAAAAATGCTTCTTTTTCTGCTGCGTGTGAGAGTGTCTGGTGTGCCATCTTGTTTCCGATTGGAATACAAAGAAAGATTTACCCTGTAATTGGGTTTGACCAGCACATTGGGTGTCGGATAGCACAGAGGTTGGAGCCCTCGCTACTGTGTCGCAGGTTAAGCACCGTACAGTGCGGTTAGCGCTTGGATGGGTGACCGCAAAACGTGAAGCGACAAATAACGACGCCCCCAGTTGACTCAACTGTGACTGAGTACCTACTCTCTTAAGGGTGGGGAAGGTAAAGCAGCGAGGGAGAGAGATGGGCATCACCCTCATTACGCTGGCCCAAGATTAGTGTGATCTCCAACATCACGCTCCCCTACGGCCACAAGGCTATGGGACAACCTTTACCTTACCAGCACTTCTAATCAAAATGACATTTTAGGATTTTAAAAAAAAAAAAAAAATTTTCACTGATGTCTTGGAAGATTTTACAACGTTTTGTAGGAGTTTAAACTCAACAATTTCAAACACTGATAAGGCGGAGCAAGGGTTATGGTTATTTCTTACCGTTAGGCCACCAACTTCAGCATTTTGAAGATTCTTCAATCAATTGATGGTGGCAGACGATGATGATGATGTTGCCTTGTGCAAACTTGTAATATGCACAATTCTAACCTGACAGTGTAGTCCAGGTGGCACCGGAAAATACCCTTTGTCTATGCCATCTTTGTTTTATGGAAATTATTTGGTCCTCTTGCTTAGGATGCTGATTGACAATATGCACCCTACTGGCAATGCAGTGATGTTTAACTCATTTACTAACTCTATTCCTATGTCTTCTGTATTTTCCAGTTCTTTGCGGCACCCAAATTTAGTACAGCTGATTGGCGTAGTGTTGGGAGAGACTATATCGCTGGTGACCGAGTTCATGGGCAAAGGTAACCTGGTGGAATACCTCAGGTCTCGCGGCCGCAGCGTCATTACCAAGAAGGACCAAATCAACTTTGCGACGTGAGTATTCTCCCTCTTCTGGATTGTAGCCCGTTGTCTGGGCATCATGCAGTGCGCCCTGGAGGAGCAAAGTGGGTGCTTCTAGTTAGATCCTGCATCAGCCAGCGCCCTGAGCAGCTCTTGAGCTGGAAAATCGCAATATAGGACCGATTATAACTAACGATATACCTGATACTGACTCGTGTTTGAAATAAACATTTATCTCCATAAAGCGCAGCAAGTTGGTGCTTTATAGTAGATCTCAGCTCTATTTTTAAAGCAAATTTAACCGTAGTCACTTTTGTGGTACCTGTCATTTAAATTATTTTTACGGTCATGACAACCGAAAACCATCTCAATAATGCTGTTAGCGAGACCTGAATGTGAGTGCCTGAGGTGAAAAACAAACTGAGGAAGTCGAAAGGCAAAATGGGCTTTTCTGTTTGCGAAAGAGAGAAGGAAAAGAAGATAGTTTGAATGCGTGCTGTTTCTGGGTGTGGAATTTCATCCAGTCATGGATAAGATATGGTATTAGCATGCACTGACAGCTGTTACAAAAAGCAAAAGGATCAGTTTCTATCAAGGCCAAGAGTGATTTTTCGGCTTTGTGATGTAGGAGTGGGTTCGAGTGTTTTTCCGTTGCGTTTCCAATCGCACTCAGCAATCTCCAGAAACGTGAACTTGGCTTGGAGCATACTCTGGCCTGAGTGCAGTTCTAAAGATAAGGCATACATGTTTAGTTTGGGTATACACTTGAACATAAAAATTGTTTCCAACGGGACACAACCCCTTTAAGTGGCTCGCATTTGACCCTGTTTTGAGTCATCTCCTTGAGTTTCTCTTTGAGTTTGTAATGCTGGCACGATTCAGTTCAATATCAGAAACGAAGTGCACTAAAACAGCCATGTCTTTTAAGACATTTTTCAGTTCGTAATTGTCTTTACCTAAGCCAGGCATGCGATGCAGGATAGTAATGTAGGATCCAGTTAACTTGTATGTCGTCATTACTGTCCATGCAGAATCCCCTAGTATGTTAACTTTGGCAGGATTTCCACTTTGTTGTCATTGTGGTATGCTATGACCTAGCTCCAATCAAAACTACATATATTATTAATAATTTATTTTGTAAAGAGCACATATTAGGCAAACAGATCTTATGAAAGCTCATAAAAACATCAAGACAGCCAGTGTACAAACCACAACGTTGCAGAAGAAGAAATAAAAAGACGTGGCAGTCACATACTTCTAAACAATACATTGTACTAAAATGTAAACATAAACACCAACATTTACAATATATATTATTGACTGACATATTATAAGACATATTGAAAACTCAAATCAGAATAAAAAATTAAAATAATATACATACGAATAACAAAATTTATAGAGCTCTACATTTAGAAAATACCCTATCAAAAGCATTTCTGTTGTTTTCCTCGAACCATTGAATATAACCAGATTTATATAAAAAAAAAAATTTTTGGAGGAGGGGGAAGGGGGGATGGTGAGGGGGGGTGGGGAGAAGGGGCTCACCGACTCAACCAAAGCTTTTAGGTTTTGAGGTTAGTTCAGCCAGGCTAGCTATAAATAGCTTCACAGGTGCTTCTTTCCTTTCCTTTCACTGGAAGGGAGGGTGTAGGCAAGCTATAAATAGCCCGCAGCCAGCAAAATGTGGGGGAACCAAAGAGTGCTGCTCACATACATAGGCATTGAGCTGGTGTGGGGGGAGGGGGGGGGAACTTTATTTAATTTTGTACACAAGCTGTGTGGCCCCTGTCCTAGATGCTTTGCACTGTTTTCTTCAATATTTGCAAAGAAAAAAGAAGAAAGAGATATATTATGGTCTTGCTTGTACAACCTTACAAATTTTTTGTAATGCTTTAACATATCTTCATGTTTCAAATCGAGCGTGTTTTATTGTGCTGTGCAGAGACACGTGCTCAGCGATGGAATACCTGGAGAGCAAGAATTTGGTGCACAGGGACTTGGCAGCAAGAAATGTCTTGGTCCACGATGATGGCAAAGCCAAGGTGTCTGACTTCGGTCTGGCTAAATATGGCGATTTCAGCAACGCAGGCATGAAGTTCCCCATCAAGTGGACCGCGCCCGAAGCTCTGAGAGAAAATGTAGGTCGTCTTTTTGTCCTTTCGCAATATAAAAAATGCTTATAACCTGCAAAAGCTGTATCGTTATTGAAAATACTCTGTTGTTAAAACCTGCATAAAGATCTCCACAAGTCATTTCAGGTAGTCCAAGAAGCAGGTATGGTTTTGAAGGAGGACTTTTTATCATGTAGAAAATTTGTGTTTGATTTAATATTAATTGCGGCTGAGGTGGTTCAGCGCACAAGCCTTATGTCAGCATGCCTTAGTCTCGAGAGTTTGATCCTGACTTGAGCTTTGTGCATGTTGGTGTAGCTTAGTGGACAGCGCCTTGTGTAGTTCTGGGAACTTGCTAGAACATTTGACAGTAAGATAATAAATTCAACAACAACACCTGGTAGTAGGCGTTAAAATTTTTGGTTTATTAGACTAAAACCTTCATCAGTAAGACCTAAGGACTGTACAAAACCAAACAGTCTAAGGATATACAGTGGAACCTCCGGTATAAGACTGTCCAAAATCTGAGAAAAAACGGTCTTATAATAGAGGTGGTCTTATACCGGAAATAGGGGATGGGAGGGGGGGGGGGGGGGGGAGGTCAGGGTCGGAGGGGTATGTAGTCATAATTTTCACACTCACCAGCATGTATTCTCTGACAAAGAAAACAGTATAACATGTTTCATTTTTAGCTTTGTCCATTTGAAGTTGTTTAACAACACTTTTAGCTTTCACACTGCTGTGAAATGCTCCATGGAGTTGACATTAATTTACAACTTGAAATATTTAACAACACAGAAAACCATATTCAGAGTGCAAGGATTAGAAATGACATGATTAATCGAAAAGTCGTGTCTTCAGACATTTCAAACAGGGAAAAACTTTGAAATTGAAGACTGTTTTCGATTAATCAGGTCATTTCTAATCCTTGCACTCTGAATGGCAGACTAAATAGCCATCATTTTGTCTACTCCAGGGATGTTGTTGACAAACAAGAACTTGGTCAAACAACTCTCCCCCTTTTCACTTCTTTGAATCACTTTCATTCTCTCTGCCAAACTCAAAACTTTCCTCTTGCGCGACGCCATTTTGACAGGCCAGTGTAGGCGAGTAATGTCCCTTACTTGCGTGAGTAATGCCCTTACTTGCGAACCGGAAATAGCAGACAATAGCAGGCGTACACTAACATGAGAGAAAAAACTAAAGGTACAGTCAATAAATTAACTGATATCTCTTTTAAACTGCCTAAGATGGTCGTATAAAGAGCTTAAGACACGGTTGCTGGTCACATAAACGAGGTTATCGCATACCAGAGGTCATTTATTATTGGAAGTGAATCTGTCAGAAGTTTTCAGGTCACATAACCAAGGGAGTCGTATACAAGAGAGACGGATACCGGAGGTTCCACTGTATATCGCCAAGAAAGTGAATCAAGTTTATTAAAAGGAATAGTGTACCATTTAGAAAATTATATCAATTATAAAGAATAATTATGTGTAAAAGCTTCCTCTAAAACCGTATTCACCAACATCACAAAAATGTAGTGTTCCGTAAGGGGGGAGGGGGGGGGGGAGGAAGGGTAAATGTATTGCAGTTTAGATTTTTGACTTACAGTAGCAACACTGTAAGTCTATGTACTCACACACGCGAACACAAACACACATGAATTCCAGATTTTTGCACATCTGTGCGAGATAAATCCAAAAATAGCATTTTAAAAAAAATGTGTCTGTCCGTCCGCCGTCCATCTGTGCAAAGCTTGCAAGTGGATTAATATCTCAGAATCTATTTCAAGTATCACGGCCAAACTTGGTAAGATGGTGTATATTCATGAGACATTATAAATGATCATTGAATGAAAGACTTCACTTCGAGGTCTAGGTCAAAGGGTCAATAAAAGTTAGTCATAAAATGACAATTTTTTCACAAAATTTCTTCTTTTTTTTTTCAAAGTTATTAATATTGAACGGATGATTCTTTGATGCTTGATAGATTTTAATAAGACACACATACTTTGCAAATTTGGTCAAGCTCACTCCAAGGTCAAGGTCACTGGAGCTGTCCAAAGTCAGTTAGTATAGGTACTTTGAAGTGACCTTGACCCTAAACTATGAGAGATATAAAGTCCAAACTTGTTGTATTTAGAGATAATAGATTGATCTTTCATATATTTTCTGATTTTTCATTGATCTTAAAAGTCAAGATCATTTTAGGCCTTGCAAAAACATTTTAAAAAATAGATCTTCATAAAGTGGAATGGCTGTATATTTAACCAATAATAATTATGCAACAACTTTGGGTTATTTGATCATACATCAGCATGAGAGGCCACGTGAAGGTCAAGGTCATCCCCATGACAAGGTCACTGAAGGTCAAGGTCATCCCATGGTCACTATATTTTTTTTTTGCGTAATACAACTTTGCCATAGTTTTTTAAAATAGTATATTAGTGCATTTGGAGCCAGAGGTCAGGGTCATCTCAAGGTCAAGAGCATAGAAAGATCAAAGTCAGTATTACTTAGCCTTTTAATTTCACCGTTTTGTTTTTTTCTGGCCACTCACTTTCATGTTATATATTGCAAGTTCCATAAGGAGCATGTGAGTCCTATGGGCTTTGGTCTTCTAGTTCTGGTTACATGTTTTGGAGTAAGTTTTAAGTCTCCATGAATGTAGTTTTGACAGTGGTTGCCTTGTGTGTTTGGTGTGCAGAAATTCACCAGCAAGTCCGACATGTGGAGCTTTGGCATCTTGCTGTGGGAGATTTACTCCTTTGGAAGAGTACCGTACCCTAGAATAGTGAGTAGTTTTGGTTTATTCTTTCTCTCTTCTTTCTTTTCTTTTCTCGGCCATTTTGACAGAGCAGTTCAATTGTAGCCATTGTGTGGTGTGATTGTTGTCAAGATAAAATAGCATGAAGAGGTCCTAGCATGTACCTGTAACAAATCCCAAGGGGACAATATGTGAAAGGAGCGGTGCAAAGGTCAGCGTATGTATTATACTTCATCACTGTTTTGTGATGGTTGTTGGCAGTTTGGGACCTGGTTTGGATAGCGTGAAATATGGGCTTTACGGAACTCACGTCCGTCTGCCATGACAAAATGATCTCTGTGGGCTTGACTTTTTAGCCTCTGACAGTGTTATATCTTTCAGCCTCTGACAGCTAGTGCTGTGGCTGCAGGGTCTAAGGCGGGACTAACTTGCCTTGCCCACAGGCTAGAAACCTATGGCCCCTGACCGGTGTGGGATCTATCCCGCCTCTGGGCGTTATGTTTCTCTGAATATTATTTACTTTTGACTTGGGCATCGTCTCCGGGGTTTTCTCTGGGTACTCCGGTGTGCTCCCCCAGGAAAATTTTAAAATTAAGAAAAAAAACAAAAAACAAAGAGCAACAACTAAACAAACACAAATAATATTAGGAATAGGTTGGGCTTGGGCACTCCACAGGCTTCGACTATGCCTTCCTTAGGGAGGAGGCCCTGAATTTCCTGATTAAAAGGGACAATAAAGTGTTTTTAAAAAAAATTGAATCAAATAAAAATATATTTTGTGTGTTTTTTAAGACTCTGACATTATATTTTGTGCATTTTTAGCCTCTTTCAGTGTTATTTGTTGTGCTTTTCAGCCTCTGACAGATGTAGTGATGCATGTGGAGCGAGGCTATCGCATGGAGGCACCTGAGGGTTGTCCGCCAGAGATCTACACCATCATGAAACAGGCCTGGGAAATTAAGCCAGAGGACAGACCAACATTCAACTCCGTCTTGAATAAGCTGGACCACCAGAGAGCGGTGACTGTCTAACCCTTCGCCTGAGGTTGCTGACACAACTAGAGTATGAATATGAGAGAGAGCTGCTGTGTGTGATGGTTGTTCGTTGGTTTAGAACATTTCTAAGAATGATGCTGACCTTTCCCAGAATTTCACCAGAAATGCATCTAACAGTACCACTATTATTATCATTATAGGAGATTGCATTCAGCCTTTTTTTTTTATCAGTATTGGAGACTTGACTCTCCCATGAAGTCTTATTCCTGTACCCACTGTTGGTGGCACTTTTTCTACTTTCTTATTGTCCCTTTCTTCAGTTGTTGGAAATGATTTAAACAAATTAAAAAGAAATAAACTAGTTTGAACATAGTTCACGAGGACTAAACTCTTACATCACAGTTTTGCAAACAAACAAACAAATAAAATAAAATAAAAAGCCCAAGATGGAATGATTTGTTGGAAAAGAAGCATGTCTGAATGATTTTCAGAAATGATGGCCATTTTCTAAATGTAGTGCATCAGACCATTAAATGGTGCTCTGTCTCAGATTTTATTTACAAACGGTTGACAGTTAACTATCATCCAAGGCATTATTTATTATCAGAATAATAGCAAACTGAAAATAGCCTAATCAATTCTTTTGAAAATATAATGGTTATCCTAAGTTTCATATAAGGCATTCACATGAGGCCCTTTGTTCCACGCGGAATTCAAGGAATTAAGTAAGCACATGAACACTAACATCAGAGACAGCCTCATGCTATTAACTGATGATTGACAGTGTGAAAGCTTTGGGCAAGTCTTCTTCAAAGACAGAACAGTATCATAAATGAAAGGTCACTTTAATTCAAGATTCAAGAATACTTTATTATTTGAAACAAAAAAATTGAGACATGCTTTGCTGACAGCACTACAACAAATTGCAATAAATGTGTTAGAAAAAGCAATTACAAACTTTCACTCATTAAAAGGTTGAAAAATACATAGACTGTAACTAAGCAACAGGCAACAATAAAGTAAACGAAGAATACAAAGCATGGAGATGAGGTGCTACAGAAGACTTCTTGGCATTTCCTATACCCAACACATCACCAACGACGAAGTCCGACAGACCATCACACAAGCCATTGGACAACACGATGACCTGCTCACAGTGGTGAAGAAACGGAAACTCCGATGGTATGGCCACGTCACCAGATCATCAGGCCTTGCAAAGACCATTCTGCAAGGCACAGTGCAAGGAGGTAGAAGAAGGGGGAGACCGAAAAAGAGGTGGGAGGACAACATTCGAGAATGGACTGGTTTGACACTGAGCGAAGCCATGAGGGCTGCTGAGGACAGAGAAAGATGGAGTATGCTGGTTAAACGATCATCTGTGGTGCCCCTACGACCTTCGGGTTATGGGACAGGATAGGATAGGAACAATAAAGTAATAAAATGCATGAAGTCTCCAATTAAAAACAGTTGGAGGGGAAACAAAATTTAAGACAATCCAACACACATTTAGCACATGGTAACACTTCTATTCATTCTGAGAGACACATTTACCACATCGTAACACACTTCAGTTCATTCTGAGAGACAAATATAGCACACCATAACACACTTCTTTTCATTCTGAGAGACACATTTTAACGTTTGTTTAATAGTTAGATGGATTTAGGGACAAAGCTAGATCTGATGCTTACAGTGGAACACTTCATTACCCGGAAACTGCGTCCAGATGGGAGAACGTCATACTGTTTTGCCAGAATATGTGTAGTGTCTCCCGTAATCATCCTAGCTTTTTTACACAACACGACATTCATATGACTCATTCAGACCCTTCTGCTGCTCACCTACTACTTTTCCGCACACTTTCACCACTCTGTCAAACACATTCTTCTTCACACTCCAGCCACCATACCAGGATATAAAACCAAATGTAAGAACAGATTCAATAAAACACCTGTAAAAAGAGCAAATGACGGACTTGTTCACATTCAGAGATTAGAGTTTTTTGGAGACAGTAAATTCTTGTTGACATTTGTTGTGAATGGACATGGTATTAGTATCAAAATTGAGCTTGTTGTGGAAAACCGTCCCCAAGATATTTGTACTCATTCACAAGCTGTACTTTCATGCCATCAATAAACAGATCTGGGATAACAGGGGGGTTCTACGGAAGTCAATCAACATTTCTTTTGTTTTCTTAACACTCAGAGCAAGGTAGTTTTCTTTGCACCTGGTGGAAAATTGTTGAACCTCTTGAAAGTAGTATGAGTCAAGAGTTCAAGAGGTCTTTGAGAGCTGTATCATCACGGTACTTAATAAGAGGAGAGGCGTCACTGCCAGTACATTCATTTGTGCAGAGTAAACAGGACATGGGAGAGAACTAAAGATGCCATCAACTAAACGTTGACAGCTTTATTTCTAAGATCCTGTCATCATGCTAACAGAGAGCCCCTTTCCAAGATGTCATGCCAATGTCACCCTAAACGTCCCAAAATACAAGAGAACGTTATCCCAGATTTCAGTAGAAGACTGAGAAAACTTCAGCCATTTTTATTGTTGGTGATACCATTCATGATGGAAAAGTATGAACATAAATGAGCTTTGGTATTAAGTAGCACACTGGTTTTAGTCCAAGGAGATGCATCAAGCTAAACCTAAAAACTGGAGTATTAAAAAACACAAACTTGTTCACGACACTGCCTTGTCATTTCATCATCACTGTTTATGGCATGTTTCCATTTTCTTTGAGTACATCGATAGCGTTTTCTTATTTAGGTAACATTGGACATATGTGTTTGAATTCATTGGAATGATTGAACTACTATTTCATTTGTACGGATGGTAAAGCATTTTATTTATTGTATTTTACAGAGTGCGTTTGAACTCGTTGAACAAACTAACTAAACATTAAGGGAGTAAACCTTTCACCATTGGAATGCTACTAGCTTATAGAGGCAGTCATAACAGATGGCCCAAAATCAACGCTTACCCCAATTCAAGTATCCGAGGCTGTTGAGGCATGTGCCTGTAAACAGCCTGGGCTTGATAGATCTCCGGCCAAACTGGTTAAATTTGGAAGGAATAGGGAGAGTCCAGCTAACATCAGAGTCACCGGTTTCATGGAAACTGGCCGATTCTATTGACCAGCTGTTTTCCCTCTTTTTTTCTGCCCTCATATTTTGATTGCAGTGAACAAATCAGAGGTGAATGTTCCCATGAATTCTTGTTGCCTACTACTTTCAGATTTTCCCTTCTCTTTTTTTGACCCTCATCGAATTGGTCACTTGAATGGGTTCTTTTATGTGCAAGTGAAGCAACACTGGTGTATACACAGCTGAAACTTCCTTCACTGAAAGTAAACTTTCAGCCACCAGCTGCAAGCTATTTTTAGCCACGCCAGCAGGCCATGCCGTGCGAAACCCATGCACAGCCAGCGTCTCGGATCTGGCTACAAGGAGTTCAGCCAGCAATAAGGGACAGCAAAAGGGTTATTTTTAGCCATAGCCTGAAAGTACCGCTTATGAACAGCCGTGTATAAGAAAGGCCTACCCCAGTTACACGTAGTTTGTCTTGCTTGTTTGCTTGTGCTCTTATAAAGCACATATACAGAGGGCTTACGATGTCATCTATACTTTACTAAGGATTCACCTGACCAAGCCTCCTTGGCACTAAAAGAGAAGACAAAAAAATCACCCTAACTTTGAAACGTTTATTACACAACAGAAATTTAACCCCAATTAATGTTGCATAATTACCTGGCTACTGTTTCAGCGCTTCTTAATGTACAATGCATCGATTTCAACTCCCTATTTTACCTCTATCAGTTATTATTAATCTACTACTGTCATTACAATATTCTTCAAATATGGCATTTTGAAGCAGGTACATCATTTTGTTCGTTCGCATATAACTGAATATCACTGATTTTATGGGAAAATGTATGAATAATGCGCTCATGTTCATAATTACTGTATATGTATATTTTATAATTACTATATTTGTAAAATAGTTAAAGAATGCCAGTGAATGAATGTCATGTCAACAATTTTGTTCCTAATGACTGTACATTTACCCAACTCTTGTCAGTGCTGTTCATCTCATTCTTCCATGCTATTATCAAATATCATGATGACTATAATATCACTCATTAATTTCAGACTTTGAACGTGCATCGACAAGTATAATGATTGAATGTTCTGTTCTTGAGTCAGAACTGACTTGATGTAGGCTTGTCTGCTCGAAGGTGGTGATAACTATGTAAATCTATCGCTTATGTTATTTTATTGTAACTTTTTAACATTATCTGTATCCTCTTGTAGTTTAAAAAAAAAAAAAAATTTTGTGCAAAAAATGCAGGACTACGCTTATGACATTTGAAACAGTTGAAACCGGTTATTTATCTTGTATTGCAACCATTTTAATTTTTTTTTAGATGTGCGTTTGATGTTTTTGTTATTTTAACATTTTTACTTCTTTGTACGATTTTATTTTTTTAGAAAATGATCGAGTTTGACTTTAAAAGGATTTCATCACATTTGTTTGTAGTTGGCCTTATTTCGAAGCATTTTCTTCTGTTTGAATTTTTAAGAAAATACTGAGCTGTTTTGTTTGAATAATTGTACTGTGCACAAACAGCTGATGGATGTCTGCTCAATATTTTACGACATTTGTTTGATGAGTCGAATCAAAGAATTTGGACTTTTACGTTTTATGTAGCTTTTATCTGACTAGCCCCTTTAAAAAGTAGTAAACAAATAAATATTAATAAGCGCCTAAATGTATGCAGATTGCTATCTTTTCTGTTTGATTCCCATGCTAGTTATGAGTATATTTTATCTTTGAAAGTGTCCAAAGCAGGCTGCTATCTCTTCTTTTTGACTACCGAGCTAATTACGAGTATATTTTCTCTTTGAAATTGCATCACCAACTGCAGTAGGAATAATCAGTATGAAGTGCTAAAAATTGTTGAATTTATTTCTCCATCTCATTCGAAGTTGGAAAATGCTGTTTTATTCATCCAAAAGGTTTGTGGCCTGTGAAGACTTGTATTATTTTTGTTCTGATATTGCTATCCAAGGGCATGGGGAGAGGGACAGGAGGATGGGGGTGGGTGGGGGTTGGAAAAGGCGGAATGTCTTTTTTAAAAAACACTTCATTGTCCCTTTTTATAGGGAAATTCTGCGCCGCCTCCCCTGGGGAAGGCGTAGTCACAGTCTGTGGCGAGCCCAAGCTCAACCTGCCTAATCTGTTTTTGAAATTTTGTCTGAAGGGAAGGTTAGAATAGAACTAGAGAAAAGATGTTTCGTTCTTTGGTAATGATGGTCACTGTATTCAGCACAAAGATAAACTGTGTATACAAGTACAAGCAAGTCAATGTGTGCCTGTTTATTTGCACGCATGTGAGCGCAGGATTCTCGCCTGTGTGTAGGTATTTTGTCCAAATGCTTTTAAGCACTTTTGTTTTTTTACAGACACATTTTGAGTTTGTTTTTACAGCCACTTGGAAGTTTACATATTTCATTTGTTGCTTTTAGCACCTGGGCCAGTTTAGAGGGACCAGAAAATTTGTTCCAGGTTTAGATACAAGCTCAATGAAAGGGAGGTGTGAAGGGTTTGCTATCATTTTGTACTGATAACTGAATTATTACGGGAAACAGAAAAGCTGAACGGTGATGGGAATAATTTCTCCCTCCTTTTTGAGTACTAAATGACCATGATATATTTGTGTGGTTGAACTTTTAAACATCAATGTATTGTGAGCATTTGTATGTGGCCTAATTGAGCATTTGGCTTTGACAGGATTTTCAGCTGCAGAATAGCACATGGTTCCAATTGGAGTGCCGCTGTGTACTTCCACCTAGTAATGGCTTTGACAAGAAAGCCATTGATTCCAGAGTAGTGGCTATGCCATGCTGTATTCACCATAGTGGTGATTTTATAGTAAGGAATGAGGACAATGTTAGCTGATCATTGTTTTGTTTAAAAGAGTCCCGTGGACCATGCAGGAACCAGAAATATCTGAGGCAATAATGACGCTGAAAGAAAGACTCTTGATTCAATTATCGCCACTGTGCTCGTAAGATCTCATATTTTAACTTTTGTTCTCGTTTTGGGGAGACGGACTAAAACTGTTTTGTGAGGCGTCTCAGGTGGCTTGAGTTAGATCCTGTATCGGCCAGCGTCTTGAGCTGACAAAGCGCTATAGAGTATATAAGAACGATTTTTTAAAAATTGCTCAGAACCAAATATGCTGTTTCAAGATTTTAAAGGGTGGTTTCTAAAACCTGGAATCTTATTATGTTACAAACAAAAAATGTCTCTTTATTTCCTATGTCAGCTTGTTCTCTGGTCAGCTTACAAGTTTTTCTGATTGTTATGGTGTGAGTAGAAATTAACAAATCCTAGCTGTTAATAAATGTAATAAATTTATGTGGTTGTGATAGAAGTTGGGAAACAAATCTTAGGATGGGTCGATCTACAAAAGTTGAATTACGAGACCTTGCGTAGGACGCGCACTAGGGTAACCATTTATGTATCAGGCAAGGCGTTAGTTTTGTAAAATTGAAATGCTGATAAACTAACAGCTTGTTAGTTTTGTGAAACATCAAATGCTGATAAACTAATGCCTAGCACAAATGAAGAAAGGAATATTTTCCTCCCTCGGTTTACACGGTTACTAAAAATTTTGTTTAAAAAACGTTCCTTATTTTTATAATTATGTGTTATGTTTTGTACTTCCCCATTGATTTTACAGCAGATTTTATTTGTTTTACAATTGTGAAATCAGTTCATAATACCTTTCCTCGTGCTCATGTCCATGTGCTTTAAAAAAAAAAAGCGAAATAAAAAAGAACAGCATGCTCATCTCATTGTCACTAATTTATGCAACGATTTGTAAAAGAACGTTTCACCAGCAAACGTGCAAAAAGTTACGATGTTGTCAACAACATTTGCTGTGTGGTTTGTTCTTTTGCTGGGGAAACTTGGTTGAATTTTTCATAGTGGTCGGTGTGAGAAATAGTAAAGCGCGAATAAAGTGGGTTGTTCTTTTGCCATGTTTTAATGTACAGATTTAACTGCTTAGTTTTAGGCTGTGTTAAGATGCTATTTTTGTGCGAGAGCACATCATTATGATGCATGCCTATACATGTGCTTAAGAAACTGTAAATGTGATGATGCAACAAACAAAAAAACGTGAGAGTATGTGATTGCAAACCTTTTTGTGGTAAAGCGTGATTAGATGTGTATGATTGTCAAGTGGGGAAATTTTTTAATACTTTTAAGTGTGTTTGATTGTAAAAGAGCGATCTATTTTGTTAAGTTCTAGTGTGTACATTTTTGTAAAGCTGCTGTCAAGAGCTAGATGCAATTTGTGAATAATTTGAGTGAATGTGATCATAAAGCAGCTATCAGGAGCTTGAAATATTTTTGTTATTGCTGCAGTGATAGATAAAAGTTGAACACTGAGCTAGCTTTGTGATGTTTTTTTTTTGGGGTGGGGGGGGGGGGTGGGGGGGGTGGGTGGGTTTGGTGGCTACATGTTTTGCATTTGTAGATAATAATGTTTTTGTACCAGTGTGTTGCCGGGGAATGTTAGTGAAATGCATGGAGCAAATAATATATAGTAAAACCTACAGCTCTTGATGGGGAGAGTGTTCCGTCGTTATTAGTTTGCATGCCTGCAGTCCTGTTAAGTTGATATCATTGCTATATAATTTATTCCCTTATCATTGCTATATAAATTATTACCTTAACATTAAAAAAACCAAATAATCTGTTGAAAAACTATACTCACAAATGAAGGATGTCTAGCTTGTCTTGTAGTTGTAATGTGTGCATACCTGTTTTTCAAGGGTGGGTGGCTTGAGTTATTAACAGATCACGAATGAACATGTGCATTTTAGGACTATATTCAATCTGGTATATTTATTTAAATGGAAAATGGGATTGCTTTGTTGTTGGCTGTTTTTTTTTTAAAAAAAAACTGTCACTTGCACATTTCGATTGTGTTTAAATGATGTTTTTGAACTCGCAAGCTTGGGTTGCAATGATCATTTATTTTATTTTACAATTGTATGTAGGGCATTACACTAACGACTAAGTCAAATATTGTTTCAGTCTCCATTGTCAGACAGTGATGATACAGACAGTAATGATCAAAACCTGTTTCTGCCCAAATATAATTTTGCACTTCTACTCCACCCACCATACAAGTGGTAAAATACTATGCAGATACAAAATGAAAAATCAACTAATTTTTAGAAAATAGGAGATTGCAAACTACTAACAGAGAAGTGTACAGGTGTCTTTAAAAAAATGTTTTTTGTTTTAATGTTTTATTTTTGTCAGTGCATTATCATTAAAATATTGATTGCGTACATTTGGAATGTGCATTACTGTGAGTTTATGTATGAATGGGAGTCGCATAGACGTATAAAATAAACCAAGGGCCAGATGCGTGTGTGTAATGTTGTGTGTGAAAATGAATTCTGTTACATCAGTCTTTGGAAATGTGGCGATAGTCTTTACTAAGTTGTTTTATTGCTGTATATTTCTTGACTTTTGTAGAACCAAATTTTCATTTTCTTAATCACTTTGTCTGTGCATAGAAATCTTATATATATAAAGACAGAATTGTGTGTTTTTTAAAATGATTTTTAATTTTGTTTTGCATGACTGTACATTTTTTGAAACTTGTTTTTTAAATGCTGTCCTTGACCTTGTTTATTTGCATGTAGAACATATCTCTATTTTAATATATTATACACTACATGCCCAAGTGAGAGGCTGTATGATAACAAAAAAAAGCAAAACAAAAAAAAAAACATGTTAAAGAAGAAAAGGTTGCTCTGGGGAGAAGGGGGTGGGGAGGGGGGAATGGAAGTGGTTGTTATAGAGCTTGGCATGTGATTACAAATTGTATTAAAAAAACTTTGAATACGTTTTATTTCAGTTTATTTTGACATCCTTCTTCCTTCAGCTGGTTTTCTTTCTCTTTGGAATTATAAAAAAAAAGGTAAAGGTAGTCCCATAGCCTTGTGGCCATAGGGGAGCGTGATGTTGGAGATCACACTTATCTTGGGCCAGCGTAATGCAGGTGATGCCCGTCTCTCTCCCTCGCTGCTTTACCTTCCCCACCCTTAAGAGAGTAGGTACTCGGTCACAGTTGAGTCAACTGGGGTCGTTGCTATTTGTCGCTTCACGTTTTGCGGTCACCCATCCAACTGCTAGGGCCCACCACCGTAGCTCAATTGGTAGAGCGTTCGCCTGGCACACCGATGACCCAGGTTCGAATCCCGTGTTGGGCGATATAAAATGTGGCCATTTTTACTGTCCATTTTAGCAATACGATTGCTTTGGTGGTTCAATGTTGATTCAGGTCCCTACCCCTCTTTCCCTGGGATGGTTATCCCCGTCTGCCATATCGCCATTGGTGGGTGTAGACGTTAAACCTCAATGTTCAATCCAAGTGCTAACCGCACTGGACGGTGCTTAACTTGCAACACAGTAGCGAGTGCTCCAACCACTGCGCTATCCGACACCCCTATTTTGGAATTGTATTATCTTATAATCAGGGCTGCTATATCTTCTTAATTCACCCATCTTAGCCTCATTTATTTCTTCTTTCCTTCCACTTTTTCACGTTCTTTTTATTTATTTTTTCTTCTGTAATTAGTTGGAAGTCAATTTGTCTTGTGCAAGAACATTTTTCTAAACTCAAAAGACCAGAAAATTTGATTTTTCAAAACACCTTCTGCTCTTTCTAACAAGTTCTTCAAAATTATGGTGATTTGACCTCACTGTATTTTATGTGAGCTGAGTTCATAAAAGTATAATCACACAAAGCGTCATGATGAAATTGAAACAAAGAGAATATTGCAGGGTTTCTAAGCTACATATCTTGTTGACTGGCTAAACGACATGATTGATAATGCAGTTGATGTTACGGTAGAATTTTCAGGAACAACATAACGCAAAACAGAAACATATCAGAAGAATTATGAATTTGTACAGCTGTGTAACACGCACCATTCAGCTCCTGAGGTATGTTAGCATGTCACGCTCAGTATTATTAATGTAATTAATGTTGACTAGAATGTTTTAGTACTATTAACCTGTAGTTACGACGAAGCATGGTTTACTTTTAGTGTTCATTGTCAAAAACAAATTTTATTTCAATGGGAATTGTATGAGTCGATGGGAATGTCACTGACACAAGTGTATGTTGCAAAGCATGGAAGCAGGAAGTCGGTGCACGAAGAAAATACACGTCTGATGTAGAAAACAGGCAACTGATTGGTAGTATAAAGATACTGTAGGTATACAATGAAGACAGTTTAAGAAATGCATTGGGACCCCAAAGGCTTCCATGTGGTTGATATTTGCATTCAATAGGATTGTTTGTCAAATTTTGATAATCTTTGTGTGTGCATGAGATTTTGTTTTAACTGAAGCTCTATCAACAAAGATTGTGAGATTTTTAACGGATTTAAAATTCTTTTGTAGGATTTATGCGTCGCACGCTTTTAAATAGCAAAGTGTTGCTTTGAGGATTGGTTTAGGAATGAGAGTTTGTATCATGTGCTGTAAGTTAGCATTGAATGGTGCCTGGGTTTTTAGTCCATAACAGCATGACATCAGTCACATTAGCTGGCTTAGCAATTACAAACCAACGAAAAGTGCCTGAATATATTGCTGTGAATCGTGCTTTGGTTTATTTTATAATTGAATTATTGATGGATCGATTTTAATATTATTTTATTATATATGATAAGTTTAGTTCTTAAATTATTATTGTCTTTATGTTATGAAATTCTCATTTGCTATTATTTTATTGTTATATGTTAATTATAGTTTTTAGCATTATATTTATATTATGAAATTTTTATTAATGCGTTATTCATATTTTATTGAATGTTATATTTTCACATTATTTTATTTATTAAATGATATTTTAACGAAATGCTGCTCACTGATCAAGATTCTACTAAGGAAAATACAATATTTTTAACGCAGGAAAATAAGCTTTTATGTCGTCTCAGTCATCACTTTCTTTCTTTTAAAAAAAAAACAATCTTGCCAATTGTGTGTACTAAAACATTAGCCAATTGCTTCTATAGAAACAGTACTTTGAATGTGATTTTATTGGTTTGTTTGATGTGGTACAGTTTAGGGTATGAACATTGTTCGAGTGAAAATATATATATATATCGGTGTGCTACCATCTACTAACGTTTTAAATAATAATCAAAATGGTGTTTCTGTTTCTTGATTTTTATTGTACTGATCAAGACGATCACTTGATTTTAATGATACAATCACCGAATGCCAATTTATGAAAGAAATTGACAAATTTAATACATAAAACGTGTATGTGCCATCTGAAGAATCAAGATGTACTTTTTTGTAATTAATAATTTTTGCTAGCAAAAACCTGCATTTTTCCATAATCGGGTTTGTTAAGATGACCTACCAACACTTTGTTTTGCACATTAATTTAGATTTATCTTTCTTCGATTTAATTATTTTGCAATAAAAAAATAAAGGCACCCGTAAGTTCGTGTTTGTTTAATTATTACTTTATTTTGCTTAAGTACTTTAAACCACATTTAGATATAAATTTATGAGCTTGTTGGAAGACTACCTTTTTCTTTCCTTAGTGCACCAATTGGAATACAATTTTGTAAGTGCTTTCGAAACTTTTACATGCTTTTCTTTTTCTTTTTTTTTACAGAAAATATTTCAAAATATCTCAATACTTACTTGACTTGAAAATTATCACTGATTTACTATATAATTATTTGGTTTCCTCACTCTAATATTTTTTAAATGCTTAGTTGTTTTGGGGGGGGGGGGGGGGAAATGGTGGAAACTGATTAAGTTTGTACGTATACAAAGTTTATAAATTTTGTTTGTGATATTTGTGCACTTGCTATTAGCCCGCTAATGGTTTTATTTTTCCTTTTTTTATATATTTACATTTTTTAACATTTTGTATGGTTGGAGAGGTGTAATTAATACAGCTTATGGTTTGTGTATTTTGACCAGTATTGAAAAAATAAACAATGAATCCGTGTTCTTTGCATTGAGTTGTGCTATATTTGCAAGACTTGGAATGTGTATGTGCTTGGCTTGCAGGCATGTGTGTGTGTGTTTTAGTGTGCGAGTCTCAATAAGTGAAGCGGCATTTGAAGTTTCCAGTCAGATGTTATTTTTGAATGTGGCTCAGACTAGTGCAACATTTTCCTTTCCTATTCTATCCTATCCTATCATTTAACTCAAAAGTCCTTGGGGGCACCATAGATGATCGTTTAACCAGTGTACTTCATCTTTCTCTGTCATCAGCGACCCTCATGCCTTCACTCAGTGTCAAGCCAGTCCATTCTCGAATGTTGTCCTCCCACCTCTTCTTCTGTCTTCCTATTTTTCTACCTCCTTGCAGGATGGTCTTTTCAAGGCCTGATGCTCTGGTGATGTGGTCATGCCATTTTTCACACGAGACAAAACCGTAAGAACATAACTATAATGTAATATTTATAAATCATTAGTAATAATAATAGCAATTATAATAGTTATGACAATAAAAATACTGCACGCCATCCACGCTTTATTCTTAAATTGCACTCGAAGCAATGAGACCTATAACAAACAACTATCTCACATATTACACTTACAGAAACACTCCTACATTCAGACTAGCCAACTTCTTCACCTAAGTCACAAACATAATCAGCAGAGCTATAGTATAATTATATGATAATGATAATACTGGATGCTATGCGCACTTTATTCCTAAATTAGACTCCAAGCACGGCAATGTGTAATCAACATAAACACATGTTACACCTACTCCCTACAAAACCCAACAAACGCCATATAAAACATGTAAAGTTTTGCTATATGTTTTCTCGTTTTATTCTCCATTTTTATTATTATTATTATTTATTTATTTATTTTTACAACTTGTGGAGTTAGTAGTATATGAACGCAATGCCTGTGTGGCATAACACACATTGTCAAGCTGAAAATAAAAAGTATGTTCTTTTTATATGTACACATTCAGACATTTCATTTACAAAAATACAAACATTGATACAAGTGGCATAACACACATTGTCAAGCTGAAAATAAAAATTATGTTCTTTTTATATGTACACATTCAGACATTTCATTTACAAAAATACAAACATTGATCAATGATACAAGTTGTATTTTAAAATGTATGTACCAATTCAGACATTTTACTGAAAAAATACACACATTGATACAAATTGTAGTTGAAAATGGTTGTACAGATTTAGACAATTTACTGAAACAATTCACATTGATATAACTTGTATTTTGAAATATATGTACAAATTTAAGATATTTCACTGAAATAAACATACATAGGGGGGGCCTACATTGATACAATTGTTATTTTTATTGAAATGTATGTACAACATTCAGATATTTTAATTGAAAAACAAAAAACAAACGTTTGTACCCATTTGTATTTTAAAATGTATGTACACATTCAGATGTTCCACTGGGAGAAAAAAAAACGGTGATAAAATGTGTAGTTTTGTGATAGTTCAACACACACAGTGTGTTGCTTCACAGACTGTGAAGCGTCGTCTTTCATAGGCCTCAACATACTACGCGTATATTATGTAAGAGGCCTACGAGTTTACAAAGATCACAGGCTCTGAAGCCTTTTACTTTCGTCAAACTCGTCAGCCTCCTACATACGTATGTTGTATATAATTGAGGCCTACGAAAGATGAGACTTCACAGCCTGTGCAAAGACGAAATAAGAGACCTCAGCACCTGTGGTTGCTTGCTACCCGCATTTGGGAAAGTATACAAGTACACATAACTATTAAACCTTTGGGGTGTCCCCTATACGCTCCATGTGTCCGGGGACCTTAATCTACACAATCAATCAAACCTTTGGTCAAACTTCACATCAGAATCAGAATCTTTATTGTCCCAATAAACATCATTTTTTGTTCGCGGTGTACAACAATCATAGACAATAACATTGACACAACACAGTCAAAATGAAATAAAACATCAATTCATTTTTATTTTAAAAAATATTAAAGTTTTAAAAAATAATTAAAAAAATAATAAAAATAGCAAATTATAATAATAAAAAAAAAATAATAATAATAATAACAGAAGCATCTAAATATACCAATCTTCCATACAACCATTCTCGCAATAGCTTACCATCAAACTTTGAACTAAAGTGAATGTTCTGCACCAAATACTAACACCCCCATCTCCCCTCCACGAGTACAGTCTCAGCGCCCCTTGCGTAGGATGTCTTTATTGTAAAGTGACTGGCTGGTGGAGAGCTTTCAGTTTTACCACTAGGGTTGTTTCGGCACACCTTTTGTGCGGATTGGGGGTTGTCCGGTCCTGATTTGGCTCGAAGAGTCCGCTGGACCTAAAACAATAATCATGTAATGTAATGTAATGTAATGTAATCTCCCCTCCACCTCTGCACACTCCCACACCATCGATGCCTGCACGTGCGGTTTCTCATTTATCATAATGTGACTATAGGAGACGTAAGGCGATACAACGAAGCTTAACAGAGGCGATTAAACATCAAGTATAACGGTCTGGTGTGATTCAGAGATAGGTCTACAAAGCTTCATCTGCCATAAGCAGAAAAGAGCCCAGCATTCGTATCTCCATGGTAACGGCGTGTAGCCTTTTCTTAACATGAGTCGACATTTCCCCTACTTCTCCCACCCCCACCCTCCCTTTCTTTGTGGTCTGTAAGTGATTCACTTCCTTGCCAAGTTCACAAGCCACTACCTCACAGCGTCTCCAGGAACTGCGCATTTGAACATGGACATTCTGTCAAAAAGCCACGTGGAAGCCTCAAATCAACGTTCGCTTTCTTCTAGATCACACTCACAGGCGCCCATATCTGAGAGTGTAAGAGATGCTGAAAACTGTTATGATGCGTCGCTCTCTATATATACAGTGAACCCTCGTTTATCGCGGTAGATTTTCCGAGACCGGCCGCAATAGCTGAAGATCCACGAAGTAGGGACATCATATTTACAGTATTTATTTAACATGTATTCGGACTTTTAAAATCCTCCCGTTACCTACTGTTAACAAACCACCCTTTACAGTAATGTACAGATATCCACAGCACCCCAGCAAGTGCAACAAGCTGTCTGTCACTAGGAGCCGGAAGACCCACAACACGCAGTACCAGCTTCATGGCCATGCACTCGAGGCGGTCACAAGTGCCAAGTACTTGGGCATCAAACCTACATGAGCTGGACTGAACACATCAATTCCATCATGCAATAAGGCCAACAAAACCCTGGGGTTTTTCTGAAAAGGAATCTAAAAGTCAACTCTCAAAACATCAAAGAAACTGCCTACAAGACGTATGTGAGACCAATTCCGGAATACTGCTCCACAGTATGGGACCCCCCATGAACAACAGAACATTAGCCAGATCGAAAAAGTGCAACGTCGAGCTGCCCGCTTTGTGCTGAGGCGCTATCATAACACCTCCAGCGTGTCGAACATGCAACAACACCTCCAGTGGCCTTCCTTGGAGAAGAGGCGGAAACTCTCTCGGCTTTCCATGCTATACAAGATCCGTCATGAACTTTCTTGCGTCAACTTTAATGAAAAGCTGCAGCCCCCACCACCACGACAGCGCCGTGGCCACCACCAGCAATACTCCCAAATAAACTGCCGCACCCAGTACCAACAGGCCTCATTCCTGCCGAGGACTGTTAAGGACTGGAACTGCTTACCACAGTCAGTGGTAGAGGCCTCAACTCTTGACACATTTGTGTCAAGGGCCTCTGCCCACCTCTGATCCACAACAGCCCCGCCCGCGAACTTGTTTTTTCCAACCTAGTTCCAGTCACTTTCCCGAAAAAGGCAATTACCGAAGTCGAACGAAGCTCTCCGAGTCGAGTGGAGCTATCCGATGTTTTACGATCGAATGCTGGCAGGACTACGTGAAACCACAGTCTGGGAATTCTCGTCTTTCGTAGGCCTCAATTACATACTATACTACGTACGTATTTAGAAGTTTACAAAGACAAAAGAACGAACGAAAAACGATGCTTAACGTCCTATTGCATGAGCGTTAAGGACAATAAAATTGGGCTAAAAAGCCCTCATCATACATATTTACCAGACCATTTGGTCTGCCTCACTGTATGTTAAAGACAAAAGAAAAGACTTCAGAGCCTGTGGTGAAACATCCGTGCATAAAAATAGCCGCTGCTAGATCTAATTCTATTTCAATCTGCACAGCTTCAAGCTCAAGTCGAGATTTGCATTTTGAAGCAGTTAGTATTATTATTATTATTTTATGATGAATAATATACTGACACAATTAGTAATAAGGAGTAAAAGTAATACATAACACATAAAGCACACATACAACGATTTCACATCTATATCAACAATAAAACCATGACAAAACTTCAAAGCGCTATGGATACGTTGATGTCACTTCAGCAGCACAACAAGGCAAAGCAAGTTTATAATGGTCTCAAAAAACAGTGACATTTTTATTGCAAGCACCAAAGCAATTATTTATTTAACTAATATTATTCTTTTTAACTGATACAGTACATTTGTTATGTGTATTTCAATGATATGTATTTTAATGAGAAACACGTATTAAAAAACATGTTGCGTGGCGGGCGGAAATTTCTATAAATCATCTGAAAACTTTGGTAAATCTATAAGAAAAAATAACCAGTAAACACTATCTGAATATTTCGGGTTACACCCAACTTCAGCAAAAACAAACAAAACGTCACTGACCATATTTACACCATTGAGCACGCACAGCAGCACACTATTCTTTTTTTTCTTTTTTTAAAAGTAGGAATAATAATAATAATAATAATAATAATAATAATAATAATAATAATAATAATAATAATAATAATAATAATAATAATACTAATAATAACACACAAAATAACAAATAATAATAATAATAATAATAACAAACTACAACAACTACTACTACTACTAATAATTACACTAATACTACTACTACTACTACTACTACTACTACTACTACTTGCGAAGTTGTGGTCTCGATTTTGTGGTCCTGATTCGGCTCTTTGCAGTCCGCTGGACTCTGTAAGCAATGAATAACTAATAAGCTTTTAATTTAACTCTGATCTCGAGTTGTCTTGATTTTGTGGTTCTGATTCGGCTCTTTGCAGTCCGCTGGACCCTGTAAAGCAATGAATAACTAACTATTTAATTTAACTCTGATCTCGAGTTATAAAAAAAAATTCGCTTAGCCACTCGTCCTTCTCCGGAAATTTCAAGATTCGAATATTATAAAGTATAGGCCTAAATATTATTAATTTGAATAGATATAGTTTATACATTTAGTTACGTATAAAACAAGCAATACAGGTCTAATAATTATATTCAGCTAAAGTGAGCTTCTTCGCTGCGCGGAGACTGACTTATAATATAATAATGTAGATTAAGCCTATGTATACTGTATATAACAGTGTGTCTACTTGGTTCTAGGCAGGAAATGGGCAATGCTATTATTAGCCTTTACTGCTGAGAACTAACAAAATGCAAATCAAGGAACGCAACTATTAAATATGGTCGATAATAATTGTGCTCATATTATGCTCATATTAACAAAGTATACCGTTGCGATATGCTAATCTGTGTAAATCGAACAGAATTAGAAGCAACAGCGATCATTTTTAATGTCAGCTAGTCGTAAGTCATGCAAGCATCATTTCGTAACACATCGGAGGAGCTTCGTTCGACTTCGGTGATTGCCTTTTTTGGGCGAATGACTGGAACTAGGTTAGGGAAAAAACAAGTTGTGCGCCCCGCCCCCTCCCATCGCCATCCCTTCCAACTCCTACAACTCCTCCATGCCCCCCTCCCACCCGCCTTACCGCCCCCCCCAACATAGCCCATCAGCAGTGCCTAAATTCATATTTGCGCAGACCCCTAATAGTAACGTAGTGAATCGACACGACGATTGTAGGTTACTTATCAGGAAGAAGAAGAAAATATACATACAGTACACAGTCACAAATGTTAAGCAATAAAACAGTAGTTGTACATTAACAAAAATCGAAATTTCCGGAAAATCCGCGATATATTTTCTCCTATAGTTTAAAAAAAATCCGCGAAGTCGTGAATCCGCGAATGCCGAACCGCGAAATAGCGAGGGTTCACTGTACTTAGGTCCGCAACTTCCAAAAGTCACGTGCTTGTAGGCATTTTCGAGGAAAAGATTGCAAACAACCTTTTTATTTTGTTGAAAAGTTCAGGGTCTGCTTAATTCGGATCTGTAGTATGCCAGTAAATTTGGTCATCCAGTTCTGTTTCTTTTTATTTATTTATTTTTAAAGCGTTAACTGAAACAATATATGTCCGCGACGCATTTCCGCATGTATCTTGAATGACAGGGACGCGGTGCTTTACCTTTTGTGCACTGTGTAAAAAGGTAATTAATGAACATAATTGGATTCAGCACCAAAAAAATCATATAGAAACAAAAGTACCAGTGATTTCCCCCCACCCCCCTCAAATATTTTTTTTACTGAATTTTATTCTGGGATATATTTTCATTTGCGGACCTATGTAATGTAAGATACAGACTTTTGCGGATCTAAATAATATGACACATAGACCTTGTACTATAAGACATAAGACATATTTTTCGTCCAAAAGATTACATTGGAAAATTTATTCCCGGCCAGGCAATAGGAAAATAATAAAAAGAATATCAATCTACCAGCTTAAAAAACACACACACACACACACACACACAAAAACACGATAAAATAACAATAAAAGCCATGAGTATAACGTCGACGACAGTATACTAAAAAAAAAAAAAAAAAAAAAAAAAGATGGCGACGTTCTCACAACCTGAAATGGGGCCTGTGTTCTGTGTTCTATCGTGTTGGCTCGTTCGTCCAGGTGTAGCAGGCCAGATTATACCCCGCCTCAAGTATACCCAGGGTATAAACTGGCCTAGCCCAGACTATGCCCCCGTATAAACTGGCCTAGCCCAGACTATACCCCTGGGTATTATCTGGCCTAGGCTCGTTTAACCCTCTCCTGCCCATTATAACCCCCCCCCCCCACTATGGAAGACCTTATCCTTCACGTTACTCTTTAATTTATGTGTTGTAATTGTTCTGAAGCACTCAGATAGATAGACAGACAGACGGATAGATAGATAGATAGATAGATAGATAGATAGATAGATAGATAGATAGATAGATAGATAGATAGATAGATAGATAGATAGATAGATAGATAGATAGGGTTAGGGTAAGGGTTAGTTTTTTTTTATTTATTTTTTTTACACGCAAGATAAAGGCTTTTAGCTGAGTTCACTCAGTTTTTTTTTTTTAACACGCAAGCAAAAGGCTGTTACCTGAGAGTTAGTCACGCAAACGGTCATGTACAACAAACCCATGAGTGAAATCTCTTTAGGTGGGGGTATATTCCGGGCGCGAGGGGTATGACCTAGCCTAGGCTGATCTATACCCAGGGGGTTAAACCCGCCTAGGCTACATTATACCCAGAGTATAAAGTAGCCAGGGGTATATTCCGGCCTGTTAAACCGGGTATTTGAAGGTATAAGTTGGCATCTTGGGCTGTTTGAGTTATATAGACCCTTTGTATTAGAGGCCGCCTTCAGCCGCTCTTTGAGCTGTACGTACGCTATGTCGGAATAATTTCAATTTGATTTCAATTTATTAATCATCATCACCATTCGCTCGATTTCTGCAGTCGTCGGGGGGACATCATGGCAGAAGACTCCTTACGCGTGTGGCCCCTTTGGGTTGCTGTCTGTCAAGGAAAGAAGTTCTATATTCTCTGAATATTATGTTGTCTTTGTATCCTGGATGAAAAACACTAACTAATTGTATAAATAAGCGTCATTGACAATTATAATTAAGCTTAGAGTACAAATGGATAATGGGTTTTCGTGTTGCTCATGCTGTTCTAAGTTCTATGTGTGTGTGTCTGTATGTACGTAGTGGGTCTGTGTGGTCACGTGACGTGTGTTTTACTCACACAGTAGTTCTTGAAAAAAAATAACTATTATCAATCGGAGAGGCTGACTATAGCTGTCGAAGGAGATGGTCGTGTGTCTGCAGTTGTTGTGTAGCTGAGAAGGAGCTACATCTTGAGAATAACCTGAGAAGAAATGGAGCTGTGAGGTAGTGAGAAGAAATGGAGCTGTGGGGTATTGAGTATAAGTAAGAGGAAAAGCAAAACGACAGTTAAGAAGAGAAATAGATGAAGGTGAAAGAAGAAGACGAGATAAGACAGCTAGAGAGTTAGAAGGTGGCGGTGAGGATCGAGAGAAGGAGGGCACTGGAAAGTGGATTGACGAGTTGAGAGAGCACAAGTGATAGTTCGAAGCCGTGGTCTGGCATGGCCATGCCCGTCCATGCTTTGATCCCCCACGCCCACCATCACCCCTCAGCGCTGTACGAGATCGTGCTTGTGTGGAAATATTTATGCGCTTCATAAATTTTCATTTTTCCATTCAGTGTCACAGGAAGTGTATTTTACAAAGCAAAGGAACACTTATCGGAACAGGTAGCGCCAGACACTAATGATTGATATCAGTAGTAGACTAAGTAAACCTTTAAGAATAAAAAGTCAGCTTAAAATAAACTATAAAAACTCAGTGTTCTCCCTAGCTGTAGGTATTCCACGCGGCGACGCTCATTACATAAGAGTCCAACGTTGACAGGATTGTCTCCAGTCCAAATGTTGTCACTAAATACTTGGGTCGCCTTAGCTGCAGCACAGGGGCATTGCACCTCGGGCGGATCCCCGATTGCGCAGCAGTAAAAAAATTAAAAAAACAACCTTGCTATTTTATTAAAAATAAATTAAAAAATAAAACAATATCTATCTATCTATCTATCTATCTCATGGAAGTGCAAACTATGGAAACACATCTCCTTCTTTCTATGACTAAGGGAGTTCGCAGCCAAGTCACATGGTTTTGCCCTTGTGTTCGATACTTCCGCTTGCACAAAGTCTTATATCCGCATCATGGAAGTACAAACCATGGACCTTGTTGAGGCATGTAGATACTTTTTCCTTTCTAAATTTCTATGTACTAACGAAGAAGAAAAGTGTAAGTACTAGATCTAATGTTCTTCATCGATTTTTGAAATGTGAAACCTGATGTTTTTGACTGTGCAAATAGCCGCTATCGGAGAGACCGCCATTGACGTTTCATTCACTCATTGTCACTTCTTCTTCTTCTTCTTCTTCGTAATACTGTGGATACCCCGTATTCGAGGAAAATGATTCCACAAGGTGCATGCTGGGTGTGTTCTTGTTACCGGCACTCACTCGTCTAGGACATGAGCGTCAGGATATTTAAAGTCCGTTATGATGGAATGTGTGCGACACAGACTAGACCTCGGTTTATACTCTCATCCAAAGAAGTAAGAAATGGGAGTAAAGTGTCTTTCCCAAGAACACGACACAATGCCCCGGCCTGGGCTCGAACCCGGGACCTTCAGATCCGCAAGCCAAAGCTCTACCATTAGGCCACCGTGCTTCCCTAGGCCAAAACTTGCGAGGCAAGGTAGAGATGTATGAGACGCCATTTGTAAATTAAATCATTATTGTCATTATATCTATAGAACATACATTTTACCTGTATAAAAGATATTGTATACTTATAAAATGAATTCTATGTCTATAAAATACATTCAATAGCAATACAAAACTTTTTATAGCTACAAACAACATTTTTATAACTACAGACTATACAAGAGAAATCATACGCGATCATCACGCCGTTTGTAAATATTATTCCGAAAAACTATTTTATCTCTAAACACTTCATTTTATCTCTAAACACTACATTTTATACATAAACAATTCATTTTATAGGTAAACAATTCATTTTATAACAACAAAGAGCTTTTATATCTATAAAATAAATGTTATAATATATACAATGCATTTTACCTGTAGAATGCATTCGGAGCATTATTTTACATTCGGCGCATGACATTAATTTTATACTGACTTTCGAATTGCTGATCCCAGGGAAGCAACTCCATCCTCGTGTAGACTACTTGTAAACTTCTAAGCGACTCAACATGGTAAAGACCATTAAAGTCTACTACAAAAAATGGCAAGGACCATACTAGTGTACTATATAAATTGGCGAGGACCATACTAGTGAAATGCTGATAAAACATCAGCGACATCATTGTCAGTCTCGACTGTTCCAATTATTTTTTGGTCGTCTTGAAAAACTATCGATAAGCACGAAGGCAAACCAGCTTCCATCGTAACTGTTACCTTGGAGATTGTTGACATCGCGGGAAGTCGATATAGGCCTAGAGGGAATTCCCTACACGCGCCGTAACTATCTAAATTTAGCTTATGCAACGTCACTTACACAGAGCCCAACGCATACGTGCAGGAGGGGGGGGGGGGGCCTTTTTTCGTTGAATTGGTTGAATGTACCTATTAACCAATCGTCCCCTATACGCTTAATGAGTCCGGGGACGTAAATTTTAATTAAAAAAACAACAACCAAAAAACAAAAAAAAAAACGTCAGCCATCTTTGCGCACCGCATAGCAACTTTGGGTCGCTTAGAACGTTACAAAATGAAAATAATCGAAGGGAGAGAAGCAGTTATAAAATGAGAAAGTTAGTATAAAATTATTGTAAGGCGCCAACTGGAAAATAATTGTCGCGAATGCATTCTACAGGTACAATTCATTGTACGTGTTATAAAATGTATTCTATAGATATATGTGCTCGTTGTTGCTATAAAATGAAGTGTTTACAGATACAAGGAAGTTTTATAGATCGTTTTTGCTATAAAATGACTTGTTTATAGATACAATGACTTGTTTATAGGTAAAATGAATTGGTTACTTATAAAATGTTTTGTTTATAGATAAAATGAATTGGTTACTTATAAAATGTTTTGTTTATAAATAAAATAGTTTTTTTGTGTTTAATATTTACAAACGGCGTGACGATTTTGTGTATGATCTCTTGTATATCGTAAAATGTAGTCTGTAGCTATAAAAATGTTGCTTTATAGCTATAAAAAGTGTTGTATTGCTATAGAATGTATTTTATAGGTATATAATTCATTTTATAATTATACCATATCTTTTATACAGGTAAAATGTATGTTCTATAGATATAATGACAATAACCATTTAATTTACAAATGGCGCTTCATAGAGATGTAGATTGTAGTCATTTCTTATCATGGACATTTTCATGATACATTTGTAACTTTAGTAGTGTATATATTTAATCTATCGTTGTTTTTTTTAACTTATTTCTTTTAGTTTACGGCGAAACAGCAGCAACTGCCCTGAGGGCGACGTTTGGCGGACATGTCAACAGGGTCAAAATATCACTATCAAAACATGTACGCCATTCAGCAACCGGAAGTGTGGAACACACATGTCCAAAAAAAGACGGGAAGCAGAGAACTTCCGGCCTTCTCGCCGAAAGCCGTGCATCCATATACTGAAGAATCCATGATCTATCTATCTATATACATCTCTCTGTCTCTGTCTCTGTCTCTCTCTCTCTCTCTCTCTCTCTCTCTGATTAACGAAGGCATGGTCAACATGATTAGAAGATGACACAGTTATCAATGCAGGCATTGTCAAAATGGGTGAAAAGGATATATTTGAGGTGGAGGTTATTTTTATTTTTAGTTATTGAATTATTTTTTTTTGGTGCTACGTCAAACACCATATTTGACGTGAGGGGATGCGCATACTCACACACACACATCCACACCCACACACGCACACACCCACATTCATACATAGATGCTGTACGTGTGTATCCGTTATTTTTTTGGTTCGGCATGCAGATGAACAAACGAACACATGAAAAATTGCAGTAATGTGCAAAAAAACAACACAATACGAGCAGTATATTTAGTATTCAAATGCAATGCAGTGTACATTGAAGTGCACTTTTACAGGGGCGCGCGCGCGGGCACAAACACAAACACACACACACACGTAAACTCACACACAAAGAAAATGTACAGAAATGTGCTCATAGAATTTAGTTAGTTAGTCATTGTTTATAGGGTCCAGCGGACTGCGAACAGCCGAATCAGGACCACAACTTGGTTGATAGAGGGCTCACCCCTAATCCGTATAAAAGATCTGCTGAAACAAACCTAATGGTAGCACTGAAGGTAAGCTTACTCCACCAGCCGGTCACTTTACAATAAATGCATCCCATGCAGGGGACGCTGAGGCTATACTCTAATTTATCGAACCCCCGTTTCCAAAAACAAAATAGAATACAAACATCATTATAAAATATCAACAAAAGACGTACATATAAAATGCCTACATTGTTTAATAATGCGGGGGGCGGGGGGGAGGGGGGGGGGGGGGGGGGGGGGATGTGGGGGGGGGGGGGGGGGGGGGGGGGGGGGGGGGAAAAAAATACCTAAAAAGCCCCAGTGACCATTTGGCAGAAAGCGTCCAATATCCCCAAGCTGACCCAACAGACCTCACACACAAATGAGGAGTTTTGGGAGAGTTTTCAAGAAAAAACGGTAGGTGACAGTCTAGCGAAGAAGATAGTATAGTAGATTGATAGAACAGAGGAAGAATAAGAAAGAATAAAAGAAAAAGACAGCGAGAGTGGGAATTTAAAGCACTAAATTTCCAGAAAGTGGGGATACTATTTATACAGGAACCCCTGACTTCCCCACGTGGGATGCACACAGAAGCATCTCTAAATAAACATCACTAACGGAAATAAACACATCTAACAGGAAAAATATACATTTATTTGTTTGATAGTGTGAAATACATTGCAATCTCATACACATCTTTATATATTTTTATTTAAGGAAACCCTTTTGCACAAAATATAAATAATACTTAACATTATTAGTAGTAGTTACCTAGCACTGTTTTCACATTAGCACAGCAGGGATGTAGACTTTTGTAGTATTTTATTTAGTTGTAATGTTACATAACTAAAACCTATCGTCACGTATCTGTAGATCAGCAAAATGTGTACTGCTTGAATTCGTATCAACAAATAGACAATAAATGCAGTGCAATTAAATGCAATAATTTTTATTGATATAGGAGAGAAAAAAAATTTACATTGAGAGTATAACAGGAACTGTCATATATATCCTAAATGTTACAAACGTT
>CM072511.1:19015818-19048318 GCA_036898135.1 Oncomelania hupensis
AGAAAAAGGTAAGAAAATTAGCATAATTGGAAATAGAGAGGGAGGGGGAGGGGGAGAGAGAGGAATTAGTAAATTTAAGGTGCAGGAGGAGAGGAATGGGGGAAATGGAGAGGGAACAACGACCAGTAAGTACGAGATTCCTATCCTATCCTATCCTGTCCCGTAACCCGGAGGTCGTAGGGGCACCACAGATGATCGTTTAACCAGCATACTCCATCTTTCTCTGTCCTCAGCAACCCTCATGGCTTCGCTCAGTGTCAAACCAGTCCATTCTCGAGTGTTGTCCTCACACCTCTTTTTCGGTCTCCCTCTTCGTCTACCTCCTTGCACTGTGCCTTGCAGAATAGTCTTTGCAAGGCCTGATGATCTGGTGACGTGGCCATACCATCGGAGTTTCCGTTTGTTCACCACTGTGAGCAGGTCATCGTGTTGTCCAATGGCTTGTGTGATGGTCTGTCGGACTTCGTCGTTGGTGATGTGCTGGGTATAGTAAATGCCCAGAAGTCTTCTGTAGCACCTCATCTCCATGCTTTGTATTCTTCGTTGGAGATCTGCTGTGAGGGTCCATAGGAAGATGGAGATGACAAGGGAGCGCAGCAGTCTTACTTTGGAATGTAGACTGATGGTCTTGTCTTTCCAAATGGAAAGTACGAGATTCATTGATGCAAATAAACTAAGAATCTAATTAATTGGCACACCGATGCCCCAGTTTCGAATCCAGTGTTGAGCAAGATAAATGTGGCAATTTGTCACTGCCCATTTGAATAGAACGATTGCTCTGATGGCTCAGTGTTGATTTAGGTCCTCACCCCCCTCTTCCCTTAAGAGGGTTTAACCGCTATCTCCGTGTGCCATAATTATCGCCAACAGTGGGTGTAGACGTTACACTTCAAAGTTCATTACAGCCATTATAAATCTAATTGTCAACGTAACTGTCGTCATCCCCATCTTAATCGTCATCATCATTATCATCGTCCTCATACTCATCATCATCGCCATCATCATCACCATCATCATTATCAACTTCATCATCATCATCATCAGCAGCTGCAGCGTCATCGTATAATGTATTACACATTATGTACATATGACACATCCATGCAATAACAAAGCAAAACGTGTGAAGATAAAACGATGAACCAACTTGTTATGTGCAGGAACACTCACTGTGCTAGAGTGATTTTGCATCTGCATGTTTCTTGTTAATAAGGTCTCGTATCGTAAAAAAAAAAAAAAAGTAAAACCCCAAAACAAATACATTATTTAAACAGTAAATATAAGTTTGATACTGAAGAAGGATTGGCGTTGCAAAATAAGGAGAATTACTGTAAGGGCCTTATCGCATCCAATAGATCTGTATAGCATAGCATCCAGATTTATATCCATCATTGGTATTTGGTGCAACAGCAAAAGGCGATGATGTGGTTAGGTAAGACGCTCACTCAAGCACAGTTTCGGTTTATTTAGTTGAAGGGAAACAATCCTTGGATTTATTTGCAAACAACATAAGGTTAAAGGGAAGAAACTCAGACAGTTTAAGGTCTGGTGAAAGATATAGTTCAGGTGAGGAACAAACTCGCAACGAATATTAGCGATAAAGAAGGACGAAGAGAGCGAAGTGAAACAAAAAACAAACAAACAAATCTTCACTAACTCTTAATTTAGTTGTTTTTAAAATATGAATCACTTCGGCAGGTAAGAAAGCAAGGAATAGAAAAGTCTTTCTTTGTATCTTTTTAAAAAATATTTTTTTCTCAATACTCAATCACATTGAAGTTAAATTAACAAATTAAAAAAAATGTCACGAGGTTTTAAAGCAGCAACCAAGTTAATTAGTTGAAGAAGGATGTCACAGTACAATTTCGTTTCCCCCTCCCAGCGGTCCTCTTCCTCTCTTCCCAGTCAAAAAAACGAGGTGCTGGTTTCAAAATCTAAGTAAACGTGTTTGGTTAGGTGAATGAAGAGCTTTAAATCAATCCCCATCTTCACCATTGTCTGCATCCATAGCCTTCTCATCCTACTTCTTTTCCTCCTTCTCCGCTTCCTCGACGAAATCTTCCTCTCTGTCGTCCTCTCCAAATTCCACGTCTTCCACCAACTACCTATCGTCCTCAGTGACGAATGGCGCGTCGATGACGTATTATTCACGTCAGGTTTAGTGACGTCGTCGTTTTCGTCAGGGTTAGCGACGTCAACGTTTTTCGTCGTCGGTGAGGACGTCATCGTCTCCGGTGACGGTGAAAACGTCAGCATTTCTGTTGTTTTTGTGGTTGTCGTTGGTGGTGATGACGTTGGCAGAGAGAGAAGATTAAGTGTTGTGGAAGAAGGCATCCGGGTTTTTGGGATCATGCCGACGTGGAGCGGGGATGATGGCTGCAGGTTTTGACAACAAGGTAACAGCTACCAACAATCATCCTCCGTACTCAATTATTGAATAAAAAGTAATATACTGTAGGCTACTTTATATTTGTAGCTACCCACTTGTCTTAGGAATCTATACTGAAATAGAGCCACCAGCAGGGTGTTTTTGAATGGAGCCGGGAGTAATAAAGAATAGCAGCAAATAGTCTACCTTATATTGACATAGGCAGTAAGAAGGAACTAAATTTAATAGCACATAGACTACCTTATATTCACACAGGCAGCAAGCGCTAATTTGCGAACAAAAAAGAGGACATTAATTAGGGTAAAAGACTTCACTGCTTGAGCAGCTCACACTACGCATTTTTAGACTACTAAGCCAGATCAACAAAGCCATGAGGGTTGCTGAGAACAGAGAAAGATGGAGTACGCTGGTTAAACGATCATCTGTGGTGCCCCAACGACCTTTGAGTTACAGGATTGGATTACATTACATTACATGATTATTGCTTTAGGTCCAGCGGACTCTTCCGAGCCAAATCAGGACCGGACAACCCCTGATCCGCATAAAAGATCTGCTGAAACAACCCTAGTGGTAAAACTGAAAGCTCTCCACCAGCCAGTCACTTTACAATAAAGACGTCCCACGCAGGGGACGCTGAGGCTATGCTCTAATTTATCGAACCCCTGTTTACAAAAACAAATTAGAATACAAACATCATTATAAATTATCAACAAAACACATACATATAAAATGCCTACATTGCTAAATAATAACATCATAGGAAGCCCCAGTGACCACCTGGCAGAAAGCGTCCAATATTCCCAAGATGATCCAACAGACCTTACACACAAATAAGGAGTCTTGTCCCGGAAGAGTTTTCAAGAAAAAAGGTAGGTGACTGGTCTAGCGAAGAAGAAGATAGTATAGCAGATTGATAGAACAGAGCAGGAATGAGAAAGAACAAATGAGAAAGACAGCGACAGTGGGAATTTAAAGCACTAAATTTCCAGAAAGTGGGGATACTATTTATACTGAAACCCCCGGCACCCCAACGGGGGAACGGGATTGGATAGGATAGGATAGGATATGATAGGAAGCCAGGTCAAGACACAAATCTCTATACCGAGCTAAGCAAAGCAGAACATCTACAGTAGCCTACTAATGAAAATAATGGGTCACCCATTTTAGAACTATGTAAATTAGATTATGTCGCGATCTACAGAGAAAAGTGGCAATAATAGAGGAATCCTTCTTTGTGAAAATGAATTACTGATGTCAAACGAATTGGCTGCTGGGGTTTTCTTTTTCTTAAAGAAAAACCTAACAGTAGCCCACAAACTCACCACCATGAAAATAAAATTGTGATTTTACTTGCTATAAAATATATAATTTACTTGCGACTAGAACTCACGTGCATTTCCTGTCTGCAGCGGTCTCTCTCTACGGTCGTTGGCTTCACCATCTCTGATTTCTTGCGGACTCTGATCGTCGCTACAGGGAGAAACCTGGCACATTTCTCGGTCTTTTGGAGCACGTGACCGGTCACATGTCCAAGATGGCTGCTGTTTCTCATCCAAACAGCGAACGTGTCGCGTTTTGACTCCAGTTCCGCACGTTACGGAACACTGTAGAGAAGAATGAATGTGCACGATAGGCACAGGGGAAAAGAAAACAACAAAAATTGCACATTTTAGATAAGAATAATGACCATAATTATTATGTCTATATCTGTCCGTCGAAAGTCATATTTGATTGAAATAAGCTTACCTCGAGGTTTAAGTTATTGACACTGGACGCGGACTTACCAGGCTAGATGTTCGATTTAAATTTACAAGATGATACTTGGAAGTAATAGCCTATCCATCGCCAAAAACATAATATTTATAATTTTTGGCCCATTTCCCATCTTTTTCACAACGAATGCAGATAAATTATTCGTTATTGCCTCTAGTTTCAAAGGACATAAGAACAGAGAAAATCAACGTGTGAATTCAAGAGAAACCAGGTCATACCTCACTCCACGCTGAAATGTAATTCTGGGCGCCGCATTCTGTGTTGTAGCACGCTTCTTCTGCCACGGGCTTGGTGTTTGATTGGCACTGGTCGTCTGCCATTGTGGTCAGCCTTCGGCCACCGTCCTCCCTCCTCATGCACACCACCTGCCGCGTCTTAACTCCACGACCACAGCTGTCGGAGCACTGAAAATGACGGGAAAAGGATGACTCAGAAATCCTCCCGCTAATTCTTTAGAACATTATTCAAGAAGAGAAACACTCAATGTTAAAACAGTCCACTGGAGTTGTGCGTTCTACAAACTGACATTCGATTATACCTCACTCCATTGCCCCGTGAACCAAGAGCTGCCGCATCCTGAGCTGTTTTCGCACCGCTTCCGGTTCCGTGGTTTGTGCTCACTGTTGCAGGCCGACTCAGCCACCCCCCGACCAGATCGGTCTGCGCATATCACGTGGCGTGAGGTATATCCGGTTCCGCAACTCGATGAGCACTGAAAACCAAACACAAGAAGATTGGCATACGACATTTAAAAGAACCAATTGTTTTAATCACAGGGTGGCGCAGTAATGAAGTGGGTTGGGAACACGCTAGCAAACTGTTTATGTTAAGCAACGTCGGGAAGGGTTAGTACTTGGACGGGTGACCGGCCTTGCTTGGAAGGCAACCACCAAACAACACACACACACACACCCACACCCACACACACACACACCCACACACACACACACACACACACACACACACATACACTGTACAAATTGAAACAAGCGCACGACACACCCACAGTTCACCCATCTGTGATTGGGTACCTGGATCTGTTTAGAACCGGGGAACGTAAAGCAGCGAGGAAGATGGGATAGGTACCGCCCTCATTAAGCTGGCCTAGCGAAAAGGGATGTCCTAAACGCTTCCCTCCCCAACGACCAAAAGCGTACAGAGACACCTTCACCTTTACCTTAATCATACAGATGTTGACAGGTCTTCTACGATATGTTTGAGAAGATTAGAATGATCTACCTGATCTGTGGTTGATGAAAGAGAAAGATATTTTGGTTTAATACCTTTAAATGAGATTTTTAAAGTATGCAATAGTCAACACCTGTTTCAATTTTTACCTGATGTTGGTTTGTTTTATCGCATTTAAATCATATCATCTTGTTTTGTATTCTTGGTTGGATTTTATTAGTTAGACTGATTTTATTTACATCTTTTATCATATTTAAATGTTAACAGTTTAGTCTGATTTTACTTAATTTTGTGTGGGCCTGATTCGGCTCTTGGCAGTCCTCTGGACCCTATAAGCACTGAATATCTTATCTTATCTTATCTTATCTAATATAATCTATCTTATCCATCCATCCACCTGGTCTGTTCAATTTCTCTACAAACACTCAAACAAATTAACAAACACAACAACAACAACAAAAACATCATGAAGGAGTTTTTAAAAATATGCCTTTCTTGCACTCCTTCTGATCCTCCTTCTTCTATAAACTGTCCATGCCATCATCGTCGTCATCATTTTATGATCATCGACGTCGTCGCCGTCGTAATTTCCAAGATCTCAGTGTAGGTTTGCACCCCGTACCCCTGCCCTCACCAAAACCTTCCAAATCTTATTTAGCCTTCTGCAGCTCCTCCTTCTTATCATCATTATCGTCGTCGTGGTCGTTCTCACCCTCCTTCCCTTTATCACTGGCTACCTATACCTTTAGATCATCACCTTTTCCTCTTCGTTAGTACATTCATCAGTAAAGCAATCAATCAACAATCCAATCGATCGCTGGGCCCTGTGGGCACTGATTATCTAATCTAATATTTTAAGATAATTTTATCTAAGATAAGTTTCTCTGGTCCTGATTTGGCTCGGAAGAGTCCGTTGGACCTAAAGCAATAATCATGTAATGTAATGTAAGGTCAATCAACCAATCTGTTTCTTTCTTACCTACTTTCGATCAATTGAATTCTAATAGTTTAATTTAGCGTCTTTTCACGACAATGTGATTTTAGACAACTGCAAACAAAGAAACAAACAAAAGAAACAAACAAAGAAACAAAAAAAAATCTCTTATAACAACTTAAATACATCTGTTCCAACAATGATAAGCTTACCCGCAACCACCTGTAACATCGAACTATGTAAGATGTCGCTAAGATCATCTTGTTCAGATAAAATAATCCTTTTTTTCCCATCACTCTTTTTTGTGTGATTGTTTTTGTACAGTGCTGTTAAAACAGTACACTGAAATAAGATAATTATGTTGTAAGAAAATAGTCCCGGCACATATTATATACAACTAATTTTTTTTAAATCAAACATTGTGTACAACATGAATTCAAGAGTAGTTTATATAATTATATACTAATCAGGCAATACCTTTGGAACAACTAACAATATTTTCTTTGGTCGTTGTCTTAAGCTCAAATAACGCACCAGGTCAGACCAGTGAGTGTGCAGCCATTGTGTGTTGCAGGGCTGAGTGTTGCAGCGTTCTTTGCTGGCGGGCTTGTCCTTAGGGCAGTAGGCAGCCGGGATTTGAACTCCTTGACCGTCCACACAATCCACTAGTCGCTCCTTCTCGCCGCCGCCACACTCCGAAGAACACTGTTGAGATAGGCTATATCGTTTGTAGTTGAACGAAACAGTGCAGCATTTTGTTTTTAAACCCACATCATTTTATTCAAAAAACAAATAAAAAATTACATTGAGTACATAAAGGGCACACAAAAGCTTAAATAATTGTTACTGGAGCTATTTTTGTTGTTGTACGTAATGCTGTTGTTGCGTAAAGTTGTTGTTCGTAATGCAATGGCATTTATAGAGCTGTCTTATGACCAGTCTTGGTTCGTGGAGATTCGCGAATCGTTTTTCGAGTTTCTCAGATTCCGAACCTAGGTTTCCGAACCTTTTTTTCCTAAAAGGTTCAGGAACCTAGGTTCGGGATCTGGAAAACACAAAAAAAAAAAAAAAAAAAAAAAGAAGGTTCGTGTACCTCTACGATCCTTTCAAATAACTTAGTAACACAGGTCATAAAGAAAATGACACCTATAGTTTTGACAATAATTATTTTCCAATCAAGTCATACGGTTTAGATGATGTCATAAACAGCAGCGTTGAGGCAAAAGAGTTAATGCTAATGCATATTCCTAGTAAGTGTAGGTTTATGATTAGATCAATCGACATTAGGCCTAATAGTACCCAGTATTACAGCTGAATTTCCGTCGGTGTTAGGAAAGGGAGACCAAAAAATTCAGTTAGTTCCGCCATATAAAGAAGTGGATAAATCTACTGGACAAAATGTATTTCTAGTTTGATGTTCTTCACTGACTAGTGAACGGCAAATTCCGTGGGGACAGTTAACGAGTATGCTTTCTAAATGCATATCAGTTAGAGGGCAAAAGCCTGACAATCTAAGATGCCATCTCTACTCTACTATACTATACTATACTATACTATACTATACTATACTATACTATACTATACTATACTATACTATACTATACTATACTATACTATACTATACTATACTATACTATACTATACTATACTATACTATACTATACTATATGAAAATGATCTTATTGTTAAACCGCGTAAATTGTTGTTGTTGTTGTTTTGTTCTTTTTCCCTTCAGAAATGCTGTACCTCTCCCCACTGTCCAGTCTTCCACTCAGCACAGGGGTCGTTGTTACACTGTTGGGCCACGGCAGGTTTCTCCTCGTCGCACTGTGAAGCAGACACACTGAGCTCCAGCGTAGCGGAGAAGCGCTGCTTGCACTCGATACGACGTGACTGCGTCCCTCCCCCACACGTCACGCTGCACGACGACCACTCCCCCGTCACCCATCTGCGCACAAGCAGAACCACACACGTCATAGCACACATATTGAAAACAGACTCACAACAAGCAAAGCCAATCTTCCTTTTCTTTCCCACTGGCGAACACATTCACGCACAAGATAGGTCACATTTAATCCTACATGACATTACTTCTCCAGAACTACTTTTCGAGAGAGTGTGCGCCGGCTTTCCAGATTCAGTGCTAAAGGCTTCAGCCAGTAGATTCAGTCATGATTGGCCATCGTTCCAAATTGTTTCCTTACAATCCTGTGTACATTAATGCTGTTTGTGCATAGTGCATACTTCTGTCGTCTTCAGTAGGCCTATCTGTACTTTGTGTTGTGACGTTTATGCGTTTGGAATTTCTCCTGCGTGAAGTATTTTCCAAATTACCTATACGTTACAACGGTGGGACGAAGGGTAGCGATGACCAGTCTCTTCAAAGGGGACACGTCATCAATTGCCAGCGTGTAGCCGAGTGTTTTACTTCTGCTCCCCACTCTTTCACGGAGCTGAAGGAACCGTTTATTATTAAGACTCGGTAAAATACCCCCACACCCCTTTGAAGGGCTTGAGAGCGTTAGGCGTGGTTTACTGGGAATTGCGCTATATAAAAAACCCTCTTCTTCTTCTTCATTATTATTATTATTATTATTATTATTATTATTATTATTATTATTATTATTATTATTATTATTATTATTATTGCCGTTGGATACTATGCCAGATCGTGGATACATGCGAAGAAATACTTAAAAGTTTCATTACTGCATTACTTTGCCACCCGTGCTGTTGTTATGATGATGATGATGATAATGATGATGATGATGATGATGATGATGATGATGATGATGATGATGATGATGATGATGATGAGGAGGAGGAGGAGGAGGAGGCGTACCCAGGTTGGCAGGGTTCATTGTTGCAAGAAACGCGCTGAACTCTGGGCTTGAGGGCGTTCTCACAGTTGTCCGGAGTGACCACTACTTGTGTCCCTGCGCTGGTCAGCACACACACGATCTTCGTCTCCTGCACACCTGCAGCCAAAGGCGTCATTCGTATTCGTAAAGGCGTCATTCGTCGTCGAATAACACATTTTATTGTTCACAAACATATGTGATATTTAATATGTGATATGTGTGGGAGTGGTTTTGTGTGTTGGTGTGTGGGTGCGTGCGTGCGTGCGTGCATGTGTGTGTGTCGGTGTTTCTGTGGACTTGTAGACACGGCGTTATTTGGACAAACTAGTGAACATCTACATACCTTGTTTTGACAGCCCTCGTTCTTTTGACGTCAAACTAGTGACCCGTTAGGGTTAAGGCTGTGTTAGGGTAAGGATTAGGGTTAGCGTTAATACACTTAAAAGTAGGCTTACTTTTTAAAAAAGTGAACGAAAAATATGACCAATTGTTAACACAACGTATGTGGCGTTTCATAAAATTCATAACAACGCGGTGTAAATAAGTAATTCAGTATAAAACACCGACCAGCCCAAGGAAAGCAAACACCAACAGGCTGTTTGTTGATGTTTACTTCCCTTGGGCTGGTCGGTGTTTTATACTGAGTTGTTTCCCTTCGCTGTTAAGGAACTGATCTCGTTTTAATAATTTGTTGTGCAATAGTTACTGTATTTCTGATATTGTATTTTTATGAATTTATTAATAACGAAGTTTGTTTTTATTCTTTTATTATGGCATACTTGTGTGATAGGGATGTATAAGGTGTATGTAGGTAAGAAAAACGAAACGAATCTCTCTAACAAAAATTTGAACTTTTAATATAAGTGTTAGTTTTTAAGTATTGTCGTTTATTTTGCATGGTTTAATCTATTTATTTGCGACAAAGATGGCTGTGCATAGTTCCTTTGATGGCAATAGCGATTCGTTGAATTGTTGAATTTATTTGAATTGAATCATTCAAGTAAGCGATGGTACGTTACTGACTAGGCTCACATCAACTGAAACGCAATGGTGGCGCACGCTTTCAATTTCAAACTCCTCAAGTCACCAGAGTGTACACGAAGGCTTGATAAATCATCATACAAAACAATGTAAAAGTGGTATTGAAGCAGCAGCAGTAGGTGAAACAGTTTCTGTACATGTGTTTTTATTCTCTGTTTAGTATGTTTTCTAAGAGATGTACCCCCGTTGGGGTGCCGGGAGTTTCAGTTATATAGTATCCCCACTTTCTGGAAATTTAGTGCTTTAAATTCCCACTGTCGCTGTCTTTCTCATTTGCTCTTTCTCATTCCTGCTCTGTTCTATCAATCTGCTATACTATCTTCTTCTTCGCTAGACCAGTCATCTACCTTTTTTCTTGAAAACTCTTCCGGGACAAGACTCCTTATTTGTGTATGAGGTCTGTTGGATCAGCTTGGGAATATTGGACGCTTTCTGCCAGGTGGTCACTAGGGCTTCCTATGATGTTATTATTTAGCAATGTAGGCATTTTATACGTATGTGTTTTGTTCATAATTTATAATGATGTTTGTATTCTATTTTGGTTTTGTAAACGGGGGTTCGATAAATTAGAGTACAGCCTCAGCGTCCCCTGCGTGGGATGTCTTTATTGTAAAGTGACTGGCTGGTGGAGAGCTTTCAGTTTTACCACTAGGGTTGTTTCAGCAGATCTTTTATGCGGATCAGGGGCTGTCCGGTCCTGATTTGGCTCGGAAGAGTCTGCTGGACCTAAAGCAATAATCATGTAATGTAATGTAATCTAAGAGATGTATTAATCCATATGGCAATATCTAATGAATTAGAAATAACAGTGAGAAGATAATGAATAAATATTGAAAACAATAAAGGGGCAATTATAGAGCCCTGAGGAATTCCCATGTCAATTCCTATAATAAGATGAATAAGCGTTTCCCACTCATTTTGGGAGCTGGTGAAGTATACGCTTGCGAAACATGTACCTACAGCAGACCTACAACGAAGAATACAAAGCATGGAGATGAGGTGCTACAGAAGACTTCTGGGCATTTCCTATTCCCATCCCATCACCAACGACGAAGTCCAACAGACCATCACACAAGCCATTGGATAACACGATGACACGCTCACAGTGGTGAAGAAACGGAAACTCCGATGGTATGGCCACGTCACCAGATCATCAGGCCTTGCAAAGACCATCCTGCAAGGCACGGTGCAAGGAGGCAGGAGAAGAGAGATTCAGAAAAAGGGGTGGAAGGACAACATTCGAGAATGGACTGGCTTGACATTGAGCGAAGCCATGAGGGTTGCTGAGGACAGAGAAAGATGGATTACATGTACGCTGGTTAAACGATCATCTGTAGTGCCCCAACAACTTGCGAGTTACGGGATAGGATAGGATAAGATGTAGTAGTGTAACCAAGTGGCGTAGCCTTGGTTAAGAGTTAAAAATGTTTGATCTTTTACTCTACACTCTACATCTAAAAGCTAACGTGTTAGATATTAGGAAAGAAAATATCTTCGATGCCAAGTTTACTAGAGATGGGAAAGATGTAGAGATGCAACGTTCACAGCATCCAGTTCACTGCATCTTGCGGGTAGGTGATACCTGACTAATGATACTGTGTGCTATGCAGGCAGAGTGGACATTGACGGCAGCAAGTCCGGCCCTATCAGTTGCCTTTCAGCGTTAAAAGATGAACAGCTAGTTAGAAGATTAACAGCTAACGTATGATAACAACCACCTGGCAATTTTACAGCATATCTGCTAGTACTGCTGGTTATGGAAGGTTTATGTTCTGGCAAATTTAAGATGACAGACTGATAGACCATAAAAACAATGTTGTTTCTATGTTCGCATTTAAACTTTAATTTTATATATTCGCTGCATAAACTTTAATATAGAAAGTTAATAACGATGATTCATGTCCATTCTCGGTATATGTGTGTGGTCTTGGGATGGTTTGTTTCCCGGTCTGTCAGAGCAGATAACAGAGGGATTTACGAACTAAGATAGCATTTGGAAAGTTTTGTTTTAACTTTGTATCAACGGGGGTTGTAGTGCCAGACTCGTTACCGATATCGGTCCAGGAGTTCGCGAGTTCAGTGGGCAGGGTCAAAGTTGGGCCCTAGAATTATATCTCCCTGTTAATGTCCAGACCTCCTCGGAAGAGGACGTCAACCACATGCAGGTAGTTATGCTTATCGTTTGTTTAAGTGCCCTATAGAAGGGATCAACTATTTAGTAGATATCTAAGTTATGACGCTAGGTTAGAGGCAGAGCTTAAAGGGACGTTAGGGGATAGAAGTCCCATCACGGATGGGTCTCAGAGTTTGATCGACAGGAAGGAGGAGGGAAGGACTAGTGTTAGGACCAACAGTACTGGTTTAGGACCGAACTGCCCCTGGGATGATGAGAATACGAACGGGTGTAGGTAAAGGACTCAAGAGCCCACCGCCGTGGCTCAAGTGGTAGAGCGTTCGCCTGGCACACAGATGACCCAGGCTCGAATCCCGTGGTTGGCGATATAAAATGTGGCCATTTTCACTGTCCATTTTAGCAGTATGATTGCTCTGGTGGTTCAGTGTTGATTCAGGTCCCTACCCCTCTTTCTCTGGGATGGCTATCCCCGTCTACCATATCGCCAATGGGGGGTATAGACGTTAAACCTCAATGTTCGTTCGTTCGGATTCAAGAGAGATAGAAAGAGGGAGAGATAGAGAGGGATAGAGGGACAGAGAGAGAAGGACTTGTAGAAAAATTCTAGAGGTAGACGAGACCAGGACTGTCCCGAGAGAAAACGTGTAGTTCAGTTAGAGTTAGTTAGAACGGGAAGTAGACTATATGGAAGTAGGAGCTAGTGTAGGACAATGTCATAGTCAGAATGTAGAGAGTTTGTGAACTGTTAAGAGTTAAAGATTATTTGTGAAGATTGTAAACTGGAGCTGGTCCTGATTTGGCTCGGAAGAGTCCGCTGGACCTAAAGCAATAACTATGAAATGTAATGTAATGTAAATTGGAGTAGTCAAGAGTATTTCTGCGTTTGCTTTGGACAATAATCTTTAGATGCGTTGACCTGTTCAGTAAAGTTGCTACAACCCACGTCTTCCAGCCTGCGTGTTTTATTTACGTTTGTGAATATTTTTGTAAATTTATGTTAATATTTTTGTAAATTACGTTTTGTGACTCCGGACAATGGTCAAAGAAAGATATAACCTTATTAAGCCACAATCACCAACCGGACACCATTACAGTAGTAACCGGTATTGAAGTAGTAGTAGTGGTAGTAGTAGTAATAATAGTAGTAGCTGTAGTTGTATGTAAGCGGTATTGAAGTAGTAGTAGTATGTTAGCGGTCGTAGTATGTAAGCGGTAGTAGTAGTAATAGTAGTAGTAGTAGTAGAATAACTTGCTACAGCTGTTGTTGTTGTTGCTGCTGCTCCTGATGTTGATGATGATCTGCTAATAATGATGACAATGACAACAACTAAGGCGACGATGATGATGATGATGAGGAGGAGGAGGAGGAAGAGGAGGAGGAGGATAGACAAGCTTGCGCTTACATTAACCAAAACGCTCACCTCCTCCGCATGTTAAAGAACACTCGCTGAATCCCGAGATGGTCCACTCATACTCTCTGCCTCCTCCTCCAGTACCGATGGACAGGGCTGGGCGGCGTTCCGCTGGACGTTCAAATGTCTGCAGATGGTTGCTGGACTCCACCTCCGCGGTACGGGAAAAGGTCCGGTCAATCAAACTGCCCCTTCCTGCAGAATTGGCCAAAGCTTGGTAGCCCCTGGAGTTGTCAACGCTTGGGTAGGGGTTCGCTCTTCCTCTGCCTGTTGAACACATTATCATTATAGATTAATACCATGGATTCTTCAATAATGTGTAAGCTTACTTCCGCGATTATGACATAAAATGATGTATCTCCCCTATATTTTCTAATCCTCATTCAGTTCAATGCATGGACTAGTGAGTGCTGCTTGTAATCTGCTTCACTTTTCCTCAAGACAAGTTTACAAGACTCCGCAAGCACAAGGACTTATCTATAGTAGACTATAGTTGTTGTTTTATGCAGTATGATGTACAGTATCATTTTATATTATTATGCATTATTATGCATTATCATCATCATCATCATCATCATCATCATCATCATCATCATCATCATCATCATCATCATCATCATCATCATCATCATCATCATCATTAAGGACTTACCTATAGTAGGCTCACCCATTGCACCAAGGTACCAGCGCACTCAAGATACACCTCTAATCTTCGCTGCGTAGCGTGAACAAGATATATCGTAATATCGCCAAGATAATAACTTGAGTCCGCTATGAGCGGACGAGGCTACCTGCGAAATCACGGAAAAAGCGCAATTTCACTGTAAATATATACAGAATGTTGCTCTACAACATTCCGCTCTTTCCGTCTCAAAAACCCAATTGCCTTATTGGATTCTTAAATTGCATGAAACCAAGTGAGGACACTATCCGGCGTCAACAAACGGTTCAAAAACATTCTCAAACGGTTCGTAAAAGACAGTTGACCTAGAAACTAATACAGTTTGACCTAATACGTCCCCTAGAGGAGACGAAACTTACATTTTTCTATTTTCATGAGTTCACTGCAGTCAAACTGCGCTTTTCCCGTGATTTCGCAAGTAGCCTAGTCCGCTGATAGCGGACTCAAGTTATTATCTTGGCGATATTACGATATATCCTGTTCACGCTACTCACCGGTACTTTCAACTGTATCTTGAAAGCGCTGGTAGCCATGCGCATTACCTCAGTAGGCTATAGTTGTTTTATGCAGTATGATGTATCATTTTATATTATTATGCATTATTATCATCATCCTCATCATCATCACTATGTGTCAGTATTATTCCTTGCCTATAAATGCCCTGTTGGCCATCGTCAGTCTCTGGAAGCTCTTTTAGTGTTTATTTATTTATTTATTTATTTATTTATTTATTTATTTATTTATTTATGTCACGTGGGGTTTATGGGCTCTGCACAATGGAATTATGGACCCTCACGTTTATTCGGTGGGAACTGCTAGTAAGTCACCCTATGAATTACTTTAATAAATTTATTTGTTCAGCTCGTTCTGTGTTAAGGTTGGGGTACAGAAATAGATAGAAAAATGGTAAGAGATTACTGTCACACTAGCTTTCACACGGCTATGAATCATATGTAGTCCAGCCACTTGATAACAGTTAAAATCACACATTTATTTCTTCTACTCTATACAAGGTTCTCTAAGTACTAATCTAACTTAAAAAGTCTCAGTTACTGCTAATAGTTCGATCGCTGATAGTCTAGGCAGCTGTTTTTCTTCCTCGGGCACTTGCTATTATATCTCATGTAGATTTGGACTACTGTGGTCCGTTTTACAGTTTCTGAAGAGTTGGACTACTGTGGTCCTGTATTGATCAGTTTAAGTGCACCTTCGTTGATTACACTTAACTTTCTGATGGTGCGGTCGAAGTCCTTCTGTGAGGTAGTGTCACGTCCCCCGAGCGGGTTCAGTGACGTCAGCTCATAAAGCGAGTGAAAAGAATAAACTCAAACAAAATAAACTAACACAAAATGCCAGAGTACAAACACACACTCTTTTATTCAACAATCAACAAGTAAACACAGGACAAATGGGAACTAACCTTCCCTCAACCCCTAAACAGACCCCCGTCCCAATACTAACTAACAATTACCTCCCCTTGCAACAAACCCCAAATAGAACTAAACAACAACAGTTTCTTTACAAAGTGTATACAGAAAATCAAAATCAACAAATCAATTCAAAATGCAAGTCTTCAAATAATAAGCGATGGCGTTGAATCATGAACTATTAGCTAGACAAAGCTGTGGCACAGAAGTAATGTCTCAATGTTCTTGTCAAGTAGCTCAGAGAGCTAACAGTCTCTTTCACAAAGTGGATGATTCTTCTAACTAAATGGATATGTTTTTAGGTGCGTGTAATGTGAGTCTGTGTGTGCATGAATTAGGTATGAAAACCTCCTGGAGGTGCGTTGCCTCGATACAAGGCAAAACCTGCGGCAGTGTAAGAAATCACCACCACACTACTCTGTCGTAGAGGCAAAGGTACATCCCAGGCTGGCTAGGACCCAGTCAGCGGCAACAACATCAACATCAGTACAGCACAACAGGCACATCAAAGGCAACCGCGTGGGAATAATGCGTAGAAATAAACACGTAGATGTAATAATCATCATCATCTCATCAGCCCACACCTGTTGACATATACATAGTCTTAACAATATGCCCACCAAACAATAAACACTATATAATATAACATAACACGCCGTCCTCCGTCCGCCATCTTGACCTGCATAGCTATGAATATCATAATAATAATATAAGATACTATACACAGATTTCAATAATGTAAATCACCCTTTGATGCTAAATAATTCGCATCTTCTTTACAAACCAATGTTTATATAAATATACATAATTATCGCAACCACACTACCATCTCACAGTCCTGATTCATTCCACCCCCCTTCATCATCACCGTCACCCCCAACAATTATAGCACATCACGATTACCTCCCTTCATCCACACTGTAAACATGCTTCCTTCATAATCATCACTTCATCCCTCTTCAGTATACTACATTCTATCGCTCTTTCCATACATACACCCTCACTCTCTCTCTCCCTCTCTATATTCCCCATCGTCGCCTTTGACCCACTTCCATAACAACAACAGCAACGACATTTTCCCCATCACATATACAATAAGAAAATCATAGGAAAATCAACAAAATTCATTACACATCCTAAAATACATCCCCTTCCCCACACTCATTACCACTCATACACGTACGCAGTGCTCGGAGCGCGCCACTAGAGAATTGAACGACAGGGTTTGCTTACCTTACAGGCCTCGGCTCGTGACGCCCTTTACCCCCAACACCACAACACGACACAACACTGTCACAACATTGGCACAACACAATGGATTAGTCTTTTGAGAGTCTCTTTCTCTTGCTCTTGCACGTTATTTCACTGTCCAAATAACATTTATTCTGAGGATGAGGACACCTTAGCTCTGCTACAGACACTAAGTCTTGGTGGGTGTTCAATCGAGAACCACACGCACCTTAAGTATGGAACTCTACACTCACTGGCGAATGGCAGTTACCATCTTCCTTTGAATTCTACACATCCTTATCCCGACGAGGGCATAAGACCTTGGGTGGCTATAAAACAATACACACACCCTTCCAACAGTACCCTACACTACGATGACCTCTGTCACAGGGCTGCTGTCTCGTTAGAATTCCTTCCTCACGCAATAGCATCTCAAACCACTCTGCCCTTCAAAATCTGCGCCGGCCACAAGCAAAACAGTCGAGCTCTCGTCAGTATGCACGTTCTTTATTACGCGTACCCCTATTCGAAATTGGCCGACTCCCTGTCTTCTTCGAATCGCACGGACTTTACGAAACTGCACTTTCATACGCAAAAGTAAATCGGTCACGCTATTCTATGTACAACAGATATACGGAGAAGTGTAACTTCGTAAAAAGTGTATCTCTCCCTACCATCTGAAAACTCGTGTCGTCACACAACCCCCCCCCAGTTCTTAACACCTTGAAGAACCTTAACTACGACGCGAATTTCTCACTACCCCCTATGCTACCTACTGAGCGTTTCTGCTGAGGAAATCTGCTGGAACGTTGTCCTTCCCAGAAATGTGCTCCACAGACATTGAGAAAGGTTGCAGCTGAAGTGCCCATCTCATCAGTCGGCTGTTGGTGTTCTTCACTTGCTGTAGGTACTGCAGTGGCATATGGTCAGTCTGCACTACGAAAGTACGTCCGTACAGGTATTGACTGAATTTCTGCACACCCCACACCAACGCTAGACACTCCCTCTCAATGGTCGAATAGTTCCTCTCGGGTTTCGACAGTTTCTTGCTTGCACACGCAATAGGCTGTAATCCCTGTCCCCTGTCCTGGCTCAAAATGGCCCCTACTCCGTCCTCCGACGCATCTGTCTGTAGCACAAACGGTAGGGTGAAGTCCGGCAGACAGCACACAGGGTCAGAACACAGCTTCTCCTTCAGTGTGCAAAATGCAGCTTCGCATGCTTCGTTCCATTGTACCGCCCCTGGCTTGCCTCCCTTGGTCAGATCGTGTAGTGGTGAAGCAATCGCTGAAAAGTTGGGTACGAACCGCCTGTAGTATCCGGCTAAACCCAAAAATGAGCGCACTTGCCGCTTGGTCGTTGGTCGTGGTGCATCTCGGATTCTCTCCATCTTTGACACCTCAGGACGAATTTCTCCCTGTCCAACCACGTGCCCAAGATACTCTACTCTTCGGAAACCCAGGTAACACTTTGATGGTTTGGCGGATAGCTGCACCTCACGCAACCTAAGGAAAAGACGTGCCAAGCATTCCAGGTGTCTCCGCTTGGTAATGGTGGCTACCAACAAGTCGTCAACAAAATTGTCGATCTCCGACATTCCCAGGGGTGCTAATAACTTCCGCATCATGCGAGAAAAGACTGCTCCCGCCGTCTTCAGCCCAAATGGCATTACGGTCCACTGAAATTGTCCCTCTGGCGTTGTAAATGCCGTCTTCGCTTTATCTCCCTTGTTCATAGGCACTTGCCAGTAACCTTTGGTCAAGTCGATCTTGGTGAGATACTTGGCCCCTGACAGTTTGGAAAACAAGTAGTCGATGTTCGGCAATGGTTCCGCATCGAATACGACGTGCTTGTTTAACTTCCGGAAATCAACGCAGAAACGCATCGTGCCCTCCTTCTTCTTTACTAATACGATGGGCGAGCTGTATGGCGAACTGGCCCTCTCAATGACGCCCATCGCTAGCATCGCTTCCACTTCCTTCTTGATGGTCTCGTGATGCGAATGGGGAAGTGGGTACTGCCGCGTCCTCACTGGAATGTCGCTGTCCACACGTATTTCGCACACGTCCAGTGTAGTGCGTAACGGCAAGTCGGTTAGGACATCCTCAAACTGCCACACCAGCTCCTGCAATTCTTCCCGTATTTCTGGGCAGTTGTCGTCCATCTTCACGTCGCGGGGTGTCTCTGATGCTGTCAAGGTGATTACGGGAATATCCCCAAACACCGGCATAGTTTCCTCCTCCTCTACCCCCTCGTCGTCTACGACGATCGTAGCCACCGTCGCTCTGGTATGAAATTTCTTCAGGAGATTGGCGTGGTATAGTTTACTTTTCCCACGCATCCTGATCCGGTAGTCGCACTCTCCCACACGTTCGATCACCTCGTACGGTCCTCGCCATGCTAGCTGCAACTTGTTGTGTTTTTCTGGTAACAGCAGCAACACTTGATCCCCCGCGTTGAACAAACGCCGTTTCGCCTTCTTATCGAAGTGCCGCTTCTGCTTGGCTGACGCGGTTCTGAGGTTTCCTTGTGCCAACTTACAGGTTTCCTCGATGCGATTACGCAAATCCACCACGTACTGGCTACTCAATTTCACCTCCTCCTCTTGTATTTCCTTGGTCCAGAGGTCTCGCAATACAGCCATCGGTCCCCGCACGGTCTTTCCATATAGGAGCTCGAAGGGAGAGAACCCTGTAGACTCCTGTGCTACTTCACGGTATGCAAATAGTAGCGCTGGAATGTAGCGGTCCCACGCTGTAGGTTGTTCTGTGGCTAACTTCTTGAGCATGGACACTAGCGTCCCGTTGAATCGCTCAACCAGACCGTTGCACTGTGGATGATACGGCGTGGTGGCTTTCCCATGGATCGACAGTAGTCTGTTCATCTCCCGCATGACTTCAGACATGAATTGCGTCCCCTGATCTGTCAAAATTTCCCTAGGAACGCCCACCCTCGACCAAATCTCCCACAGCGCTTCTGCCACCCTCTCTGCCTCTATGCCCTTGAGCGGTACAGCCTCGGGATAGCGTGTGGCATAGTCTACTACCACTAGGATGTACATGTTACCCCGATCTGACTTGGGTTTGATGGGTCCCACAATGTCTACCGCCACCCTCTGAAATGGCTCGTCCACCAGCGGAAGTTGCTGTAGTGGTACCTTCCTCACCCGTCCCCTCGGTACTACCTTCTGACATTCAGGACAACTGGCGCAATACCTCCGTACTTCGGCACACATTCCCGGCCAATAGAATGTCCCCCAGATCCGCTCCCTGGTACGTTTCCCTCCCAAATGCCCAGCCATGGGTGGATCGTGAGCCAACTGAAGGATCCCCCCCCCCTCAACTGTTTCGGGACTACCAGTTGCGTGACCTGGCTACCTCTCTTCGTGTGTACCCGGTACAACACCCCCTTCTTCTTGCGAAACTCAGCTGACGCCCTACCTGACGCTATCGCCCCACCACTCTGTGCCAACGTTCTCGCCTTCGCGAGCGTCTCGTCGGCCTCTTGCATCCTGATCAACTCTGGGGTGCTAACAGAGATCTGGGATGGTTCGACCACTGCTAAGGGTACCTCCCTCTTCTTCTCGGCCTTCACCTGCGCCCGAGTCTGCACTGCTGCAGCCATCGCGCACTCACCTCCGAACAAGGAAACAGGACTCTTTTCCCCGCTATCAAACGTTACCCAGTTACCCAGGATGATATCGGGCCCGTCCTCGAAAACCACCAACTCTACTCTTCCCCTGACCAGCGCACAATCCAACTCCACCCAAGCTGTAGGTAGCAGACCCACGTTCGATCGATTCGCCAAGCAAATCTCGACAGTCCGACCCGTCAAATCAGCTGGTTTGACTAACCTGCTCGCGACTGCCCCTATCTCCGCCCCCGTATCTCTCAATACTCGAACGTCCTGCCCGTTCGCCCTACCTTGGCCCCATGGATCATAAGGTTTGATTGCACACACGCTAGCCCGAGGTGCGGTCTCCGTGGAAATAGTCCGTCCCACTGTAACCTGGCCTACTGTCTGAGGTTTGACCTTGCAGTCCCTGACCACATGCTTCTCCGACCCACATCGGTAGCAACGGCGTACCCCACTACCCCCTTCCGTCCTCCCTACCTTCTGACCCTGTCCTCCTCGGTTGCTAGGTTGCTGAGGAGTCTCCGGTCGTCTGGGAAAACTGCGTCTCTGACTGGGTAGTACGGGTGCCGGTGCTGATGCTGCCCGCTTGGCATCTACCACACGCTGCGCCAACTCTGCTGCGGCATGGCTAGTCTCAGGTAGATTCTCCCTCACGTAAATCTCTAGCTCGGTAGTCATGATGGAGAAAAGTTGCTCACCAATGAAAGTGTCTAGTACCTGCCCTACGTCGGTGATGTCTTTGCCGGCGAGCGAAAACCACTTCTTCACTAACGACCCTAGTCTTACTACTAGCTGAGGAAACGTCTCTGCAGCTTCCTTCTTGGCCTCTCGAAACTGCCTACGATAGTAGTCGGCGTCCTTCCTGAAGCGTTTCAACAGCGCATTCCTCACAATGTCGAAATCCTGGGCTTGCTCAGGCGTTAGACGAAGGTACGTATCTCGGGCTTCCCCTTGTAACAAAGGCGCTAGCCTAACCGCCCATACCTCCCTCCTCCAACCCTGAATCTCTGCCACCCGTTCGAACATCTGGAGGTAGGCCTCCACATCCTCCCTCTCCTCCAAGGGTTTCAACTTGACTGAGTATGCTGCCCCTCTATCTCTAGCCCTATTCTCCCTCTGATCAGCTCGGTCTTCATCTCTGGCTCTACGTTCCTCCTCTAGCCTCATCTCAAACATCCTCCTTTCCTCTTCCTTAGCCTCTCTCTCTTCTCGCTTCTCATCTTCTATCCTCTGTTCCAACCGACGTTGGTCTGCCTCCCTCTGACGCTGTTCTGCTTGTCTAGCTTCTCTTTCCGCGTCCAGTCTGGCCTCTAATCTAGCCTCCAACCGCCGTCGATCTTCTTCTCTTTCTCTCTTCTCTTCCTCCCGTTCCCTCCGTTCTTCTTCCCTTCTCTCTTCCTCCCGTTCCCTTCTCAACTCACTAACTACATAGTGTGCCAACGCTCCATCTCGGAAACCCAGGCTTTCTCCAACCTGCCTAAGCCTCTCACTATCGCTGAGCGCGACCTCGACTTTGCTCTGTGAACCGGGCGATTTGGCATACATCTTAGGCATAGTGGTCTGAGTACTCACTGCGTAAGGTTCCTCCAACAACCCTGTCACAGAGCCGTCATCACGGAAGTCCTGCTCCTCCTGCTCGGCCTCCTCCTTACGAGTCCTAGCGTCGCGGCGCATCGCGGCTCGAGCCTCCCGCGTAGCCATGTCGGAAAAGAAGGGAAGAACAGATGTTAGTATACACAAAACAAATAACACCTAACTGATACAAACACCTAACAGAATGAATACGCAACACAACAGTCACAGGAGCCGAGGAATCGTTCACCGTCGTACCCCTGAAGGCGAGCAAGGGAACCCTGCAATCCAATTCCCCGTTAATGCTGCACTCCGAGTGTGTTCCCTAGTGCAATACACCCACACTCCCGCCAACCGCCCGCTGCGTACCCTTTCACACAACAACTCAAACACACAACATACACCTCTGGCAATACCCTAACAAAATAAATGAGTTTATCCCACTTCTGACACCAAAAATGTCACGTCCCCCGAGCGGGTTCAGTGACGTCAGCTCATAAAGCGAGTGAAAAGAATAAACTCAAACAAAATAAACTAACACAAAATGCCAGAGTACAAACACACACTCTTTTATTCGACAATCAACAAGTAAACACAGGACAAATGGGAACTAACCTTCCCTCAACCCCTAAACAGACCCCCGTCCCAATACTAACTAACAATTACCTCCCCTTGCAACAAACCCCAAATAGAACTAAACAACAACAGTTTCTTTACAAAGTGTATACAGAAAATCAAAATCAACAAATCAATTCAAAATGCAAGTCTTCAAATAATAAGCGATGGCGTTGAATCATGAACTATTAGCTAGACAAAGCTGTGGCACAGAAGTAATGTCTCAATGTTCTTGTCAAGTAGCTCAGAGAGCTAACAGTCTCTTTCACAAAGTGGATGATTCTTCTAACTAAATGGATATGTTTTTAGGTGCGTGTAATGTGAGTCTGTGTGTGCATGAATTAGGTATGAAAACCTCCTGGAGGTGCGTTGCCTCGATACAAGGCAAAACCTGCGGCAGTGTAAGAAATCACCACCACACTACTCTGTCGTAGAGGCAAAGGTACATCCCAGGCTGGCTAGGACCCAGTCAGCGGCAACAACATCAACATCAGTACAGCACAACAGGCACATCAAAGGCAACCGCGTGGGAATAATGCGTAGAAATAAACACGTAGATGTAATAATCATCATCATCTCATCAGCCCACACCTGTTGACATATACATAGTCTTAACAATATGCCCACCAAACAATAAACACTATATAATATAACATAACACGCCGTCCTCCGTCCGCCATCTTGACCTGCATAGCTATGAATATCATAATAATAATATAAGATACTATACACAGATTTCAATAATGTAAATCACCCTTTGATGCTAAATAATTCGCATCTTCTTTACAAACCAATGTTTATATAAATATACATAATTATCGCAACCACACTACCATCTCACAGTCCTGATTCATTCCACCCCCCTTCATCATCACCGTCACCCCCAACAATTATAGCACATCACGATTACCTCCCTTCATCCACACTGTAAACATGCTTCCTTCATAATCATCACTTCATCCCTCTTCAGTATACTACATTCTATCGCTCTTTCCATACATACACCCTCACTCTCTCTCTCCCTCTCTATATTCCCCATCGTCGCCTTTGACCCACTTCCATAACAACAACAGCAACGACATTTTCCCCATCACATATACAATAAGAAAATCATAGGAAAATCAACAAAATTCATTACACATCCTAAAATACATCCCCTTCCCCACACTCATTACCACTCATACACGTACGCAGTGCTCGGAGCGCGCCACTAGAGAATTGAACGACAGGGTTTGCTTACCTTACAGGCCTCGGCTCGTGACGCCCTTTACCCCCAACACCACAACACGACACAACACTGTCACAACATTGGCACAACACAATGGATTAGTCTTTTGAGAGTCTCTTTCTCTTGCTCTTGCACGTTATTTCACTGTCCAAATAACATTTATTCTGAGGATGAGGACACCTTAGCTCTGCTACAGACACTAAGTCTTGGTGGGTGTTCAATCGAGGACCACACGCACCTTAAGTATGGAACTCTACACTCACTGGCGAATGGCAGTTACCATCTTCCTTTGAATTCTACACATCCTTATCCCGACGAGGGCATAAGACCTTGGGTGGCTATAAAACAATACACACACCCTTCCAACAGTACCCTACACTACGATGACCTCTGTCACAGGGCTGCTGTCTCGTTAGAATTCCTTCCTCACGCAATAGCATCTCAAACCACTCTGCCCTTCAAAATCTGCGCCGGCCACAAGCAAAACAGTCGAGCTCTCGTCAGTATGCACGTTCTTTATTACGCGTACCCCTATTCGAAATTGGCCGACTCCCTGTCTTCTTCGAATCGCACGGACTTTACGAAACTGCACTTTCATACGCAAAAGTAAATCGGTCACGCTATTCTATGTACAACAGATATACGGAGAAGTGTAACTTCGTAAAAAGTGTATCTCTCCCTACCATCTGAAAACTCGTGTCGTCACAGGTAGCTTCTGGTCCACCTGTGTAGTTGTGTAGTTGGGTTCCCTTGCCACGCTGTGGGGTCTGACAGGGTGTTTTTCAAGGTAGCTCTTTCCGACTTGTGCGGTAGAGTCTCCTCAACCAACTAGTCGTTTCTGTGGAGTGGGGCACACAGGATAGCTCGGGATAGCTCGGGATAGCTCGCCTGCTCGTCTGTAATATAAGAGACGAAATTCTGCACAACCCTGAATAATCGGTTTGTGCAGAGCGTCTCACTGAAAGCCAAAGTAGCCCTCAGTGATAGCTCCACATCTCTATACATAAGCGACGAACATTCTGCTACTTCCGGGTTCCACTGGAATCTCACTCTAAATTCCTATACATACATAAATATCAATCGTGTCTAACTATACACATACAGAATTAATAATAATATAAACATTCAGTGGTACAGCCACTGGTCTGCAAACATACATATAAGTTAAACAACAGTGGTTCCGTACGGGATACAACATGGCGGCGCAACCGGTCGTGTTTCGCCTCGTGGTAGGCTCTTCCACGTGGTACGGCAAATTCGGATTAACAATTCACATTTATGCATAGCAAATTCTTCAAACATAATTTCAACAATAATATAAATATATCACGATGAAACAGAAGGGTGTTCATTTACCTGTTTGACAAGTTCAGGCCCGTGATGACTTGATAGAACTCTAAGATTCTAAAGTCCTGCTTCCTGGTCTATGAGTGAAGAGATTTCTCTATCTATCTATGTAGATGTTCACTCTTCCTCGTCTCACACACGACTGATTCAAACTGTGTTAGGCTCTGACACAGTCAAACTGCTCTACCCGCTAAGCTGAGCTCTCATTGGTTAAAACCGGTCAGATTCAAAGCTCAAGTGCTGACTCACTGCGTGGTGTGTGGCTAGCTCGCTGTGTGTGGCCTTTAATTGCTGCTGTGTAATCTACTGACTCTCTACTGTTACAAAGACTACACATGGCTAAATATTCATAAGCAGAGTTAAAACTAGCCAGTTCATGACAGGCTCCCTCAACTGAAAAAAGGCGATGACTACTGGATTCGACCTTTTTCTACTACAGAGCCTAGTTTAACACTGCACTATCCTAGAGTCCTATTTACAAACTAAGTAAGTTGCTCTACCTGAGCTGCAATGCTATGCCAGGTAGCTATGGACACTAGTGACAGGGTATTACTGGGCGGGGACGAATTCTGGTGCTGTGGCCCTTAGTTGTGTTGGGTGGGCGACAGCTGCTGTGTCCTCCACGAGATGGCGACTGAGGTAGTCGGCTCCGTGGTTCTCTTTGCCGGGGATGTACTCGATTTGGAATGAGTACGCCTGAAGGGTGAGTGCCCATCTCATCAGGCGAGAGTTCAAGGATTTGGAGGCTGCCAGGAACGATAGTGGTTGGTGGTCCACCTGAACTGTGAAGTGGGTCCCATACAGGTAGAGTTGGAACTTCTGTATGGCCCAGACTAGTCCAAGGCATTCTTTCTCCGACGTGGCGTAGTGGGTCTCGGCGGGTCTCAATTTCCTGCTGGCGTAGGCGACAGGGAATAACGTCTCTGCATTCTTGGGGTCACGCTGTAGCAGTACTGCTCCGAGGCCTAAGTCGCTTGCGTCGGTGCAAAGAACGAATGGCTGAGTCAAATCGGGTAGGTGGAGTACTGGCGCCGACGTCATTCTGTCCTTGAGTGTTTGGAATGCTGTCTCGCATTCCGCTGTCCAAACTACTTTGTCCGGGGCGATTTTCCGGGTTCCATTTGTCAGTGGCACGGCGATGCTGTTGTAGTTGGGGATGAACTTCTGGTAGAAGCCGCAGAGTCCTAGAAACGACTGTACTTCCTTCTTTGTCTTGGGCCTAGGAGCGTCGAGTAGGCGTTTCACTGTCTTTTCTACCGGTCGCAGGCTTCCTTGACTGATGGTGTGTCCCAGAAATTCTAGTTCTGTGAATCCGATCTGACATTTGGTGGGTCTTGCCGTCAATCCCGTGTCTCTGAGGCGTGCGAGTAGTTGTTGTAGGAGCGTGACATGTTCCTCCCACGTAGGTGTTGCGATGAGGATGTCGTCCATAAACGAGTGTAGGTGCTCGCTGCTCAGGGGTGCCAGGAGTTTCCGCATCATGGCGCTGAAGATGCTGGGTGCGTTGTGGAGTCCGAATGGAAGTACATTGAATTCGAAGTGTCCTTCCATAGTGCTGAACGCTAGGTACTTTCGGACTTTTGGATGTACTGGTATCTGGTAGTATCCTTTGCTGAGGTCGATGCGTGAGAAGTACTTCGCTCGCTGTAGCTTGACAAATAGGTCGGTCTGGTCCGGGAGTGGCTCTGGCTGGAACTGCGTTACCGCATTCAGGAGTCTGAAGTCGATGCACAGTCGATGCTCTCCGTTGGGTTTTCGCAACAATACCGTGCCTGCGCTGTAGGGTGAGGTAGACTCTGAGATGATTCCGGCTGCCAGTAAGGTGTCTATCTCTTCCTTGATGGCTCGCTGCTGCGACAGTGGCATCGGGTAGAGCTTCTGGCGGACGGGTGTTGGGTCGGTCACCGTTAAGGTTACTTCGACGAGGTCTGTCCTCCCTGGTCGGTCTGTTAGCACAGTCTGATGTTGTCGAATGACCTGTAGTACTTGCTGTTGCTGTTTAGCGGCTAGGTCTCCGTTGAGTATCACGTCTTTGTAGTTTTCCTTGGAGTGCAGGGGGTACTCTACTGCATTGGTCTCCATGCTTTCTCCTTCTTCCGCAATGGCGATGGCTAACAAGTTGTGAGTGCTGGGGGGCGCTGGTCGGTCCGTGTACTTCTTGAGGAGATTAATGTGGTGGTATCGGGCTCTCCCGTTCACCTCTACTTGGTAGACTGTCTTGGATTTCTTGGCAGTCACCCGGTACGGTCCTCTCCAAGCGATGTCCAGCTTGTTGGTTCCACTTGGAAGTAAGAGTAGCACTTGATCGCCGACTTGCAGTTCTCTGTCCTTCGCGTGGCGGTTGTAGTACTTCGCCTGACGGGCTCTTGCCTTCTTCAGTGCTTCACCAGCTTTCTTCCACGTTGCTTTGAGGGTTTCCTGCAGGTCTGCGACGTACTTGGTGGCACCTCTTGGTGTGTCGTCTATCTTGGCTTCCGTCCAACTTCTGCGTAGGGCTTCTAGTGGTCCTGCTAGAGGTCTGCCGAATAGCAATGTTGACGGGGTGTAGCCTGTGGCAGCATGGGGCGTTTCTCTATATGCGAACAGTGCCGCATTCACGTAGGTGTCCCACGCTTCTGGATTGTCGTCGGCGACTTTCCTGAGTATGGTGAGAAGGGTTCCGTTCAGTCTTTCTACTTGTCCGTTGCTGGCTGGGTGGTATGGTGGTGTGCGAATGTGATGAACTTGTATCAACTCGAACACGTCTTGCATCAGGCGGCCGGTGAACTGAGATCCGTTGTCCGTTCTAATGCTGTCCGGGAATCCGACTCTGGTAAAGATGGCGATGAGTGCATCTGCAATCTTCTTGGTGTCGATCGCTGGCAACGGGACTGCTTCGCACCACATCGTACATGCGTCGACGAGTGTGAGTAGAAATCTGTTCCGCTTCTTGGTCATGGGCAGTGGTCCTACTATGTCTACTGAGACTTGCTGGAATGGCACGCCGACTACTACCGATGGTCCTAAGGTAACTGGTACGGTGTGATGTCGCGGGGAATATCGTTGACATTGGTGGCAAGATTTCACGTAGCGCTTGACATCCTCCGTGATTCCTGGCCAATAGTAGTGTGCGCTGATTCTCTGCACTGTGGCTCCAATTCCCATGTGTCCGCTGAGTGGCATGCTGTGGCCTAGTTCTAGTACTTGGGCTCGAAGGGTGGCTGGTAGTACTAGTTGGGTGTGATCTCCATCTCCTTGTCGATGTAGAACTCCCTCTTCCATGTAGAAGTCTCCCTTGTGCGGGGGTGTGTGCGCCTTGGGTAGCTTCTGGAAGCACTTCGCTATCGAGGTGTCTTCTTTCTGTGCTGTTTTGATCTCTTCGAGTCCTGGATTCGGAGCGAACTCGGGCTGGGGTGGTTGGGTTTTAGCTTGGGCCCTGGTTTGCACTGCAGCTATCTCTACAGTTTTAGGGGGCGTGCCTAAGAACACATACCTACAACCTAGCACTAGATCATACAGGGGTTTCTGTAAAACAGCTGCTTGGATTCGTCCTGTGACGTACCTACTCTCTACTTCTATCCATGCTATTGGGCAAGTAGTCGTCGGTTTCGTCAAGTCTGCTCCTTGTAAGTCGACTGTCTTGTCTGTCAAGTCCGCGCGCGATACAAGAGATTCGCTAACTATCGCGTCGTATGATAGACCTGTGTCATACAGACAGTTCGCTTCTTTTCCGTTGACCTTGACCGTGTCTGTCACCGATGGGTGATCTCCGATCGTGTGTGGCTTGTTACCGCTACTTTGAGTTAGAACTCTGTGCGCTGGCCGGCTTTCGCGCTCTTCCCTACGTTGTGCGGCCAACTTGAAACATTCTGCGGTGGAGTGATTGTTTCTGTTGCAGAACGAGCAATATCGTCTCTGTTCTGCAGGACCTCTTTTCCCGAATTCCGTGTTGGGTCCTTTATTTTGCCCAGGTCTGGGGTTATTCGGCTTATTCGCGGTGCGCTCTTCCCGGTTAGGGCTTCGTTTCTGTGCCTCTTTCCCGTTAGGCTTTAGGTCTCGCCTGAAGCTCTTGGCTTCTCCGTGGGCGGCCACGTACCTATCTGCGACCTTGACCAGATCTTCCAGTCTTTCCGCGCCCTGCTCTACTGAGAATGTTCTCAGCTCGGGGGTCATGGTTTCCCGTAGCTGTTCCCATACTAACAGTTCTGTCAGTCCATCATACGTCTTAGCCGTGGCTGACTGGCTAATCCACTTATCCAACGTTGTGGACAACCGATCCGCGAACTGCGCATAGCTCTCTCCTTTCACTCTCCGATTGGTGCGGAATTTTTGCCGATAGCATTCTCCTGTCAGTTCGAATCCCGTTAGGAGTGCCTCTTTTACTTTGTGATAGTCAGTCACTCTGTCAGTCGGTAGCTTACTGTAGATGTCATAAGCCTTTCCTCTAAGCCCTTGACTAAGCTTGAAAGACCAATGAGTGGGATCTAGTTTGTACTCTGTCGCTAGACGCTCAAACCTAGTCAGATAGAGATCTAGACCTTCTTCTCTCTCATTGAATGTTCCCAGTGGAAATGACATTCCTTGTACCGGGTTGGATGCTACCTCTAGCTGATCTGAGTGGGGAGGGGTTGAGGAAGAACTTGAAGCTCCTGATCCTAATCTTCTTAGCTCTAACTCATGCTGTCTGTCTTTTTCCTTTTCTGCCCTCTCATACTCCCATCTCCTACTTTCTGCTTCTCTCTCTGCTGCTACTGCTGCCTTCTTCTGTTCTCTTTCTGCCTCTAGCTCTAATTTCCTCTGCTCTCTTGCTGCTTCTAACTCTGCTTTCTTTTGCTCTGCTTCTAATGATAATTTCTTTTGCTCTGCTTCTAATTCTGCTTTCTTCTGTTCTGCTTCTAAAGCTAGTTTCTTCTGTTCTCTCTCTGCTGCTCTCTCTGCCTTAGCCTCCTGTTTCTCTACCTCTGCATTTATATACGCAATTAGGTCTGCCCCTGCTAAGTGTAAAGCTTCTCCTAGTTCCTTGAAACGCAATCTCAAGGCCACTGGGTCCGACATTGTCAAAAGTGTCTATGAACAACCTCTGAATCACGTGGAATACCAAAACACTAGCAATATTGCAAGTCAATAACAACAATGCAAAGACCATAAAATTCGCAATCAATAATAGAATAAAACAAGAGTCAAATGGCATACAACAGTTACTTAAGCAAAACCTGCAAAAGAACAATGCAACATACAGACACAAAAAGAATTGAAGCAAAAAAAGTTTTTAAGTAAAGAATAGTGCACCACAACTGATCAGTCTCTGTTACCACTATTCTAAGTTATTCTACTACTACTACTGTTATCTAATTTTATTGTACTTAGGTCCGGTTATACCCAATTCCTATTATACACAGATCCTGGCAGGCTCGCCAATTAAAGTGTCACGTGGGGTTTATGGGCTCTGCACAATGGAATTATGGACCCTCACGTTTATTCGGTGGGAACTGCTAGTAAGTCACCCTATGAATTACTTTAATAAATTTATTTGTTCAGCTCGTTCTGTGTTAAGGTTGGGGTACAGAAATAGATAGAAAAATGGTAAGAGATTACTGTCACACTAGCTTTCACACGGCTATGAATCATATGTAGTCCAGCCACTTGATAACAGTTAAAATCACACATTTATTTCTTCTACTCTATACAAGGTTCTCTAAGTACTAATCTAACTTAAAAAGTCTCAGTTACTGCTAATAGTTCGATCGCTGATAGTCTAGGCAGCTGTTTTTCTTCCTCGGGCACTTGCTATTATATCTCATGTAGATTTGGACTACTGTGGTCCGTTTTACAGTTTCTGAAGAGTTGGACTACTGTGGTCCTGTATTGATCAGTTTAAGTGCACCTTCGTTGATTACACTTAACTTTCTGATGGTGCGGTCGAAGTCCTTCTGTGAGGTAGCTTCTGGTCCACCTGTGTAGTTGTGTAGTTGGGTTCCCTTGCCACGCTGTGGGGTCTGACAGGGTGTTTTTCAAGGTAGCTCTTTCCGACTTGTGCGGTAGAGTCTCCTCAACCAACTAGTCGTTTCTGTGGAGTGGGGCACACAGGATAGCTCGGGATAGCTCGGGATAGCTCGCCTGCTCGTCTGTAATATAAGAGACGAAATTCTGCACAACCCTGAATAATCGGTTTGTGCAGAGCGTCTCACTGAAAGCCAAAGTAGCCCTCAGTGATAGCTCCACATCTCTATACATAAGCAACGAACATTCTGCTACTTCCGGGTTCCACTGGAATCTCACTCTAAATTCCTATACATACATAAATATCAATCGTGTCTAACTATACACATACAGAATTAATAATAATATAAACATTCAGTGGTACAGCCACTGGTCTGCAAACATACATATAAGTTAAACAACAGTGGTTCCGTACGGGATACAACATGGCGGCGCAACCGGTCGTGTTTCGCCTCGTGGTAGGCTCTTCCACGTGGTACGGCAAATTCGGATTAACAATTCACATTTATGCATAGCAAATTCTTCAAACATAATTTCAACAATAATATAAATATATCACGATGAAACAGAAGGGTGTTCATTTACCTGTTTGACAAGTTCAGGCCCGTGATGACTTGATAGAACTCTAAGATTCTAAAGTCCTGCTTCCTGGTCTATGAGTGAAGAGATTTCTCTATCTATCTATGTAGATGTTCACTCTTCCTCGTCTCACACATGACTGATTCAAACTGTGTTAGGCTCTGACACAGTCAAACTGCTCTACCCGCTAAGCTGAGCTCTCATTGGTTAAAACCGGTCAGATTCAAAGCTCAAGTGCTGACTCACTGCGTGGTGTGTGGCTAGCTCGCTGTGTGTGGCCTTTAATTGCTGCTGTGTAATCTACTGACTCTCTACTGTTACAAAGACTACACATGGCTAAATATTCATAAGCAGAGTTAAAACTAGCCAGTTCATGACAATTTATTTATTTATTTATTTAACAGCTCTTATATAGCGCTTTTTCCAGCTCAAGAGCTGCTCAAGGCGATGGCCGATGCAGGATCTAAATCAAGCGC
>CM072511.1:19053318-19153318 GCA_036898135.1 Oncomelania hupensis
ATGCATAGTGTCATACATAAAGCATACACGGGCGCGGCGAAGGTGAGCATACAGGTTTACACAAGTCACTGAGATGCAGTCATGGGAGCATGGGACGGGGGGAGGGGGGGAGGAATGTCTATGTGTATGCAAGTGGGAAAAGATGAGTTTTTAGGCCTGTGCGGAAAGAGTCAGGGGAGGGAGAGTGACGAAGACTGGCAGGGAGAGAGTTCCAGACCAGGGGAGCAGCAAAGAGAAAAAAGAGCGTTCACCAAAGGATTTAGTGTTAACTCTAGGGGTGGAAAGAATGGAGGTGTCTGCTGAGGAGCGGAGTGTTCTGGATGGTGTGTATATCACAGTATCACAGTCAATTAATAAAACATCATCATCATCATCATCATCATCATCATCATCATCATCATCATCATCATCATCATCATCATCATCGTCATCATCGTCATCATCATTATCATCCTCATCATCAATTCACAAACATGTACCAAAGCGTCATTAGTACCACAACACACGTTCTAAGGCACCCATCAGCAAGTAGATGCTCACGGGAAATAACTTTCTCTTTACCTGGCATGGCTTACAGTTGTGAGGGTAAAGTTCTCAGTTAAACTTGTTATGTTACCTTTAGCGTTCAAAGGATTAAGCTTACTTTGAGTAATCCTTTGTATCAAAAGATAATGTTACAAGTTCTGTTACACATTCAGACGCCTCTAACACCATCCATGTTCGTTAGTGCATCAAATGAATGACAATCAAATAATATGGCACCTTTGTTTCTCAGGATTGACCGGTCTGTGCGGCTTTTCTTGCGTACCCTGATCTGCCGCTGCATTTCGGCTTCCGCTGTCGTACGGCTTTGTTTCTGAAACGATCAGATTTCGTGTTGTTTAATGTTATATAATTTAAAAGAAGTTAGTGGCAGTATAATTTTTGGTTACAAAATCTTGTGTTTGAATGAACAAGTGGGCGACTCTTGGTATCTGCAGCGGGGCTATCCTAGTTCTTACCATCCTCCTAGGTTGAAATGAAAATGGTAGTGGATACTGGTATATTGTAACACTCCTTTATTTTGGTATTTCTGATTTACCCGTCTTCGCTGGTGAGGGGATGTTGCTGAGCTGCTGTGGAGCCACCTCGTGGAAAGGTTGGAAAGGAACCTCCCTGGGCAGAATGAAGGAGTAGGCGATCCCAGGGTTTTTCCCGTAATACAGAAGCTGACAAAGAAAAAAGGGGCACAACGTAAAAAAAAATGGTTGTTATGAGAAGAAGAGGAAGAAGAAGATGAAGAACAAGAACAAGAAGAACAAGAAGAAGAAGAAAAATAGGAGGATGGGAGGTAGGAGGGGGTGGGGGGAGGAGGAGGAAATTAAAAAAGAAAATATGTTAAAGTAGGGTGTATGAGGAGCTTTTCCTTTATTTAATAAATTTTTTAACATTTATTCTATTCATTCATAGATTTAGTTAGTTTTACGTCTAAGTTTAATTGCGATTGTACAGACAATACAATACAATACAATACAATACAATACAATACAATACAATACAACTTTATTTCTCTCACACGGAGGAAGTACAATGACGGTAGCACATAAGTATTTACAAATGCAACATGTACACGGGGGAAAAATCCATCCTACAACACACCAACATGAAAAGAAACAATAAATATAGTTGTAGAAATAGAAGTAAAACACTTAACAAAATCACACTCAACACTTCTGCATCATATCACAGATCTCAATTGCACTGAGATTAATATTTCTAAAAAAGGATACACGCAAGTAAATAAAAATACAGAATATTATCTTCTTTCTCACTGTCTACACTTACCCCCTTCCCCTTCTTCTCCCCCGCACCCGTCATCCTCCCACCCCGCGCTCCCCGCACACATTCGCACTCAAACACACACGTACACGCACGCAGCCATGTCGTCATCTTAGGAGTAGCCCCGAGCATCCACTGACCTGTACGACCACCTGTCTGCCGGTGGGACCAGGGGAGGTGATGCACTCGCCTGGACAATAGATCCCGCCCCTGTGATAGGTGAACTCTGTGTCCACGCCAGGATAACTACCCGTTGACCCCACTGACCACTCGCTGTTCATGATGTTGTCTCCCCTGTCCGTCTTCACCGCTAGAGGAGGAAAAGGTATACAAAAAAAGCAGCAAATATTAAGGTTATTGCGTTATTTTCAAACGTTTGCGCGCGATGCTGTTAAAGACAATGACACGAGAACATTATGGTAACGTATAGTGTTGGTGTTGACCATGGTGACGATAAGACGATCGAGCACACATTTGCGGAGGATGTGTAAGGACAGCGGTAATTACAGGAAGATAATGGTGATGGTGATGGCAGAAATCATCTGATGATGATGATAACGAGGAGGAGGTGGAGTAGGAAGAGAATGGCGACGACGACGACGATGATAATATTGAAGATGATGATGATGATAATGATAATGATGATGATGATGATGATGATGATGATGATGCGTGCATACAATACAATACAATACAATACAATACAATACAATACAATATAACTTTATTGTCTGATGTTCATCACATACATAAATTTGTCTTTGGCTCGTCGTCCGCAAGAAGCATGCAATATATCCATTTTATATACACAACCAACAAAGGCACATTCATTTCTAATGGCACAACAGCAACCTTAAATTCCAATCAAATACAGACATTCACAATCCAAACCCCACTTCAATAATAACTAATGCAACAAGTTCAGTTGCTCCCTGCTGAATTTTGATTTTAATTGCGAACAGACCTATCAGAAGAACAAGCATGACGTACTCAAAGCTATCTCTGCAGCCAAAGTACGCTACTATAACAATAAGACAGAAACTTCTTCTTCCTCCAAAGAACTGTTTTCCATTATGAACGAACTTCTGGGGAACACCCACACTTCTCCTTTTCCATAAAAAATTCCACTACCAGAACTGTCCTCTTTCTTTTTGAGACTACTTTACTTCAAAAATCGCAACCATTCGCAAAATTCTCGACGACACTCACTGTCAGCCTTGTCCTCCTGATCCACATTTCACTGGCGTACCATTTCTCTCTTTTCAATCTGTCTCTGAGCCTGAGGTTGCTGAGATCCTCAGCACCATGTCGATCAGTACTTGCGAGCTTGATCCCATCCCTACCTCCCTTTTCAAAGTCTGTATCACCGACCCCATTCCTGCCATCACGAACATAGTCAATTCCTCTTTGCAATCCGGTTCTGTTCCCTCCTGTTTCAAGTCCGCCATCCTGCGTCCACTACTGAAGAAATCAAACCTCGACCCAGAAGACTTGAAAAACTACCGCCCTGTCTCTAATCTTCCTTTCCTATCCAAACTTCTTGAGAAGGTGGTCCTGAAACAGCTCAACCATCATCTGTCTTCCAACAACTTGTTCTGCCCGTTCCAGTCTGCCTAGCGTCCTGCCCATTCCACTGAATCATCTCTTCAGCCTTTAATCGGATTTATTTCAGATTTATTTTCTGAGTGTTGCATATTGTTGCGTGGGCATATTGTGTACAGCTTCTAAGGGTCTCAGATTAGGTAAGGGAGGTAATTGTTTGTTAATTGTTGGGGTTGTGGGTCCGGATAAGGGTGAGGGTGGTTTAGATTTTCCATTCTCCTGTGTGTTTGTTGTTGAATAAAAGAGTGTCAATGTTCATCTGGCATTTGTGTTAGTCTAGTTTGTTTAGTTTGAGTTCGAGTCCTTCACTCGCTGTTTTGAGCTGAAGATCACTGAACCCACTCGGGTGACGTGACAAACACCAACAAGAACAAGAACAACAAGAAGAGCAACAACACGAAGAACAACAAGCTGTTGTTGTTGATGAAGATGAAGTTGATGATGTTGATGATGATGCAGCACTGCAATGTTTTGTAGGCAAATCTTCACGGGTGTTTTATGTTGCTTCAAAGTATCGCGAAGCGCCGTAGCGTATTGGGCCATCATTATAAGGGTGGTGTGTTTTCTTTCCATTGCTATTCCAGCGTCGAAGCATGCATACTTTTCTGCACCACTATGTTTCAAAAAGGTTGGCATGAGTCAGCTAAGTTGTTTAGTGCGACAACGATAAAACCTTAGTACTGGACAAGTGTTTCGCGAAGGAAATGGATTTAAAAAAAAAAGAAACGGGGAAAGAGGGTGTGTGTGTGTGTGGGGGGGGGGAACGACTAACCGGATGAAAAATGGAGGACAGAAAGGAGAAGACTTAAGAAAGACGAGAGGGAACAGCAGATCAACAGATAGTCAAATAAAATAAATGGAGTCAGGAGAAGAAGAAGAAGATTGCAGACAGCAAAACGGAGAAGGCAGAGAAGAGGATTTAAAAATAGAGAATTGAATGGACGTTGACGTTTAACGTCCAAATCCACCTTTGGCGACGCGGCAGACGGGGAAAACCAACCCAAGGAAGAAGGGGTAGAGCTAGAGACCAACATCAACACTGAACAACCAGAGCAATCTTTTCTTTTTAAATCTTGCCCACCGCGAGATTCGAACCTGGGTCATCGGTGTCCCAGCAAACGCTCTACCAATGAGCTATGGCGGTAGGCTGAAACTGAGAGACATATAAAATGAGTGAAGGAGGTCGAGGGAAGGGGAGAGAGAGGCAGAGAGGGAGGGAGACAGTGAGAGAGACAGAGAGACAAAGAGGGAGACAGAGAGAGACAGGCAGGCACAGAGAGAGATAGAAAGAGAGAGAGAGACAGACAGAGACAGACTGACAGGGAGACAGAGAGAGCAAAACTGACAGACAAACAGGGAGACAGACAGACAGAAAGAGAGACAGACAGACAGACAGGGAGACAGAAAGACAGAAAGACAGACAGACAGGGAGATAGAGAGAGACAAACAGAAAGAGAGGGAGACAGAGAGAGAGACGGACAGACAGAAATGGAGACAGAGACAGACAGAGAGGGAGGCAGAGACAAACAGCCGGACAGAGAGGGATACAGAGACATACAGAAAGAAAGAAAGTTAGACAGAGAGTTAGACAGAGAGAAAGACAGACAGGCACAGAGAGAGAGAGAGCGAGAGAGAGAGAGAGAGAGAGAGAGAGAGAGAGAGAGAGAGAGAGAGAGAGAGAGAGAGAGAGAGAGGAGATCATTCGAACAAAAAAGAATGGACAAATGTGTAATACTTTAATAGTTTATTTACGTCTCAAAACAATCGTGAGGAGGAGGAGAAGAAAAAGAACAACAATAAGATGAAAAAACAAAAACAAAAAGAAGAAGGTCGCCAGTTGGAAATTTTATAAAATTTTTATCTATTTCCTGCTGAACGGTTTAATAATGAAGTTTCCTACTAACTTCGTGTGTGAGTGCGAGAAATTGTGAGGATGCAAAGGCCTATGCATGAGTCTAACATCACAGTGCAAACAGACAATAAATACATTGCTGAACTGAACTGAACTTAAGAAGAAGAAGGAGAAAAAAAAAAGAAGAAGAAGAAGAAGAAGAAGAAGAAGAAGAAGAAGAATACGCAAATTTGAAGGAGCCAAATATCTTCGTCTTAATCCCTGAGTGTCCTATATGCCATTGTGTCTGGGGACTTTCAATCAAGAGACGGCTGATTAGCCTCTGACTATCCGTCCACTTCCTTCACGGAACACCGGTCAGCAACAATAGGTTACAAAACTAGGTTAGCTTCAGCCGTTTCATACAGCCTTGGAGAGCCTGTCTGTAAAGCCTACTCCCTTTTCGGAAGAGCGAATAGCTGGGCATCGAAAGCACAGCTACGCTGCTCGCTCCTGTTGGTCAAACATTCAACACAACATAGACTATTATAGGCTATACAAGACACCAAACAATAAGATATATATTTTAACTCCTGAGAATATAAAGCCAAGATTGAAATCTTCGCACGCTCGCACGCATTCATTCCATCGCAGGGACTTTAAAGATCCTGACTCTTATGTCCTAAAAGGGAAGAGTGCCAGTTACACAATCACACTGAAACCCGCCTCTGTAAAACATGACTCAGAAGACAATCTCAGAGATCAGAAAAATCTAACAAGAAACACAGATAATATATAAGGCACGGTGAAAAGGTCCCTGTTAATACTCATAAAGAGTTTTTCCTATCCTATCCTATCATATCCCGGAACCCAAAGGTCGTTGGGGCACCACAGATAATTGTTTAACCAGCGTACTCCATCTTTCTCTGTTCTCAGCAACCCTCATGGCTTCGTTCAGTGTCAAACCAGTCCATTCTCGAATGTTGTCCTCCCATCTCTTTTTCTGTCTCCATCTTCTTCTGCCTCCTTGCACCGTGCCTTGCAGGATGGTTTTTGTTCTGGTGACGTGGCCATACTATCGGAGTTTCCGTTTCTTCACCACAGTGAGCAGGTCATCATGTTGTCCAATGGCTTGTGTGATGGTCTGTCGGACTTCGTCATTGTTGATGTGCTGGGTATAGGAAATGCCCATAAGCCTTCTGTAGCACCTCATCTCCATGCTTGGTATTCTTCGTTGTAGATCCCCTGTGAGGGTCCATGTTTCGCAAGCGTATAGGAAGATGGAGATGACAAGGAAGCGCAGCAGCTTTACCTTCGAATGTAGACAGATGGTCCTGTCTTTCCAAATGGGCTTCAGCCTTGCCAGGGCACAAGTTGTTTGTGCGATCCTGGAGAGGACTTCCTGTCGGAACCCATTGTCTAATACAATGGCTCCTAAATATTTGAAGCTATGCACTGTGTTGAGGGATTGGCCTTGGACCTTGATGTCCACGTTGATGCCGTTGGTGTTGTTGGTCATAATTTTGGTCTTCTCTGCACTTATTTCCATTCCATAGGTTCTGGAAATGGTGTCAAGCCTCTGTACCAGCTGTTCAAGTTCTTGTTCCTCTCCAGCCAATCCATCATTGTCATCCGCAAAGCGGAGGTTGGAGATTGCTCTACTCACTATGCTGACTGTGCCTTCGTGATCTGCAAGGGCGTCTGACATGAGGCGCTCTAAGATGTTAAAGAGTGTTGGAAATAGTAGTAGCACGCAGTAATTGGTCTCGGCTGCTCAGTATTCCAAGGTAAGGCTGCTGCGCTCCCTTGTCATCTCCACCTTCCTATACGCTTGCGAAACATGGACCCTCATAGCAGATCTACAACGAAGAATACAAAGTATGGAGATAAGGTGCTACAGAAGACTTCTGGGCATTTCCTATACACAGCACATCACCAATGGCGAAGTCCGACAGACCATCACACAAGCCATTGGACAACATAATGACACGCTCACAGTGGTGAAGAAATGGAAACTCCGATAATTTGGCCACGTCACCAGAGCACCAGGCCTTGCAAAGACCATCCTGCAAGGCACGGTGCAAGGAGGCAGAAGAATAGGGAGACAGAAAAAGAGGTGGGAGGACAACATTCGAGAATGGACTGGCTTGATACTGTGCGAAGCCATAAGGGTTGCTGAGGACAAAGAAAGGTGGAGTACGCTGGTTAAACGATCAACTGTGGTGCCCCAACAACCTTCGAGTTACGGGATAGGATAAGATAGGATAGGCTCAGAATCAATGTGACTCAAACGAAAGAAATCTAGATACTTACACAGAATATCTGAGACGCAATAATTTTGCTATTATTTCAAGTAAACGTTTGTAGCAGGTCTCTGCTGCTCGATCAGTGCGGAAATGACTCAGCACAGGAACCGCCCACTCCCAGCTGGCACAATGCAGGGAAAGAGAGAAAAAAAAAACAACCTCATCACTGATAACGCACGACTAAGCACGCAGCACTTTCCTTTCCCCCCTTTATGTTGTCTTCCCAGTTTCTATTTTGCCTTCTCCATCCAACCTAATGTGCCCTCACAAAATGCCAAGGAACCCTTAACTCTTTGAACCCGGTGTTACGATTGAGGTGCGCACCATAATGATGAATGTTATGTTTAGGCACAAAGCGTGTGTTACACTCGTTTGATGTTAGTGTTTTTCTATCAGTAGTTGATTCAGCCCCAATGCTGAAGTACTGATGAGTGTAGCCCAGACCCGTTTATCCACGCAACCCGTTCAAACAGCCACAAGGCACGAAGTCGTATAAAGTTTTCAAACTTTATTCGGCGTTCATCAACAACTGCATACAATTGCCTTTTCACTCTCCTCTTTTTACTTTCCACACACTATCAGCAACACTATCTATCTTTTGAAACAGTGCGGCACTTATATAGTCTCTTCATACTCCAGAACAATTTAGAACACGGCAGAATGACGCACTACAACCAATCAAATGAAACTTCGTCATCACTGACTTACGTCATACCACATTATTTTCCGTCCCAGAATGTTCTCAAATATCCCGAAACTTCGATCGATAGTAAACAAGCAGATCTAGAGAATTCTCCAACAATATCGACTAACGAAAATTATCAACGTTATACAAAGCTTCTTCTAACAACAATGCAAACTCAAATCAAAGGTAAATACACTCTATTATTGCATGCTTTGCAAAATAAAACGAACAGATCCATCGCGCGCGCTTCACACATAATATCGTGCGCATTTCACACGCATCATCATGCGCGTTTCAACGTAACAGCGTGCATGCTAAGGAAAAGCATGGAATAATGTTAATGTGTTTTGATTTGAGTTTTGACTTTGGAGTTAGTTAGTTTAGATCTAGAGATTTATATGCAGTTATTGATGACTTTTGCGTCTTTGGCTTAATTGAATAAAGCTGGGGGGGGGGGGGGGGGGGGAAGAAAAGCAAACTTTATAACGACTACTCCTGAGTGAACGGTTAGTTAGCTAGTCATTGTTTATAGGGTCCAGCGGACTGCAATGAACCGAATCAAGACCACAACTTGGTTGAAACAGGATTCATCACTGATCCGTATAAAAGATATGCTGAAAAAAACCTAATGGTAACACTGAAGGCACTCCATCACTTTAAATAAAGGCATCCCATGCAAGGGACGCTGAGGTTTTACTCTAATTTATCGAACCAAAACCAAAAATAGAATATAAACATCATTATAAAATATAAAATATTAACAAAACACATACATATAAAATGCCCACATGACTAAATAATAATACCATAGAAAGCCTTTGTGACCATTTGGCAGAAAGCCTCCAATATGCACAAGCTGACCCAACAGACCCCATACACACAAATGAGGAGTATTGAGAGAGTTTTCAAAAAAAAAAGATAGGTGACTGGTAGCGAAGAGGATAGTAGATTTATATAACAGATTAGGAACGAGAAAAAACAAAGGAGAAAGACAGCGACAGTGGTAATTTAAAGCACTCAATTTCCACGAAGTGGGGATACTATTTATACAGAAACACCCGGCACCTCCACGGCAATCGTCCCCTATACGCTTATGTGTCCGGGGACGTTAATCTATTTAACTAACTAACCTCCACGGGGGTTTGAATGAACGGACTGCATGGATAACGAATTTGAGTTACACTCTCGTATAAGCGGGGCTGAAACGACCATTGTCGTGTAACACCCTGCGTGTGCAAAACAAAACACCCCCCTCCCACCCCTCCTAACCCCCATTCTTCTTCTTTTTAACACTCATGTGTTCCCAAAGAAGGTTTCTCATCGAAATGCTGTTCTCTATAGTACGGTTGAACTTTGACAGGATTATCTCCCTTCCAAATGTCGCGTCGACTTAGCTGCAGTTAGGTCCCTTTGTCCCTGTTGACACCTCACAGACAACTTTAGTGTCGACCTTTGACCTCTGACAGGAGGGCAGGATGTCCACCCCGGCCCTCGACCAAACATAATGTCTGACTCACTGACAGCATAATATTGTCTCATGCGCTGGCTGCCCAGGATTGTGCTCAGTTGTCCGGGCGTCAGACCATGCGCCCAAAGGCTGCGGGTGGGCGTCTCGGGCGGCTTGAGTTAGATCCTGTATCGGCCAGCGCCTTGAGCAGCTCTTGAGCTGGAAAAGCGCTATATAAGAACGATTAAATAAATTAAAAAAAAATAGTAAGACAAGATGATTTTTGTCTTTCTGGAATAACTTTCCTCCCCCTCAGAAGAGGGGGGCCGCTGTACGTGGTTGAGAGCGAAAGTGCATGACAGCTGTTGCGACCTTTGAAGGTCAGCATCACACAAACGCTGGGTCACTCAGCTGTCAGATCACAGGCACACACTTTGCTTTCAACCAACGAGTGGAGAAAAGCTCTTTTTTTTAGAAAATAGCCATTGAAGTAGACAGCAGGATGATACTGTCAGTATCAATGGGAAATCATCAGTGAAAACTCTTTGAGTTAAGGTTCCTTTTTTTTCTACATCATCATCTAAGGGTTCAGTAACGAAAACCCCTACTTACTACATCTCTTTGGAATCAAAGAATGGACATTGAAGATTAACGTGCACACTCGCCACCATTGGCAATACGGCAACCGGTAGACAATCATCCAAGCAAAAAGGAGAGGGGGAAAGGGTAAGTTAGTTAGTTAGTCACTGCTTACAGGGTCCAGCGGATTCTGCGAAGAGCCGAATCAGGACCACAAAATCAAGACCACTACTTGGCTGAAAGAGGACTCACCCCTGATCCGCATAAAAGATCTTCCGAAACAACCCTAGTGGTAACACTGAAGGCACTCCACCAGCCGGTCACTGTACAATTAAGGCATCCCACGCAGGGGACGCTGAGGCTATACTCTAATTTATCGAACCCCCGTCTATACAAACAAAATAGAAGACAAACATTATTATAAAATATCAACAAATCACATACATATAAAATGCTTACATTACCAAATAATAATATCACAAGAAGCCCCAGTGACCATTTGGCAGACAGCGTCCAATATTCCCAAGCTGATCCAACAGACCTCACACACAAATGAGGAGTTTTGTCCCGGAAGAGTTTTCAAGAAAACGTGTAGGTGACTAGTCTAGCAAAGAAGGTAGTATAGTAGATTGATAGAACAGAGTAGGAATGAGAAAGAACAAAGAAGAAAGACAGCGACAGTGGGAATTCAAAGCACTAAATTTCCAGAAAGTGGGGAATGTATTTATACAGAAACCCCGAGGGTGGGATTAGGGGGGGGGGGTAGGGACACTGAAATACTCGACACTGAATCACTGAATCGTTCATACTGCTAAGTGCTAGGACAGTGAAAAATGGCCACTTTCGTCTTGCCCACCACGGGGTTCGAACCCGGGTCATCGTTGTGCCAAGCGAATCGCTCTATCGCCGAGCCACGAGGGGTGAGAATATCTCCTTCTTCGTCCCATCCAATCGTATTTACCAAAAGGCTACATGCTTCAGAGTTGTAATGATGGGGTGATGCCATTCACGTGCGTTTAACTGCTGTTAGCTGCTGTTATCAAAGCTGCACGTGCTGACAACATGGTAAAACGGGGTTCATGCATATATTATCCATGTCAATATGAGTAATGCTGACGAATTACGTCTGTGTACAAAAGGAGTAAGAAAGAGGAGGAGAAGGTGGAGGAGGAGGGAAAGAGAAAGACAAAAGAAAGAAAGAATTCCTTAAGAAAGGCATGAATATTTTTTTATGTGTTTTACACGACTAATGAAAAGGCGTGGATGAGGAAGAAGAGAAAAGAAAGAGAAAAAAACAAAACACCAAAGAATGAAAGTATGTAAAAAAAAAGAAAGACTAGACATGAAAGAACGAGAAGAAAAACAAATAATAAAGTAAGAAGGAAAGAAAAGAAAAAAGAAAGAAAAAGAAAGAAAGAAATATAGAAAAATTAAAGAAAAAAAGAAAGCAAGAAAGGTAAGGAAAGAAAGAAATTTAAAAAAAAAACAGGAAAGAAAGAAGGAAATTAATAAATTAAAGATTAAATGTAAGACGGAAAGAAAAAAAGAAAGAAATGAAAGAAGGAATAAAAGAAAGAAAGAAAGAAAGTAATAAATAAATAAATAAATAAAGAACGAAACAAAGACTCGGACTCAGGCTCAAAGATTTTAGTTCCAACTAGGATACAAATTTTAGGCGGGAGCCTAAAAAAGCGTTCCTCGTATCATTTCAACAACAACAAAAAATAGAAAGAAAGAAAAGGAACGGAATTTTTTAAAATAAAGAAAGAATGATTGAAAGAAAGAAAACAATAGGGCAATTAAAAATAAAGAATGGATGAAAGAAAGAAAGCAGGCAGAAAGAAAGAAAGAAAGAAAGAAAGAAAGAAAGAAAGAAAGAAAGAAAGAAAGAAAGAAAGAAAGAAAGAAAGAAAACAAGCCAAAAAAAATAAGAAAAAAGAAAGTAAAGGAGCAGAAAAAAAATAAAAAAGAAAGAAACCATGCCGAACAATAATAGTTATAGCTGGGGAACTAAAAAAAAAAAAGAAAATAAGAAAGGAAAAAAAAAAGAGATAAAATTCCTTAAGAAAGAAATATTCTTTAAATGTGTTGCATGGTTAATGAGGGGGTGTGGTTTTCCGCTGCAGGTGGCTTAAGAAATGATCGTTCTTTACTCCTCATTACAGCTCTAAACATAGCCTTATTCACTGTTGCCGCTATCAGTTGGAATGTCCGAGGTAACGAGCAGCGTAAGCTTCTGTTTATTTGGAAACATAACGAAACAACGTTAGCTAGCTCACTACTGAACACGGGGCACCTGTGATCACGCCGTAGATGCGTAACGCACCAGTTCATCTCCAGGACTCGTTCGTAACATAACGGGGCGACTCGGGTATGACGGCCTACTAGCGCTAAAATAGGATGGCCTACTAGCGCCGATACCGAGAGTTACCAGCATAATTGAAGTTAACACGTGTTCTATTTAATTTACAGAGATACCGGTAATCCACAGTGTTAATTAATAATTATCAGTATTTGACACGACTTCCTAGCGCCAAAACATAATAATTACAAATATTATGAGATAATTGAAAAAAAAGTATCATGGAATAATTATAATTATTAATGAATAATTACAATTATCAGTGAAAAATTACTAATAATTATCTTCACGTGATAATGTTTTATTTTCAGTTTTGGCTCTAGCAATCCGTCTGGAAGTGCGGCACAACAAAAAATTGTAATTTTCACTTGATAATTAAAATTTTTACGTGGAAATTATAAATATGTCGCTGATATTTTTAATTATAAGGTTTTGGCGCTAGTAGGCTGCCATACATGTGAATTTCACAGAACACGTGTTAATTACTATTATCACTGATACCCGTAAAAGCAAGTTTTGGTGCTAGTAAGCCACCTTAGACAGAATTATGCATGATTACGTAAAAATTGTAATTATCAATTATCATCGGTTTTAACGCATATCCAGGCGGGTTGCTAAAGCCAAAACTGAAAATTAAACATGATCACGAGAAAACATTTTTATTAGCACTGGCAGATACTAGGTGATTGAATTGTCAGGCCCAGGACTGACACCTGACACAAACACTGTATTCAATGTAATTCATTGTTTTGAATGCGTCCATTGTATTCGATGTCTTCTCGCGTGTATCCATGACAAGAAGTGCATTCAAGCCGGTTTCTCAACATAGTACTTCTCTCCATAACAAGAAAAAGTGCGCTCAAGCTGTTTTCTCCTCTGTTCTCTACACAACATTACTGTTGACAAGATTCTCCAAACTACAGTGCTGCTCTCTGAATATATTTTCTCTATAACTTCTGGATCCACAAGCGAGCGGCAGAGCTTCCAAACCTCAACATGACAATTCGTCACTACAAATCTTCTTCCAGTTCCGGTGTGACATCGTCAAAGTTCCTAGTATCTTATTTGGGCTGGGAGCATTCTGATTAGTCAACGCATTACAAAATTCGACGCATGCGCACAGTGCTATCGTAGTCTTAGTAAGGATTAGGGTTAGGGTTAGAGTTAGGGTTAGGGGTTAGGGTTAGGGTTACGACGCCTAAGAACATCGTGAAAAAGTCGGCCCGACTTGACCTAGAGCATGCGCAATGGCGCCCGGCTAAAGTAAGACACCCGGAACTTTGACGACGTGACACCGGCTTGGTTTTTCTCCATCCTCTGCCTTGTAGCAGCACACTAGAGGACACTTTGGCAGGCAAACAAACGGTCTTTATTTTCTCTAATATGAACTAAGCCTACTTGTTTATCAACCAACGCTGTATAATTGTAACCTAAATCTCTTTTTGGTACCAATAATGTACTTCTTCCAAATCACACTGCGTATATGGAATTCCCTTTGTAAAATATTTATTTGCGATTTGTTTCGGTGTTTTTTTTTAAAAACACTTTCAGTTAAATAACCTTTATATAGAAGAATATTTTCTAAATAAGCATTTGTTTACAAACAAATTAGGATTTATTTAAATAATACATTGTTTACGTAAATAAATCGAGCGTTGTGGCCAAGTGGGCTCAGGCGGGACTAACTTGCCTTGTCCACAAACCAGAAACCAATGGCGCCTGACAGGTGTGGGTTCGATCCAGCATCTGGGCGTTATGTTTCTCCGAATATTATTTACTTTCGACTCGGGCAACGTCTCCGGTGTCTTCTCCGGGTACTCCGGTTTGCTCCCCCAGCAAAATTTCAAAAATCACAAATAATGTTAGGTAGGTTGGGTTTGGGCGCGCCACAGGCTGCGACTACGCCTTCCCCAGGGGAGGCGGCCCAGAGTTTCCCGATAGAAATGGATAATAAACTGCAACAAAAATATAGGTAAGACATTGTTGCTAAATAACCAACATAATGTATTATTTAGCCGAATTTACTCAATAATGTATTATTTAGAGGATGTTGCTAAACAATGCATTATTTACGTAAATAATTCATTGTTTATGGAAAGCAAATTTCAATATGTAGGGGATTACAGGATTAGCTTAAAAAATTTGTTTTAAAAAAAATAATTTTACTGCTATAATGTGTGACAGCAGAAATACTGACGACAAACATGGAGGAAATTAGCTTAGCGAAACAGAGATACCATCGAACGAAACTGGACGTTAATACAATAGTTAGCCAACAAGCAGCCCACACATGGCAAATTAACTTCCTTGAAACAGTCACACCGCCAATAGCTACCGATACCATCAACAGGCTTGGCGACCAAGAATTCTAAATAGCATACTTTAGTCAAAAACTAACCATAGCGTTGTCTTCGCCATGAGACACTAAGTAGCTCACTCCAGCCAAAAGTTACCAAGATGATGTCACCCGTATTGGGCAGACACCGCTTATCGTTATTGCATCTGTTCTTCCCTCTGTCCCTGACTCTCCACTTGAAAAGTAATTATGCGTGTCCAGTGACAAGAGAGAAGGGGAGGAACTATTCAAATTAGAACCATAATTCTGTAGAGGCGAGATTATCGAAAACAAGAGCTAAAAACGATTGGTCAGAAGACTATTGGGAACTTTTGCATACCGTTGGGGACCAACAATCAGCTAGTCAGTCGCAAAAGAACTGTTAAGCTGTGAGGGTCGACCAAAGGAACAAACTGCAGTGTTCGTCTATCTCCATCTCATCAAGAGGGTGCTAGAGACGTAAAAGACGATTTCACGAGTCCCAGAGTCTACAAGTAAGATAACACTAATAGTTTTGATATGTGTATGTTTATTGTATATTGATTGCCATGTATAAATAATATGTTTTTGATATATAGTTACAGAAACAGATTATTGTTTCTGAGACAGTATGCAGGTGGTTTGATGTACCTTAGCCGTAAGATTCTAATTGAATTGTGCATATGGGAACCCTGCAGGTGTCTGATGCTATGGACACTTTGCAGAGGAGACCGCACACTTATAGCTAACGAGAATACTGTAGCCAGAGCTCCGACTTTTCCAGGTCGGACCTGGGATCACGTTTGTGGAGACGAACGCCTGACCGTCGCTCCCGTGGAACCAAGGAGAACTACAGCGATTCTACCTGACCACGTCCAAACCCCACAGCTTCAAGAGCGGCCCGACTTACCTTAGCTAAGTCCCCCCCAAGAACTGAGTCATACCCTCGAGAAACTAGAACCTTTGAAACTTACGAACCGTGAAAATCGTAACCGCAGGTAGCAAATGACGAAAGAAACCTGTTAAAACATTTTCCCAGCACTTGGAACTATATTACTTATTAATTTACCGATTAATGCAGAAATGTTAAAGTTTGTGTTGAATATATAAAAAGTGAAAGTACATACATACGACTGGTGTCATTCTATTTGTATTGTTGTGTAGTTATTAGTTTTCTTCTCTTGAGACATAATAATCTAGTCTTTTGATTAGTCATCACCGGTTCTCAAGTTGAGCCAAATGATACTAAAATTCCCGAGAACAAATATAAATTTTATGTGACCAAAGTACCGTGATCTGTCTCTCACACCACTTTAGGACTTCTGGTAAAAGAACGATCGATAGTGGTAGCGCATCGCCCATCTATCAATAAGTCTTACCCCCTAGTAAGATAAACGTATCTTTCCCAGAATATCATCACATATGGGGGCTCGTCCGGGATAATAAATTTTAGTATCTATATCTTGAGTAACTAAAGATAATAATAATAGAAAACATTATCTCACCTAGGATTCGGAATAGTGGTCTAGTACAAAATCCGAGAGTTGACTCAGTTACATTGGGAAAAACATTTTCTTGATTTTTGAATTGCATGAATTGAATTGATTGTTGTATGCACATGTATGTATTGATTGATGTAAGATAATTGTGTCTTATGCATTGATTGAAAATTGTTGTGGATTGCTGGTAACATCTCACATAGGGATATTGAGTGTACTTGTGTTAATCTAGATTGACTAGTAGTATTTAGGTTATCTTGCTTTTGGACTCTGGAAATCTAGAAATCTATCATGGCCGATTTCATCAAAGTACGCCGAGAATTGAGAGAAGAGGGGATAGCACTAGGTCTAGCAGGGCAAGATTTAATCACGTATGTAACCTCAGAATGGGATAAATTGGAAAAATCCAGAACAGAAGAACGAATCCATGCAGAAAAAGCTAGAGCTGAAGAACGAATCTGTGCAGAAAAAACTAGAGCACAGATAAGACAGGACGCTGCAGATAATCTCCCTGCTAATCCGGCACCAGCCGAGATGAGGGCAGATCAACTAGCTGACCCCACACTAGCTAAATGCTTCAAAAAACTCCCTCAGGCGCATAACCCACCTAAGAAAGGAGAGTTCTTGGAGAAAAACGGACTACTGTACAGACAGACAGACGACCACTCTCAATTAGTTGTCCCTGCCAAACATAGACCACAGGTACTAGAGGTAGGACACGCCATTGCATTTAGCGGGCACATGGGCGTGAGTGCAACAAGTTCAGAGAATTACCGCTCACTATCATTGGCGGGAATAACAGGAAGACATTAAGCGCTTTGTCCGCTCCTGTCCCCCAGTGCCGAAGGTAGCATCAAAGAGATGGACCGTCCCAGTAACGCTAGGCGAAATGCCCGTCACCGGTACCCCATTCCACAGAGTAGCAGTAGACATCGTAGGCCCACTGCCACTCACAAAAAAGCGCAATCGGTACATCCTAACCTTAGTGGATACTTGCACCATGTGGTGTGAAGCAACACCCCTTCCTACTATCGATACCAAACGAGTAGCAGAAGCGCTGGTCACTATGTTCACAAGAGTTGGATTTCCCGACCAAATCCTAACAGATAACGGATCGCAGTTTACGGGAAAGATGATGCAAGAAGTATTCTCTCTCATTCAGAAGAAACACGTTCGTTCATCTCCCTACCACCCTCAGAGTAACGGTCAAGTCGAACGGTTTAACGGTACGCTAATTTCCATCCTGCGCAAACTCGTAAACGAAAAGCCAGAGACTTGGGATACCTACGTAGCAGCCGCGCTGTTCGCATATCGTGAGGTTCCGCACGCGTCAACGGGATTTCCCCCGGCAACCTTGTTATTTGGTCGTCCGATAGCCGGTCCACTGGAAGCACTGAAGCGAGGATGGACAGATTCTCAGGTAGACGAAGAGGTTAAAACAGCTACCCAATACGTAACGGAATTACGTGGCCGCCTACACTCTACCTGGCAATTAGCAACGTCTGCCATCAAACAAGCTCGCGCGCGACAGGCTCGGCACTACAACAAAAACACCAAAGAGCGAGAATTAGCTGAAGGAGACAAAGTCCTACTCCTACTCCCCAGCGGGTCCAACAAACTAGAAATTGCATGGCAAGGCCCGTACGTAGTCACGCAAAAAGTGTCGCGAACAAACTACCGGATCAAGGTAAAGGGAAAAGAGAGAATGTACCACATCAACTTGCTCAAACGGTACCTAGACCGCGATGACGCAACATCCACAGATCATTTAATGGCTTTGTCAATAGCAGAAGAAGTCGAAGCAACAGAGGACTTAGCTATCGAGTATCCGCTGAAAAGTAGCGAGACCTACAGAGACGTAGCTATCAACCCAAAACTATCGACAGACAGACAAAGACAGATAATGGAGATAGTTGCACAACACCAAGTAGTGTTGACGGACATACCTGGACAGACACCGTTAGTTGAAGTGACAATGACCTTGACTGACACTACCCCTGTCCGAGTAAAACCGTACCCTATCCCTCTTGCCAAACAAACCGCTGTCAAGCAGGAGATAGCCACCCTATTAGAGGCTGGAATAATTTCCCCCTCAACCTCCCCATACAGCGCTGGAATAGTCCTATTACGCAAGCCAAGCGGAGAACATCGCTTATGCATAGACTACCGCAGACTGAATGCCGTGACGGAATTCCAAGCTGAACCGCTACCAGACACAGCACAACTGTTCGCGAAATTGCATAACGCAAAATACTTCTCGCGAATAGACCTAAGCAAAGGGTACTATCAGATACCGGTGCCAGAGCACCTAAGACCGTATCTAGCCTTCAGTACAGCTGATGGCCACTATGAGTTCAATGTCTTACCGTTTGGACTTAACAACGCACCAAGCATTTTCTCACGCATGATGAAACAACTTCTCGCGCCCATTCAAGAAGAAGAACTCCATCACTTTATGGATGATATCTTAATCGCGACCCACACCTGGGATGACCATTTAGACTTCTCTCTACCGTTCTTCAGCGACTTAGGGAAACCGGACTAACAGCCCGACCGACAAAGTGCCTGCTAGGATACGAAGAGATAGAATTTCTCGGTCACACACTCAGACACGGCAGTCTTCTTCCGGAAGACAAGAACATCGCGAAAATGAACAAGGCACCGCGCCCGATAAACAAAAAGGATGTGCAATCGTTTCTAGGCCTATGTGGCTACTACCAGAAATTCGTTGCCAACTTCAATTCCATCGCCGCGCCATTGTCTGATCTAACCAAGAAGAAAGCGCCTGAGAAAGTAGAATGGAATGCCGAGTGCGAAGATGCGTTCCAAACCCTGAAAGCTAGACTCACCTCACAACCCATCCTGAAGTTGCCCGATGCAACCCAACCATTCGTGCTACGCACAGATGCGAGCAATCAAGGTTTAGGAGCAACCCTACTACAATCTGACCCCAATGACCCCACACTTCTCCTGCCAGTCGCGTATGCCAGCCGGAAATTAAACAAAGCTGAACACAATTACGCAACAGTAGAAAAAGAATGTTTGGCATTGGTCTGGGCCATCCAGAAATTCCAGATGTATTTGTATGGCGCTCATTTCAAGGTGCAGTGCGATCACCAACCCTTAACCTTCCTTGCGTCATCGCAGAAACTCAACGCCAGACTCATGCGTTGGTCACTCTTGCTACAGCCCTACTCATTTCATGTAGAATACATACCCGGGAAGAGTAACCATGGAGCTGACTACCTCAGCAGATACCCCGTGCCCACTGTAGACAAACCTAACCTTGCTTCCAACCCCTCACAGTTGCGGGTGGATGCACCCAGCTTTGTACCCCAGTGACCTCTTCCCCAGTACTCTATGTAAATAATGCATGTACATATTTGCGCCACCATTTCAGTACCAATTCTTACCCACGTGTAAGAATAGTTTTTTGGGGGGCCTATGTGACAGCAGAAATACTGACGACAAACATGGAGGAAATTAGCTTAGCGAAACAGAGATACCATCGAACGAAACTGGACGTTAATACAATAGTTAGCCAACAAGCAGCCCACACATGGCAAATTAACTTCCTTGAAACAGTCACACCGCCAATAGCTACCGATACCATCAACAGGCTTGGCGACCAAGAATTCTAAATAGCATACTTTAGTCAAAAACTAACCATAGCGTTGTCTTCGCCATGAGACACTAAGTAGCTCACTCCAGCCAAAAGTTACCAAGATGATGTCACCCGTATTGGGCAGACACCGCTTATCGTTATTGCATCTGTTCTTCCCTCTGTCCCTGACTCTCCACTTGAAAAGTAATTATGCGTGTCCAATGACAAGAGAGAAGGGAGGAACTATTCAAATTAGAACCATAATTCTGTAGAGGCGAGATTATCGAAAACAAGAGCTAAAAACGATTGGTCAGAAGACTATTGGGAACTTTTGCATACCGTTGGGGACCAACAATCAGCTAGTCAGTCGCAAAAGAACTGTTAAGCTGTGAGGGTCGACCAAAGGAACAAACTGCAGTGTTCGTCTATCTCCATCTCATCAAGAGGGTGCTAGAGACGTAAAAGACGATTTCACGAGTCCCAGAGTCTACAAGTAAGATAACACTAATAGTTTTGATATGTGTATGTTTATTGTATATTGATTGCCATGTATAAATAATATGTTTTTGATATATAGTTACAGAAACAGATTATTGTTTCTGAGACAGTATGCAGGTGGTTTGATGTACCTTAGCCGTAAGATTCTAATTGAATTGTGCATATGGGAACCCTGCAGGTGTCTGATGCTATGGACACTTTGCAGAGGAGACCGCACACTTATAGCTAACGAGAATACTGTAGCCAGAGCTCCGACTTTTCCAGGTCGGACCTGGGATCACGTTTGTGGAGACGAACGCCTGACCGTCGCTCCCGTGGAACCAAGGAGAACTACAGCGATTCTACCTGACCACGTCCAAACCCCACAGCTTCAAGAGCGGCCCGACTTACCTTAGCTAAGTCCCCCCCAAGAACTGAGTCATACCCTCGAGAAACTAGAACCTTTGAAACTTACGAACCGTGAAAATCGTAACCGCAGGTAGCAAATGACGAAAGAAACCTGTTAAAACATTTTCCCAGCACTTGGAACTATATTACTTATTAATTTACCGATTAATGCAGAAATGTTAAAGTTTGTGTTGAATATATAAAAAGTGAAAGTACATACATACGACTGGTGTCATTCTATTTGTATTGTTGTGTAGTTATTAGTTTTCTTCTCTTGAGACATAATAATCTAGTCTTTTGATTAGTCATCACCGGTTCTCAAGTTGAGCCAAATGATACTAAAATTCCCGAGAACAAATATAAATTTTATGTGACCAAAGTACCGTGATCTGTCTCTCACACCACTTTAGGACTTCTGGTAAAAGAACGATCGATAGTGGTAGCGCATCGCCCATCTATCAATAAGTCTTACCCCCTAGTAAGATAAACGTATCTTTCCCAGAATATCATCACATAATGCAAGGTCTTTCCAAAGATAGTGTGTCCACAATTACTGTTAATTATTTATTGTTCATTATAAATCACTCTACAAATTCGAAGATAAAACGTCTGTAACGTCTGAACACAAACGAAAGGTCAAGGTCAGTTTTGTGCGGGAGTGTTCAATGTTTTCAGTATCTTCGTCAAAAGAAAAAATAAAGCAAAAGAAAATTTTTGTTTGTTTGTTTTGTATTTATTCCCCCCCCTCTCCCCCCCAAACGCAGAGATAGGTGTAGAAGAAGTGGCAGTAGCAGGAGTACTGAACTGTTGAAACATTGGAATCAACAATCCTGCTATTCTTTTTCACAAGATCGCCTTTAACTTGCGAGTTCTCCATATTTATTTACTCTGAAGGCAATCCCGTCAATGCAAAAATATTGAGGGATCCCTCTTTTCCAGAGCCGTGATCGTTGCAGTTTCGTGTATTATTATTGTTGCGAATTTGTGAAAAAAAAACACCAGTGAAATAAAGCAGTTGCCTTATTTTAAATAGCAAAACAGCGTAAAATCGCGATTTTCCAATTTTATTTATCAATAATAATAATAATAATAATAATAATAATAATAATAATAATAATAATAGCGGATTTTTATATAGGGGGTACTCCAGCCTATGACCAGACTCACCACGCTTTACATAATCATTACATATAAATACATGCACTCGATAAAACATTGCTTTTGCTACAATACACCAAAAGACAGAACAGTAAGGGTACAACTATTTACAACTATGTACACAAATTACAAAAAAAAAGACAGAAATAGACTATTTACAACTATGTACACAAATGACAGAAAAAACAGAAATAGAATAGCAAAAAACCTATTCACAGCTATTTATATGCCAGGTTAGGCCCAAGAGGAAAAACAGTATAAATAAGTACAGCCGTGTATACACTTACGGATCAGACAGAGACAAAAGAGGAGAGAATGGCAGCGGGATACAAATCAGTCTGAATAATGCAGTTTGAAGAGGTGGGTTTTGAGGGCCTTTTTGAATGCTTGTGTTGATTGTATGTTGCGGATATGGAAGGGAAGGGAATTCCTCTGCTTAGGTGCGGCGTAGGCGAATGCACGTTGGCCGTATGTCTTAGTGCGGGTGACGGGAACCTTGAGTGTGCGAGTTTCAGCAGAAGATCTTAAAGTGCGTTAAGGGGAGTAGACAGGTCAGCAGGTCAGCAAGGTAGGAGGGACAAGAATCAGTGAAGAAGTTGTGACAGAGAACAGAGAGTTTGTACTCTATGCGTGCTTGCACAGGAAGCCAGTGAAGGGAATGTAGTAGAGGTGTGATGTGATCGCGTTTCTTAGCTCGGAATACTAGTCTAGCTGCTGAGTTCTGAACCTTTTGTAGCTTGTCAATGATGTGTTTTGGGGAGCCAGCGAGGAGAGAGTTGCAATAGTCAAGACGAGAAAGGACGAGAGCGCAGACTAGGGTTTTGGTGGCAGTGAGTGTAAGATAGTGGCGAAAGGAGCTGATTTGGCGTATGGCCGTGTATGCAGAGCGACAGACGTTGGAGATGTGGTTGTTGAGGGACAGGTCATCGGAGAGAATGTAGCCGAGATTTCTTGCTGAGGATGAGAACTGAATGTTTGTTGTCCCTACTGTAAGCGATGTTGGGAGAGGCGGGAGTGAGGAGGAGGTGTTGTGCTTGTGAATGAGGAGGGCTTCGGTTTTATCGTCATTAAGCTTAAGCTTGTTGAGTGTCATCCATGACTTAATGTCTGTGATGCAGTTCTCCAAAGTCTGAACAGTGGAATTAATGAGAGAGGGGGCAGTGGATTTATAAAGTTGTGTGTCGTCTGCAAATGACTGACTCTCAACAGCATGCTTTCTAAGCAGGAGAAGCAGTGGCTTGGTGTACAGAGTGAACAACACCGGCCCTAAAACGGAACCCTGAGGCACGCCGCACACCAATTCTGCTGTGCTGGAGAAACAGCCATCGACAGTGACTGCTTGTGATCTGTCAGAAAGATATGAGTGGAACCAAGCCAGGACCGAGCCGGAGATTCCAAGGTAGTGTTGAATAGTGTTAAAGAGAATGTGGTGGTCGACTGTGTCAAATCTAGCTGAGAGGTCTAGTAAGGTGAGAACGGAGACGTTACCATTATCTACACTACACACAACCTCACAGTAATACGACTTGTATCTGCGAATCCCCTAAATAATGAAAATTGCAGACTTTAAACAACGAATTGCTTACGTAAATAATGCATTGTTTAGCAACATCTTCTAAATAATACATTATTTAGCAAATTCGGCTAAAGAATGCATTATATAGATAAACAAATAATTATTTCACACAATCTGCTTAATAATGCATTATACAGGTTAATAATTCCCTACTTAGTAACAATGCCTTATTTACCTATATCAGGATTTACTTACCTAAGCAATAACACATTTTTGAGGTAAATAATACGTTCAAAATACAATATTACATTGTTTGTAAACAAATGATTATTTAGAAAATATACTTCTATATAAAGATTATTTAGCTGAAAGTGGTGAGAATAAGTATTTTATTTATTTCATCGTTCTTATATAGCGCTTTTCCAGCTCAAGAGCTGCTCAAGGCGCTGGCCGATACAGGATCTAACTCAAGCCGCCCGAGACGCCCACCCGCAGCCTTTGGGCGCATGGTCTGACGCCCGGACAACTGAGCACAATCCTGGGCAACCAGGGATGGGGGAGAAGGACCTAGGTGCATGCTGGGTGTGTTCTTGTCACCGGCACTCACCCGTCTAGGACATGAGCGTCAGGATCTTTAAAGTCCGTTATGATGGAATGTATGCGACACAGACTAGACCTCGGTTTACACTCTCATCCGAAGGAGTAGGAAAACAGGAGTAAAGTGTCTTTCCCAGGGAAACAACACAATGGCCGGGCCAGGGCTCGAACCCGGGACCTTCCGATCCGCAAGCCGAAGCACTACCATTAGGCCACAGTGCCTCCCTACATTTTACAAAGGGAAATCCATATACCTACTGTAGCTGAAACTTTGCCGAGGATTGCCTTTACCTCTCTTTTGGGAGACGTAGTCGGTAAGTCTCAGCTACGTGTGCGTCTTCCAAACGACAGAAGCCTACTAGATTGCGGTTTTTTTTCATGCGTGTTCGCAAATATACAAAGCGAATGTTGCCATAAATGACTACTTTCCCAATTATTCCTCCAATTATTTTTTGTTTGTTTGTTTATTTAATATTACGCTATTATTTGGTTATGCGCTGCACTGAGGCTGTATCCTTTATGTCTGCGCACAGGGACATGAAACTGATAGGAATTAGCTATGGGAGTGGGGCCGGGTTGCTCAGTTGGTAAGAGCGTCTTGCTAGTAACCGAAAGGTCGTTGGTTCGAATCCCGGATTGGTCAACGTGTGATCATATTATTTTCCCCTTTACCAACAACTGGCCCGCTGGTGTCAGTATAAATCGGTCCAGTAGTCACCTATATGCGAAAGTGTCGTGTGACTATAATCTACAAACAACAACAACAACAGCTATGGGAGATTACATCAGCAGCGCGGACAACATTTATTCTGCAGGGATATGCTGCCTTTAAAGGTCCAGGAACTGCAAGAAAGTTGATTTATGGAGACAGTGAGTGCACTGGGGAAAATTGCATGCCTGCTGTCATATTAAAACAGATGATTATAACGGATCGTCGTTGCTCGAGCCGGCCTTTATGATTTGAATTAGGCATCTCTTCCTTGTTTTGCAAACATACAACTGTGCCGAGTGTACGCACGTTTACCTCAGTGCTATTTGTATTTATTTCTTAATCTTTTTTTTTTTTAAATTTATTTGGTTTTACAATGACGATATTAATAGGCACAAAAACATATGAATGTATTGTTATGTCTTCTCTCTCCAAAACTGTACTTTTGAAAAAGGTTGTCTTAATATTTTTGGTGGGTCAACACTCACTGTGAATTTGATAAACTATGTGTGACAGTGAAATGTGGGATCTTGGTGCCCTTGTAGGGTGTTTTCTATCATATCAACGGTGTTTTCATTGATTAGGTCTGCAGGCCAATATCTACTCTTGTTTTGCTGCCGCGCATGTCATGACTGGCTGAGCGGAAGCGGAATGCAGGGGGTCCTGATTGGTCGACGAGATAAGGCAAGGCAATGGACTGGCTTGACACTGAGCGAAGCCATGAGGGTTGCTGAGGACAGAGAAAGATGGAGTACGCTGATTAAACAATCATCTGTGGTGCCCCTACAACCTCCGAGTTACGGGATAGGATAGGATAGGATAGGATAGGATAGGATAGGATAGGATAGGATAGGATAGGATAGGAATCAATAGCCAGCCCGCACTTTGATTAATTTTCGAGGTTATGAGGTCTGCCATCGGCTGGCATAGAGAGGAAGCGCTGGCCTTTAGTCGTCCCTCACGTCGACGCTTTGGCAGTGGTCTGTGGGAGATCCCGACACGGTACTCCACTTCATCTATCAACCTTCATTTTCTTCACTCGTTGGCTCCTTGGACTGGATGCCTGCTGCGTCGCCAGGCGGCCGAGTTTCTTCTCCTGGGTTGCCACAACCTTTCACTACTACTAAACAGCACAGTCTTTGTTATGGAGAGTGGCGACCTCCGGACAGCAGGTGTTCTACGCCGCCAGCAAACTCTGCGCTTGCCTACTTTCGCCTCTCTTTTACAGCTCATCGCCAGATCCTTTGGCTCCATCGGCACACCTCCTCAAATGTTCTTACAAATCCACGATCTTTCGCTCGTTCAACTGCGCGTCTGCCTTACTATTTGTGTTGCAGCCTAGAACGCTCTGCTGCTCTATGACATCTTCACTTCGGCTTCATGCCCTATTTCGGGCCTCTACTTCTTCGACTTCTTACCTTGATTGTCCCCTTTACGCTTACGTGTTCGGGGACTATAATTCACTCACGCTCACTCATTAATTTTTTTACTTCCCCACCTGTCGAAAAACAATGATGATTGCTCCACGTCCTGGAAAGACAAAAGCGCTCGGTAATTATGATCAGGATTGCGCTCAGTCGTCTGGGCGTCAGACTATGCGCCCAAAGGTTGCAACAAGCTCTCCTCTGCAGGCTGTCGATCCTTCCCAGTGCTTGGTCCTTCAACTTGGAACTCTCTTCCTCTCTCTTCCTCTCTCTCTCTCTCTCTCTCTCTCTCTCTCTCTCTCTCTCTCTCTCTCTCTCTCTCTCTCTCTTCGCACCTCTACGAACATATCCACTTTCAAGTCCAACGTGAAAAGCAATCTCTTCTTTTCAAAAGTCTGACCTCGCCTCCCATCACCATCACCTTTTTTTCTGATTCAGACCACCGCCGTCACACCGCACGCCCCCAGCCCATCACTACTTAGCTGCTCTTCCCCCTATCCGTCCCTCTCTCGTCTTTTTATAGTTTACTTGTAGATATTCTTTTTCATGTTTGTATTATGTCTTTGCATAATTTATCAGTTTCTTGTTTTTGTTTCACTTCTTTTCGTATGTATTTCGATGTTAACGTTAAATATAAATGCGTGAGAACTGCGCTTTGAACTGATGTCAGTAGGAAAAAGCTCTATGTAAACACCCTTCTTCTTCTTCTTCTTCTTCTTCTTCTTCTTCTTCTTCTTCTTAAGTAGGCGCCTCGGGCGGCTTGAGTTAGATCCTGTATCGACCAGCGCCTTGAGCAGCTCGTGAGCTGGAAAGGCGCTATATACAAACGATTAAAAACTTCGATTCAACAACGTAGATTGTCAATTCTAGTCATTCCTGATGAGACATTGTGTTAATCTATAATTGATTTAACCACCATAGGGTCAAAGGTGGTATGCAGGTATAAGGTGTATGTATGATTGCGTTTGTCATTCAGGATTGCTTACTTTTAATTGTGCGCTTTTCTTCTGTATAAACATAAGCGAATTACATATAATTATACACAACTGAGTACCCCATGCGCACCAAGATTTCCTCGATGTAAAAGTTGAAGCGAAATAAAATGTCTTATGTCTTATGTCTAGAAGAGATTGATAATTAATCTAGGTTTGCCCACTGCTCCTCGCTATTCAGAGGTTTCCAACGCCCAATCCGCAAGCTCGTGTGCGGATGCCTTAAACCGCTTTCCCCCACCTTCCATTAAGATTGTAAAATTGCTAGGTTTCACGGTGAATTTAAACATTTAGCCGTCCGCTTGTGTGTTCTCGCCCAATTGTGAAATCTGACAACGGACGGAAAGGGGTATTATGTAGTACAAGTATGTGGTTTCAGGGTTTCGCTAGCCATTATAACACTAACCTCAATTTAAACTTCAGTCCCCGATGTACGGGGGTTTTACACACGTTATTAACAAAAGAAGAAGACGACGACGAAGAAGAAGAGGAAGAATAAGAAGAACAAGCAGACGAGAGGGGAAGAGAAGAGAAGAGAAGGGAAGAGAAGAGAAGAGAAGAGAAGAGAAGAGAAGATAGTAAACGTTTAATTATTTATATATCTCTATGTTTCTTCCTGTCTTCTCCTGTTCTTCCTATTATTTATATATCTCTATGTTTCTTCCTGTCTTCTCCTGTTCTTCCTATTATTTATATATCTCTATGTTTCTTCCTGTCTTCTCCTGTTCTTCCTATTATTTATATATCTCTATGTTTCTTCCTGTCACTCCCTGTCTCTGCCTCTCTGTCTCTCTCTCTTTCTCTCTCTCTCTGGCTCTTGCCTGCCTCTCTCTCTCTCTCTCTCTCTCTCTCTCTCTCTCTCTCTCTTTCTTCATCCATTTCTCTCTCTTCTTTCATTCTTTCTCATTTACGCCCCATTCTCTCTCCAGCCAAACCAGTAGCTTTCTTTTACATTCTAAATTAAAACGGATACAAGCAGCTGGCATCTCCACCCTAAAGCCAGACAACAAACTAAAGGCACAGAGCAGAAATAAGAAACCGCACACACACACACACCACACACACACACACGCACGCACACCCACCCACACCCACACCCATACACACACACACACATCTTCCTCACCACTAATCTACCTGTTGTTATTTTTTAAACTTTAAAAAGTAAAAACCGAAACAAACCCGCAGCTGGCATGTTTACCCACAAAAAGCCAGACAACACAAAATGTACAGTGCAGCGATAAGTGAATTTACCATGAATTTGTCCTCGTGTCTCAAAGGTAACTCTTTGCAGATGTTGCAGTTAAAAACGTAGCACGCCCTCTTTTCTAATTGGGGGTCTCACATACCTGTCTTAACGTACAGTGCGATTAAAGATAATCTTTACAGAGAAACGGAACCCGAAGCCGGAGGCGAAATGAGGACACCCACGGAAGCTCTTTTGAGCGGAAATGTGAGTTAAATAAGAATAACAATTAATTACCCGACTGTTTCAAACTAACAATACCACCCATTGAGAGCAACTATTTACAACGAGAATGGATGAACTCGTTTTTCCATTGAAAAGAACAAAGATGAGAGCGCCTCAGCCTATGTAGTGGTTCCGGGCTCTTGATTCGAAAAGTTAATCAGAAACCAGCTCAGTTAGTATAGGCCTACGTAGACCCTGGACGTCGAACATGCTGAAAACCGAAGCTGAAAAAATTCAATTTAAAGATTCGAGTTTAAATTTTACTTCCTATCCTATCCCGTAACTCGGAGGTCGTTGGGGCACCACAGATTTTCGGTTAACCAGCGTACTCCATCTTTTCCTGTCCTCAGCAACCCTGATTGTTTCGCTCAATGTCAAACCAGTCCATTCTCGAATGTTGTCCTCCCACCTCTTTTTCGGTCTCCCTCTTTTTCTACCTCCTTGCACTGTGCCTTGCAGGATGGTAACAGACACAGTCAGTCACTGATGATCTGGTGACGTGGCCATACCATCGGAGTTTCCGTTTTTTTCACCACTGTGAGCAGCAGGTCATCGTGTTGTCCAATGGCTTGTGTGATGGTATGTCGGACTTCGTCGTTGGTGATGTGCTGGGTATAGGAAATGCCCAGAAGTCTTCTGTAGCACCTCATCTCCATGCTTTGTATTCGTCGTTGGAGATCCTCTGTGAGGGTCCATGTTTCGCAAGCATATAGGAAGATGGAGATGACAAGGGAGCGCAGCAGCTTTACCTTGGAATGTAGACTGATGGTCCTGTCTTTCCAAATTGGCTTCAACCTCGCCAGGGCAGCAGTTGTTTATGGGATCAATGGAACTAATAATCACTTCGGTCCACCCCAGCTGTGATTGGGTACCTCGTACCGGGGTCTCTTTAATTTTAAACCGAGAAAAAAAGGGAGGGAAGGCCTAGGGAAAGAGTGGGAAGAGGAGGAAAAAGAGTCTGTACCTATCTTACACAGTTGGTCCTGAGAAAATGGGGGTCACTAATGAGTTTTCTCGCTTTACAATTTTACAGGGAAACCTTTATCTAGTATATAAAGTTACAGTATTTTTGACCTACCAAACGCCCTTCCGTTTTTTGGTATATTTTTCACGAATGGGGTCATTTTCGCACACTTCTCCATCTGTATGATGGAGTATCTCAGCTGCAAGGAAACACCTGGAGGCAACGTAAAAAGAATTTACAACATCCAAAAAAATGATTAACGCAAATGAAAAGAGCTGACTTTCTTTTGCAGTCCAACGTCACATCTGCTAGAATCAACTGTGAGCATGGTAACTAGAGAGTGTTCGTTGTTTGAAGAAGAAGAAGAAGAAGAAGAAGAAGAAGAATTTGAGGAGGATGAGAAGGAGAAGGAAGAAGAAGAAGAACAACAACAACAAAACCAATAACAACAGCAAAGAGGTGGAAAAGGAGGAGGAGAAGGAAGAAGAAGAAGAAGAAGAAGAAGAAGAACAACAACAACAACAACAACAACAACAACAACAACAACAACAACAATAACAACAACAGCAACAAAAACAACAACAACAAAGAAGTGGAAGAGGAGGAGGAGGAGAAGAACAAGAACAAGAACAAGAAAAAAAAAACAACAAACAAGAACAAGAAACTGCAAAAATATTACCAAAAAATTGTTAATTTCTGTTAGTAGCATATTTGGCTATACACTGTACTGTATCGTCTTAGCATCTTGATAGGATAGATTTCACGTGTGAAGCTATCTACTGCTAAACTCACAGTTCTTCTTAATACGAGCTTTGTGATTTGAGCGAATCCTCTTCGTCATATTTTACAGTACCAACGTTACTGCATGCTTTCTAGCACATTATCTCGGAGTTACAAACTTGACTCTCAATCTCATAAACGCATTGGCGATATTGGCGAACCATTTATTACCAATTTCTTGATTCTTTTTTTAAAAGGACATTTCCATCAGCGTTTGCAGATTTTTTTTATTTCGGAGTTAAGAATCTTGAACCCTTTACTTCTTCAATGCAACCGGTTCGAGTATAGTGCAAGCTGGCAAGCCTGCTACACAAAACTTGAAAGGTCGTGCCACCTTGTCCTTGGTTGGCGCAGAGGGTACCAAAGAGGGTTTCGGTAATGGCTTTAGATTGCCTAGTAAGCTTAACTAAGTTGGCGGCATAAACAGAACAGCTTTTACGACTGGTCGAATTTTGCTTACATTACACTGGGGGCCGGTTTTATGAACGGGTAGTAGAAACGAATAGTAAGCGTGTACACTCTATATAACTTAGAGGGTGTCAACACATACGTATATATCTGTTGACAATTCTGCCTCCTGGGAACCCCCGTTGGGGTGCCGGGGGTTTCAGTATAAATAGTATCCCCACTTTCTGGAAATTTAGTGCTTTAAATTCCCACTGTCGCTGTGTTTTCTCATTTGCTCTTTCTCATTCCTGCTCTGTTCTATCAATCTGCTATACTATCGTCTTCTTCGCTAGACCAGTCTCCTACCTATTTTCTTGAAAACTCTTCCGGGACAAGACTCCTTATTTGTGTATGAGGTCTGTTGGATCAGCTTGGGAATATTGGACGCTTTCTGCCAGGTGGTCACTAGGGCTTCCTATGATGTTATTATTTAGCAATGTAGGCATTTTATATGTATGTGTTTTGTTGATAATTTATAATGATGTTTGTATTCTATTTTGTTTTTGTAAACGGGGGTTCGATAAGTTGGGGTGAAGCCTCAGCCGTCCCCTGCGTGGGATGTCTTTATTGTAAAGTGACTGGCTGGTGGAGAGCTTTCGGTTTTCCCACTAGGGTTGTTTCAGCAGATCTTTTATGCGGATTGGGGGTTGTCCGGTCCTGATTTGGCTCGGAAGAGTCCGCTGGACCTAAAACAACAATTATGTAATGTAATGCCTCCTGGGTGGTATTCGGGAAGCAGTTATCCAGTGGATAAAATCCGCCAAGCGGTGGGTAGTTCCGTACCCACTGTACGGCTTCGCGGATTTACCCGCTGGGTAGTCTATATGCTTCCTGAATCCCATCCCACAGTGTCCAAATGCACGTTGAATCAACGATTGGCTATTGAAGGTCGTTCAACAAAGATGACCTAAGAGCGAGCTGCGGTGCTCGGTCTCTTCGGAACTGTTAAATCAGGTTGCATGGCTTTAGGAACGCAAAAGGTAAGATGAAGAGGATGAAGATAAGAACGAGAAAGATGAATATCCTATCCTATCCTATTCTATCCCGTAACTCAAAGGTCGTTGGGGCACCACAGATGATCGTTTAACCAGCGTACTCCATCTTTCTCTGTTCTCAGCAACCCTCATGGCTTCATTCAGTGTCAAACCAGTCCATTCCCGAATTTTGTTCTCCCATCTCTTTTTCTGTCTCCCTCTTCTTCTGCCTCCTTGCACCGTGTCTTGCAGGATGGTTTTTGCAAGACCTGATGCTCTGGTGACGTGGCCATACCATCGGATTTCCCTTTCTTCAACGACTTGTGTGATGGTCTGTCGGACTTCGTTGTTGGTGATGTGCTGGGTATAGGAAATGCCCAGAAGTCATCTTTAGCACCTCATCTCCATGCTTTGTATTCTTCGTTGTAGATCTGATGTGATGGTCCATGTTTCGCAAGATGAAGATAGCACCAGAAGAAAGAAGGAGGAGGAGAAGAAGAAGAAGAAGAGATTGGATGGATGAATGAATGATTGAATTAATTAATTAATTAACAAGAGACGTGAAAGAAGAAGAAGGATGAAGATGAATGAAGAGAAGAAGAATAAGATGAGGCAGAGAAAAGGGTTTGGAGATAGAAAGAAAGAAAGAGAAGAAGAAGAAGAAGAAGGGTTAGCAGGAGGAAAAAGTGGTAAAAGAACAGATAAACTCGTTGATGTATATATGGATTCCAATTTAACCCTTTCGACATCAATATCGCAAATATATAGACTATGTTTCTAAGTGTACGTGTTCTTTAAACATAGCAAAAGGTTTGATAAAATAGCGATTGAAACTAGCTGCGAATTCTAATTAGTCTGTAAAAGTTATCTTTCCAAATATATACATATATATATGTGTGTGTGTGTGTGTGGGTGGGAGGGTGTGTGCGTGTGTGTGTGTTTCACAAGCTTTCAATCATTCTTCTTTTTTTCTTCTTCTTTCTTCTTCATCACTACCTTCTTCTTCTAAGCTTACTTCTTCGTCGTCTTCTTCTTCTTCTTCTTCTTCTTCTTCTTCTTCTTCTTCTACTTCTTCTTCTTCTTCTTCTTCTTCTTCTTCATCATCATCATCATCATCATCATCATCATCATCATCATCATCATCATCATCATCATCATCATCATCATCATCATCATCATCATCATCATCATCATCGTCGTCGTCATCATCGTCGTTCTTTTCTTCTTCTTCTTCTTATCAAAGCCTCACTTCTCCCCCCCCCCCTCTCCTTCCTCCTTCAAAATAATTTTGTTTTGAACCACGACTTTACACAAGAAATCAAAGTTAAAGATGAGAAGAAAACAAACCCATAAAACATCAATGTGTCAAAGAGGAAGTTCGTTAAGAAGTTAATATTTCAATACTAAACTTTCATTACAACATAAAGCAGCAAAAACAGGAAGAACCTATAAATTGCGCAAAACCCGTAACTCTTGAAACTGCGCAGGTATCTAAATTAAAAAAAAAATTAACTTGGCAAGGAGAGAGGACATTTCTGGAACAAATAATTCTGGCCACGTTTTTAACTTGTGGATACATTTTTCCTGATTTCTTAAGGAACGTAATATACGCATCAACCATCATGTGAGGATCGATGACGATCAGCTTGTCTAACCTTGAAACACGCCCAGCGGACGGTGTCTGGGCGTAGGCGCCCATTTAAACCCAATGCAGCCCGGTTTAACAGCGATGAAGAGGTTGATCACGGTAGCTCATCCCAAGGCGTCGCTTCTGAAGGACCTTCAACCCGCCCAGTCCCTGAAACGTGTGTCTGGGGCCTAAACGTTGTAATCGTCACTGTAGCCTGCGCTGGGAAGATAATTTCTATTGATGCCGAAGTCCGTAGATTAAAAGGTTGCGCAACACACCTGCTGGCCTCATAGAGAGCGTCCGTAGCGATGAGATTATCACAACAGGATCATATAGTCCTTATTTAAGGTAGCAGGGTCAGCTGGATATTTTGCAAATTTTGTTGTGTATATGTGTGTGTGTGTGTGTGTGTATATATGTGTGTGGTTTTTATTACATTTTCACAAATAATTACAATATTGCAAAATATGAAGCCAGTTAAGTCTAAAAATGTGGAAGCTATTGCTTATAAATAGTAATCAAAAACATGCAATTTTATGAAAACGATGATCTCGTTTATTTTTGCGTAATTAACTTGTACACAGAAGTTAGGCCATATTGAGGAAAATATATTATTTTTCATATATCAGAGGTCATTTCTGCTTTAAGCTGCCAAATTTGATACCTAAATGGGACAATTAAGGTTTAACACACACAAATGTAAAAATAAAACCGCATACCCGCCGACCCTACCGCTTAACGCCTCAGTTCAGAGAAATAATAAGGGTTTACGGGTGTTCTGCTGCCACAGTCAACATCATCATCTTACTCAGTCCCGCAGACTGTCGGGCGGTTGGAAGACATGAATGGGAGCTGATGAAATGAGTCTTCGCCACTTCGGTTTGTCTCAGCAGCTGTGGTTATGAGTCCTGCCATGTCCAGCGCCGTCCATGTAGTTACGAGTGTTATACACCTACCACAATGCCAGTGGTTCAAAAATTTCAAACCTACAGTCCTAGATTTTTGCCTCCTCCCTCCCCTCTTCTCCTCCCCCGTCGCCGCAGAAACACGTTACAGAAACCGATCCTTCTGTGAAAAGGGCAGCTGATACGGATAGTGTCAGGTAAACAGGCGGTCCATCAATGGTGGCTCAGTAGGTCGAGGAGTTTGAGATGGTGCTTGAAGCTGCTTAGTGGGCGGCTTGATTATATCCTGATTTGAGGCCAGAACCTTGAGCAATTCTTTGAGCCGGCAAGCTCGGTACGTGAGAACTATTAATTTTAATTAACCTTGTCCGAACTTCTCCGCCTGTAGTTTTACTCTACGCACTTCTGCAATGCCTGCAACGTCATAGTCTGCATGCATCAAGTCAATAGTCACGTCAAGCCAATATATTCTTTATTCCATCAAAAAGGAAAATTTGGTATGCCACAAGGATACTCACTGTATAAAAACACATTACATAGGCGAGATCATAAATAATTAATTATCAATAAAATAAACCTGCTGTGAGAATGATTTGAGAGATGGGAATTTAGGCCAAACATAGCTCTAGTCTGCTACTTGTCATACTTCAGGAAGAAGCGCAGAGGGTTGCATTGTTAAGTTAACATAGTTTACGCAGAAAATGAGCTGCGAGTCCGATATATTTATGTTTGTGTTAAAAAGTATGGATGTGTGAACCTAATTATATGCGCATGTCCATTTCCATGAAATGCATATTCATTATCGTTTCCACCTGAACCATGTCGGCTGAGCTCAATTCATAAGGAGCTGGTTTTCTATTCCAAAGGTCGCTAGTTCAAACCCCACAGGGCACGAAATAATGTGACTTTGATACGAGACTTTTCAGGTCGCCGAGGGTTTTCTCCGGGTACTTCAGTTTCCCCCTCTCTTCAATGTTGCAGCCTGCCTAAAAATGTCAAAAAAAGTAATTCGATTTCCTTTCCGTCTTCTGATAGCGACTGTTTTAGTGATGAATGTGTGTTTGTTGTGTATGTAGGAGTGTCTGTAACATGTGAGTGTGTATGTTGGTTACAGGTCGCCGCGATTTGATCTGATTTAGGAGTATGACGCATATAGCATCAAATTAATAATAATAATAATAATAATAATAATAATAATAATAATAATAATAATAATAATAATAATAATAATAAAAATAGAACATATAACTCGCACATATCTCATCACAAGACGACTCAAGGCGCACCCAAACACATTCTTTGGCATTAACAATTCAAGCACACTGATATACACTTGGGCATACATTACATGAAGTTGACAAGGCAACAACACAAATAGGGACACGGCACTCCAAAATAAGCATGAGAACATTTCAAATAATGATTAGATACATGGCCATTTACAACTGCTCTGATTTAGGCTGGCGGGTGAGGTGGGTTGGGGAGAGGTGGTGTAGCGAGGCACTGTGGTCTGAGGGTTATTTTAGGAAAAATAAAAGTCTTGAGTCCAGATTTAAATGCTTCTAAAGACTGTTGTTGACGGAGGGGGAGAGGTAGGGAGTTCCAGTTGGTAGGGGCTTGAAAAGAAAAGGAGCGTTGGCCTGCAGTTTTACGTTTTGTAAGAGGGATGTTGAGTTTGAGGTTGTCGTTTGAGGAGCTGAGAGGCCGGGAAGGTTGATAGAATGAGAGGGAATCAGATAGGTAGGAGCAATTTTTTTGTGGCATGTGTATGCGAGTGCTGAGATTGTATATGATCCAATGTGAGACGGGTAGCCAGTAGAGTTGTTGCAATAGAGGGGTGATGTGGTCTTTCTTTGTCTTTTTGAGGACAAGACGGGCATAGTTGTTTTGAATGCGTTGAAGACGACAGATAGAAGAAGCGGGAAGTCCAGCAATTAGGGAGTTACAATATCAAGACGAGAGAGAATGGTAGAAGTGGCAAGTTTGGCTGTAGCGTCTTTGGTGAGGTTCTTGCGTATTCACAACTTTCCGGCACCTCTCATAAAAACTCGTGGGTATCGCCATTATAAATTAAAACGAGGTTAGAATGAAACCAAGTTCCGGTCTGGCTTGTTTTGCTTTTATCAAAGCTTGATGCGTGACTTTTAAATATGGCAAATTGCCGAAAACGACGATTGTTAGAGCCAGAAAACGAGTGGGATAAGTATAAAAACGGTGGAGGAAGTACATGCTCAGTGAAAGGATGCAAAAAACAATCGTAGAGGCCTGTATTTGTGGCGACTTCGGAGGTGCGTCGATCATCGACAGAAAGTGAAACAGGACCTGAAGACTCTTGTAGTTTTCCATAGCTTCGCCGTCGCAACCTTCACAAAACACGAAGTAGTTGACTATGTTAGGTGAGCGTTGTGGCCAAGTGGGCTAAGGCGGGACTAACTTGCCGTATCCACAAGCCAGAAACCAATGGCGCCTGACAGGTGTGGGTTCGAGCCAGCATCTGGGCGTTATGTTTCTCCGAATATTTTTCAAAAATTCACAAATAATGTTAGGTAGGTAGGGTTTAGGCGCGCCACTGGCGATAGAAAGGGATAATAAACTGCAGCAAAAAAAAAGAAAAGTATGTAAGGGTGCGATACTGGTGGCCCACTGTAAAACTTCCCATTGTACAACTTATGTTAATTTGATGAATAAAAATTGATGCAACAACAACGGAGAAAGAAACCGGAAGTATGTTTCACATGAGGGGATTCCCTTTGGTGCATAGGATAGCAGAAAAGTGTGAATAGTGGCAATGCGGCGGAGCTGAAAGTAGCAGGTGCGAGAGACAGAAGAAATGTATTGTATCATGAAGGGTGTCTAGGGTGACTCCAAGATTTTGGGCAGTAGAAGACAGAGAGACAGCCGGAGAGTTCAAGAGAGTTAGAGGTGGCTATTGAGAGTTTGGATGGCTTCGGTTTTGTTGCTTTTGAGTCTGTCGGTGAAGGTATTAGAGAGAGTGGGTATGGCAGTGTCAAACTGATTAAGAGAAGTGCTGTTTTGAAGTTGTGAGTTGTCAGCAAAAGAAATGATGGTCTAAGACATGGTCAAGAGGGTATTATTAATAATAATAATAATAATAATAATAATAATAATAATAATAATAATAATAATAATAATAATAATAATATTATTATTATTATTATTATTATTATTATTATTATTATTATTATTATTATTATTATTATTATTATTGTTGTTGTTGTTGTTGTTCTGTTTGTGGGTCATTTCCTAGCTAGTAAGCTGTTTTGTTGTGACGCGTCGGCATCCCACATGTCTCCCCAACGACTTGACCGGCTGTGGGTCTGATGATGATGATGATGATGATGATGATGATGATGATGATGATTGGTATGAAGAACTCATTCAAAAACAGCTTATGAGGTATAGGAAAGACATGTCCGCACTTAAAAGAAATCAAACAGGTGGTCAGATAAATGATAGTAAATATCTTTCTCATTACTTCCGCTGAAAATAGGTCAGATGATTGATTTAGACACGCAAACACATGGCCATGTCGATGAAGAACTCAGAAACCAGCTCACTAGGAATTAGACAGCAGTCAAACAGGGCTCAGAGAAACGTCAAGAAATATCTATAGAAATATAGCTTATATTTGTATCTACTTCCGATGCAAACCGTTAGTTTGTAATCTTACCCGCCCATGGCAATTTTTCTTAGGAATATCTAATTAAAAACAGCTTACTAGGAGGCAGTTCTACTTAGAAGCATGCAATTAAACAGGGTTCAGAGAAACGATATGAAATATCTTGTTATCTGTTTTCGCTGCAAGTGGTTGTAAAAGTTTTTATTTTATTTTTTTAAAAGAAATCTTTACACATGGACATTTTTTTTGACCTAAATACCAGTATATCTAACTACATCTGCTGTCAATAGTTGAAATGTTTGGGTTCAAATCAAACCTGTACATGGTCTTTATATATCTATATATATTTATATATATTGTTTACTTGCTCAGTTTACTATACTAGAACATGCTTGTAATTAGAAGGGGTCAAAAAGGGTTTAAGGGAAACAGCAATAAATATCTATGTCAAGTGGTTTAAGCCGTTAGTTCTTGTGGTTTTTTTTTGTTTTGTTTTTTATCATACCTGCACATTACAACTTCTCTGTTAAAAAAATAAATCACAATAGCACACAATCGAGAACTCAGAGAACAGCTTACTTGCTAGGACATGATCACCAAACAGGGTTCATGTAAAACGTTAGGAAATACATATTTCTATAATTATATTACCGCCGCAAGTGATTTAAACGGTTGCCGGTTCTAATCGCGACACTGTGGCTGCATTTCTCTAAAAGGGCAGACACTGAGAACAGCTCACTAAGTCGCAATACTTATCACATAACGTTGGTGTTGAACCCTCGAAGGCCTCTAGCCGCGTTTTTTTCCATGGGGCCGGAGAACTGATAGGAAAGATTTACTGCAAGTGGTTTAAAGGTTTGCAAATGGCCATTTGTCGCTAAAGCTCCTAATCCCGTATTAGATGTAAATCCTTTAAGGCCTGTCTTAATTGCTAGGTTTGTGGAGGTTCACGAATAGGGCTGGAAAGTTTTACCCATACGTAACTGTACAGAACAACAATCGGTGTGCGTCAAGGATGCCTACTCTCTCCAACACTCTTCAACATCTTCCTAGAGCGCATCATGTCAGATGCTCTTGCAGACCATGAAGGCACAGTCAGCATAGGGGGTAGAGCAATCTCCAATCTTCGTTTTGCAGATGACATTGATGGATTGGCGGGAGAGGAACAAGAACTTGAACAGCTGGTACAGAGGCTTGACACCACCTCCAGAGCCTATGGAATGGAAATAAGTGCAGAGAAGACCAAAATGATGACCAACAACACCAATGGCATCAATACGGACATCAAAGTCCAAGGCCAATCCCTCAACACAGTGCATAGCTTCAAATATTTAGGAGCCATTGTATCAGACAATGGGTCCCGACAGGAAGTCCTCTCCAGGATCGCACAAACAACTGCTGCCCTGACAAGGTTGAAGCCCATTTGGAAAGACAGGATCATCAGTCTACATTCCAAAGTAAGACTGCTGCGCTCCCTTGTCATCTCCATCTTCCTATATGCTTGCGAAGCATGGACCCTCACAGCAGATCTCCAACGAAGAATACAAAGCATGGAGATGAGGTGCTTCAGAAGACTTCTGGGCATTTCCTATACCCAACACATCACCAACGACGAAGTCCAACAGACCATCACACAAGCCATTGGACAACACGATGACCTGCTCACAGTGGTGAAGAAACGGAAACTCCGATGGTATGGCCACGTCACCAGATCATCAGGCCTTGCAAAGACTACTCTGCAAGGCACAGTGCAAGGAGGTAGAAGAAGAGGGAGACCGAAAAAGAGATGGGAGGACAACATTCGTGAATGGACTGGTTTGACACTGAGCGAAGCCATCAGGGCTGCTGAGGACAGAGAAAGATGGAGTATGCTGGTTAAACGATCATCTGTGGTGCTCCTACGACCTTCGGGTTACGGGACAGGACAGGATAGGATAGGAACTGTATTCAGGTTCGGAAACGCGACGGTACGGTCTACTGGTGCGGGCGTCCAAGGTCCGGTTTACTGGGAAATCTTGATAACACATAACGCGACAGTGGGCGACATCTTGTCCGCCTAGAGAGCGAGCCAAAGGCCCAAACACGTGGATAGGCAGCTGTTCTTGAAGAAGAACTTATAAGAACAGCAGCTTATCCACGTGTTTGAGCATGGTACCAGTCGCCAATCCTTCTGAACTCTTAAAGTTCTTAAAGACCTTTTCCGTTGAAATGTTTTTTGTTTTAATTTGATTTTGTGGTTTAAAGTTTGCTGATGTTCTAAACAGTGATTTATCATAATTTGTTTTGAAGGCGTTCAAGCAATAATAAAGCATCAGTTTCTATGGAAAGGTGGTTCTTTTGCGTCGGTCACTACTGTCAGTGCCATATCCCATTTGATTGTAACACTTAAAATCGCGGTATACCGGTACGAAATACCGATACGACCTAAAAATACCGCGGTAATACCGGTACGACTTTGACCCACGGTACCCAGCTCTATTCACGAACCTGTTTTTCTCAAAGGTTTTCGAATCCCGATTCTAGGTTCCTGAACCTTGTATTGGGTCCAAAAAGTTCAGGAATCTAGGGGTTCACGAATCTAGGTTCAGTATCTGAGAACCTCGAAAAGAAGGTTCGTGAACATCCACGAACCTTGCAATTAAGACAGGCCTTTAGAGGTCAGAGGAATGATACAGAATATTCAATTTACATTATCTCTCTTCTTCTGCTACAAGTGGTTTAAATGCTTGCTGTTTTTAGCTCATAGCTGCACATGGCCAGTTCGTTATAGGAACACGTGGCCATCTCGCAATGAATATATCATGCACGCAGTTCACTAGGAGATAATCTTAAATCATCGAAGGTCCGGGGGAGAGATACCAATGATCTTCCTTTCTGCTTTTGCAACTGGTGGTTTAAACGGTTGGTTTTAAGCAACACCCTTTTCGACCCAATTATGCAAGGAACGGTGGAAGGAGGCAGGCGCGGAGAAAGGCAAAGAAAGAATCGGACATTTGATGTTAAAACATGGACGGCGCTGGACATGTCACGCCTGGCAACAGCATCAGACAGACCGAAGTTGCAAAAACTCTCCGCAAGAGCATCTCTCGTATATCTGCAATTAAGCCCCTACAGGCGGAGGGATCAGATAAATATATTTAAGCAAATAAGTCCACATAGCCATTTTGCTAAATGAGAAGTTCAGCAGAGCACAGTAGGTCAAATCCTGCATCTCTGGATGGGATTTTCAGTAACTGCTTCAGCACCTTTCGTCGCGTCGTGCACTTATTAGGCTGATTGTGCAGATGTGCGCAAATGTGCAGCTGTGGCCTAAAATAAAATAACAGTTGTTTTCTGTGTCTCACTAGCCCCGTGACCACTGAAGACGCTCCCAGAGTAGAAACAGCTGTCTGGTCAGGATGGCTAACTAATACAATGGAGACCTATTTTCAAAACCGTAGTGCACACTAGGAAGAGAGTGGCGATGTGAGAGTTATGGTTGTTGACTAATGGTGTGCTGCTGCACAATGACTTCATCTTTACACTACAGTTGCTCTGTCCTAAACCTTAGCAAAGGTTGGGATCCATTGGGTGACATTGAAACACCAGTTGTTCTCTTTTCCACACTTTAAAATGCATGTTTGTGAGGCTGAAAGAGCGATACACACACTCGCACCCAGAGAAAGAAGAGAGAGAGAGAGAGAGAGAGAGAGAGAGAGAACATAATAATAATAATAATAATAATAATAATAATAATAATAATAATAATAATAATAATAATAATAATAATGAGAGAGAACATCCACACATAATAATAATACTGATTTACACACCACACCACCAGTGCTGTTTTTGGGCCTATCAAATACCATGGCATTTATTCCTTATTCTAATTAAAATTACACAACATTTAAGAATTCGACCCATTCAATCCTTCCTATCCTTTCCTATCCTATCCTATCCTATACCGAAACTCGAAAGTCGTTGGGGCACCACAGATGATCGTTTAACCAGCGTACTCCATCTTTCTCTGTCCTCAGCAACCCTCATGGCCTCGCTCAGTGTCAAGCCAGTTCATTCTCGAATGTTGTCCTCCCACCTCTTCTTCTGCCTCCTTTGCACCGTAGCTTGCAGGATGATCTTTGCAAGGCCTGGTGCTCTGGTGACGTGGCCATACCATCGGAGTTTTCTTTTCTTCACCACTGTGAGCATGTCATCGTTTTGTCCAATGGCTTGTGTGATGGTCTGTCGGGCTTGGTCATTGGTGATGTGCTGGGTATAGGACATGCCCAGAAGTCTTCTGTAGCACCTCATCTCCATGCTTTGCATTCTTCGTTGGAGATCTGCTATGAGCGTCCATGTTTCGCAAGCGTATAAGGAAGATGGAGATGACAAGGGAGCACAGCAGCCTTACCTTGGAATGTAGACTGATGGTCCTTTCTTTCCAAATGGGCTTCAACCTTGTCAGGGCAGCAGTTGTTTGTGCGGTCCTGGAGAGGACTTCCTGTGGGGACCCATTGTTTGATACAATGGCTCCTAAATATTTGAAGCTATGCACTGTGTTGAGGGATTGGCCTTGGACTTTTATGTCCGTGTTGATTCCATTGGTGGTGTTGGTAATCATTTTGGTATTCTCTGCACTTATTTCCATTCCATATTTTCTGGAGGTGGTGTCAAGTCTCTGTACCAGCTGTTCAAGTTCTTGTTCCTCTCCAGACAATCCATCAATGTCATCCGCAAAGCGGAGGTTGGAGATTCCTCTAACCCCTAAGCTGACTGTGCCTTCTGATCTGCAAGGGCACCTAACATGATGCGCTCTAGGATGATGTTGAAGAGTGTTGGAGAGAGTAGGCATCCTTGACGGACGCCGATTGTTGTTCTGAACCAGTTTCCGATGGCGTTATTGTGGAGAACTGCACTGGTAGCCTTGTCATACAGGCTTTCGATGACTTCAATAATGTTAGGGCTGATGTTGTGCACTCTCATGGTTGCCCACAGAGTGCATGCCAGGCTCGGTCAAACGCTTTCTTGAAGTTTACAAACACATGATATAGATGTTGTTGGTGCTGTATGTATATCTCGCAGATTATTCTGAGGTTGAAAATCTGTTCAGTGGTACTTCGCCCTGCCCTGAATCCTGCTTGTTCTTCAGCTATGATTTGTTCAGATTGGGGTTTCAACCTTTTGAGTATTATTTTCAAGAGGACCTTGCTGGGGTGGCTGATGGTGCGGTAATTTTCACATTCCTGAGCTGAAAGTTACCCTTTTTGGGAAGAGTGATGACAAGCATCAACATTGGCAGGACACGCACTATTCCAGAAGCAAACATCGGAAGTGACCACGATTTCGTGATGATATCCCTCCGGCTCCACTTGAAGAGACTCAAGAGAGTAAATACAGCAAAGTGCACCAGACTGAAGTTCGGCCTGAACTGGAAAACCAGGAGGTGGCAGAAACATTCCAAGCCACAATTGGAGGGAAATTTGCACCACTGCTCATTTTGGGAGCTGGGGAAGTAGATGTCAACACCATGACCACCACCTTCAACTCAGCTGTGACAGATGCCGCCATTGAGATCCTTGGCAAGCACCGCCCAAAGAAGAAACCGTGGATCACACCTGAACAAACTTTTTTTTGTTACGTAAATAGGCAGATTTATAAGACGAGGTTTAGAAAACAGATCGGGATAGTTATCGAGTTTATGGTGTGCTCCAAATATTTGATTGTAGCAGGGTTGAAAAAGAAGTCAGAGCCGGAAAAAATAATGAACAGAAACGTCAGTAGAAGAAAAGTAAAGAAGAAAGATAGTTATCAGAAAACTTTCATGGCGATGCTGCTGCTGCTGCTAATAATGATAATGATGTTGATGATGATGATGATGATAATGATGGTGATTATGATAATGATGATGATGTTGCTGCTGCTGCTACTGCTGCTGCTGCTGATGATGATGTTGAACGACGACGCTGCTGCTACTGCTGATGATGATGACGACGACGACGATGATGATGATGATGACAAGAATGATGATGACGACAAGATGATGATGATGATGATGATGATGATGATGATGATGATGATGATGATGATGATGATGATGATGATGATAATGATAAAGATTACAAGATGATGACGATGGTGATGACGACGACGACGACATGATGAAGATGCTGATGATGATGGTGCTGCTGCTGCTGCTGCTGCTGATGCTGATGATGACGACGACGACCACAACTGCGACTACCCCCCAAAAAAAATCCACAACAACTTTCATTTCACAACAACGACGACAAGGACGGAAAGGGCAATAGCCTTTGCCAGCCTATTTCAGACCATGGCCATGCTCATGCACTTTAACCCCTCCCAAAAGTAGCAACCCCGCGCCCTTCCCTCCTCCCCTTCCTCCCTCTCCTCACCCTTATCCGTGGCCTTCATCCTTACACAACTTACCCAGGTAGTTCTGGCTGGGAGCCAGCTCCGTGATGTTGATGCTGCAAGCTTGAGCCGGGATCTCCACTACTGGGTTGTACGTCCCAAGTTTCAACACCGCCACTGTATAGAGCCCAGCGATGCGGTGACACGACGTCGGCTGCCTCTCACAAAGTGTGCACACGGTCGCAGCGGCCGAGGAGGAGAAGGAGGAGGAAGAAGAAGAGGAAGAAGAGGATTGTGAACGCTGGGCTGTGGTGACAGTAGCGGTGAGAATCTGAAACAATGTTGTTGTTTTTTTTTATAATATGGAAGAGATTTAATAATTATATCGATGGTGTAAATTTTGTATCAAACGAATGGAGTAAACCATCTGGATCTGATCTCAAGACCGAGCTATTGGAGTATCATCAAAACCCTGACATGCCTGTCTTGTATGTTTTAATGTGAGATTTGTTTTTATTATGTAAGTACCGTAGTTCGACATGGCTGCGTGTGACTGGGCGGGTTGAGCCTGGTTAGAGAGAATTGCACTTTATTTAAAAAAAATTATTTATTATTTTGATCTACAAGCGAGAGAGAGAGAGAGAGAGAGAGAGAGAGAGAGAGAGAGAGAGAAACAGAGAAGGGATAAACAAAGAGAGAGATAAAGAGAGAGAGAGAGATAAAGAGAGACAGAAACACAAAGAGAGAAAGAAACACGGACTTCAGACTTCAGACTTCAGAACTTTATTTTAAAAGGTTGTTAAGATTTTAGGCATGAGCCTATTCTTACAATCAGACCTTTTATAATAAGATAAAGATAGCATCAAAATGTATTATACCATTATAAAATAAAATTAATAATAATAATAATAATAATAATAAAAAAAAGAACGTTTATTACAACAAATACAAAAAGACAAAAGCCCAACCACCATTACTGCTACAACTATATATACCTCCACTACTACTATGATAAACGGCTAGAGACAGAGAGAGAGAGAGAAAGAGAGAGAGAGAGAGAAGGAGAGAGAGAGAGAGAGTGAGAGTGAGAGAGAGATAAGGAGAAGAACGACGACAGATGAAAAGTAGGAAAGGCTGTGAAAAAGGAAGAAAAAGAAGAAGAGGAGGAGGAAGAAGAAGAAGAAGAAGATTAATGTAAACTTTGCCCTCTACACCCACTATTGGCAATATGGCCGACGGGGATGACCATCCCAGGGAACAAGGGGTATGCATATAAATTAACCATGAACTACCAGAGCAATCATACTGCTAAAATGGACAGTGAAAAATGGCCATGCTTTTCTTGCCCAGCACGGGATTCGAACTTGTGTCATCGGTGTGCTCTGCCACTTGAGCTTCGGCGATGGGACTGAGGAAGAAGAAGAAGAGAAAAAAGAAGAAGAAGAAGAAGGGGAGGAAAAGGACACCCGGTACACATTGGTCGAAGGCTGCCAGAAGCATGTTTTACTAGTCGCCTCAACAGGCGATAAAGCATGCTCTCATGCTTCATAGCACTGCTTTCTACACGCTTCAAGCGCTATAGTGAAGGAAAAAGCGCAATTTCACTGTAAATATATACAGAATGTTGCTCTACAACATTCCGCTCTTTCCGTCTCAAAAACCCAATTGCCTTGTTGGATTCTTAAATTGCATGAAACCAAGTGAGGACACTATCCGGCGTCAACAAACGGTTCAAAAACATTGTCAAACGGTTCGTAAAAGACAGTTGACCTAGAAACTAATACAGTTTGACCTAATTCGTCCCCTAAAGGAGACGAAACTTACATTTTTATATTTTCATGAGTTCACTGCAGTGAAATTGCGCTTTTTCCGTGACTATAGAGCTTGAAGCGTATAGAAAGCAGTGCTCTGAAGCATGGGAGCATGCTTTATCGCCTGTTGAGGCGACTAATAACGCATGCTTCTGGTAGCGTTCGACCAATGTTTATCAGGTGAAAAGGAAGACATGGACGAAGAGGAGAAACAGTACAAAAGCTCAAACTATGCACATGACAATAACAACAATCAAAAACAACAAGGATGAGAACAACACTAACATCAAGAAAATAAGAACTGAAACGTCGATAACTTTTAGTACAACCCAAATCGGTAACTCTAACAACGTTGTAACGATTTACTTTCTCTCAACGATATTAAAATGCCGTTGCAACTTCCAATGGGCTCTATGCACGGACGCGTGGCGGTCACGTGCTGCGGGAATGACACAGCGTGCTCGAGTTTGAAAATGGTAAAGTACTGTGCTGCGTTTGGATGCTCTAACTCCGACGTAAAACCTTTAAGCAAAGAAAAGAACATTTCCTTTCATCGATTTCCACTAAAAGATGAAATATTGATGAACTCTAAACTGAATGTCAGTGACAAATCGCTCTTTAAAAAAAAGCCTGTCCCTTGATAATAATTTGTCTGTAATCATTATTGCACGAATGTGCTATGTTCAAAACATCACAATATCCCAATATGTCGGTAAAGTTAAAATTTTAAAGCAGCATTAGAGTACACGCGAGCGAGCTAAAAGAAGCCATGACCGCTTTGTTATTCCCGCGCCACGTGACCATGCCGCTTTCGCGCGCCGACTTGTGCATAGAGCCCATTGAGTATCTGCTGCACGATTCGTTATTTATTTGATTAATTACCGTTTGCAATTCATTTTAAAAGTTATATTGTATTCCTCTTCTAAACTTATGGGTTTGTAATAGCATCTTTGACCATCATAATCTTCATTAAACGCTATCCTCCGGGGAATGAGTACATGTCAGGAAAGATTTGTCTCCCCTTCTCTGCTGTCAATGGTTTCTTGTAATCGTGGATTTATGCCATAGATGCAGGCGGCCACAATAATTTCGCTGTAGGCTCAGCTCGTCAGTGTTATCAGCTGAGTTTGCTGAAGATCAAGAGACTGGATTTTCAAAGCATTGATTGATTGATTTATTGTTGCTTTAGGTCCAGCGGACTCTTCCGAGCCAAATCAGGACCGGACAACCCCCGATCCGCATAAAAGATCTGCCGAAACAACCCTAGTGGGAAAATTGAATGCCCTCCACCGGCCAGTCACTTTACAATAAAGACATCCCACGCGGGGGACGGCTGAGGGTTGACCTCAACTACGCGAACACCCCGGTTACAAAAACAAAATAGAATACAATCATCATTATAAATCATCAACAAAACACATACATATAAAATGCCTATAGTGCGAAATAATACAATCATAGGAAGCCCTAGTGACCACCCGGCAGAAAGCGTCCAACACTCCCAAGCTGATCCAACAGACCTCATACACAAACAAGGAGTCTTGTCCAGGAAGAGTTTTCAAGAAAAAAGGTAGGTCATTGATCTCGCGAAGAAGAAGAAAGTATAGCAGAGTGATAGGACAGATCAGGAATGGGAAAGAGCAAATGATGAAGACAGCGACAGTGGGAATTTAAAGCACTAAATTTCCAGAAAGTGGGGATACTATTTATACTGAAACCCCCGGCACTCCAACGGGGGGAACTGTTGCCGCAGTGAATTAGTCATGCCTACAAAGGCAAGACAGGTTTTCAACTGGGGCTTTCACTGTTCCCTTTATAGGTTAGAACAATCTACAGTGACAAGATTGCTCATGACCCCAAGGGGATTTCAAAGCATTACAAGACGCGTGAATGAAGTCTTGAGGGGGAAAAAAATCTTCGTGCGAAATAACAAATGTCCACAATTTGGCTGGATAGAAACAGAAATGGGAAGTAGCCCAGCTCTTTTAAAAACAAACAAAAAGATAATTCATTGCTAACACTATTTCTAAAATCTAGGATTGCAGTGTAGGTTGTGCATGTGGTGAACAAGGTTTTGTAGAGAATGTGACTGGTGTCTTTAATTTGTTTGTAACATACCAGCTACTAATGACATTTTAAAAATCGTAAAAAGAAACCCTGACTAAGCGAAACAGAAATAAATAGTTCTAAATGGGCGAAAATAGTTCACGCGTTCGTAATAACATTAATTTCATTCCGTCTATCTTAACCGGTATTTTTTGGTCTGGAGTGAATCCACATAGTGAAATGTTCGTGACGTTATGAAGCGAAAATGTGATTATTGTTTTAAACAATTTTATTCAATCAACAAGTAAAACATTGCATAGAATACATTAAAAGGGCGTACACAATGCAAAAGCTTAAATCAGCGCAACCCTTGAAAATAAATATAACAATCGGAGCGTTTATAGCAGGCAACTGAATCATTAAGACGTAGGTTAGATATTTCGTTAAATCCATCTTTGTATTTATTGCTTATTAAAGATATAATCTTTTTGTTTACCCCACTTTTTTCATGCCTGAAAAAGAACAAATGCTTTTAAATATGTCTTGTTTTTCATTTTTATTCAAAAGTTGTTTTTTTTAATGTATTCTGAAACTGTAAGCTAAATTTTGACTACATGGACGCATTTCAGACATGAATGAACATTTAGTTGTTGTGCAAAGTCAACATCTGTTACTGCGAGAGAAGCATCTGGGCCGATTCGTCACACTTCCTGTCAGGGGCAGATCACTTCGACACACCAAACATATCAAGGGCAGGTCATTCCACAGTCTTCTCCGAATAAATCAAAGGCAAAAGTCTGTAAAAAAGATATCGTGTCACTCACTCTCTTAATGCAGTTATGCAAATTATGCTTTGGTGAAATTAGGGAAGAATGCATAATTTATTTAATTTGGGTCAAACTGTAATTGGCACGTGTTATAGAACGAATTTGCTTCGGCATTTGTTACTCAAGCCAAACGAAAATTACAAGCCTTGAAGTTGAATAAATATGTGCATGCCCAAAGCTAGCGACAAATTATTTCCCCCTACACCTTTCATTACGTGATAAACTCTTCAATTGTCGTACTATCTAGGGTGAAAGAGAGAGAGAGAGAGAGAGAGAGAGAGAGAGAGAGAGAGAGAGGGAGAGAGAGAGAGAGAGAGAGAGAGAGAGAGAGAGAGAGAGGGAGAGAGCAGGAACTCAGGAAACTTTAATGCGAGGCCACCAGCCTATACGCATGGGGGTAACACAACAGAAATGGAGAAAAAGAAAGAAAAACCAAAAATCAAAAATCACCAAAAATTTCAAAAGTTACAAAAATAAATATGACAAACACGCGTCATTTGACAGAATGTGTCTCAAAGAAAAGTAAAAATAGTAGTTCTTGTACGAGGTGGTGGTACTCTCCAAATTCACTTCTTCTCTATAAAATGTCGTGCACTGACACACGCCCCTTTCTCTTACTCCGTTGTTTAGCGTACAAATACAGTACTATGATCTCCTCCGTGTCTGACTCTACCTGCGCCATGATTCCAAATGACCAAATTTTATCTCATTCAGCAAGAAAAAGACGAGCAGCCTCGAAAGCCGTCGACGGTTTTACGCGTTCGGGTTCGTGCTCTATTTGAATGGCAACACTGCTCAAAAGTCGCGTTCGAGTTCGTGTTCGCGTTGGACGCGTTCGCGTTCGCGCTCTGTATAAACGGACCTTTATTATCCATGCAGTCCGTTCTCTTCGTAACAAGGCAGGAGTCGTCGCTATAAGGGTTTCCCACTTTGTTTCTTAGCAAACATCAACTGCATACAAAATCTCTCCCCCGAGGGGTTGCCGGGGATTTCTGTATAAATAGTATCCCCACTTTTGTGGAAATTTAGTGCTTTGAATTATCACAGTTTCTGTCATTTTCATGTGTTCTTTCTTTCTTGTTCCTATCTGTTCTATCAATCTACTATCTTCTTCGCTAGACCAGTCACCTAACTTTTTTTTCTTGAAAACTCTCCCCAAACTCCTCTTTTGTCTATGGGTTCTGTTGGGTCAGCTTGGGGCTATTGGACACTTTTTGTCAAATGGTCACTAGGCCTATGGTGTTATTATTTAGCAATGTAGACATGTTCTAGGTATGTGTTTTGTAAATATTTAATAATGATGTTTATAGGTTTATTCTATTTTGTTTTTGTAAACGAGGGTTCAATAAATTTTGTATACGGATCAGGGGGTGAGTCTCTTTTAACCAAGTTGTGGTCCTACTTTGGCTATTTGTAGTCCGTTGTACCCTATAAACTAAGACTAACTAACAAAATACAAAATCTCTTTCTGAATATAAAAACAACAAACTATCCCACCAAACAGACAGCACTACGTTTATACCCTATGACAAAACTAAAAATATGCAGAGAATTCAAGAATGAAGCAATTTACAACCAATCAAATAAACCTCATCACTGTAAAAAAACAAACAAACTCATCAGGGTATGTATTTGCTTAGACAACTCAGAGCCTTTGGTGTCAGTAGTCGGGTTCTTGGGTCGATGTTCCGCAGTCTGGTAGAAAGCATCCTCACCTTCATCATCATAGTGTGGTTTGGTCTGCTCACCGGTAGGGAGAAATCACGCTTCAATAGGATTGTGCTCATGGCGAGCAAAATAGCTGGCGTCCAATAGAAACCGCTGAGTGAACTGTACACAACAGCCACTAGGAAAAAGGCAATTCGCATCAAATGCGACACCTCCCACTTCCTGAGTCATTGTTTTCAATAGTTGCCGTCAGGTCGAAGGCTTTCGGGTACCGTTCGCTAAGAAAACCTTATACAAGAACTCTTTCACCCCTTGTGCGAACTCAATCCTCAAAATACAATGATGTTAACCTGCGTGTGTGTTAATGTGTGCATGAGCGTGGACGGTGAAGTGGACTGTGGTCTGAAATATCGCTTTATAAAATAAATTATTATGAATTAGAATTAACATTATTTAGAAGTTACTTTTCCTACGCTGCGGTGACAGTTAAAAAGGGTTCTTAGTAAAACGTCATTTAACATGACTATCGGTATTTCTGTTTTACCCGACGGGAACGTTAACAATAAACTTAACAATACATTTCACTGTCCCGGCAGCTGAAGTTATAAAACCAAGTAGTGCTACTGTTACTGTCACAACAGTTTTAGAAATGTTATCCATTCCGAAAGAATAGCTTATATGTCACAAAACAGTAGTACGTGACCTAAACGCTATCTATCTTACAATTAAGATGAACACAGACCTAACAGACCTATTTATTAGAAATAAATAAATAAATAAATACATAAATACAATACTCGTGAAAAATAAGATGGTAACAAATTCAAGTGAATTTTCAGACACTCCAACATATAGATCTAGCTGAAAACCAGCATTTTCAAGTTTTAATTTTCGGAGGGTGAGCTGTTCGATTCTATTTTATCCTGAAGAAGCAAAAGGTTAAAATTGAACGAGAAGCTACTGTGTCCCACTAAAATGTAGCAACATTTATAGTCATTTGTGTGTGTGTGTGTGTGTGTGTGTGTGTGTGTGTGAGCGTCCTTGTTTACACAGTGTTATCTGGACAAATCAGTGAACATCTACATAACTTGTATTGACATGCCTACTTGTTTTGACGACAGAACAATGATCCATTAGTGTTAGGGCTGGGTTAGGGTTAGGGTTAGGGTTTGGGTTAGGTATAGGGTTAGGGTTTGGTTTAGGGTTCGAACACTGCAAAGTACTTAAAATTGGGGACGAAATATGACCCATTGTCAGCACAACGTAGGTGGCGTTTCGGGAAAGTCATGATAATACTGTGTAACGGCGGCTGTGCGTGCGTGTGTGTGTGTCATTCTCGCCAGTACGGCCACTATAATTTTATCGTAACTGTTTATTATTTTAAAGATCCGTCATTAAATCTATACCGATTGTGTATCGTTTGGTTGCTTTTCTTAATGTTTTGCATGGCCGGAAGTAACTTTTCCAATGTAAGAAAAAGGGAGGGGATGGAGGCGGCTGGGAGGAAGGTGGGCCTAATCTTGTTTCTACTGGGCAACACTCACTGTGAATTTGAAATTTGAAAAAAAATCTGTGATGATGCTGAAATGTGTTATCTTGGAGGGAAAAGGGTTGGTGGGGGGAGTGAAAGAGGGGGGGGGGGGCCTGAATACAAAAAGCTGACACGAAAGATTTGCTAACTTTATCCGCATGGCAATGCAGGGTAAGCTTTAAATCCGTATTACATTGCAATGACAACAATAATAAATTACCGCTTTCAGGTTATTGTGGGTAGATCTGCTCCGGCCCTTTTCCCCATTAACACAGGTGTCACGCTATCAAATCACACCTGAGACTAGTCCTGCCGCTGGTCAGTTGAAGCAGACAGGCGTAGTGATTGTGCGCGTTGGCGCTGTGTGCGTTGGGTGTTCCGTTGTCTGAATTATTTATTCACTCATCTGTGCCGCTGGTCAGTTGAAGCAAGAGTCAAAAGTCAAAAGCGCTTTATTCCATAAAACCCCAAGGTTGAGCTAGCCCCTGTTTTTGTTTGTTTGTTGATTGTTTTGTCTTCTCTTTTAACCCATATTTCATTTCAATTTACAGCTGAGCGAACCAAGCGTTACGTTTCTGCACATGCACGTTAAAGAATCCGGTAAAAAAAAGAAGGATCTGCTGAAAAGCAGGTGACAAGGCAGAGATTAGCACGCACAGACGGGTTAAAAACATGAAACGCAAGGATTAAATCCTATGTCATGTAAAACGTCAGGTGAGATTATGAGCGTCACATTTCCTAGGAACAGAACAGAGAGAGTGAGAGAGAGAGAGAGAGAGAGAGAGAAAGAAAGAAAGAAAGAAAGAGAGAGAGAGAGAGAGAGAATTCGAAGCGGAAACCTATAATAATAGCTTTGGGTTCTACGAACCTGCCTTAAAGCTAGTCCTTAATAAACAATTAAGAACAAACTAAAAAATCCTTCCGGGAAGAGAGGGGACTATAAACTGAATTTAAAAAAAATAAATAAATAAACAACATAACATAGCATAACATAACATTAAAGAGAGAGAGAGAGAGAGAGAGAGAGACAGACAGACAGACAGACAGAGAGAGAGAGAGGGAGGGAGGGAAAGATGGAAGGAGAGATGGAGGGAGGGGAAGGAGGGCGAGAGAGAGAGAGTCAGTGAGAGAGTGAGCCAGACGAAAAAGAAGAAGAAGAGGAGGAAGAAGGAGGCGAAGGAAGAAGAAGAAGAAGAGAAGAAAATAAGAAGAGGAAGAAGAAAAAGAAGAGGAGAAGGAGGAGGAAGAAAAAGAAGAAGAAGAAGAAGAAGAAGAAGAAGAAGAAGAAGAAGAAGAAGAAGAAGAAGAAGAAGAAGAAGAAGAACTAGAAGAAGAACAAGAAGAACAAGAAGAAGAACAAGAAGAACAAGAAGAACAAGAACAAGAAGAACAAGAAGAACAAGAAAAACAAGAAGAAGAAGAATGGAGGAAGTAAGTGAGAGAGAAATACAAATTAGTGGAAGCTACACAATGTCAACGTAACAAAAGCTGGTAGACTTTAAAACGTAGTTGTCAGGATGTAGGCGGATTAACGCAGATTACATTACATAATCCGACGACAGGTGAAAAAGTCTTTATGTCACCTGTTCAGGGTTTAAAAAATGAAACGAGTTGGGCAAAATATTTGTTTTTGTATTTGTTTATGTTTTTAAAGAAAGAAGGAAAGAAAGAAAAATAAAGAAAAAAGAAGGACAAGCCACTCATTCTTTTCCAAGATACATTCTTCTTGGTTAATACGCTCGTGTGCCAAAGTCAATGAAACAAGACAAAAGATCTACCCCACCTCAACCCTTCCACCCACTTTCCACCCCATTCCAACCTTTACCCTTAAAAAAAAGAAACCCATCTATTTTATATAAATATAGAAAAATAGGGCAGAAGTTGCTGTCCTTGACCTATTGTGCTCACTCCCCTGTGTATCCTGTCTGACGTGACTTGTTTCAAATAATCAAAGGAGAAATAAATAACGCGGGACACTAATATACATGTACGTTCTTAGCGAAGTCTGCACAAGGAGCTTGCGACAACTGCACATTTGCTGTCTAGACAGTGCATTACCTTGTGTTTTTTGTTTGTTTGTTTCTTTCTTTCTTTCTTTCTGTCCAAATTTATCTAGACATATTTTGAAACAGTCGGGGGGAATCAGAACGACCCAAATGTCATTTTGGTCAAAATCCGTTCAGTAGTTCTTGAGATATGACTTCCAACGGACCGACCGACCGAAAGGCAGACTGTTTGGCTTGTTCTGATTCCCGACTATTTCAAAGTAATTCCAGATAAGTTTGGACATGCGAATATAATGTACACATAACATACCATGTAGGGAATGCACGGAGCAGTTTTTTTTTGTGTGCGAAATATACACTGATTAGACCTGTATCAAAGTGTCCCTATTACTAGGCTTTCTTTCCTTTCCAAAAACGCTCCAAAAGTCGTCATCGCTCAGCTTCGTGAATATCTTCAATCTAACGATCTCATTTACTCACTTCAGTCCGCTTACCGCTCTGACCACAGCAAGGAAGCGGCCTCCAGTTGGGGTGCCGGGATTTCCTGTATAAATAGTATCCCCACTTTGTGGAAATTTAGTGCTTTAAATTACCACTGTTCTGTCATTTTCATTTGTTCTCTCTCGTTTCTAATCAATATCAATATACTGTCTTCTTCGCTAACCAGTCACCTATCTTTTCTTCATAAAAGCTATCCAAAAACTCCTCGTCTGTGTATGGGGTCTGTTGGGCCAGCTTGTGTATATTGGACGCTTTCTGCCAAATGGTCACAATAGCTTTCCATGGAATTATTCTTTAGCAATGTAGGTATTGAATAAGTGTGTTTTATAATGTTTATTCAGTGTTACCATTAGGGTGGTTTCAGCAGATCCTTAATACGGATTGGGAGTTATTCCTCTTTCAACCAAGTTGTGGTCCTTAATCGGCTCTTTGCAGTCAGCTGGACCCCATAAACAATGACTAACTAACTAACTAACTAACGAAACGGCCTTGTTAAAAATTGCCAACAACATACTGACTGCTCTTGACAACAACGACATCACTCTTCTCTCGCTATAATATCTTTGAGCTGCCTTTGACACTGTTGATCATGCCACTCTTCTGTCCCGTATGCAAGTCTCTTTTGGTATTTCTGGTTCTGCACTATCTTGGTTCGAATCGTATCTTACAGATCGCTTCCAAACTGTTTCAGTAAATGGTCTCTCCTCTTCCGCATTTGCTCTACACCTGGTGTTGTCCTGGGCCCCATTCTCTTTGTTTGATATACCCAACCTGTTTCTGCCATTGCTAACCGACACTCAATGTCACATAATAATTTTTCTGGTGACAATCAGCTATACAAATCTGGACTGTCTCTGAACTCCCTAACATCATTCAACCTACTCAGGCTTGTTTTCTCTGAGTTGAAAACTTGGATCAGTTCTCAGAAATTCTAAAATCATTCTTCTTTCCCGTCATCCGTTGACTCAACGGTTCTTTCCATCAGCATGTTGCTAGTATCTACCTGCACTTGTTATCTCGATATTCGCCGCATCGCTTCTATCCGCCACCTTCTCACTGAAAACGCTACTAAGACTCTCTTTTGCGCATTGGTTCTCTCTCGACTCGATTACTGCAATTTTCTTCTTTCTGGTTCCGCACACTATCTAATCAACGAACTTCAAATAGTTCAGAATCATGGTGCTCGCCTCACTTTCCGCTCTTCTAAGTTCGATCATTTCACTCCTATCCTTCAATCCTTGCATTGGTTTCCTGTTCAACAAAGAATTAACTACAAGGTGGCATCCCTTTGCTTCAACATCACTGAATCTACTGCTCCCAGCTATCTTTCTGACCTACTACAACTCTATACATTCTCTCGCCAACTTCGCTCCTCCTCTAGATAATCGAATCTTTAGATTTTCTCGCACGCGCACCAAAACATACCGTCAACGTGCATTCTCTTATCACGCTCCCGCTAACTGGAATCTTCTCCCTCACTCCATCAGACACTCTCAATCTTTGCAGACTTCGAAAACTAATCTTAAGACACATCTGTTCCCTCTGTAACTCATCACCTGTCTTCCTTCAGCTAATCATTATCCCTGCTTATGGGTGTATATATATATATATATAGAGGGATAGAGAGAGAGAATTTGTATAATTCCATCGTCCATCACCATGTCTCATACCTTTATTGCTACATATTTGTTCATTGTTTACCATTTCTTGCCCTCGCATATGTAGTTTTTGTCGCATTTTTCATCCTAATTATATCAGCCAGTAATTTTCTGCCTACTTTCATTACCTTCCGTGTTTGTTACTTTTGTTTTTTTTATTTGCTTGACTCTTTATTATTGTCTTTGTTAAAATGCTTTGACGTTTATGTGTGTTATTGTATATTTATTGTGCACGCTTAGAGCTGTCTGTATTAAGCGTTTCGAAATGTTCATACTACTACTACTACTACTACCACTACTACTACTACTACTACTACTACTACTACTGCTGCTGCTGCTGCTACTACTACTACTACTACTACTACTACTACTACTACTACTACTACCACTAATTATACAATTAATAATTATAATAATAATAACAACAACAAGAACAACAACAACAATGATAATAGGTTGTTTCTCAATCACTTTGGTGTCTTTGTATTACTTGGATGTTTCTTAATGACGTCAAGTAAATGCTGGAGAGAACCTCAAGTACACAGCAATTTGTAGTAACGCCCATCCAGAGCCATTTAAATAAGGATTTGCTTCTGTCTTTTAACTGGAACTAAGATTTAGAGCTTTTTAGTTTTTCTGTATACACATAGAAATGAAAAACGTTTCTTCATTACTACTACTACTACTACTACTACTACTACTACTACTACTACTACTACTACTACTACTACTACTGCTGCTGCTACTACTACTACTACTATTACTACTAACATCGTTTTCGATATCGTGAATATTTATTACTTTTATCCTTTTTCGGCTAGACCTACTTCGAAAAAAAAAATTAAAAGACGAACTCTCGCAACATAAACTTCAAAAATATGCTTGTTTTCATATTCATTGTCTACATTAAAACATATACTGCTCAAATTCTGTTTTTTTAAGGAGATCTAGCATCTGGCAGTTTGTGGCCTCCACTGCAACTTTCGTTTTCGTTCTTGACGTTGTACACAGCTTCGTATTGCAACAGTAGTCTGGCCCTTGCCTTTGTGATCCCCGCTATGAGACACACACACATACATGCATACAAAACATCTCACACAACAACAAACAAACAAACTGAACGCTAGAGTGAGCATTTTTTACGGCGAAGTGTATAGGCCATCTTAATGGCGGGCTCGTTCGTGAATGATCTCCCAGAGCTGCTTTTGGCGGTTGTAATATTTTTGGATAATAATAATAATAATACAGGATGCTATGTACGCGCCTTTCCCCAAGGCTCAAAGCGCGGCGATCTATACCAACATACACGCTCACCTGTCTCATTTACCCTCACACACACCAAATACACATACATCACTCAAACAGGTGGTGTAAAAGCAGGGAGATCGCTATTAGAAGACGGAAGAAAATCGAATTTTTATTTTTGAAATTTTTATATTGACTGCATCCTGTACTATTATTGAAGGGAGGGAGGAAACCGGAGTGCCCGGAGAAAACCCTCGGTGACCTCAATAGTCTCGTACCTAAGTCACATACTTTCGCCCCTTGCGGGAATCGAACCCGCGACCTTCGGCATAGGAAACCGGCGACTTATCCACTGCGCCACGAGGCCACCCCTGATTCCGAATTGGTTTTGCAGACTGGGCAAGCAAGAATGAAAGGGATTACCAGCGAGAAGTTCTCTTCCTGGCCCACCCTACCAGATCATCCACAAGGGATGCGCCCTTGGACCTGGTTTGGGTCCCATCTCATTCTAGTATCCGTGGTAACGAGCAAACTTGATCATGCCGCTAAGGTGGCAGCGGCAGGTGCACCACCTGTTATCCTTCAACTCTCGCTGACAGAGAGGTTAAAGGCAAGCCACGGACCGCGACTCTGACTAACTAGTTATTAACACATGAGGCTCGACTGTGCCGACATAGGTTGGATCTGCCTGCCCGTAGGGAAGAGCATTAACCACCTCTGGCGAAAGCCTCGCAGATATCTGCGAGCCCTCAGCAGTATCCGAACAGTATCGACGGTATCTAGCTCGAATTCCGTCCCTACATGCTTGTGACCCCATGGCAATGAGATATCACTGCACCATATGCTGGAGAGCAAAAACCCTTGTCCCAGTCCTGGGACTATAGGAAGCCCACAGGCTGCGGACCCATGATTTTCTCGCATCTCATACCCCCAACCTTGGAGCTTCAGAGGATCCTAAGTGACGGCGTTAATTGATGGCTCTGACCTGAGGCGGTTCTTTTAACACCTTGAAATGCAGGCTCCCGTCCTCTGTGTACTCCCCTCCCCCTCCCCTCCGCGGTTCTAAACCCAGGGTAAACAAAACAAAACAAAACAAAATAAAACAAACAAAAGACCAACTGAGCTTAAAGCTCGGGAATCAACAAAACTAGACCCTGATGCTGGTTCAGGGAGAACCGTTTTGGGAGATCATTTCTTCGCTCCCGCCACACAGTCCACGCCGTGGAATCTCTTTATTGTCACGTTGGTACCATACACCGTAGTTTGACGTCCATGCCACTTCTCCAACAAGTGTCATATGAGCTTGTATGTGGACACGCGAGTGCCTATGTCCGTGACGTCTCTCCATTTTCTGGGTGTCTAAAATACGTATCCCCAGAGAAGGGAGACGCTTCATAGGCATAGGCTCTCTCTCTCTCTCTCTCTCTCTCTCTCTCTCTCTCTCTCTCTCTCTCTCTCTCTCTCTCTCTTAAAAAGACAATGCATTGAATTTAACATTTTTTTTAAAAAAGTACATTTATTTCGCACACAGCAGCATTAATAAAAACACAACCACGTGAATGCGGAGTAAACACACAAAAAATTACTCCAAGTATTCATTTTTAAAACCTAGTATGAAACGTGTAGGACCTCGGGGATCTGAACCAGAATTATTGACTGCCTTAGCAAATGAAGCGTAGAACGGAGTTGGCCACTAGTGGGCATGAACTATTACTGACAGCTGACTGGAGCGAATGACGTCAGCTTTGAGTAATAATGGACAAGTGATTGCGACACAAGGGTCAGAACTCCTATCCAAACACCACAGACGCTTGTATCTGGACACGCGATACTATATACAGTTAACCAAAGGGAGACGCGTCACAGGCATAGGCGCTCGCGTGTCCAGAATACAAGGGCTGTGCCAAACTCGTTCACTTTAGACGTCGGCTACCCCCGTGTCGGAAGTTGTGGTCGAAACGGATAGTAGGCGGACAGAAGACGAGATGGTTGTTTGTTTTAATAATGTCTTCTTTGTCGAGATTATAAGACGTATGCACGCAATCACACATATTCGCACCGCATGCATACATGAACATGAATATAAAATACATAATTACATTAACAGAATCAATTAAAGCTTTTGATATTTTGTTCTGCTCTAGGTCGTATCAAAATCAGAATCTTTATCGCAATATTTATAGAATATGGTGGGGTCGGGTTCGTGAAAGGGGGGAGGGGGAGGTGGGGTAGAGAGAAGCTAAAAAAAAAAAGAGGAGGGAGGCTAGAATCGCAGACTCAGTTATTCTGTCAAACCTTAACCGAGGTTTCGTTCTGCACGTAGGAAAGAAATAACGGACGAAACAATCCCCGTTAACTCTCACATTGTAGTTATAATCGTAACAACTCGGATGAAGAATAATAACGCGAATTGTATTGTATACGGTTGTTACAGACGCTGCATTCTAGAACCTGTTCAGCACGGGTTAAACAATGCCACTTGACATCGGCGTTCATATCCGTACTGGTAGAAGTGACGTTGAAAACGAATTCTCCCCGATCATAATTAATGAGCACAGCCACCCCCTCAGACCCTTTATCCAATGTGTCACTAATTGCCGCCGTTTGACACCTTGACCTTGACGTCAAAGCCCGACCACAGACACCCGACCTCTTACTATACAATGGTCAGTCTGTGCCAATAGCTTAATCTGTGTCAAACCTTATCTCTCTCTCTGCCTGACGTAACATTAAACAGTGTCCCCTCCCCCTCTTCCAGAACTGAATGCGTCGCTGCTGTAACACATTTTCCTTAATAATAATAGCGTGAGAATTTGATTGCATTCTAAACTCTCATATAATGTGTATCTTTACGGTCGATATGAGGAACAACTTTATTAAAGGGCTTCCTTTTTCTCAGGGCCGGCGATGCCCATCTTCTTTAAAATGACTGGAATTGTTGAAATGAATGCACGCTGTTGTATTGCCATGCTGCGTCCACATGCGCGTGTCCGCTTTGGTTACAGAGCTAAAATCCAGTAGCCAAAGCACAGCGCTACCCAGAAACAAGAGTAGGGGTGGAGGTGGGGTGGAAGTGGGGGTGCGAGAGCTAGAGATGTAAAGAACCCATTAAAGTCTTCTATTCAAACCTAGGCATAGATCTACTCTTCACTCCCTTAAGATAGAAAATTGGGCAATTTATATACACAACATCTAGACCTTTAACTTTGACGACAACGGCGAAACTATAAGACATCCGTAAACCCTCTATAGGGCTGGCATTATAGCTTTATTGCTTTTACTAAAAGGTCTTTTTAAAAAATTTAAATCTTCGTAATAGATACTAAACATGTCTCTGGGCGTTTTGCGCGCGTATTTTGTTTTAAAATGTATAACTCCTGATGAAGCATTTCAGCGAGAAAATACATGTGTAGAGAATTTTGTAATCTTCTGTGTTTGGTCTCGTTCACCCCTTGTTACTTGTCCTTCTTTTATTTCAATTCACAGAATTCCTACAAGATTTCTGTATATATTTGTTGTGTTCAATTTCTCTAACTCTCACCCTCCCCCCCACACTCCACGACTATCTATTGCTTTGCATAGCAGGGGCAACCCATATACAGCTTGGACATAAAGAGACAGCTTCCGGGGCGTGTGGAAAGGACAACTGTGGTAGAACTCTGCGTAGCTGAGACTCCCCGATAGTTACGTTTGCCTCTCTCTTGTACTTTGGCTTGCGGATCTGAAGGTCCCGGGTTCGAGCCCTGTCCGGGCCATTGTGTTGTGTCCCTGGGAAAGACACTTTACTCCCGTTTCCTACTCCTTCGGATGAGAGTATAAACCGAGGTATAGTCTGTGTGTCGCATACATTCCATCATAACGGATTTTAAAGATCCTGACGCTCATGTCCTAGACGGGTGAGTACCGGTGACAAGAACACACCCAGCATGCACTTGGTCCTTCTCCCCCACCCCTGGCTGGCCAGGATAGTGCTCAGTTGTCCGGGCGTCAGACCATGCGCCCAAAGGCTGCAGGTGGGCGTCTCGGGCGGTTTGAGTTAGATCCTGTATCGGCCAGCGCCTAGAGTCTGGTCAAGTACGGCGAGATAAGTGCGCTATAAAAAATCTCAATAATAATAATAATAATAATAATAATAATAATAATAATAATAATAATAATAATAATAATAATAATAATAATAATAATACTTGTGAGAGGTACTCAGATAGTCTCTGCTGCGCTTTGTGTTGTGGTGGCACCAAGAGCCCAATTTTCTGTTTCCTTCCAGCCCCCCCCCCTCCCCCCACCTCCCTCCTCCTCTCTCACCCTCCCCTCCCCTCAACGATTACCGAAGGTGCTCCCAGAGTAAAAACAGTTGTCAGATCAAAATTTCTCAAATTTAGTTTTTCCTTCCGTATTTTTAAAACTTTTTTTTTTCAATATTAGTAACAGCAGCCTTTGAACATACCTGGGGGTTTGCAAAAGTATGGTTGCTGAGGCGCAAAATCTTCAGCTTTAATTCCTTACATTGCGTGACCTGCAAAACACTTCAGACAGTATTATTGTTTATTTGTTATTATTATTTAAGCGTTTTTATAGAGCGCCTTTCCAGCTCAAGAGTTGCTGAAGGCGCTGGCAGACACGGGATCTAACTCAAGCCGCCCGAGGTGCCTGCTTGCCACCTTTGGGCGCATAGTCTGACTCCCAGACGACTGAGCACAATCCAGGGTGACCGGGAATGGGGAGAAGGGACCTAGTGCATGCCGGGTATATTTGCGTAGCCGGCACTCACCCGTCTAGGACATGAGCGTCAGGATCTTTTAAGTCCGTGCGATGGAATGCGTGCGTGCACATACTAGACCTCGGTTTATACTCTCATCCGAAGAAGTTAAAAAGAAAAATCTTACTCCTGTGAGAAAAAAGTCCTGTTGCCTCTACCGATTTCAAAATTGCAAGAAAGTGTATGTAGGCTCCTAAGAATCGAATTAATCTAGCGCTCAGCTGGGATTGCACACAGGGTAGCAAAGACCCGCCCAGTCTTACGTTTGGCTGTCAATACTCTTAGGAAGAGGTACTGGCGAGTCACAGATACGCGGTGTGTCGTGACTGGTCCCAGATACAGAGCTGAAAAAGTAGGAAGGAAGCCAAGGGTCACCATCATTAATATGTGACAATCGATTGTTAAACGTTCACGTCAACTCTAGAATCACCCTCCTCCCCCTTCGCCCCTTGTTCTTCCTCCATCCCCTCCTTCCTCTCTACCACCCCCCCCCACACACACTCATATCTCCACTCCACCTTTTCAGGGCTGTCGAAGCTATCGAGCTCTCGTGAAAACGATAAAACATGGGACAGGACAAAGCTTCAACTACCCACGCTAAGTTTGCAATGACTTTGCAAAATGGGGGACAGTGGAATGGTACGTACAATGACGGCGGTTTCTAGCGGGAGTGCCCTCACATTACATTACCTTACATTACATAATTGTTGCTTTAGGTCCAGCGGACTCTTCCGAGCCAAATCAGGACCGGACAACCCCCAATCCGCATAAAAGATCTGCGGAAACAACCCTAGTGGGAAAACTGAATGCCCTCCACCAGCCAGTCACTTTACAATAAAGACATCCCACGCAGGGGACGGCTGAGGCTTCACCCCAACTTATCGAACCCCCGTTTACAAAAACAAAATAGAATACAAACATCATTATAAATTATCAACAAAACACATACATATACAATGCCTACATTGCTAAATAATAACATCATAGGAAGCCCTAGTGACCACCTGGCAGAAAGCGTCCAATATTCCCAAGCTGATCCAACAGACCTCATACACAAACAAGGAGTCTTGTCCTGGAAGAGTTTTCAAGAAAAAAATGTAGGAGACTGGTCTAGCGAAGAAGACGATAGTATAGCAGATTGATAGAACAGCAGGAATGAGAAAGAGCAAATGAGAAAGACAGCGACAGTGGGAATTTAAAGCACTAAATTTCCAGAAAGTGGGGATACTATTTATACTGAAACCCCCGGCACCCCAACGGGGGTTGCCCTCACATAGGCCACACGCGACCAATGTACAATTTGACTTCTAACGTGCACGACCTTTAACATTCCCGTAGGAAAGAGCTATGTGTCAATAATAATAATAATAATAATAATAATAATAATAATAATAATAATAATAATAATAATAATAATAATAATAATAATAATAATAATAATAAACAAATGAAACAAAAACATCATTCATTATTATCTTTCTCCCTATGTCCAACATGTATGCCTTTGTGTGTATGTGCATGCGTGAAGTGTTCTTGTTTTATTTTTTTCTGTCAGTCCTTTGACTATGTTTCTGCAAGCAATATTCTAAGGGTTTTTGCCCGTCTAATGTCTGCTTGCTTTCGGTAGTTTTCTGCTATAAGGTCTTAACTGTGTTGTTGTTGTTTGTAGATTATAGTCACACGACACTTTCGCATATAGGTGACTAATGGACCGATTTATACTGACACCAGCGGGCCAGTTGTTGGTAAAGGGGAAAATAATATGATCACACGTTGACCAATCCGGGATTCGAACCAGCGACCTTTCGGTTACTAGCAAGACGCTATTACCAACTGAGCTACCCGGCCCCACACCTTAACTGTAGGAAATCAACGTGTTTATATAATACTGTATGTAAATGGAAAGAAGATTACAATGGCTCAGAGAGAGAGAGAGAGAGAGAGAGAGAGAGAGAGAGAGAGGCATTCAGACAGAGCATGTATTTTCGATATAGTTTATACTTCCATGGACAGACAAAAAGAGAGTGGGGTGAGACAGACAGATAAAAGAAAGTTGGGGAGGGAAGGGGCGGGAAAAGGGGAGAGGGGTGAGAGAGATTGTTGAAGATGTGAGAAGAGGATGGAAAGGGAGATAGGAAGAGACGGAGAAGGAAGGAGTTGTTACAAAAAAGGAACTAGAAATTTCTGCGCCGTGATCTACAATAACACAAGACGTACAGTACATCTGGCAATGAGCTACGTTCCATCAATCTCCGATTAGCTGTCGAAGCACATGCACGCCTAGGCGTAAACCACAGGCGCCCTGTAGGAATCCAATACTACTAGATTATTAGTCACACATTCCCCACCCCCACCCCTCCTTGCTCCCTCTCCCGTCTTATCTTCCTCCCCTCATATTCCATTACGGGAGCCTTTCGCATAAACCGAATATGATTTTTATTTCTACATTGTTTGTACTTACGTTTTTTTTGCGTAATTCATCACACGCCGACTCAACCAAAGCTTTTTAGTTTTGAGGTTAGGTCAGCCAGGCTAGCTATAAATAGCTTCGCTGATGCTTCCTTTCCTTTCCTTTCACTGGAAGGGAGGATGCAGGCAATCTATAAATAGCCCGCAGCAAGCAAAATGTGGAGGCACTAAACAGTGCTGCTCACATAGGCATTGAGCTGGTGTGATGAGTGTCTTGTTTTTGACTGAGGCCACGAATTATAGAATCTCTTATAAATAATATGTTATAACGAATTCCGTTGTTCCAGATTGTTGCCATTTATGTTACAATTAATGTTATAGTTTTATGTGGTCTTTGGTAATTTATCTAATATTCCATTCAATAGCTCAAGGTTGTTACAACTTTTTTTTACATTATTTTATTTTATTTTATGTTAATTTGTCTAATTGCGCATTGAGATTTGGTGCCTTTACACCACATTTTTTGAGAGATCGAAGTATTCCTTGGTGCGTGCGTGTGTGTGTGTGTGTGTGTGTGTGTGTTTGAAACATGTGAACGTGTATACGTATGTTGGTTCAGATCGCCGCACTTTGAGCCCGATTGGTGATTTTTGGAAAAGCGCGTATATAGCATCAATTATTATTATTATTATTATTATTATTATTATTATTATTATTATTAAAGGCCCCAATTTGAAGGCTTTGTTTACTTTTGACTAAAACAGGTTTACCCTAAAATTCGCATTGTTATTACATTCGTTGCAAAAAAAAAACACCAAAAAGTTCAAACTTTCCATTTCTGTTCTGACAGGGAGAGATGTCCCCCTGTTTTGCGGTACACCAATACCATAGCCTTGTTACCTTTGACCCTATTTCTGAATGAATCGAGCGGATTCAAGAGTGCGTCTTTGGTGTCTATTGTAGGGTAGGCTTATTGTATCAACTGAAACGAACAACCGTTCTTTGGCAACTTTTTTAAAAATGAGCTCCGCCTCTTACCGGCTTTGGTAGATGCTATTTTTAGCTCAAGAATGGTGGCTAGAGGTTGCTATTAATAGACACAAGAACTACGGAAATTATTGATTTTTAAAAATATACTTTCAAAAGAGTTTTTTTTTTTAAATTTTGTGTGTGGTGAGCTTATTATTTTCCCCATGGGGCAACGCTCACTGGTAATGATAAAAAGGATCTGTCGAAGGGGCGTGGTCAAAGTGGGGCCCTTTAAGTGTGTTACACTCCTTGTTGGTTTTTATCGGTAGTTGATTCAGCCCCATTGCTTGAATCCTCCTGATAAGTGTAACTCGGATTCATTTATCCACGCATCCTGTTCACTCAGCAACAAGGCAGAAGTCGTCGTATGAAGTTTTCCAACTTTATTCAGCGTACATCAACAACTGCATACAATCGCTCAATCGCTTTTTCCATTTTTCTCTTTCTCAACTGAAACAGTGCGGTACATATATAGTCTCTCTATACTCGAAAGAACGTTGGAATGTTCGAGCGTGACACAAATACAACCAATCAGAATAAACTTCGGCATCACTGTCTTATGTCATATAACCTTATTTAGGATGGAAGCGTCTACCACTAGATTTATCTACACGCTTCGATCGATAATAAACAACCATCTCTAGAAAATTCTCAAATAATATCGACCAACTAAAATTCTTCTAACAACAACGCAAAATTAAACCAAAGGTAAATACAACCTGTTATTGAATGCTTTGCAAAACAAAACGATCGGTTCTCTCATGCGCGTCTCACACGTACTATCGTGCGCGTCGTAAACGTAACAAAGTGACTGATTTGCCAAGAAACAACGGACTGCTCTTTTGAGCGCACCGTCGTTTTTAACGTCAATGAAAATATTAAATGACACTTCCCTCCCTTTATACCATCAAGCGTAATCAATTTGCTTTTTGTTTCGCACATGCCTGTAGCGGGTGCTGGTCACTACCGCGAGCGTCACTACCGCGTGTAACACTACCGCGTGTAACACTATCGCGAGTGTAATACAACCGCGAGTAACAGTACCGCGTGTAACACTTCCGCGTGTGTAACACTATCGCGTGTGTAACACTACCGCGGGTAGCACTACCGCGTGTAACACTTCCGTGACACTCCACACTGACACCTGAGAGAGAGAGAGAGAGAGAGAGAGAGAGAGAGAGAGAGAGAGAGAGAGAGAGAGCGAAAGACAAAGAAAGAAATTTGTATCTTTTTATTGTTCATTTGTATTTTTAATTCATATTGCTTTTAATACAATTATGTTTTTTAAATTAAAAATCCTCGAAAATTATATGCATTTTGTATGTGCGTGCGTGCGTGCACGCTTGCATGCGCGTGTGTCCATCTGTCTGTCTGTCTGTCGCATGGCAGTTATTATTTTAGAACAATAAGAAGAAGATGAAAAAGGAAGAAGAAGAAGAAGAAGAAGAAGAAGAAGAAGAAGAAGAAGAAGAAGAAGAAGAAGAAGAAGACGCGGAAGTGTTACACGCGGTAGTGCTACTCGCGGTAGTGTTTCACACGCGAAAGTGTTACACACGCGGAAGTGTTACACGCGGTACTGTTACTCGCGGTAGTGTTACACACGCGGTAGTGTTACACGCGGTTGTGACGCTCGCGGTAGTGACGCACAACCGCCTGTAGCCAAGGACCGTGAGATGACACTAAACTCCAGTGTCCCAGTGCTCTTGAAGTCATTACCGGCGTGTAAGCACGTTGGGTGAAACATGCAACACAAGATGCTGTTTGCTCCAACTTTGTTTTCAACAAGCCCATGATGAAACCATTGCAATGACAAGCTAGAGACAATGCGTGGCTGAGACTTTTCGAGGACTGCGTTTGCCTTTTCATTTGTGAGAGGTATTCTGCGAGTCTCAGATACCCTGTATGTAGAACAACTCTGGGTTTTGTTCATTTTTTGTGAGTTGTGTGTGTTTGTGTGTGTGTGGGTGTGTGTGTGTGTGCGCGCGTGTGTGTGTGTGTGAAGTCACCTTAACATTGAAACAGTTTAGGAACGTGTTGTTGTGAAGGCAGTCTGCAAAGGTGTATTATGCAATGACCTTGTTGAATGTACATGCATACGCCTACGCCCTCGCAAGGAGAGAGAGAGAGAGAGAGAGAGAGAGAGAGAGAGAGAGAGAGAGAGAGAGAGAGAGAGAGACAGACAGACAGACAGACAGACAGACAGACAGACAGACAAAGACAGAGACAGAGACAGACAGGAAGAAACAGAGAGATGGGGGTGGAGAAAGAAAGAAAGAAAGAGAGAGAGAGAGGGAGAGAGAGAGAGAGAGAGAGAGAGAGAGAGAGAGAGAGAGAGAGAGACAGACGGACAGACAGATTAGTGTTGTACAGAGAGAGAGAGAGAGAGGGAGAGAGAGAGACAGAGAGAGAGAGACAGAGACAGAGACACAAAGAGAGGACAGAGGAGTATGTGTATGTGGGGATGAGAGTGGAGAGGGAACGGGGAGAGATGAAAGGGGTGGTGGGTGGGTGGAAGTGAGAGAGGGGTGTGGGTGGGGGGGGGAGGAGGGAGAGGTTGTAGTGAATGAACATTGAAGTTTAACGTCCACATCCGCCATTGACGATACGGCAGCCAGGAAAAACGAAATTGGTGTTTCGTTCCGCTGCGAACCCACCCATCCCAATGTTTGGACGATTAGGAAGGCGCCGGGTTGCACTCATTTCCTCCCCTTGCGCACTGCATTATCCGTTCTTGGCTGACACATCCCATTTAAAACAAGGTCCTACAATGTATATGGTAGCTTCAAACAAAACAGACTACATCTTTAATTTAACACAGTGAAGTGCAAATGAGGCGAGCCAGAGCGTGCGCGATCTGGTTGCGTGACGGAAAATGACACACTACATCTTTACGCATCTGACACACATTGATGAACCAACGACGTTTGTTTTATCAACTATAATAACGGTCGTTGTTCTTACACGGCACTTTTGAAGTACTACACGGGCACACGCACACATACACACAAACACACACTCAAAAAAAAAAAAAGTGGGTAAAGGGGAGAGGACAGATATCGAGGCTTTGTAGAGGGGGATAGAGGCGATGTGTGTGGGAGGGGGGGGAAGAGTGGAGCAGGGTGGATGGAGGGGAGGAGGGGGGTGTTTGTGTGAGGGGCATTCGGTGGAGTGTGAGTGCTGCATAAGGGAGTGAAAAGGTAACGTCAGTACGTGGAGCTTTCTGTGCAAGTAAATTACCGTAGAATGCGCACAGCGCTCAAAACATATATATGCTTAGGTACGGACAGAAATAATGTACGCACATCTTTATTCTAGAGGTGCTGCACTGACCAGAGCTCCTATGTGTGCATTGGTCTTCGCATTTAGCCTTGCGCTGCTCCTGAAGAGGCATTTGTAGCGAATTTAATACATGCATGTTGTTACGCGTTATCAGTGGTCGATTCAGCCCCGAGGCTTGAATCTTGTGTAACTCGAATTCGTTGATCCACGCAGCCCGTTCACTCAGCAACAAGGCAGGAGTCGCGGTATAATGTTTTCAAACTGTATTCAGCAAACAACAAAATCGCTTTTCGAAAATCACTTCTCGCAAGCAGTGTATTACTTATAAGTATAGTCTCTCAACAATGTAGAAGAGTTAGAACATTCCAGAATGACGACCAATCGAAATAAATACTCGCCACGTGAACTACGCACTGTCTAATGTCAGAGAATGTTTACGAATTTACAGGATTCAACTAGCTATCGCCAGAAAGATCTAAAATATTCCATCGATAATAAACAAATAATTTCAGAAAGTTCTCAACAATATCGACCGACGACAATTATCAACAGTGTACAATGCTTTTTCTAGCAACAGCGCAAAATCACATCACAAAGGTAAAAACACGCGATCATTGAATGCTTTGCAAAACAAAACGTTCGGAACTATAGTGCGCGTCTCGACACATGCATTGAGAACAGATTTAGCCTGCTGCGTTGTAGTTATTTTTATTTCCTGTATGATATCTTCTGATTTCAGTCTCTTTGTTTTGTCTATTTTCGTGTTTCTATCTTAACCCTCTCTCTGTCTGTTTGCCAAATCCCTAGCACCTGTAGATTACTGATTTTGTCAGCTTTGTCTATGTGTCTGGCTAATTTAGTCTGTGTTTATATCTGTCTCTTTCACGATCTCTAATAATTCATTCTTTCTCCTTCGACCTCGTTTGCATTTTGGTGGCATTACATGTTAAGAAATTTTATAATTCTAATCTTTAAATTTGTAACGAATCATATACTTAGTCGTATTTTGAGGCAAAGGTCTTACTATTGTGGAAAAATACTTTGAAAATTCATAGCAATCGAAAGAAATTTGAGTTTTTTTTTTATTAGCCTACTTTATTTTATAATTTAGCGGAAGGGCGAGGTACAGAATTTTAAATCAGTCAGTTTGGGATTAAAAAAATGCTCCCACCTCCCACCCCATGCCCTTTTTATTGTTATCTCTGTCTGTAAGTCTGTCTGACTCTCTTTCTATACTCTTCTTCATGCTCTTATCGCTAAATGGAATGCCTATTTGTTTTGTTTTCATTCAATTTAGTGTTTGTGTGTGTGTATGTGTGTGTTCGTGTGATGTTTGTAAGTGTGTGTGTGTGTGTCTGTCCGTGTATGTGTGTGGGGTTATCTAAAATCTCACTCATGCAGGGCGGGTTGACCAGGTCAGCAATGTACGAAATGCACTTCAAGTTCCAATCTGGAAGACCCTTTACATTGCAGAACGACTCCTTTTGACTTGACGTTATCAAACAAAATTGTTGTTGTTGTTGCGCGTCCACCCACCCACTCTCTCTCTCTCTCCCTCCTCTCTCCCATTCTGCAACAAACGCCTTAAACACTTTAAGTGTATCCGACGTTATTTTTCTCCAATTTCATCAGCACGCCCTACACCAATCAGGGAGGGGTAGGGCAGTATGCGGGAAGAGAAGGAGGGTTGGCATGGGTAGGGCTTGGGGGTAGGGGAAGAGGCGTAGTTTATTGTTATTTCAATTCCACATTTACTTACAGGAACCAACTTTGACCACGCGCCTTCGACAGATCCGTTGAACATTCGCAGTGAATGCTGCAAGAAAACCAAACAACTCTTTCCAAGGTATAGCTATTTTTTAAATCTATAAATTCTTTAATTTTTTATTTGTGTCTTTTAATAGCAACCACTAGTTAACTTTCTAGCGCTAAATAAAAAATAAAAAAAACCTAATTATATATATTGATATCGTAGAGCGTATTGGTGTACGGCTAAACAAGGGGAAAACACTCCTTGTTGTCCGTTTCTCCTCTGTTTGAATGTTACCATTCCAAGTACTAAGCGGGCACGCCGGGGCTTAACCTTGAAATAGCAACAAAAGTGTGGTGTATGGGGTGGAGTGAGAGGGAGAGATAAGGGTGGTGAAGTCGTGTGAAGTTTTGTGTGTGTGTATGTGGGAACGGGGGGAGGGGGGGCGCGTTTGTTCGTGTACATCCGCGTTTCTCTTTCTCTGTTTGCGCGTGGGAGTTATTTATTTATTCATTTATTTATTTTCACTTTTATTATTCTTATATATATGGGGCACCACAGATGATCGTTTAACCAGCGTACTCCATCTTTCTCTGTTCTCAGCAACCCTCATGGCTTCGCCAGGTATCAAACCAGTCCATTCTCGAATGTTGCCCCCCCCCCCACTTCTTTTTATGTCTCCCTCGTCTTCTGTCTCCTTGCACCGTGCCTTGCAGGATGGTTTTATATATCGCTTTTCCAGCTTGAGAGCGCCTCAAGGCGCTGGTCGGGCACAGGATCTGACTCCAGCCGACACAGGCGCCCGCTTGCAATCTTTGGGCGCATAGTCTGACGCTCAGACGACCGAGCACAATCCTGGACTAGCGGGTATGCGGAAGAGGGGACCTAGTGCCTGCTGGGTGTATTTTTGAAGCCGGCACTCACACGTCTGGGACACGAGCGTCAGGACCTTTAAAGTCTGTGCCGTGGAGTGCGTGCACAGACTAGATCTCGGTTTATACTCTCATTCGAAGGAGTACGTGTCGAGTATGCATGCATATATGTGTATGTGTGGGTATGTGCGTTGGTGTGTGTTTGTGTGTGTGCCTTGGTGTGTGTGTGTGTGTGTGTGTGTGCGAGTGTGTGTCTATGTCTTTGTCTATTAAAGATAAACGCTGTTCTGCACGCTTAACCGAAACTGTGATCTTGAGTGTTCTCATACCAGCTTGTTTAAGAAAATAGTAGCGGTGCGTGAAATCGAAAAGCAACACAAAAAAAGAATAAGCCTATTATAGAGACCCACACTTGAGACAGCGCAGGTCGAATGCGTGCACACAAACGAAAATATGCTGTCGAGATTCCACACACTCTCTGCACATTATATTTTGAGATGGGATGTATATTATTGAAACCATGCGTGGGGATTTAAAAAAAAAAGTAGCCGTTAAAATAATATAAATCCACACGTGAGAAACACTTAAGTGCAGATTGAATATGCACGCACACACACAAAATGATGCACTCGAGATTCCAAGCACTCTCGAAATATACTCCGCACAAAAAAGTAACCATCTTGGGTCTATCCACGATGCCTGTCTTTTGAAACGAACGTTCATGTCTGTCACTCTCCAGCTTGTTAGTGGAGCTTTGGAGTGCAGTTGTGTCTTCGGGGAAGCTTGCGGCACACCTCACCTGAAATGCAAAAGCGCAGAGTTCGATTCCCACTTGATACAAAAGTTGCGGATGAGTTTTCCTATGACGAAATGGCCACCTGCTATGAAGTTCTTGACGATCTTTTACTTCCCCCCCCACCCCCCACTCCCCCCCTCCCCCCAAAAAACCCCCACTGAATCGATTCCGAGAAACGTAAGAAAACAAACAAACAAATAAACGTTATTCTGCCCATACGGTAGGTGACAGACTCAAATAATGAATCATACCTGTATCGGGAGGGAGTGGAATTTTGATTTTTTTAAATGATGCGTAGTAGGGGCTCTGGAAAATGATAGGTCTATATAAAGGAATCAATCAAATACATCAAAACATTATGATCAAATGTAATGCAATGCGAGTGTTATAGTGCCAACTAGTGTCTGATGTAGTTTTTAGTGCCTTATATTTACCACTGTTACTGTTCGTGTTGATTGTTGTGAAACGCAGTTTTGTAAATTGTTAAATTTGTAAGTGCTCCGCAAGCAATAAATAGAGTCGTATTGTATTGTATTGCATTGTATTGTATTGCATTGTATTGTAGTGTAGTGAGGTATAGTGTAGTATAGTGTAGTGTAGGATAGTGTATTTTATTGTAGTGTAGTGGCAGATTATCGTCGTACATGCAACGAAAGGTCATGCTGTTATTGGTTTATACATCATGGGAAATGGTCTTTGAGTTGTTGGTAACTACTACCAACAATAAAATGGTTCTCTACTGTTATAAATCTATTTGTGGAAATAGAAGAAAGGGGATGGAACGCGAAGCCTGTTTCATATTCGTACTGAATCAAACTGACAATAAAACCCCGTCATTGTAGCAAGAATCATTTGACATTTCAAGGGCCTATGATTATGACTGCAATCGTCGATAAATAGTATTCTTTTTTCTTTTTTTGAAAGTTGTTTTACCACTTCAACGCTTTTATCTTCTGACTTTGAAGGCTCCAGATGTCAGCCTACAACATCTTATCTCCTGATTTACATTGTCTGAAGTATCCATTCCTATACACATGCTGGGCAAACTGCTTCATATTGCAATGCATTGCCACCAGCACTATATCTCATGTTGAACATTGTCTGAAGTTTCCATTCCCATAAACAGACAAGATTTTCAAACCGTACAAACAACTTCAATTACGAAGTAAACACTAAAAGGAGAACCACAACAAAGACCACACTTTAAACAAATTATTTTAAAAAAGAGCTTAACCGAGTCTAGACTATCGAAGATTGTTTTACCTGGCGACAGCGTCCATGCCAAAGCTTAGTAAGAAGAACAGATTATCATGTAAAACAGTTATTTTGCAACAAGCCTAAATAAAACTCTTTTTTTTAAAGTTGTTTACAAAATGTTAAGCCCTCTCGCTGCAGGAAATGTTTTTTAAAAGCCAGGTTAAAATAAACACAAATCCTCGCTCCGATCCATATAAAGAAGAATAGCTCTTTGGGCAATCTATTACTAACATATTGTGTCCCCGAAATGTCCGAACTGTCATATCGCCAATTGACAAGGAAAGGGGATTTGGGAAAGCCTTTTGAAGTGGTAAGAAGATCGTTGATAAAAGATTGTTCTCCAACCTTTATAATGGATCTTCTTTGCCACAGCAAAAGGTTTTTAAAACGGATTTTGTCATTTGTTTTAAGATCCTGCAGTCAACTTTACCTCTATTTGTCCTATCATCATTTAAGCAATACTTAGTTTCTAAACAATCTCTATGAAGTAAAATAGAAATCATCCCCCAAAGAAACTCTAGGCAACTACCCATCCATACTATAAAAAAAACTTTTAATAATAATAATAATAATAATAATAATAATAATAATAATAATAATAATAATAATAATAATAATAATAATAATAATAATAAGGGTATTTATGTAGCGCTTTTTTCCTAATGACATCAGTTCAAATCGCCGCTCTCACGCATTTATACTTAACCTTAACACCGAAATAAACACGAAAAGAATTATAACAAAAATAACACGCTCATAAATTATACAAAGACATAATACAAACAAGACAAATAATATTTACAAGTAAAATATAAAAACGAGGGAGCAGGAGGGGGAGAGGGGAAGAAGGAGAGCAGCTAAGAGCCAGTAAAACAACACCTTGAGAAGGCTGTGATATGTTGCAACGGCTTGATGAAAGGGAATCAAACCTGGCCTTCCAAGAAAACTCCTTCAGTGGGCAAAGATGCTGAAAGGTTTACAGGCCAATCCACAAGAGCAGCTAAGGAGTGAGGGGCTGGGGACGTGCGAGGGGGTTGGGGGCGTGCGGGTCGGAAGGAAGGAACCAGAACTCCTGGGTCTCTTTATAAAAACATACTGTCCAACAGTTTCCAACAGTTCCCAAGCCAATCTTAGTTTCAAACAAACAAAAAATCTTTTCCCACAGTCCCTGAGCCAACACGATCATCTTCGAAGGTCCCTAAGCCAATCTCTTTGTCAAAATTCCATTTCATTAACAATTTGGTTCAACCGTTTTTATATAGCGCTTTTCCAACTTAAGAGCTGCTCAAGGCGCTGGTCAATACAGGATCTAACTTAAGCCGCCCGAGGCGCCTACTTGCAGCCTTTGGGCGCATTGTCCGACGCCCCGACGACTGAGCACAACCCTGGGAGACCAGGGACGGGGAGAATGAAATAATGAATAAATGAATGAAAATGTATTAAGCACATAAACATTTCCACTAACAAAAGCATGATCACAGAACTAGGGGAAAATGTTTTCAACCAAAACTGGAACACTTAATACAAGGTGAGGCAATATTACACATCACACATACAATCTCTCTCTCTCTCTCTCTCTCTCTCTCTCTCTCTCTCTCTCTCTCTCTCTCTCAACCAAAACTGAAACACTTAATACAAGGTGAGATAAGATTACACATCACACATAATCTCTCTCTCTCTCTCTCTCTCTCTCTCTCTCTCTCTCTATCTCTGTCAACCAAAACTGAAACACTTAATACAAGGTGAGATAAGATTACACATCACACATAATCTCTCTATCTCTGTCAACCAAAACTGGAACACTTAATACAAGGTGAGATACAATTACACATCACACATAATCTCTCTCTCTCTCTCTCTCTCTCTCTCTCTCTCTCTCTCTCTCTCTCTCTCTCTCTCTCTCTCTCTCTCTCTCTCTGTGTCAACCAAAACTGAAACACGTAATACAAGGTGAGCTAAAATTACACATCACACATACAATCTCTCTCTCTCTCTCTCTCTCTCACACACACACACACACATACACACACACAAACACGCACGCATTCACACGCAGTACACACAACTTCTATTTCTCGAAAGAATGGAGCTAGTGCGTGCTGGGTGTATTTGTGTAGTCGGCCGTCTAGGACATGAGCGTCAGGATCTTTAAAGTCCGTGCGATAGAATGCGTGCGTGCACAGACTAGACCTCGCTGATCCGAAGATTCATAAGCCAATTTATTGTAAAACACACACACACACCCACACACACACACACCCACACACACACACACACACAAAACCCAAAGCCAAGCACCTGTCCGACTGCCTCTCTAAGCCAATCTATTTGCTAAAACATACCGTCTGACGGTCTTTTAAAGTTTCTTAGCCAATAACTTTGTTAAAAACATCCTGGCGACGGCGTCTAAGCCAATCTCTTTGTTCCTAAGCCACCTCTTTGTTATAAATACCCTGTCCGACTATCTTTAAGCCAATCTCTTTGTTATAAACACCCTGTCCCACTGTCTCTAAGCCAATCTCTTTGTTAAAAAGGAATTCTCTATCCGTTACAAACAAATGTGCTGGCTTGGATGTGGATGTCGTGTATCACCCGCCTCATCACATCGCCCCACAGAAGTGGTCGTGGAATGTTATCATCATGAAAAAAGCGGCCATTTTGGCCCGTCGACGCGACCAGCTAATGTGTTCATTATTCATTTCTCTTACGCTGACTTACGGTTTCTTCTTTCAACTAGGAATGCTATAGCGCAAGGAGCCAGCTTGCGCCAAGCTTAGGCATTAGTCCTATCCTATCCTATCCCGTAACTCGGAAGTCGTTGGGGCACCACATATGATCGTTTAACCAGCGTACTCCATCTTTCTCTGTCCTCAGCAACCCTCATGGATCCGCTCAGTGTCAAGCCAGCCCATTCTCGAATGCTGTCCTCCTAACCCTTTTCCTATTTCCCTCTTCTTTGGCCTTCTTGCACCGTGCCACATTAGTATCCAATGACAATTGTTGTTGTTGTTGGTGTGTGTGTGTGTGTGTGAGTGCGTGCGTTTTTGCTAGCAGTGAGAAACTTTCAATGAAAAGATGTGCACATTTGCTTTAAAAAACGGAAGTTACTGGTTTGAAAAGCGTTCTTCACCACGAATGCGATAGAGCACGGGGGCAAGCTTTATATGCGAAGTCTTAGCTTCAGTATTCAATGACAATGTTTTGGAGAGGAGTGGAGGGGGGAGGGAGGGAATACAGAAAAGGGACACATTAAATGAAGAAAGATGTGCAAGTCTGCGTGAAAATGATACTGCTGGTATTATGGCTCAAAACACTTCAGAGATTTAAACATTCGGGCGTCTTTTTCCCCCCACCATGGAATGCGATAGAGCACGAAACGCAAGATTATGCCAAGCTTCGCCATAGTATCCAATTACATTTTGGGGGGCTGGAAGACAGACATATAAAATGGAAAGAAAATAATGCGCGAGTTTGCACTAAATTGTTAATGATAACCATGCTACGAAGACATAGCAACTGAAAGGTTGATTGAAAAGTAAGTCAACTAATGACAACTGCTGATAACGAGGTTTTTTTTTTTTTTTTTTTTTTTTTTTTTTTTTTTTCCTGCAGTTTATTATTCCTTTTTATCGGGAAACTCTGGGCCGCCTCCCCCGGGGGCAAACTTGTTTTTTCCAACCTAGTTCCAGTCATTCGCCCAAAAAGGCAATCACCGAAGTCGAACGAAGCTCTCCGATGTGTTACGAAATGATGCTTGCATGACTACGACTAGCTGACATTAAAAATGATCGCTGTTGCTTCTAATTCTGTTCGATTTACACAGATTTAGCATATCGCAACGGTATACTTTGTTAATATGAGCATAATATGAGCACAATTATTATCGACCATATTTAATAGTTGCGTTCCTTGATTTGCATTTTGTTAGTTCTCAGCAGAAAAGGCTAATGATAGCATTGCCCATTTCCTGCCTAGAACCAAGTAGACACTGTTATACAATATACATAGGCTTAATCTACATTATTATATTATAAGTCAGTCTCCGCGCAGCGAAGAAGCTCACTAGCTGAATATAATTATTAGACCTGTATTGTTTGTTTTATACGTAAATAAATGTATAAACTATATCTATTCTAATTAATAATATTTAGGCCTATCCTTTATAATATTCGAATCTTGAAATTTCCGGAGAAGGACGAGTAGGCTAAGCGAATTTTTTTTTATAACTCGTGATCAGAGTTAAATTAATAGTTAGTTATTCATTGCTTACAGGGTCCAGCGGACTGCAAAGAGCCGAATCCGAACCACAAAATCAAGACAACTCGAGATCAGAGTTAAATTAAAAGCTTATTAGTTATTCATTGCTTACAGAGTCCAGCGGACTGGAAAGAGCCAAATCAGGACCACAAAATCGAGACCACAACTTCGCAAGTAGTAGTAGTAGTAGTAGTAGTAGTAGTAGTAGTAGTAGTAGTAGTAGTAGTATAGTTATTTAGTTAAATCTTTAATTTATTTATTTGTTTTGTTTGTGTGTTATTATTATTATTATTATTATTATTATTATTATTATTATTATTATTGTTTGTTTCTTTTTATTATTACTATTATTATTATTATTATTATTATTATTATTATTATTATTATTATTATTATTATTATTATTATTATTATTATTATTATTATTATTATTCCTACTTTTAAAAAAAAAGAAAAAAGAATAGTGTGCTGCTGTGCGTGCTCAATGGTGTAAATATGGTCAGTGACGTTTTGTTTGTTTTTGCTGAAGTTGGGTGTAACCCGAAATATTCAGATAGTGTTACTTGTTATTTTTTCTTATAGATTTACCAAAGTTTTCAGATGATTTATAGAAATTTCCGCCCGCCACGCAACATGTTTTTAATACGTGTTTCTCATTAAAATACATATCATTGAAATACACATAACAAATTTACTGTATCAGTTAAAAAAGAATAATATTAGTTAAATAAATAATTGCTTTGGTGCTTGCAATAAAAATGTCACTGTTTTTTTGAGACCATTATAAACTTGCTTTGCCTTGTTGTGCTGAAGTGACATCAACGTATCCATAGCGCATTGAAGTTTTGTCATGGTTTTATTGTTGATATAGATGTGAAATCGTTGTATGTGTGCTTTATGTGTTATGTATTACTTTTACTCCTTATTACTAATTGTGTCAGTATATTATTCATCATAAAATAATAATAATGATAATACTAACTGCTTCAAAATGCAAATCTCGACTTGAGCTTGAAGCTGTGCAGATCGAAATAGAATTAGATCTAGCAGCGGCTATTTTTATGCACGGATGTTTCACCAAAGGCTCTGAAGTCTTTTCTTTTGTCTTTGTAAACTCCTAAATACGTACGTAGTATAGTATGTAATTGAGGCCTACGAAAGACGAGAATTCCCAGCCTGTGGTTTCACGTAGTTTTGCCAGCATTCGTTCGTAAAACATCGGATAGCTCCGCTCGACTCGGAGAGCTTCGTTCGACTTCGGTAATTGCCTTTTTCGGGAAAGTGACTGGAACTAGGTTGGAAAAAACAAGTTCGCCCCCCGGGGATGGCGTAGTCGCAGCCAGTGGCGCGCCCAAACCCTACCTACCTAACAGTATTTGTGAATTTTTGAAATTTTTGCTGGGGAAGCAAACCGGAGTACCCGGAGAAAACCCCCGAGACGTTGCCCGAGTCGAAAATATATTATATTCGGAGAAACATAACGCCCAGATGGTGGCTCGAACCCACACCTGTCAGGCGCCATTGGTTTCTGGCTTGTGGACAAGGCAAGTTAGTCCCGCCTTAGCCCACTTGGCCACAACGCTCGTTTTGTAAATACTATTGCATTTGCACGAAACATGCAATCGCTAATTTCATCTCACAGTGACCAGACCAGCACATAATGGTCCTCCGCCTGGCACTTGGTATTATGTCTTCTTAAGTCTAATGTCAGCTGACTTGCACACCCAGTGTTCAGAAATCTAGGTTTAGGAACTGGGAACCTCAGGAAGATTCGTGAACGTCCTCGAACCTTTCAATAATGACAGGCCTGTAGGGCCATTAATTAAAAAGACTACCGACTTTCGTAGCGAGTTTTTCTCATCTCTAATGATAAATTCCATCTACGTCTCTTCACGATTACAGGTGTCGATTTGTTACTGGGAGGAAATTTAATGAAGCGATGAAACCGCAACCGTGTCGTGTTTAGTTTGTTCGCGCCTGCCCTAATTTTATTATTTTTATAGCCCCCCTCAAGTAAGGCAACCTCTTATTGTTCTCTTAGTGTGCACTATACAAGCTCAATGAACTTCTCAAGGCTGTAGACAAGTTAGGGTTGAGCCCCACAATCAGCGAAGACATTTGCGCTTGCTGCAACCTTGCGTAGGTATACTGTGCAACAATGTGTACCGCTCACCCCAGTTAGTTCGACTTGGATGCCATTACATTTGAGTCTGTTGCCTACACTTTGACAGAAATGACCAGATTCTTTCAGGTACCCTTGATGCGACACGGAGGACAGTGGACATAGTTAGGGATGGGGTGGGGGTGGGGGGAATAGTCATATAAATGCGCCCGAATTACATAATCATCTCGTCTCTCTTCTCCTTCTCTACTCTCATTAATGAGATTTAATGGAGAGAGAGAGAGAGAGAGAGAGAGAGAGAGAGAGAGAGAGAGAGAGAGAGAGAGAGAGAGAGACCAGTCATACTAAACAGATAAAAGAAATGAGGTATTTACGCAAATACAAACCTTTTCTTCGTGACACAGCACAGACGCCAAGACGTGTCACAAGGAAAATTGCATTCTATCACGCTGCACTTGAACATTCCTCGCAATCTTGCTTTGTTTCGGAGCGCTACAAAATGACTCTAATCATCACATTACTATTCTTTTTTTTTTCGTTTGTTTATGTTATACTAATGTCATTCTTTAACACTGCCTTTTAATCCCGTTTTCATTTGCATTCATTTCAATTATACCGCGCTGATCAATTCATTCCGCATGCCGTTTAATATATGTTGCTGACTTATCAGTTGTCTGAAACGAAACACAATTCTGCTTCTTTTATACGTTCATAATGATTCGTTTTATTTCCCTAATTGTTTGTCTTAACTAGAAAGCTCGTGGAGGTTCACGAACCTCTTTTTTTCGAGGTTCTCAGAATCCCGAACCTAGGTTCCTGAATCTTTTGGACAAAAACAAGTTCAGGCACCAAGGTTCGAGATCTGAGAACCTCGAAAGAAAAGAAAAACAGGTTCGTGAAGCTCCACAAACTTTTTAATGTAGACAGGCAATAACGTTGCATTTGGATTCTTCTTTGTTTTCATTTCCATTCCCCATTTCCATTATTCCACGCCGGGTGTGGCATCACCAAATGTAATTCATCGCCGATGGTTCTCCGCTTGCGTGAACTTCCTGAGGTCATTTCCGTCAAGTTCTGCGCATGACTGCAAAAAAGAAGGGACGGCGGATTACGATGCATAAGGCATCGTAGAAAGTCCAGTTATCGTAAAATGTTAAGAAAAAGAATAAACAAGAATGTACTTATACCCAGTGCAAAGTAGGCCTTTAGGACGTTCCCCAAGCATTTTGACAAGCAAAAGAAAGGAAACCAAGCCAAGGATTTCCGATTTTTGTTGCACAGGGCCAGTACCTACCGCTTGTTTACATTCAGTGCGAAGTTGTTTTGAAAAGTTCCCAAATGATATACATTCGTTTACAATCGGGTGCCGAGGAAATTGTGAATACAGTTGTACAATGTGAAGAGGGTCGAACAAGTCTTTTTAACTGCAATGAGCCTATAATAATAATAATAATAATAATAATAATAATAATAATAATAATAATAATAATAATAATAATAATAATAATAATATAGTAATAATAATAATAATAATAATATTATTATTATTACTATTATTATTATTATTATTATTATTATTATTATTATTATTATTATTATTATTATTATTATTATTATTTATAAAGCGCATAATCAAACAACAGTCTGCTCAAGCTGAATCCAACACAGGCACACTCACAGTACAACAGAGTACAATCAATAAATACACAAACATTTGAAAACCGGAAATTCACAGAATCCACGCTTAGCTTCAGCCCGTTACATGTGGTTACGACACATGACCTCCGGAAGTTCACGCATGAGCGGAACCATTGGCGATGATTTACCTTTGGAAATGCCACACCATGTTGAAAAAAAAAATTTCCCCTGACTTCCTGTTTTTTTTTAACAGTGTTCCAGGTATCACCCATTCAGGGTGACCCGGTTTAAAATTCACCATCGCAAAAATAACAACAACTATAAGATTCAGCTAAAACATAACATCTTTGAAAACCACGATTTTGATACAGATCAATACATTGATGTTGTTTTCGTGCATATGAGTAGCATCAAAGTTGGTTCTAAAAATAGCAACGCTGACAGAAGTACGCAGTAGGCGTTTCGTTGTATAGATTAACGTCCCCGGACACTTTTGGCATATAATAGGGGACGGAGCGCAGTAGGCAAAGCATGGGGCCGGGTAGCTCAGTTGGTAAGAGCGTCTTGCTAGTAACCGAAAGGTCGCTGGTTCGAATCCCGGATTGGTCAACGTGTGATCATATTATTTTCCCCTTTACCAACAACTGGCCCGCTGGTGTCAGTATAAATCGGTCCAGTGCGAAAGTGTCGTGTGACTATAATCTACAAACAACAACAACAAAGTAGGCAAAGGTGTGCATTTAAACAAACAAAAGAATAGGCGTCTGGTATTCAAATCTTGACGGTCGGGTTGACCAAGGGTTAGCCTAGGTGGTTTTAATGTAGGTTTACCTTTTTATCAATAGAAATTATTATTGTGATGCTTGACTGTGATAGTGGATTTTGTTTTCTTTTTATAATATCATGTATTATAATCCCGTCACAGTAATTGTGCTCTGTGATTGATACCCTGCGATACACTGTAATACCCTGTGATAACAAAGCATGCAACTGCTTGGTTCGCTCAGCTGTGATGGGTGTTGTGTTAGTGTGTGTGTGGGAGAGAGAGAGAGAGGGAGTGAGGTGGAATACTGCTTACGATGAATATGATATGGATGAAAGCTGATTGTCGTGTATTCGGAATGTAGAGGAATTTAAATGTGATTCTGCTGTAATTCATGCAATTTCTTTTTTTGGGGTAATAAAGTTGTGTTGTATTGAACATTATATTATGGTTTACTGTCACAACTAGGGCTGGACGGTTTTACCGATACGTAACTGTATTCAGGTTCGGAAACGCGACGGTACGGAATACCGGTGCGGGTGTCCAAGGTCCGGTTTACTGGGAAATCTCGACAACACATAACGCGACAGTGGGCGACATCTTGTCCGCCCAGAGAGCGAGCCTAAAGCCCAGACACGTGGATAGGCAGCTGTTCTTGAAGAAGAACTTATAAGAACAGCAGTTTACCCACGTGTTTGAGCATGACACCAGTCGCCAATCCTTCTGAACTCTTAAAATTCTTAAAGACATTTCCCGTTAAATGTTTTTTTTTAATTTTATTTTGTGGTTTAAAGTTTGCTGATGTTCTAAACATAATTTGTTTTGAATGCATTCAAGCAATAATAAAGCTTCAGTTTCTATGGAAATGTGGTTCTTTGAAACTGTTTTGAAGTGTATGACAATCTTTCTTTTGCGTCGGTCACTACTGTCAGTGCTATATCCCATTCGATTGTAACACTTAAAATCGCGGTATACAAAATACCGATACGACCTAAAAAAAATACCGCGGTAATACCGGTGTAGCAGGCCAGATTATACCCCGCCTCAAGTATACCCAGGGTATAAACTGGCCTAGCCCAGACTATGCCCCCGTATAAACTGGCCTAGCCCAGACTATACACCTGGGTATTATCTGGCCTAGGCTCGTTTACCCTCTCCTGCCCATTATAACCCCCCCCCTCTCATCCACTACGGAAGACCTTATCCTTCACGTTACTCTTTAATTTATGTGTTGTAATTGTTCTGATGCACTCAGGTAGATAGATAGACAGATAGATAGATAGATAGAGAGATAGATAGATAGATAGATAGATAGATAGATAGATAGATAGATAGATAGATAGATAGATAGATAGATAGATAGATAGATAGATAGATAGATAGATAGATAGATAGATAGATAGATAGATAGATAGATAGATAGATAGATAGATAGATAGATAGATAGATAGATAGATAGATAGATAGATAGATAGATAGATAGATAGATAGATAGATAGATAGATAGATAGATAGATAGATAGATAGATAGATAGATAGATAGATAGATAGATAGATAGATAGATAGATAGATAGATAGATAGATAGATAGATAGATAGGGTTAGGGTTAGGCCATGTTGTATTACGTACGGAACCACTGTTGTTTAACTTATATGTATGCTTGCAGACCAGTGGCTGTACCAGAGAATGTGTATAATATTACTTCATTCTCTATGTGTATAGTTAGCCATGATTTATATTTATATATGTATAGGAAATTAGAGTGGAGATTCCAGTGGACCACGGACTTAGCAGAATGTTCATCGCTTATGTATAGAGATGTGAAGCTAATCACTGAGGGCTACTTCGGCCTTCAGTGAGACGCTCTGCACACACCTATTATACAGGGTTGTGCAGAATCTCGTCTCATATGTTACAGACGAGCAGGCATTGTGTCGTGAGCCCAACAAGACAAAAGACAAGAACAAGTCCTCGCTGAACGTTGGTCTGCAGAGGCCTCTAAAGCACTGAGCAAAGAGAGCCCACCAGTCTAGCCACAGGGAGAAAACTCCAAGACAACACAGCTTGTCAAGGAATCAACCACAACACAGCTCTTCGGACACTGAGCTAAGTACACAGCCTTCAAAGCACCAAAATCTATATAAACGGACCACAGTAGTCCACTCTTCAAGAACTCTGACCATTAGGGCAGAAAGTATCCTGTGCCAGATGATGATAAAGTAGATGCCTAGAACTCTCAAGAACGAACCATTCGCATTGACAATTGAACTTTTAAGTTAGTTTCGTACTTCGAAGATCGTGTATAGAGTAGAGGAAATAAATGTGTGATATTTACTGTTATCAAGTGGCTGGACTACATATGTTTCATAGCCGTGTGAAAGCTAGTGTGACAGTGATCTCTTACCATTTTTCTATCTATCTCTGTACCCCAGCCTAAACACAGACCGAGCTAACCAAACAAATGTATTAAGTTAAGTCACAGGGAGATTACTAGCGATCCCCACCGACAATAGACGAGTGGGTAATAGCATTCCATTGTGCAGAGCCCAGCAACAATAAAACCCCACGTCACAATCCCCACGTCGCCTAGTAATAGAGAAAGCAGCAGGGCAGCCAGGGAGTGGAGCAGCGGCAGCAGAGCGTCGAGGCGCCTATTGCCGATCCGCAACCTCCACCCAGTCGATGGAGCTCTACTTGAAAGAAAATGAAGGTTTAAGGTTAAGATGGAGTTTCGGTCATCAGACAGGCAAATATACAGACTACTTGTTGGTTCTCGAAGCGTAAGCTGAGGGAAACTATTGCTTTTTGTTGTGTCCATCTGTCTGTCACTTTTGCGCACCGTTCTCTGAAACTAAAGGACTGATTTCTGTGAAACTTAGTAGGCAGTTAGAACATACTGATCCCTACCAGACGAAAAAAAAAATCAATGTATATTGGATAGCGGCATCGTGGCGACGTCATAATTTGTTGGTTTTTCTAATCGCGTTTTGTTCCAAACTACTGGAGGGACGTGGTTTAAGTTTGGTATGTACTTTAGACTTTACCTATGCCTCCAACTTAAAATTAACCTTATGCGAATCTAGTGACGTGATCATGGTGTCGTCATTTTCTAATAAAAAAACCAAACGTTTCCTTTAAGCTTTGTATGTAATAAGAGTGTACAGATGTCTTGAGCCTGAAACACAACTTATGTATATCGAATGACTTCATCGTGGTGACGAAATATTTCAAAGATTAGTTTTTACTTTTCTTTGTCTTTACATTATCTTTAAATTTTGAATGTAATGAGAGTGTTAAGATGCCTTATTTAGAAAAAAAATGTAATTTTCTTCTCACCTCCCCCCCCCTTTTTTTTTTTACTTTCCCAAAACAAGATTGTGTACAATATGCACAACCCTATTGCGGATTGCATTCTTTTAACATTCTTTTTATGTGATTCACCTTTTGCTTCGCCATTTTATTTATTTATGTCAGATTACATAAAGCTCGTTTGTTTTTACGACGAATGCCAACCTGCAACCACACGATTACACCAATTCAATTATCGTTTAAAAGACTGGTTTTGATACAACAAAGCGAAACGAGGAGATAATAATTACACAAAGCAAACATTGAGAATTACAATAGGACTTCTTGTCTACATGGCCAAGGTATGCCAACACAGAATTCCAGTAATTCCCATTAACAACAGATAAATGCAGGGAGCATACACGTTATTTATAAAAACAAAAGATACGGACTATTAATTTCGTTTTTATCAACTTGCCAAAGCACTACAAAGAACAAAGCCTCATTTATTCCACATGACATAACGTTTACATTGCGATCAGGAAGGTTATTTCTCAAGTTTCAATTGTTCCAGGCGAAATCGGGCCTTGTTATTATAAAAAAAATTCAATCCTTTTGCAACACGACAGTTGCTTGAGATGTGGGACAGCTTGGTTAGTCTATCATGTCAACTTACACCGCTTGCTTGATCAAGTCAGCATACAATTTAAAGTCGACATCGCCCGAGGCGCACATTTGTTTGAAAAGAAGAAGAAGACGACGAAAAAGAAGAAGAAGAAGGAGTTAGTTATTCCTTGCTTACAGGGTACAGCGGACTGCAAAGAGCCGGATCAGGACCACAAGAAGAAGGAGTATTGGGAAGAAGAAGAAGAAGAAGAAGAAGAAGAAGAAGAAGAAGAAAGAGAAGGAGGATGAAGGAGGAAGAAGAAGAGGAGGAGGAAAATTAGACAAAGAGGAGGAGGAAAAGAAGAAGATGATGAAGAAGGTCCGGGTACTCCGGTATCCCCCCACTCTTCTATAATGGTATTGGATGCAGTCTGTCTATAATTTCAAAAATTAAATTCGATGTTATTTCAGTCTTCTAACAGCCACATGCGTTTATACCACATGTTTGAGTGATTAATGTGAGTTTGAGTATGTAGGAGTATCTGTAACAGATCGCCGCTCTTTTAGTCTGATTTAGGAATAAGGGGCGTATAGCGTTCATTATTAATATTATTATTTTGAAGAAGAAGAAGAAGAAGAAGAAGAAGAAGAAGAAGAAGAAGAAGAAGACACCTGGTACACATTGGTCGAAGCATGCTTTAGTAGTCGCCTCAACATTCCGCTCTTTCCGTCTCAAAAACCCATTTGTCTTGTTGGATTCTTAAATTGTATGAAACCAAGTGAGGACACTATCCGGCATCAACAAACGGTTCAAAAAACATTCTCAAACGGTTCGTAAAAGACAGTTGACCTAGAAACAAATACAGTTTGACCTAATTCGTCCCCTAGAGGAGACAAAACTTACATTTTCTATTTTCATGAGTTCATTGGTCAATGCTCCTAGGGCTTGAAGCGTGTAGGAAGCAGTGCTATGAAGCATGAGAGCATGCTTTATGGACTGTTGAGGCGACTACTACAGCATGCTTCTAGTAGCCTTCGACCAATGTGTGTCGGGTGAAGAAGAAGAAGAAGAAGAAGAAGAAGAAGAAAGATATACACAAAAATATAGCAGTGCATTCATAGAACGTATTTAGCACAAACGTCCGTACAGAGAGCAACAGAGTGGAAATGTGAATGGACAAAACCTCCCACGAGGTCGCCTTGTCGTCAAGATGTCACAGCGTAATTATGACTACATTTAAAACACAATCCACGCGCTCAGGATTGCAGAGAACACATTTCGATGATTTACTGGCCCTGGACAAGAAGCCAGCCTTATAGTCTGGCCGCTACAAATTCACTCACACAGGTCGACGACACGGGCGTGCACGCTGCTTAGCAGAGACGGCCGAGGCTGAGGTCGCATCTCTAATCTCACTGACGCTGGTTACAAACAGACTGCAGGATTTCTTGCAGTATTGCACAATCGTTTTTTCTCCGTCCCGAAACTGAAAAAAGAAAGATAAACCTGTTAGGTCCAAACTACGGTACGTCACCCGTAGAATATGTAGGCTATATACGATCAGCGGTAGAGATGGTAGAGAGACGAAGGTAAGCCTCGGGCAGTCTCTGCTACACAGAGTGAGAACGCAGCATTCAAACAAACGTATGCACGAAATGCACTCTCCATAGGCACCGTGTCTGGGTAAATGAGGCGCGTCTGTCTATAGGTTGTGTCTCATTATATTGTTATAGGTATTCACACTTTTCTGCTATCCTATGCACCAACGGGAATCCCCTCAATGAAACATACTTCCGGTTTCTTTCTCCGCTTGTTTTAGTGAGTTATTTCCAAATATTCAAGAATAATAACATGTGTCACTGGCCACCAGTATCGTACCCTCACATTTTTTTTTGGCTGCAGTTTATTATCCCTTTCTATCGCCAGTGGCGCGCCTAAACCCTACCTACCTAACATTATTTGTGAATGTTTGAAAAATATTCGAAAAAACATAACGCCCAGATGCTGGCTCGAACCCACACCTGTCAGGCGCCATTGGTTTCTGGCTTGTGGACAAGGCAAGTTAGTCCCGCCTTAGCCCACTTGGCCACAACGCTCGCCTAACATAGTCAACTACTTCGTGTTTTGTGAAGGTTGCGACGGCGAAGCTATGGAAAACTACAAGAGTCTTCAGGTCTTGTTTCACTTTCTGTCGATGATCGATGCACCTCCGAAGTCGCCACAAATACAGGCCTCTACGATTGTTTTTTGCATCCTTTCACTGAGCATGTACTTCCTCCACCGTTTTTATACTTATCCCACTCGTTTTCTGGCTCTAACAATCGTCGTTTTCGGCAATTTGCCATATTTAAAAGTCACGCATCAAGCTTTGATAAAAGCAAAACAAGCCAGACCGGAACTTGGTTTCATGCTAACCTCGTTTTAATTTATAATGGCGATACCCACGAGTTTTTATGAGAGGTGCCGGAAAGTTGTGAATACGATCCGCGGTAGAGATGGAGGAGAAACGAAGGTAAGCCTCGAGCAGTCTCTGCTACGCAGAGTGAGAACGCAGCATTCAAACAAACGTATGCACGAAATGCACTCACGATAGGCACTGGGTAAATGAGGCGCGTCTGTCTATGGAGTGTGTCTCATTATATTGTTATAGGTATAGTATAGGCCTCTCCCACGTTCAGATACGGGCGCCTGTGGCAAAGCATGCACACAGACGCGCGCAAGTACCGCCATGAACTCGGAGGTACGCGCGCACGACCGCACGCATACACCATTGCTCTATTTTTCTCTCCCCCCCCTACCTACCCACGTACGCACACACAACACTCACCCACTCTCTCTCTCTCTATCACACACACACACTCACACCCACACCCACACACACATTTACAAATGCGGGCGGCGCTCGAGTACAGTAAGCCTACATAGGGCGCGCGCTCACACACGCATAAACAAACACACACAATTCTCTCTCTCTCTCTCTCTCTCTCTCTCTCTCTCTCTCTCTCTCGAACATATTTTTGCACTTCATGCAGCTATTGAAACGCAATTTACTTCAAATAACAAATTATATGTAGCATTTATTGATTTTTTAAAAGTGTACGACAAGGTTAGTTAGTCATCGTTTATAGGGACCACCGGATTGCACAGAGCCGAATCAGGACCACATACGACAAGGTAGATCGTATACTGTGGTTTGCGCTGTTAAAAAAGTGGGATTCAAGGTAGAATGCTTAGAGAGCGCAGAGGGGTTTATTAAGTTGTCCAGGCTTGTATTTTAGCGAATGGTGAAAGATCAAGAATACTTTCAATGTCTTCAAGAACTAAGTAAGGTTGTAATTTTAAGTCCAGAAATATTTTCTTTATTAAGTAATGATTTGGCAATGGAAATTCTATCCAAAGCAAGCCATGGAGTTCCTTGGATCGGGCAGAAATTGATATCTCTCTGTCTCTCTCTCTCTGTCTCTCTCTCGAAATTTGTTGTCGTTAATATTTATATTTGTATACTTTTGGCAAGAGGAGAGCGAGGTGGAACATTACTGTAGGGGTTGTGACCTGTCAATGAAAAAAACACGTCAGTGTCAGGCTTTCTGTCACTCTCCCCCCACCTACCATCTCTCTCTCTCTCCCCTCAACCACACATTGATCAGGAAATCGTTATTAATGAGACAGGGCGCATTCACTAATTCTCCAATTGTGTCCTTCCAACTTCCTGAAAGAAGACAAGCAGAAGTTTATACGAACGAAAAACGATGCTTAACGTCCTATTGCATGAGCGTTAAGGACGATCACCACGTCGCCACCCTGACAACAATGACCATCATCATCATATCAAAAATGAGATCCAACGGATCTTCAAGACAAGAAGTTTATACGTAAGCTATGGCTTCTTTTATACTCCGGTGTGCCAATGCATGTCACTGTCCGTCAGTTCTCTTTTAGTACGGGAGCGAAATAGATCGAGTTAAAAAATGTGAAATTAGACAGAGTACGTTGCTTATATTTTTTGTCATTTTCATTTTAAGGGGACATTAAAAACTGAAACAATGCTAACTCTATTTCTGTCTCTGTATAGGTATGTCTGTCTCTCCCTCTCTGCTTGTCTCGCCTCTCTCTGTTTAATAATAATAATAATAATAATAATAATAATAATAATAATAATAATAATAATAATAATAATAATAATAATAAAAATAATAATAATAATAATAATAATAATAATAATAATAATAATAATAATAATAATAATAATAAGCATTTGTAAGGCGCCTATCCTGCGGATCTAGGCGCGCACACACCAACATTCATCTAATCATACATTCATGTTTTATCTAGACAGCATAGAAATGCATGCACACACGCAGACACACGCCACACACACAGAAACACACAAAACAAGAATACTAAATGAAGAAAGAATGTACATTATGTAAAGTGCTGATGAAAGAGAAAGGTTTTCATGTTGCTTTTAAAACTTTGAATTGAAGGAGAGTGTCTGACATCGGAGGAAAGAGAGTTCCAGAGCTGAGGTCCATAGACAGAAAAAGAGCGGAGGCCATAAGATTTCCGTTTGTAGCGGCCTTGGCGGAGAAGTCGAGTATCGCTCGATGTTCTTCTTCTTCCAAAAAAAACAAACTCCTCTGTGCCTGTTGTAATTCCTTTTGAAGTAATAAAGATTTGTTGTGTTGTGTTGTTTTGTATTGCATTGTATTGTATTGTATTGTATTGTATTGTATTGTATTGTATTGTATTGTATTGTATTGTATTGTATTGTATTGTATGTGACCCAGTCATCTGTTTTGCCATTGAGGTGTTACAAAAGTTACCTGGAACACCACATGACATACTAATTACAGAAAATCGACTCCGGTGTAAGAGATTAATTTTAAAAAAAATCTGCCACATAGGGAATCGAACCCAGGTCAGCTGCAGGCCGGACGAGCACACTACAACCACCAACTTGGTTTGTTGTACGGCATACACAAAATAAATAGATATTTTCTCTGCCACTCTTTTAAGGCAGCGTGACTAGGTTCTCTGCCAGGAATAGCAAGAGGCGTTTGATAAAGCGTGAGACAAGCCTAATTGCTTCATTTCCCGCTTACTGGCACACAACGTAGCAGAGACTCGCCTAGTCTACCCCTCACAAAGGGGAACTGAGGGGAACTGAGAGGAGAACGTTAACCTCGGATAATCTCTGTTACGCAGTGTGGCATTTTCACTTTTCTTCCAGAACAGCGCGCTACCGTAGTCTTAAAGGCAGCCACGGCCGATGTCATAAAAGGTAAAATAATAATAATAATAATAATAATAATAATAATAATAATAATAATAATAATAATAATAATAATAATAATACAGGATGCTATATACGCGCCTTTCCCCAAATCAATCAGGCTCAAAGCGCGGCGATCTATACCAACATACACGCTCACCTGTCTTATCCACCCTCACACACACCAAATACACATCCATCACTCAAACAGGTGGTGTAAAGGCAGGGAGATCGCTATTAGAAGACGGAAAGAAAATAGAATTTTTTTTTTGAAATTTTTATATTGACTGCGTCCTGTACCATTATTGAAGGGAGGGAGGAAACCGGAGTGCCCGGAGAAAACCCTCGGTGACCTTAATAAATCACATACGTTCGCCCCTTGCGGGAATCGAACCCGCGACCTTCGGCATAGAAAACTGGCGACTTATCCACTGCACCACGAGGCTCTTCGCGGCTCAACTCTTACTTCTCAGGAGTGAGAATCCGCTGCGCTGTACGTGGGATGATGTGTAATCAAAGAGTCTATATACAACCTCTTAGGTGTAATCATCCAACGAGAGTCATCAGGAGTGGAGTTTTGGTGGTGGTGTAGTTATCGTTTTTTTATTTTAAATTCACACATTTTTAAGAAATTCCCATCACTGATAAGGGTTTTTTTTTGCACAGTTAGCTCCGTCTCAACGAAATCGAAAACGTTGGTCGCCGTAGTATACCCAGCTAATTCATCCCAGTTAACAGATCCTCAATCTTCAACCCAAAGACTCCGACGGTTGACGGTCGTGTGTGTATTATACTCGAGTGACCCCTTTTGAAATGCGTAGTTTGAAAGCGGAAAGCTGTACAGTACATTTTGTAGGGCTGCAGTACCGAAGCACGAGTTTTCGTTGAGCGAATGCTCCACCGCTGCACCTCAGTGGTAGAGCATTCACCTGGCACACCGTTAAACAAGGTTCGAATCCCGTGGATGGAGGGTGGGAAGTGGAGAGGGGGGTGGAGGGAGGAATTGTGAGATAAAATGGGCAATTTTTTCACTGTATATTTACTCCCATTATGAATTTGCTTTAGTGGTTCAGGCTTGGTTGATTTAGGTATAGGTCTCTGCTTCCCATTTCTTCCTTGGAGGGGAGAGGGAGGGAGAGAGATGGTATACTGTATAATGCAGTTGTCTGCGGCTTGGTAAACCAAGCCTAGGCGCCTAAACTGCGGCGAGAGTGGGCTGTATAGCTAAAATAAAACACCAACGCCCAAACAAACACATTAGTTGTTGTTGTTGTTGTTGTTGTTGTTTGTAGATTATAGTCACACGACACTTTCGCATATAGGTGACTACTGGACCGATTTATACTGACACCAGCGGGCCAGTTGTTGGTAAAGGGGAAAATAATATGATCACACGTTGACCAATCCGGGATTCGAACCAGCGACCTTTCGGTTACTAGCAAGACGCTCTTACCAACTGAGCTACCCGGCCCCCAAAATCATTAGTTGTTCTCCTGTACTTTATTTATCCCTACTTGTCAACAACGCCTAAACTCAATTCACTGTCTGCGACCGTTTACAAAAGGCACCTTTTAAACTGCGGCCAGTTGTGGCCTGAGTGGACAAAGACGACTTCAAAAGCTGCCGTTTCACGCCTGGACGCTCTCCACTGCACAAACCCACCATGATTCTCTTTGACAGTTCTGGATTAAGCCAGGCTGCAGGTTTTATTATCTGGTTATCGTGTGACCCTCTGAGATATCGCTATGTAAAACGCCAAAATAATAACCCCTTCCCCCTCCTTCAATCTCCGTCACCTTTCCCCTTTCCCCCACATCCTATGCTCGTGCAGGAGTAAGAAGAGCACATTGGGTAGTAGGTTGGAGGCACTGAGCTCAGTGGTTGAAGGTAATCAGCGAACCTCGGGTTATACGCTGTGATGGAGACAAGAGAGCTGTGCCAGTTTTAGGAAAGCGCAGTCGAGCGACTGACAGTCGCGCTACCGTACTGTTGGCCGACCGTCCGCTCTCGCCTGCCATCAAAATTTGGAGTTTTATGAGCAGACAAATTGTGATTCGGATTCTACTGCAGTCGCTGGATTGTACGGTGTAGCAAAACCGTAGGTGGACATCATAAAATAGTATCTCGTCACTTCCTGCTATTTTTAAAAAAAAAGGTCTCAAGTTTTAATATGGCAGACTACGAAGACTCAATCGAAGATAGTCAAACAGCACGAGATGAATTAACACAGAACGAACACCAAGTGTTTCCTTTTCAAAAACAGAAGTGGGGAATCTAATCGATTTAGTTAACTGAACGGAGAGGAATCTTTGCTGTATTCCTTCTTTCTTTCTTCTTGTTTTATTACTAAAGAGACCCACTTTGACCACGCCATAGATCCTTTTAACATTCACAGTCAGTGTTGCTCCAAAGAAAAGAAAAGAGATTACAACAAAAAAATTATTATTTCGAAAGTATAGTTAGTTAGTTTGTTTTTTTTAATTTAAAAATTCCGGTTTTTTTAACAGCCGTTGGCTAGCCGACCAACATTCTGGAACTACAAATAACAGCTACCAAAGCCGGTAAGAGACAGAATCAATCGGTTTCGTTGTTCACTGAGAAAAAAGTGTCAAAGGTCACAAGAGTATGGTATTCGATATACTGTTAATCAGGAGAAATAACTCCAGGTCAGAATCGAAATTCAAATATCAAAGTTTAGCGGCTGGTTTGAGCAACGAAAGCCCACTTTATCATTGTGTAATGTGATAACAATGCCCACTTTATCATTGTGTAATATTATAACAAAGCCCACTTTATCATTGTCTAATGTTCTAACAAAGCCCACTTTATCATTGTGTAATGTGATAACAAAGCCCACTTTATCATTATGTAATGTTCTAAGAAAGCCCACTTTATCATTGTGTAATGTGATAACAAAGCCCATTTTATCATTGTGTAATATGATAACAAAGCCCACTTTATCATTGTGTAATGTGATAACAAAGCCCATTTTATCATTGTGTAATGTGATAACAAAGCCCACTTTATCATTGTGTAATGTGATAACAAAGCCCATTTTATCATTGTGTAATGTGATAACAAAGCCCACTGTATCATTGTGTAATGTTATAACAATGCACATTTTAAGGTAAACCCGCTTTTGACAACCCACTTTGACCACGCCCCTGGACAGACCCTTGTAACATTCACAGTGAGTGTTGCCCCATTGAAAATAGCAGTTTACACCAAAAAATAACCCTTTGGAAAATACACGTATAGTTATTTTTTAAATGAATAAATTCCGTAGTTGTGTGGCTATTAATAGCAAACAGCCGTTGGCTTACCAGGTAAAAGGGTAACAGCTTTGCAGGTAAATGATGCAAAAGTAAGGAAATAAGGGTTGGTAACCAATTAAGCACGCTTCAAAGGCAAGAGAATTAGCTTGGTTTAGGTGTACTGACGCTAACGATTTTTAAAGGAAGAAAGGAAAGAAAAGACAGAAAGACTAGAAAAGGAAAAGAAACAAGAAAGAAAGGAAAGTAGAGAGAGAGAGAGAGAGAGAGAGGGAGAGAGAGAGAGAGAGAGAGAGAGAGAGAGAGAGAGAGAGAGAGAAAGAAAGAGAGAGAGAGAGAAAAAGAGAGAGAGAGTGAGTTTGTTAGTTCCTATCCTGTCCTATCCCGTAACTCAAATGTAGTTCGGGCACCACAGATTTTCGTTTAACCAGCATACTCCATCTTTCTCTGTCCTCAGCAACCCCCATGGCTTCACTCAGTGTTGACGCCAGTCCAATCTCTAATGTTGTCCTTGGGATTGGACTTGGACTTTGATGTGCGTGTTGATGTCGTTGCTGTTGCTGGTCATCATTTTTGTCTTCTCTGCACTTATTTCCATTCCAAAGGCTCTGGAGGTGGTGTCAAGCCTCTGTACCAGCTGTTCAAGTTCTTGTTCCTCTCCAGCCAATCCATCAATATCAACCGCAAAACGGAGGTTGGAGATCGCTCTATTTCGTATGCTGATTGTATCTTGGTGATCTACAAGAGCATCTGACATAATATGCTCCAGGGAGATGTTGAAGAGTGTTGGAGAGAGTAGGTATCCCTAATGCACACCGATTGTTGTTCTGAACCAGTTCACAATGGCGCTGTTGTTGAGGACTGCACTGGTAGCCTTATCATACAGGTTTTTGATGACTTCAATAATGTTAGGGCTAATATTGTACACTCTCATGGTTGCCCGCAGACACATGATATAGATGTTGTTGGTGGTGTAGGTATTTCTCGCAGATTATTCTGAGGTTGAAAATCTGCTCAGTGGTACTTCGCTCTGCCCTGAATCCTGCTTGTTCTCCAGCTATGATTTGTTCAGCTTGGGGTTTCAACCGTATGAGTATTACGTTCAAGAGGACTTTGCTGAGATGGCTGAGGCTGATGGTGCGGTAGTTTTGACACTTGTAAGGTTACCATTTTTGGGAAGAGTGATGACAAACGACAGGGTCCATGGTGTAGGCCACTTCCCACTCTGCCAGATCTTGTTATAAATAATGGTGAGGGCGTCAATCATCGCTTCTCCTCCTGCTTTCAGCAATTCTGCGAGTATGTTGCCTACTCCCGCTGACTTCCCCTTCTTCAGCGACTGCACTTCTGCCTCACCTTCTTGGAGAATTGGAAGGATTTCTTCTGCTTTCTGTTCTGGGGACTTGCTAGAACTGATGTGTGTGAGAGAGAGAGAGAGAGAGAGAGAGAGAGAGAGAGAGAGAGAGAGAGAGAGAGAGAGAGAGGGGGGGAAGGAAAGAAGAAAAGAAAGACGAAGTAAGAAAGAAAGAAAAGAAAGAAAGAAAGAAAGAAATTTGAGAGAGAGAGAGAGAGAGAGGGTGAGGGAGAGAGGGAGAGAGAGAAGGGGGAGGGGAGGGGACTATAAAAAAAAGAAGAAGAAAGAACTCAGAAAGAAAGGAAGGAATAAAAAAGGACGAATGAGATTGTCTGGATGAACAATAAACAAGATGGCAAGCCATTCAAATGTATTTCCAGACATTCACGCACATAGCCGGAAAAAAAGCATTTGGGAATGTGTTACATTTCTTGGCGTTTTTTGTTGTTTTTTTGACTGGGCTTCATGTTAACGACGCTAACAAGAATTCTTGGAATGATAGGCCACTATTTGAGCTATCTGCATGCAAAATATTCCCCGTGGGGGTGCCGGGGGTTTCAGTATAAATAATATCCGCACTTCACGACTTGTGAGTGCGTCTTGGGCGACGTGGGTTCGAATCCTGACTTCAGCAAACTATTTTGTGATTGCTGGATATTACGGGCCAGCGCCTTGAGAAGCTCTCTGAGCTTGTAAGTGCGCTATATAAGAGAAATCTCTTTTTTCTGGAAATTTAGTGCTTTAAATTCCCACTGTCGCTGTCTTTCTCATTTCTTCTTTCTCATTCCTACTCTGTCTATCAATCTACTATACTATCTTCTTCGTCGCTAGACCAGTCACCTACCTTTTTTTTATTTTTAAAACTCTTCCGGGACAAAACTCATTTATTTTGTGTGTGAGGTCTGCTGGATCAGCTTGGAAATATTGGACGCTTTCTGCCAGGTGGTCCACTGGGGTTTCCTATGATGTTATTATTTAGCAAAGTAGGCATTTTATATGTAGTTGTTTTGTTGAAATTTTATAATGATGTTCATATTCTATTTTGTTTTTGTAAACGGGGGTTCGATAAATTAGAGTACATCCTCAGCGTCCCCTGCGTGGGATGTCTTTATTGTAAAGTGACCGGCTGGTGGAGTGCCTTCGGTGTTGCCACTAAGGTTGTTTCAGCAGATCTTTTATGCGGATCAGGGGCGAGTCCTCTTTCAGCGAAGTTGTGGTCTTGATTTTGTGGTCCTGGTTCGGCTATACTGGCCCTGATTTGGCTCGGAAGAGTCCGCTGGACCTAAAGCAATAATCATGTAATGTAATGTAACCCAAAATATTATTCAAATCAGCTAAGACAGTTGCTAGATACAGCGCAAAGCTCGTTTAGAAAATGGCGAAGCGCAATGACCTTGACCTTGGAGAAAGTACAAATAGGAATGATCTAACAATAACACGCTTAGCAGAGGATAAAGTGTCCACACAGTAGAAATGATGAATTTCGGTTCACTTATGCTTGAGATAAGTCTAAATATGACATTGTGTTTCGAGCAAAAAGGTGAAATTGGAAACGACGGCCTGCTGACCGACAATCGTACTGCTACTGAATGTTGGCCCATGAGTTGAAGCACCTGTATAACAAACCTCAACAAAATTGCTTTCAGCCGTATTGGAGATATTGAGCAAATCGTGTTTAACAAAAAGATGACTCCAGTAACCTTGACCTTTGCGGTAGAGAAAATATAATGGCACGGGAGCTAACCTTAACATAGTTAACGATCCTATGAAATTGGGTCAAAATTCGTTTAGTGGTTCTTGAGATTATGGCTGCCAACGGACCGACCGACGTTTGGATCGTTCTTATTTCCCCCGACTACTTGAATGTATTTCCAGATAAGTCTGGTACTACAACTATGACGGCCTACTAGCGCCAAAACCTAATAATTACAAATATGAGATAATTACAAATATGAGATAATTACAAATATGAGATAATTACAAATACATTTATCAAGGGAAAATTACAATTATCAAGGCATAATTACAATTATCATTGAAAAATTATAAATATCTTCACGTGATCATGTTTCATTATTTTTCAGGTTTGGCTTCAGCAATCCGCCTGGAAATGCGGCAAAACCGAAAATTGTAATTATCACATAATAATAACAATTTTCACTTCATAATTACAATTTATACGTGATCATGCTTAATTCTGGCTAAGGCAGTTTACTAGCGCCAAAACGTGCATTTACAGGTTTCAGTGATAATGGTAATTAACACGTGTTCTGTGTAATTCACATTAGAACGGCCTACTAGCGCCAAAGCCTGATAATTGCAAATATCATGTGAGAATTACAAATATATATCAACGACACGTTTACAATTAACACGTAAAAAGTGTACTTATCAAGTGAAAAATACAATTTTTTTTGAAATTTCCAGACGGATTGCTAGATTCAAAACTGAAAATTAAACATGATCACGCAAAGATATATTGGTTAGTAGTTATATTGGACGTAATTTGTATAATTTCTAATTATTTTACCAATTTTTATTGTTTAATAGTTCAGTTTTGTGTACTTTGTTTAATCCCTTTTTCCCTTCATTATGACCATTCATTATTTGTTTTGATATTTCCCCCTGCTCCCATCAAGTCTAAAATCACTTAGGTGAATAGACGTTAAATTAAAGAAAGAAACAAACAAACATTTATAATTTTTCAAAGATAATTGTAATTATCCCTTAATAAGTGTCCTATGATATTTGTAATTATCTCATAATATTAGTAATTATCAGGTTTTGGCGCTAGGAAGTCGTGGCAAATACTGATAATTATTAATTAACACTGTGGAAATTACACAGAACTCGTGTTAATTTCAATGATCTCGTAATAATGGTAACTCTCGATTTGGGCGCCAGTAGACCGTCATTATACAACAATCGTTTAGTTGTGTAATAAGCGCCGGGTAGGCACACTGATCGGAACTTTGCTTTGATTTAAGGGAGCCCGAGCGCGCCGCCAAAGACCCTTGTTCACGATCGATGTAACCCTTGAGTGACTGCAAAAAGGGTGTTAGCACGATTGTTGTTTCCACTCCAGAAGTCTAGACAACAGGTGTGATGTCAAACATTATCGCATTAGGCTTCCTTACAGTTATGTGCAGGTAGAACAAAAAACATATAACTGTTCACGTACAGGTGGATAAAAAGTACCTCCCTATTGAAAGTTGCTTATAAGATGTGTAAACAGTACTGTCATTGCATGAAGCAGATATGTATGGTAATCCTTACAATGGACGGACATAATTGCTGACCTCTCATTTCAACTCACGTTGACGTTAGTAGGCTAGCACCTAATGACTCACTCACGCAATCAATACAATTGACAAATAATAATACACAAAATCCACCTAATTCATTATCAGTCATTAACACTCACATCTAAAATACTGTTAAAAGAAAAGAAAAGAAATACCAACAATCGAACAATTTCACACATACACA
>CM072511.1:19155818-19180818 GCA_036898135.1 Oncomelania hupensis
ACAGGCGAGCCAAGGTCTTAAACTTTAATGCAGTCACACAGAGACACCACAATGCAGCAGTAGAACCTGTCTTTTTCTGCAGTATAGTGAATGTGTTGATTGATCAACCGTCTACACACACACAAAAGGTTTTCTGAAACTGAGAAGAACGACACTGTGTATTGTAAGAAAGCTGCTTTTTAAGCACTAGTCCCCCCAAAAAAAATTTGTAAAACAGTTGAATACACTTTTCAGAGGTACACAACAAATCTCGTTTATTTCCTTTTTGCACAGTGTTCAATAGTTGCTAGTTACCCTCAGTTCACAAAAAAAAAAAAAAAAAAAACTGCATCCGAATCTGAAGAGAAATTGATAATTCAAAAGAACTGTCACCAACATTTAACTTAATGTCATACACTAAAAGACACAGCGAGAGACGGAAACGAAGCACTATCTATCCTTTTGCGCAGGGTCTTCCAAATGCAGGCGTAAGTGTTCGCTTTTAATGTTCACAAATCTGTTTCCACAATCTGAAAAGAAAATTACCCACAATGCGGAAAAATGAACTGTTTAATCTTGAGAATCAAATGCACTAGAGTCGCATCCCTTTTCCTCCAGTTGTCCAAATACAATACACAATATTCAGAAGAACGTATAGAAATGTTCGGTTTCAAATCAAGGTAGAGCTTCATTGAAACCCTTATGCTGAACGTGCTTGTCAATTTTAACACAAGGCATTTCTCACCCCACACAGTATATTATTCAACAATACGAAGAATATTGTGCAGAGAAATATACACAGCCAGACGTAATACAGAATTACTGTTTTAACTTAGTTTCACTGCCCCAAACAGTCGTTGCAGCAGTTAGGGTATGAATTTCCTGTGAATAAAACGTCACCTGAAAGCACTGTTTAATTTCAATTCAACGCTATTCATCAACTCATTTCAGTAGCTCTGTTCAATACGAATGCACAGAAACACACACGGAAATGCAGCATTTGCATAATTTCTAACCCTTGCCAGGTCGTGCACTTTCCTGGGTACAGAGTCTATAGTTAATATGAAACGTAATCACATTTTTATGCTATATCCTTTACAGGAATGCAAGATAAACAATATTATGTCTCGCCCTCTGCGCAATGTACAGTGCAATCTACAATTCTAAAAAAGATGGCAAGAAATTTAAATGTATTTTTAGACTCACATACATAGCCGAAGAATACGTTTTTTAAAAAAAAGTGTTCATTTTCTTGACGGTGTGGATACTCGGCTTTATCCTAACCTAATTAATGTACGTTCCTATGAAGTTTGGTCAAAGTCCGTTCAGCGGTTTTTGAGATAGGCTATGGCTTTCAACAGACCGACCGACAGACGAACCAAACACAATATATATATATATATATATATATATATATATATATATATATATATATATATATATATATATATATATATATATATATATATATATATATATATATATATATATATATATATATATATATATATATATATATTTTATTTTATTTATATATATATATTTTTTTTTGGCAGTTACCACTGTTTACAGGTTATACGAATACACCATGTTGCAGTTACCGCTGTTTACAGGTTATACGAATACACCATGTTGCACCCATATGTCAATTAATTATTGCTTTTACGTATAAGGGCGTGCATCAAGTAGACTTCTATTTCTTTTAGCCCTCGCCTGCCGAGACTTAGTAAGAGGTAAGACATAAAACATTTTTATTGTCCCAAAGCGTAAATAAAATGCTTTCCGACAGTGCCAAACATTAAAGAGACCCATTTTGATCCTTTTTTTAACATTCACAATGCCAAACATTAAAGAGACCCATTTTGATCCTTTTTTAACATCCACAGTGCCAAACATTAAACACCCATTTTGATCCTTTTTTAACATCCACAGTGCCAAACATTAAACAGACCCATTTTGATCCTTTTTTAACATTCACAGTGCCAAACATTAAACAGACCCATTTTGATCCTTTTTAACATCCGCAGTGCCAAACATTAAACAGACCCATTTTGATCCTTTTTAACATCCACAGTGCCAAACATTAAACAGACCCATTTTGATCCTTTTTTAACATTCACAGTGCCAAACATTAAACAGACCCATTTTGATCCTTTTTTAACATCCACAGTGCCAAACATTAAAGAGACTCATTTTGATCTTTTTTTAACATTCACAGTGAGTGTTACCCCACCGAAACAAAATTATCTTCCAACAAATAAAAAACTTTTTCGAAAGTATAGTTATATTTTAAATGAATTAATTCCGTAGGTTTTTTTTGTGTGTGCCTATTAATAGCAACAGCCGTTGACTAGCCAGACAACATTCAGAAGCTAAAAATAGCAGCTACCAAAGCCGGTAAGAGACAAAACCCGCCCAAAAAATAATGCTCGTAAGGTTTTTCGTTTTAGGTTGATAAAATAGACCATACCCTACACCAGACACCAAAGACGCACTCTTCAAGCCGTGTGATTCACTCAAATATAGGTTCAAAGGTCACACGGCTATGCAATCGATGTACCGTTAAAACAAGGGAAATCACTCCCTGCCAGAACAGAAATTTTTAAAAAAATTTAAACTTTAGCGGTTGGCTTGGGCAACACAAGCCCTACTTTACCATTGCTTAACGTAACGACGATGCCAATTTTAGGGGAAACCCGTTTTGGCCAAAAGTGTAAAGCCTTCGAATTGGGGCTTTAAAAAAAAAGGATAGGGAAGTATTAAAAGAAACAGTTAAGAACGATCGGCACACTCACATAATCCACTCAGATTCTCTTTACTGAATGTGAATGAACGTTGAAGTGTATCGCCTATACCCACTACCGGCCAATTGGCAGACGTGGATAACCTTCACATAGAAGAATTTGCCCAGAGAAGACAGGGAGCAGGGACCTAAGTCAACACTGAACTATCTAGGAAAATCATACTGCTATGATGAACAGGGCGAAATGGCTCATTTTAATTTTTTGCCATTCACGGGATTCCAACCTGGACCATCCGTGTGCCAGGCGAACGCTCTAAACTCTGTACACTATATAACATAATCCTGGACACTCGGACTATTCCGCCTACCAAGCTTCAATTTCAGTTGAAACGCACGTGAGTAAGTATAGCGTATCTGAGACTAGAGGCGGCCTCCTCCTTCTCTCCTGTCTCAGCAACTGTTGAACAGGCCTAGCCACTAAAGATTGCAGGTTTGCTAGAAGAATTACATAATCGCCTCGACCTCGCATTCTCTTCCAGCCCCGATGTCAAAGGTATAAGATGGACTCGTTAGTGTGTCCGGGGACAGGTGTCCCTTATACGCTTCATGTGACCGGGGACGTTAATCTACCAAGGAAGAAGAAGAAGAAGTCCGGGGACGTTAATCTACATGCCTGCCTCCGGGGACTCTAATCTACCTACGTAACGTAACGTAACGTCGCACCTCGCTGATGTGTTGGGGACTATAATCTATGAAACGTAAACGTCGCACCTCGACCCCCATATGCTTACGTGTCAAGGGACTATAATTCATTCACATCTCGGGGATAACCTCACAGGTAAAGAGGGGTAGGGACCTAAATCAACACTGAACCCCCAGAGCAATCATACTGCTAAAATGGGCAGTGAAAAATGGCCACTTTTTCTTTCGCCCACCACGGGATTCGAACCTGGGTCATCGGTGTGCCTGGCGAACGCTGTACTTCGTTACGTTACCCGGCGTACGGGGTAGGCCTGCTCAACAGCTGTTGAGACTTGAGAGAGGGAGAAAATAATAATAATATATTACTGCTCCCAAAGACAGTTCGTCCATTTTTCACAGACGTAATTTAAACTAAACTTCTGTGAAGTGAATGTTTTAAAGCAGAACTTTCGTAATAACTTCACCGTACTTGACAAAAAACAAATAATCCTTTTATTATTTAAAACTATCACTATCTTTTTTAAACAAGATACTGACACACAGGAAGGAAATACCAAAATGTAGGTTAATACGCCAGCTCTGGCTTATCATAGTCTACAAAGAAAAGCAGTATGCGATGACTTTTACACTTCAGCAATATTGTAGGACCCATCCATCGCCATAGCTCGGTGGTAATGTATTCGCCTGGCACACCGATGGCCCGGGTTCGAAGCCCCATGATGGGGATGATAACAGTGGCAAATTTTCGCTGTCCATCTTAATAGTATGATTGCTCTGGTGGTTTATTTATGATTTAGTTATATTACCTCCCTTCCCTCCTTGAGATAGTTATCCCCGTCTCCAGAGAGCGGGTGTAGACGCTAAACTTCAACGTACATTCATTCTTGATTCATTGAATATCGTACGCCTCAGTTCAGCGGAGATCCCTTGTTGAGCTCGAAATTTCGAACAGAAACTTATCTATCTTATCCTATCATATCCCGTAACTCGGAGGTCGTAGGGGCACCCCAGATGATCGTTTAACCAGCGTGCTCCGTTTTTCTCTGTCCTCAGCAACCCTCATGACTTCGCTCAGTGTCAAACCAGTCCATTCTCGAATGTTGTCCTCCCACCTCTTTTTCGGTCTCCCTCTTCTTCTACCTCCATGCACTGTGCCTTGCAGGATGGTCTTTGCAAGACCTGATGATCTGGTGACGTGGCCATACCATCGGAGTTTCCGTTTCTTCACCACTGTGAGCAGGTCATCGTGTAGTCCAATGGCTTGTGTGATGGTCTGTCGGACTTAGTCGTTGGTGATGTGCTGGGTATAGGAAATGCCCAGAAGTCTTCTGTAGCACCTCACCTCCATGCTTTCTATTCTTCGTTGTAGATCTGCTGTGAGGGTCCATGTTTCGCAAGCGTATAGGAAGATGGAGATGACGAGGGGGCGCAGCAGTCTTACCTTGGAATGTAGACTGATGGTACTGTCTTTCCAGGGCTTCAACCTTGCCAGGGCAGCAGTTGTTTGAACTCAGAATTAAGTGTGCGCATCAACATGTTGTTTGTGTTTGTTTGTGTTTTTACGGTTTTGTTGTTGTTGTGTTTTTTTTGTTTGTTTTTTTTTCTTGGGGGAGGGTGGGGGGTTTACTCAACAGAAACTTAACGTATTTGTAATGTTACATAATTGTTTTAAAAAAATCGAAATCTTAATACGAAACTATCATCGTGAACGAGCGGTTCCTTATTAATGTACTACACGCTTCACCGTATCTTGTACACCCCCTACCTCCCCCGCACCCTCCACCCCTCCCCCCCCAAAAAAAAAAAATACCGGCAACAACAAAAAAAACCAAGCACAAACACAAACAACATGTTGATGCGCACACTTCATTCTGAGTTCAAAGCAGATGTTGTTTTGCGCGAACAATACATAGCATGTTACATGCGTAATTTCACAATAGATATCTTAATATGCAGCTATGTGACATGCTTGCACTACTACACATTGCTGGCAGTAGAGATGGGTAGAAAGAGAGAAGAACAAAAAAAAACAAAAAAAAAAACAGAAGGTGGCGGGTGTGGGTTGGGGGAAGGCAGAGGTGGGTGGGTGGGGTGGGGGTAAATACTCTTTGTACTCCTGGGAGATCTGTATCTCCCAAAGATTAAAATAATGCATTGGTCGTTTCTATCTGGCGCACTTAAAAACTCAAGGAGCTTTCAGAATCTTAAGTCGGTTTTGTCCTTTAAAACTAAATGTTTCATTTGATTAATATAGTCTACGATTCTAAGCCATTGAAACCACTCATCTCTTCACCTTTTGTTCCCCAACCCATCACTTGAACACAATACTGCACAGAAATGTTTCCAATAACAATGGACTTAGCTCAGTACCGATGCCGTGTAGGTCAATGAGTCGTTTTTATAAATTCTTTTGCGCATTTGTTTAAAAAAAAAAAACCCGCCCTAAGGCTACAGGTGAGCGACCAGGGCGGCATGAGTTATATCCTGTATCGGCCAGCGCCTTGAGCAGCTTTGCAGCGGGAAAAAGCGCTATGTAGGAACGGTTTAATAAATAAATGTTGATCTCGACCTCATTCAGACGCACTTTAGAACTCCTCTCTAGCTCCGTATCGGAAAACCACTCATCCAATCTCTGGCATGCACCTATTGCATATTACACGATTTGTATATTTTTTTAACAGAAAAGTTTTATATCTCTATACAATGCAAAACAGTATCTTAACCATTTAGCACGCAGCATGATCGGCTAATGTGTGTCACTCATAAATTAATAATACTCAGTCGGAACAATTGCTGACTCGGCTTGACCGGACTTGCTGATTTGATTTGCAGACATGACATAGAAAAGTTAACACTCCTCTCTACACCAAGTAAAGAACTCTACAATCTCTGGCACCTCGCATATTACATGACTTTGACGAATATTTCATGGGAAGGTAATCTCTCCGCGGCGCACGTCTTACGTTTAGACACCACGGCAGGTGTGACGATAACGGTCCAGTATAACTCTCCATCATTATCCATCATTATGGCTTAAAAAATATTTTGAGCGCGAAAGAGTTCTCTATAAAATTTAGGGACAGAATTTATTTAATTATTTATTAATTGATTAATTTTAAAAAAAGTGTTGTTAATTAATTAATTAATTAATTAATTAATTAATTAATTAATTAATTAATGCATTTGTTTATTTTTTTGTATTTTCTTCTTTTTTATTTGTACAAATATTTTATTTAACGCATATTTAACAAATTTATTATTATTATTCAAATCCTGACTTCAGCAAACTATTTTGTGATTGCTGGATATTACGGGCCAGCGCCTTGAGAAGCTCTCTGAGCTTGTAAGTGCGCTATATAAGAGAAATTTCTTTCTTTCTTTATTATTATTATTATTATTATTATTATTATTATTATTATTATTATTATTATTATTATTATTTTGGTCGCTTTTATTTCTATCATTGTACATATTTTATTTTCACTATAAATTTCTTTCTTAAACGTTTGATTGCTGGGGTGTCTGAGAATGTTTATGTGGATGAATGATGATGTTATTCTCTCTCTCTCTCTCTCTCTCTCTCTCTCTCTCTCTCTCTCTCTCTCTATATATATATATATATATATATATATATATATATATATATATATATATATATATATATATATATATATATATATATATATATATATATGTGTGTGTGTGTGTGTGTGTGTGTATTATTATTATTATTATTATTATTATTATTATTATTATTATTATTATTATTATTACTGTAACCTGGCAAGAGCCCAACCCCTATTCCCAGGACTGTCGATGATTATATCATTGCACTGATTATAGCTTCTGAGACGGGGGGCTGCAGTGAAACTTTACGGCGGCTTGCCTTGGGATAAAACGAGCAACGATAACAGAATCTGATCTTCATAAGCCCGTGCCTAGCAAGGCATTGGGAGCTAAATCTGTCTTTGAATAGAAAGACTTTGAAAGAATTTTTTTTTGTATGGCATTCTACTTACGCGGCCTCCCGACCCACAGGGTTTAAATCTTCAGTCACCGTTATCAAAAACATGGAAAAGAAAAATAAATATCGTATCTGTTACGTCTTTAAGAAGAATTTTAAAAATGTCAATCCATTCAAATGTGTTTCCAGACATTCGCACAGACACATATCCTAACGAAGCAAAAGAAAAACATGAATGAAAGGGCACGGTCTTAACTATCTGCAAGCCAAACAACTTGTCAAAATAGGATTAGCCATTTCCTTTAACATAGAGCGCAAAACATGTTTACAAAATGTGGATGCACAATGACCTTGAAATTTAAAAAAAAAAGTACACATACGAATGTTATAACGTGTGTAGGCGTGGTTAAAGTATCCGCAAGGTAACAATAATGAATTTCGGTGCAGTTATTGTTGGGAACAAACAAAAAAGTCTGTTTCCAACAAAACAAAATAAAAGTGAAGGTCGGATCGACGGATCGACAGACTGATTGGCCGACAACCGAACTACTACTGAAGGATGGCCCATAATTTGAGGCACCTGTATACCAAAACTCAACAAAGCTGCTTTAACCGTTTTAGGGATATTGAGTAAAACGTGTTTCCTTTCCTATCCTATCCTATCCCATAACTCGGAGGTCGTAGGGGCACCACAGATGATCGTTTAACCAGCGTACTCCATCTTTCCCTGTCCTCAGCAACCCTGATTGTTTCGCTCAGTGTCAAGCCAGTCCATTCTCGAATGTTGTCCTCCCACCTCTTTTTTCGGTCTCCCTCTTCTTCTACCTCCTTGCACCTTGCCTTGCAGGATGGTCTTTTGCAAGACCTGATGATCTGGTGACGTGGCCATACCGTCGGAGTTTACGTTTTTAAAACGTGTTTAGCGACAAATAAACTCCAGCGATCTTGAACTTTGGGGTAAGAGCAAATAGGATGGCACTTGAGACAGGCAATTAACCTAGGTCATGTTCCTATGAAGTTTGGTCAAAATTCGTTTAGTGGTTCTTGAGATATGGCCTTCAACGGACCGACGGACAGACTGAAATTTGACTCGTTTTGATTTACCCCCCTTCCAGCCCACCCCCCCGGATTATTTCAAAGTATTCCCGAATACAAAAAGACAAGAGTGGAGATAAATAATAAATAGGCTATATCCGTTACGTCTATGCGGAGAATGCGTAATATTTCAGCTTCGAATAACATGTAAAATACCCGTTATGACAATGTAAAGAATGCATGTCAAGATTATATAAATAGGCCACACCGCCTGTGAAAAATCAATGGAAAAACAAAATGGTATGAGTGAACAGCACGTTGCGTCGAATCTTACGCATGCGTACAAGTAAGCTTATAGTTTTTAACACCGAAGCCAATAAATAGGCCTACTCCTTTAGGGCGAGAGTATAAACCGGGGTCTAATCTGCGGTCGCGTGCGTTCCATCGCACGGACTTTAAAGCTCCTGACTCTCATGTTCTAGACGCTTGAGCGCCCGATACATAAACACAACCAGCAAACTCAAAGTCCTTTTTTTTCACAGACCTCGGATGTTTTTAGTTGCCTTGGGCCTTAGGTGGAGCGCATAAAACAGCGAGTTGACGCCTTGAGGATAGGGGGTGAGAGGGGGGAGGGGGGCTGGATTTATATGTGCGTGACTGCCCGCAATTGCGGCGATCAGAGTTTTTGCCTTGGCTGTTTCTAGGCGACTTTGTACTCAGCCGATTGAAGCGTTTGAGGCGTAATGACTTCATATAGTAGGGAACTCGGGAGGTTACATCATAACGGGGACTGAGATTGTCTGTGTAAGCTGTTGTACACGCTTATTGGAGAGGTTTTCGTCTGAACAATGCGGTTTTTGCAAACTCTTCTATGATCATGATACCTAGTGTTCAAAGTTTAAAAACAAATGACCTACACTCACTTTAACTTCCTCATGCTGTTAGGTTAGGGCGAAAGGGGCATAACTAACCAAGTACAATCAAAGAACGTTTAGCTTACAGCCCATGTATCAAAGGGCAACAATGGTGAGATGAGACGGCATTTTGGGCTTAACGGATTGGCCGCCCAAACGTTTTATTTCCAAACCGCTATCAATGAACCTATACTATCTTCCTATCCTATCTTATCCTATCCTATCCAGTAACTCGAATGTCGTTGGGACACCACAACCAGAGTTCTCCATCTTTCTCCATCCTCAGCAACTCTCATGGCTTCGCTCAGCGTCAAGCCAGTCCATTCTAGATTGTTGTCCTTCCACCTTTTTGATCTGTCTCCCTCTTCTTCAGCCTCCTTGCTCAGTGGCAGAAGAAGAGGGAGACCGAAAAAGAGGTTGTACACGCTTATTGGAGAGGTTTCCATCTGAATAATACGGTTTCTGTAAACTCTTCTATGATCATGATAACTAGTGTTACAGTTTGAAAACATTACCTACAATCACTTTACAATGTACTGTCTTCATTTACATCGAAAAATACAGTCCTATAACTGAGAATACATCGATACAGGCCTATTTGATTATATACGGAACTGTTTTCTATCATAGGCCTGTATCTTTTCGTTCGATTTAAGGGAAGATTACATGTTCGTTCTTACGCGGTTTGAGAATAAATCGTTTGAACGGCCGATTCGTTTCGCCAACAACACAGTCTGATCCCACCATTCTTATTTATCATACATTTGGCTGTGTGTTATCTACCGTAGTGCGATCGAGGATCCACTTCTCTTTTGCTATCACGGATCCAGTCTACTTGGATAATGGCCCTGTGTTTAGGGACAGGTAGTTCCGTACAAATTAAGAGATAGAGACACAAAGACAGAGAGACAGAGAGAGACAGACAGAGAAAGAAAGGAAAAGAGAGAGAGAGAGAGAGAGAGAGAGAGAGAGAGAGGAGGGGGGGGGGTGATTCTTTTCCTCCACGCTACTGTTGTCAACGGCCGTCACCCGTTTTAGCATTTCCGGATGACCGACAGCCTGATCCAGTGGAAGAATCTCCCTCGAGTCAGCGCAAGATTGCCGCGAGAAGCAATCGCAAAACCATGCGTTTCAGCTGCAAAGATGGTCACGAGCATATGATTTAGGCCTATTCCCATACTGCCGGAAATAAAACACACAATCCCACTAGGCAGAGAATTTGGGGCCCTCAACTCGGAAGCCGTGGAGGACTGATAGGACCTACTGCTGGTAGATTTATACAGTGATAAACCTACATGCAGGTTGACCAGGGACATCACAATGGTCCACGACGTTAGACGGCGCGCTCGATGCAGTAGGTCGGCACCTCTGGCGGATTCAAAAATGCGGGGCTCTCTCGCACCGACAGCACAACAGCCACATCCAGGACAGGGATCCAGAAGGGGTCAAGATCCAGCAAGTCCTCTTCTTATTGCGAATCTGTATCTAGATATATTTCTTCATTTCCAAATTGGGGTGTCGGATAGCGCAGTGGTTGGAGCACTCGCTACTGTGTAGCAAGTTAAGCACCGTCCAGTGCGGTTATCACTTGGATGGGTGACCGCAAAACGTGAAGCGACAAATAACAACGCCCCAGTTGACTCAACTGTGACTGAGTACCTACTCTTTTGGGGAAGGTAAAGCAGCGAGGGAGAGAGATGGGCATCACCCTCATTACGCTGGCCCAAGATAAATGTCCAACATCACGCTCCCCTACATGGCTATGGGACTACGTACCAACCTACCAATCATAATAATAACAACACATGCTGTATCCTGCATAATTCGCTAAATGATTACATGCATGTTTGCTTGCAGACACGTAATTATTCACAAAAAATGCCTAAAATTACGGAACCTGTCACATCACAAAGCGATTGAAAAATGCACGACAGTCTAGCAGGTAGACGAATAAATGAACGGATTAACCTTTACGCTATCTCTAAATTAAATGTATTGCCAAACATACTTATGACATTTTTTTTCGTTTTAGGTTTCGACGGTACATAATTATGGCACGTTCGCGTGCAAGAACCCATGTGAACAAAATAATTTCGCGAGGCCTGCAGACCAAATTTCGTTACAAAGACGAGAAATACATGTCACTCTAACGGGTATATAAAGGAATTCACAATGTCCTATATAAGTCGATGGATAATGTTTGTAACGATAATGGCAAACATGCGTTAACGGCAAGTGATTGCTACGGCTCTAGCGGTAAAAATAAAATATCATCTAGTAGATCGTAGAGCGTATTGGGGTACCGTTTAAACAGGGGAAAATCATTCCCTGTCACAACAGAATTGAAAAAATTTCAAATTGTTTTGTAATTTTTTTTAAATCTTGGCTCCCTTTAAGATAGGATCGTTAGCACTCAAAATAAAATGAACGGCTAACTTTCTACGTTTTTGTAAAAGATCGTGTTGCATGTAATACTAAAGGCTTTAATAACACGGAACCCAGAGTGTTTCTCCTATACACCCATTTGTTTATAACAAAAATGCACGGCAGTCTAGCGGGTGTTTTACTAAGCATAGCTTTTTACTACGCTGCGTGGAGAGATTAAATTGCATGCAATGTGGAGGTGTCTTAAAGTCACAAAGGTGATGACAAGTATTTGAAAGTCAAAACACGAAATTGGAATCCGTGATCTCGCAAAGGATTAGTGGAGAGAGGGTGTATCAAAATACTGTGTGTGTATGTGTGTGTGGGCATGTAGAAACGACAAAAAAGTTTTTAGCTTAAAAGACCCCAAGTCAAAGGCTTTGTTTACTTTTGGCGAAAACAGTTCACCCTAAAATTCGCATTGTTATCGCGTTACACAATGATAAAGTGAGCTTTCGTACCTCAAAACAACCGCAAACATTTGAATTTTTCATTTCTGTTCTGAAAGGAAGTTATTCCCCCCCCCCTCCCCCACGTTTTAAACAGTACAGCCGTGTGACCTTTGACCCTATTTGTGAGTACTCCACGCGGCTTGAACTGTGCGTCTTTGGTGTCTGGGGTAGGATCTATTTTATCAACCTAATAGAAACCCCTTACGAGCAATTGTTTTTAAGGGTACAATCTCTTACCGGTGTAACATCGCAGCTTGACCGAGTATCGTAGCTTTGCCGGGCACCTTTGTCCATTCGCCAGAAACGAGTAGCAGTGCGCAGGACAATTAAACACTGCCAGATTTGAATGAATGAACCAGTGCTCGGTCGGACTACGATAGCACTGTGCCCATGCGTCGAATTTTGCCATGCGTTTTAAATTTCGACCATCGCTCCCAGTCCGCTGGCGATACCGGGACATTTGACGATGTCACACCGGCTTTGGCATGGGACATAGATGCTATTTTCAGCTCCACAATGTTGGCTAGCCCTTGATATTACTAGGCACTAAAACTACGGAATCTATTCACTGAAAAAAAAACAACAACAACTATACCTTCGAAAGAGTTGTGTTTTTTGGTACTGTAAGCTTATTTTTTCAATGTGGCAACACTTACTGTGAATATTAAAAGGATCTGTCAAGGGGGCGTGGTCAAAGTGAATCCCTTTAATCTAAGACCAAGTGTACAGTGCATAATAAAACAGGTAACGGCGAACATCATATAAATTCTATTGTTCAGAAGATGGGAAAAGACCAGGTTATACAAGACCAGTTTATATGTAAGACAACACGTAGCGAAAAACATCATCTACGTTACATTCATAATTCTTCAGAATGTTGGCTATCCAAGACCGATTTACATTATAAAAATAAAAGGCAGCGGAAAACATCATATACTGTAAATCACAATTCTTTAGAATGCAGTGTTGCATGGTGTACAACAAAACATTGAGGGTGGAGCAGCTTACGCCCCTGAGAACGCCTGAGATTTTGTTTGCGGATTCCTTTCATTTTATGTCTGAGAAACAATGGCATAATGGCTACCATAATGTTTCCGAGAGGGAAAAGACAGAGCCAAACTCTTCTTTGATGGGTCGACAGTTGACAAGTACTGCACTCAACACTACCATTGAAATGGAGAACTACATTTTATAATGTAAGAACGTTCTGTTAAAACCCACGCAGAAACGGCCTTACATTTTATAGCAGGAACCTGTCGTGATGGTTCAAAAAGTTGACAAGTATAGCACTCCACACTGCTGGTGATATGCAGAACGGAAGTGTGAATGTAAGAAAGGACTACTAAACGCACGCAAAAACGGTTTTATATTAGCAGGAACCTGTGTAGCAAACCTCTCGTGATTGGCCAAAACGTTGACAAGTATTGCGCCCACGTCTACGTGATATGTCAGAACTGAAGTGTGAATGCAGGAACGTACGGTCAAACACACGAACGAACTGTATGGTACAATGTCCGTCGCGCTTCCATCTGATGCGGCACTCACCCGTCTAGAAAATGAGCGTCCGGATCCTTAAAACCAGTGACAAGTACTTTAAACATTTCTTAAAACCAGTGACAAGTGCTTGAAACATTTCTTAAAACCAATGACAAGTTCTTCCAACATTTCTTAAAACCAGTGACAAGTACTTCAAACATTTCTCTAGCGTAAATAGTATTATATATAAAATGATAACTGTTCCTTACCAAGAGTTAAGGAAGTTACAAGACTCAGTCTATCTTGAGGTATTTCTATTTTACATTCCCTGTCCATTGACAAGCATTTCCAGTACATTTTCCTTAGTAAGAGAGACAGGTATAGAAGTGAAACTTACTCTATAAAAAGTGTTACCTAGTTTAACACTCATTATCAAGAAGCAGAGCTGTGTTGTATTAATTACAAAGCGAGGGAAAAGGTGTATACATTTTCCCTTGGTAAATGGCAGCGCTCTTCTGTTTCGGCCAACGGCTTGAGCAGCTCTTGAACTAGAAAAGCGTTTTGTAAGAACGATACAAACAAACGAAAATGGACCGCGGTTCTACTAAAATGCAGAAGTGAGAACGTACATCTATTTTCCGACAGCAAAGAACGTCTTCTTTTTGAAGACGCTGATCGCGGGCGCTTCTTTCCCGCTCGATCGTTCAAATGTGTAATTGGCCCTGATTTCTTCTTAATAGGCGAGTACAGGTAGTCTAGTGTTCAACAGAGCGACGACAAAGGGTTAATTCTTCGTCAAGTGGTATGCATTTGACATGACTGGAATAAAAAGTGTTCAAACTCGCGTTTAGGAAGTTTTTTCCATTGCAATGCCCATAGTCTGGCACAGACCTGAAATAGTGGACTCTGGTCTTTTCTGGTTCCGAGCATCTTTTCCCTTTTCCGACAAGCATAGTGCACAAACATTTCATATAGATCTAATATAGCGAATTTCATGCATATGCTTACGTTACTTTTCCGTTTTTAAGACAGGAGCGCAAAAAGCGTCACATGTGTTGCAAGGCGTGCTCTGTAAGTGAAACAAAGCTAGCGCAGAAAAGGAGTTTTGGGTCAACTATTACAGGTCTGTAGACGAGTGCACTCTTCTGTGTGGTAGCACCTGCGGCTTCCGGTCGCGTGTTTTGTGTCAAAACATCGCTGTATTGCTATGAGTACCAATCTTCCTATTTAAAAGGCTCCAGTTCAAAGGCTTTGTTTACTTTTGGAGAAAAGGGGTTGACCCTAAAATTCGCATTGTTATTGCATTAAGCAAATGATAAAGTGGACTTTCGTCGCTCAAACCAACAGCTAAAGTTTGAATTTTCCATCCTCGTTCTGACATAGGAATTATTTCCCCTTGTTTTAACCTTTAACATTTGTCCCTATTTCTGAGAGAACCGTGCGGCTTGAAGTGTGCGTCTTTGGTATCTGGGGTAAGGTAGGGTCAATGTTATGAATCCGAAACGAAAACCCTTACGAGCAATTGTTAGTCTCTTTCTGGCCTCGATGCTATTTTTAGTTCCAGATTGTTTGGCTAGCCGTTGTTATTAATATGGACACGAACTTCAGGCTGTAATCCTGTAAAAACATAACTAAAACTTTCGAAAGAGTTATTTTTGGTTGTAAGCTTATGTTTTCAGTGGGGCAACACTGACTGTGAAGGTTGGAAGAGATCTGTAGATGGGGAGTGATCAAAGAGGGTCCCTTTAACTCACTTGATAATCTTGTAGCAAAACCGTTTACCTTGCATTTACTATCTAGGCGGAAGAGAGAGATTACATTACATGATTATTGCTTTAGGTCCAGCGGACTCTTCCGAGCCAAATCATGACCAGGGAAGAGAGAGAGAGAGAGAGAGAGAGAGAGAGAGAGAGAGAGAGAGAGAGAGAGAGAGACGGAGGGAGAGAGAGGGAGGGAGAGAGAGGGATGGAGAGAGAGAGAGAGCGAGAGAGAGAGAGAGAGAGAGAGAGAGAGGGAGAGAAAGGAAGAAAGAAAGGGAAATTCCACTTACCATAATAAGACTTTTAGGGCACAAATTAAAAACATTATTTGTGGGTTAATTTATGACTATAGCTTCTACGTCCTTCAGTTAAAGTGATTCATAAGGTGAAGATCCAAATTACGATTTAAAAAAAAAAGTCTTAATTCGCGTTAAGAGGTGATTATGTGCTTATACATTCATATGGTGTGTGTGTGGGTGGGTGTGTGTGTGGGGGTGTGTGTGTGTGTATGTGTATGTGTCTAATATTTGCGAAAGTCGAACATAAACGTCCTGGTCATGCGTTCCAAACAGTTCGTCTGCTATAATTGCAGTAACGTGAATAGTTTATCTCCTTAAAAAAACGGGCGCAGGCGAACCGCAAACAAATGCACACATACACACTCACACAAACAAACAAACACACACACACACACACACACAAACGAACAAAAAAACAAAAACACATATTGCGTTGCTGTCAATTAGCCCTAGGAAACAATACCGTGCCTGTCGTTTGAAGTGACGCTTAAGGACTGCAGAACCTCCCTCCCCTCTTCTTCTTTACCCACCACCCCCACTATTAACGAATCTCTGTGACGTTAATAAGAATTTAACTAGTACTTACCGTTTAATAAAAATTATATATATAAGATTGTGATGACGTATATATATAAATTATTATAAAGGCTTAAAAAATGTAGGTAAAACCTGATCTTCCGGAGAAAAATATTTCCCGCAAGCTAAGATGTTGACAGATAAAAGTTTGCAGGCAAATAATTAGAGACCTGAGGAACCTCAGTGGCTTTTTTTTTACCTGCTTATCCGCCTGTCGGAGAGCTTAAAAAGTGGATTAACGTAATTAGGAGAATAAAAAGGGACAGTAGAAGCCTAAATGGACTCGTACATATGTGTTCTGGAAATCATACTTATCTTAGTGTAAATGTTTTGATCTCAGATTCACTGTAAGAGAGATTCCAGGAAAGCCAATGAAAAGTAGGTGTTTGAGTGAAGCGGTATACTGTAAACTATCACTCACGCAAGGACGCGAGGGTATTACAGAATAGGTCCACTCCTGTTAGCCTACCTGCTGTATAGTAGTACCTTGTCGTCGGTACCACCGCCACGATTCCTATACCGCGTTAACGCCAAGGACTGTGATGGGCGCTTAAAGGGGTCCTTAAATGCAAAATAGCTGTGATTTAAGAGAGCCTTTAACTACCAGTGTGAAGAGCAAATTAAAGCCTTAACGGTGGTCGGTTTTGTTAAGAAGAAAGAGTGACCATATAGCACGCTCGTTGTTCCAACTAGTTGTTGTCGGGACACTTGAATAGCGCGGTTGGTCCATGCTATGGGGAACTTGTTCAGTGCGCTTAAATTAAAACAAAAAATAGCGACATAGATAGAAATAAGAGAAAGCAGAAATTAGTTTATAAAATCAAAAACAAAACAAAACAAAACTACAACAACAACAACAACAACAACAACAACAAAACAAACACAGTGCTATAAGTTTTGCCATATGATGTATTATGTATCTATTTCATCGGTCCTATTTAGCGCTTCAGCTCAAGAGCTACTGAAGAAGCTGGCCAGTACAGGAGCTGACTCAATTCACCAGAGGAGGCGCCCACTTACCGCCTGGCGCCCCAGACAACTGGGCGAAAGTGGACGGGCGAGGAGGGACCTAGCGCGTGCTGGAGTTATTTATGTAGCTGGCGCTCGCTCGTCTAGTCTAGGACATGAGCGTCAGGATCTTTAAAGTTCCGTGCGGAGCAATGCGTGCATGCACAGACCAGACCTAGGTTTATAGTCTAATTATTATTATTATTATTATTATTATTATTATTATTATTATTATTATTATTATTATTATTATTATTATTATTATCATTATTATTATTATTATTATTATTATTATTATTATTATTATTATTATTATTATTATTATTATTATTATTAAATTAATTAATTAATTAATTATCTTTTATCCGTGTGTTTCAAGCGTTAGTCCCTTTATCACCATTCTTCTGCAGCCATTTCCCCCTCTTCTTCACGTTAGGTAAAGGTTAAGGTGTCTCCGTAAAATTTGGGTTGTTGGGGAGGGGAGCGCTTGGAACCTCCCTTTTTTCTAGACCAGCTTGATTAGGGCGGTGCCCATCTCTTCTTTCTCGCTGCTTTACCTTCTCCGGTTCTAAAAAGACCCAGGTACCCATTCACAGCTGGGTGGACTGGGGTGTGTCGTGCACTTGTTTCAATATTTTTTGTGTCGTTTGGTGGTGGGTGGCCTTTCAAGCAATGTCACCCATCCAAGGACGTACCCTTCCAGAGGTTGCTTAACACGAAACTGTGCTAGCCTGTTCCCAGACCACCGCCCTAGCGCGCCAACCGTTCTTCTCATTACAACTTTTAGTTATAAGGTACCTTTATTCTCTCTTCGTCGTTAAACTGTCGTAGAAAGTCCGAAGCTGTGTGATGTATAGTTCCACAACTGTCGCCCTTAAGTACTGCTGGACAAGGAGGAGTTTTATAGTGTCTTGTTTCCTTGTATTCCGAATTTATTGACTGAGTTAGCTGACAGTAACACTTTAAGAGCGAGCGTAACTGTTCTTCTGCCGCCTTATCTATTGCCCTTATTTAAATGTCTTGTTCCATTCCGTCCATCTACTCTTCTTTCCTTCTTCTATTTTTTGACTTGTTCTCTTTCTTTGTAAGATTTTTTTCTGCCTAAATACAACAACAACAACAACAACAGCAGCAACAACAATAACAACAGCAACAACATCATCAACAACAACAAAAACACGGGCCCTTTTTACTTATTTAGGTGTACTTATTGTCTTTAGTTGATAGCTTCGTTACTTGCTAACTCGCGTACTCACGAGAGGTCCGGAGATTGAACTTGCCAGAAACAGAGAAGTAAAGAAAATTTGAACAGTCAAGTTTCGTTAATTGTTTTCTTCTGCGCCTAAAGTCTTTTGGGTACACAATCGCACAACAGGCTTGCCAAGATGTGGTCCAATAATAATTTATAAAATTTTCTAAGACTTACACAGATGTGACTCCATTTCAGAGCAGACGAAACTTCAGCAAATAAAAAACAGCTGCACCAACTTATTATTTTTATCAATGATAATAAAAGAGCGCAGGCACTTAACGTTAAGGAAAACAAAAATTTAAACTAAAAATCTTAAAAATTTAAAATGAGAATGTGGATGATAGTTTTTAACAAAATAAAGTTTGATTAATTTTTTTTTGAAAAATGTCTATACTCACTAACAATGTCAACTGACTATTCCAAATGTAAAAAAAATAAAAAAAAAATAAACGAAAGCCAAAAGAAAACAAAATTCAGTGGCTAAGAATAAAATATAACTTGAATTAAGAAGACAAGAAAAATAAAACAGCTAAAAATGCCGCGCCAATTATTGCTCACAACATACAACGTAACAAAATTATATTTTGTATACACACACTCACTTTTTCCCCCCCAAAGACGTGATCCAAGTGGAAAGTCTAAAAAAAAGAAGGAGTCTTAAATCACAAATCCAATTGTCCAAAAAACCAAACACACATTTAAAAGAAAAGAGTCTAAACGCTGCAAACTACTACAAACAAACCGAAAACACTTCGAAAAAGCAAATAGTGTAACGGAACGACTGCAATGCAAAAACCACACACGCAGTGTCGACTCTACAGTGCAAGGAAATGCGCTGGATTCTTTAGCAGGAGAGAAATATAAGCAGTCCGATTACAACTGAAGCAAAACAGTACATAGGACAGCTGGGCGAGGAAAAAAAAAAGAAGGAGAAAAGTGAGAGAAATATATAGAGAGAGAGAGGGAGGGAGGGAGGAAGAGGGAGATTGGGTAGGAAGAAAAAGTTGCGAAAGAGACAGATGAAGGTGGGTGTCGTGGAAAACAGAGAAAGAGGTAGAGAGAGAGAGAGAGAGAGAGAGAGAGAGAGAGGGAGAGAGAGAGAGAGGGGGGGGAAAGAGAGAGAGGGGGAAAGAGAGCAGCTTATTGTGGATTGTGGCTGAATAAGGTGCAGCGAGAGAGAAGAGAGAGAGAGAAAGAAAAAGAGGGAGGGAGACACAGAGAGAGAGAGAGAGAGAGAGAGAGAGAGAGAGAGAGAGAGAGAGAGAGAGAGAAAGAGAGAGAGAGAGAGAGAGAGAGAGAGAGAGAGAAAGAGAGAGAGAGAGAGAGAAAGAGAGAGAGAGAGAGAGAGAGAGAGATCTTGGGGTTACAGAATAAAACAACTGGCACGCTAGTTGTTGCAGAACTTCACACCCGCACTAAAACCACACTGTCCGACCGTTGTGAAAAAAAAAAGCAAATGTTATGTCGTAACTTTCCTCAGACGACAGAGGCGTAAAGTAACCACCCTGTTCTCGGGGGACCAGCTTTGTGTGGTCAGTGCTCAACACCTCAGAGCCCTCTCTGACTTTTCTTCGTTGGCTGAGCCAGGTGCTATTATTCACAGCTTTTTCGACTTTTTTTTAAAATTACAAACATTTCTCAGCATATTTGACGAGTCCAAACTTCTACAGGTATACAAGATCTAACCAGACTGGATTTGTTCTAAGCTTTCAAAGCCAGTCGGGTCTCGTTGCCTGACACGTGGTCTTATGTCTTACGGAAGCTTCAGCTCACTCATGCAGTGTCAACCGACGGGCCATAAAGTCGTTGGGAGCACCACAGATGATCGTTTAACCAGCGTACTCCATCTTTGGACCCGTGTTGGACCCTAACGGGCGCAGTTTCCTCACGTGCTCTCTCTTTTTTTCTCTCTCTCTCTCTCCATGATGACGTCACTCAATAGAGATAAGTTGTGACTAAGGCTTAATGCATCTGTACACTCTCATTAAAAAAAGTTTTAAAGCCATGTATAAAAAAAATTTAAACGGTGACGTCATCAGAAATACTTCATTCGATTTGCATAATTTTGGTTTTACTTTGGAGGCATAGGCAAAGTCTAAGTATTATTATAGTACTTAAGGAAAAAATCGAATTAAAAAAAAATAACAACAAAAACCAATTTATGACGTCACCATGATGACGTCACACGATGACGTCACTAAATATACTATTACAATAGTTTTTGTTTAATGCTCAAGGCACTCCAATGACAAAGGAAGTTTAAAAAATATATATATAATTTTAAAATGTACTTTAAAAAAAAATACGTGACGATGTTTACATCAGTCGATTTGCATAAGTTTGGATTTACTTTGGAGGCCCACGTACAGTCTAAGTAGTCTACATACCAAAGTTGAACCGAATCCCACCAGTAGTTTGGGAGAAAATAGCATTGGAAAAAACAACAACAGAAGATCAAATTATGAGATCACCATGATGACACCGCCCAAAATGCATAATTTGTTTGTCATCTGGTAGGATTAAATATTTCCTAACTAAATACCAAGTTAAAACAAAAATCCGTCCACTCCTTTCAAATAAAACTGTGCAAAGGTTACCTCCGGACTCCGGACGCCGGACGCCGGACACCCAAAGCCAAAAATAGTAGTTAAAAATACCTCCTGAGAGTACGTTGTTTCTACATTCACCTTTAACGCTTTATCTGCCAACTTTTCATTTCGCGTAATGTTCACCTTTCCGCGGCCGGCCGCGCAGTTACGAGTACGCCAGAGGTCGGTAGCTGTTGCTAGAGATGTAGAACTACAGTCATAAAGGTGTGATGATTTTACAACAACAACAACAAAAAGCCTCCAGACCATGAGACCATGGTGTGCCAAGACATCGGTATTTAGGCGCCAATCGCAGTGCGCCGTTCTCCCGGTAAAACTCCGGCGCTCACAAAACGAATCGACGTTGTTGTTCTTTTACGGAGGTTTAAAAAAAAATAATAAAAAAGGCAAAGGTGTTCCCGTAACCTTTTGATCGTTGGGGAAGGAAAGCGTTTGGGACCTCTCTTTTCTCTAGGCCAGCTTTAATGAGGGATGTGCCTGGCTGATCTCCCTCGCTGCTTTACTTTTCTCGGTTCTTAACAAGTCCAGGCACACCCATTCACAGCTGGATTGGGCTTGGGTATGTCGTGCGCTTGTTTGCGTGTGTGTGTGTGTTTGTGTGTTTGTGTGTTTGTCTTTCTCTCTCTCTCTCTCTCTCTCTCTCTCTCTCTCTCTCTCTCTCTCTCTCTCTCTCTCTCTCTCTCTCTATGTGTGTGTGTGTGTGTATTTCTGTCTTTCCCTCTCTCTCTCTCTCTCTCTCTCTCGCTCTCTCTCGCTCTCTCTCTCTCTCTCTCTCTCTCTCTCTCTCTCTCTCTCTGTATGTGTGTGTGAGAGAGAAAGAAACGTGAAAACGTATTTTATTCCTGTATGGCACACCCCATCAGGAGGGGATGTATGAAACAAATAACATGTACATCACAATTTATAACAAATTATTTTTTAAAAGACAAATAAATGGTCACAATATCATAATAATCAAGAAAGCGCTATTTATATTAGCTTCAAAGCTTTATACATAATTATAAACACCGACATTTTTTATGATATTCATGTTTGTTGTAGGCAAAAGTAGATGCATATGAAATGCACTTGGCCTTCTACAATACTTTCTAGGAATCAATTCCATCCTTACAAATTCATAAAAAGGACAAGTAAAAAGAATATGTATTTCGTCTTCATTTCCAACATTACATAATTGACAAAGAGATTGAGAGAGAGAGAGAGAGAGAGAGAGAGAGAGAGAGAGAGAGAGAGAGAGAGAGAGAGTTTGTTATCTATCTATCTATCTATCTATCTATCTATCTATCTATCTATCTATCTATCTATCTATCTATCTATCTATCTATCTATCTATCTATCTATCTATCTATCTATCTATCTATCTATCTATCTATCTATCTATCTATCTATCTATCTATCTATCTATCTATCTATCTATCTATCTATCTATCTATCTATCTATCTATCTATCTATCTATCTATCTATCTATCTATCTATCTATCTATCTATCTATCTATCTATCTATCTATCTATCTATCTATCTATCTATCTATCTATCTATCTATCTGTCTCTGTGTTTGTGTGTGTGTGTGTGTGTGTTGTTGTTGTTGTGTGTGTGTGTGTGTGTGGTTTGGTGGTTGCTTCCAAGTATGATCACCCATCCAAACACTAACCCTGTCCGACCCGACGGGCTAGCGCGTACCCCCCGACCACTACTCACTGGGCCCACCTGAGGGAGAATGTTATGAAAGCATACACGTTTTTCATTTGCTGACGTTTTCTTTTGTTGGTTGCACCGTGGTACGGAGAAGGCTTAATTTAAATATTATTCTTTGGCCGGTAATTTTAATAGAATGAGTAAGAAAGGATACATCTTACACATACATCGGAGTTTAATTCAGTATGATTCACCTTTACTGGTTGTCAGGGGTCTGGACTCTATGGTGTTGTAAATGTTGTTGTTGTTGTTGTTGTTGTTGATGTTGTATTTGTTGTTGTTTTCAAGTACAAGGAACACATTTTTTTTTAATTCTGCATCTTTTTTCTTTTACATTCGAGGAAGAATTGTTTTTTTACACTTAAAAACCTACTGCTACGTGGGTGGCGAAATTGTGTTGCGGTCCGGGCACAGACTAGCAATGTTTCCTGTTAAGCAACGTCGGGAGAGGTTAGTACTTGGATGGGTGACCGTGCTTGGAAAGCAACCCCCAAAACGACACACACACACACAAAAGATGGAAACAAGCCAAGCGCCCGACACACACCGCAGTCCGCCCAGCTGGGCGAATGGAGTTCTTCGATCTGTTTAAGAACCGAGGCAGGTGAGGTAGAGAAAGGAGAGACGATAGGCACCACCCTCATTAAGCTGGCCTAGAGAAAAGAGACGTCCCAAAAGCTTCCTTCCCGATCCCCAACGACCAAAAGGAAACGGGGGACCTTTTTTTTTAATTTTTATTTTACCACGTTATCTTCTAGTGTCTACAAGGACTTGCTGAATTTAATTATAAGGCCAGAGCGTTACTTCAGACAGGAGTGAATCAGAATTGTAAGAAAGCAATTGGTTAAATGAAATAACTAAAAAAAAATAGCTTTAACCGGTGAACTGAACAGAAAACAATAATCAGGTGAATTAATTGTTCCTGGTCTATATGCAGTTTGTATCTTGAATTTGAATTTTGGGTGTGTGTGAGTTTGTGTGTGTGGGTATGTGCGGGGGTGCGCGCGTGTGTGTGTGTGTGTGTGTGTTTATTTTTTTAGGCTGCTAAATCAATGCAATGTTTGGTTCCACTTAACCAGATCCTCTATTCCGCGAAGCCTTATTATTATTACACAGGATGGTCAAAATGTGCATGTTGGTGATTCTTCTTGATAAAGGGAGATAATTATTGACTGTAAAAACACAAGGGGAAGGCAGTCTTCACACACCCACACACACCCACACACCCACAATGAAAAGAAAACCTATAGCAACTGATTTTGTCCAAGATGCCTCCATTAACTCCCACTTATCCTTTCATTTGGCGAGATTACCCGCTCCTTGCGTTTTGTACACAAATGTGTTGTCTCCCCCTTATTGCCAGGCGTTCCGCCTCTTTATTTGCGAGGCAGGGTCTCAGGTCGCGCTTAATGAGCACGTGCATTGTGGATACCACCTGACGTGTGGGTGTTACCTCGCTCGTGCTGGGTGCAGTCCCGATGCGTTAGCTGAGACTTGCCATGGCTTACCAAGGCCAAGGCCTGTCAATAGTGAAAGTCCTCGGAGAGTCTCAGTCTGTTACGCTGTGTGTGAGTGCAGTTGTCAGTTTGCTGTGGGGGGAGGGAGGGGAAGGGAGGGAGGCAGGCACAGCCGCAAACTGAGGTGGTGTTGTGTGTGTGTGTGTGTGTGTGTGTGTGTGCTACTCCTCCCTCTCTTTATCCCCAGCACACCCTTACACATTTGCACAGGCAGAGAGAGAGAGAGAGAGAGAGAGAGAGAGAGAGAGAGAGGGGGGAGAGAAAGAGAGACTCTCATCACACACATGTGTGTAGAAAGGACGTTCTGATGACTGTTGTGAAAAAAAAAAAACAGGGATTATTTTGACACACTTTCCATTTCTTTGACATTATTTTGACATTTTCAAATTTTTGAAGCTATCCATAACCCTAACCCAAACCCCAACCCTAATGCTAAAACAGCTCTAACTCAACGGGGAACTATTTTGACGTCAAAATAGTACGGCCTTACAAAAAAGTCAGAAGAAACCATGTGGAGTTTCATGCGTGTGTCATCAGAACGTCGTTTCTACATGCACACATGCACACACACACACACACACACACACACACGC
>CM072511.1:19185818-19388318 GCA_036898135.1 Oncomelania hupensis
ATGAAACCATCCTGGTTGTCTATTAAAGTGCTTGGCACCAGACAGAGACCATCAACTGTTAGGCCAGCATTTTTGAACCTCGAGTCCAATTCGGTTAACAGGTGTTCCAAGAAAGGAATGGCAATGCAAATCTTGAAATATTCTTCTGGAGTGGCCGCAGGGTGGTTGTCACGGAGAGTCTGTCGGGATGCTTGACGAGGAACAATAACACCAGTTGTCAAAGCATTTGCCATTTTGCTGACTTCACCAAACCAGGCAACGAACACTGTGTCGACATCTCTTCTAATAGAAGACATGCAGTTACTGACTTCTTTGATTTCCCTGTAGGCATCGACAACATCTTTTGTCCTTTTCTGCAGCTTTACTGTCAAGGGTTTCCATTTCAACGATGTTTTTGGACGATTCAGCGATGGTCGTTTCAATGGATGTTCGTTACAACGAATTGTCATAATTATCAACTTAACATCTTAATTAATATTTCTAAAAAGTCGTTTTTGGTGGATTAGGGCAGTATCAAGGTGAAGGTGCTGGAAGAGGCTTGCGGCCAGAACAAGAAAATATGGCTGCATTTACTAATTTAGGCTTAGGGGTTTCAACGGGAAAACGCTTTGGACGTTTCAACGGATCCCTTGAAATGGATTTCCGTTGAATTGACTATAAATAACTCTTTGTACGTTGGACCAAAAGTGACTAAAAACTGCAATGTTTTAGAAACAATTTTTAAACAATTGAAACTCTTTGCATTAAAAAAAATTTCATTTTTTTTAATTTGGAGGGGGAGTTCCAGAACCCAGGTATCCCCCCCCCCTCCCTCCACCCTTCTGGGTCCGGCCCTGGACATTTACTCCAAATAATTTGAACTATTTTCATAGACACTATGTGAGAGAGAAAAAAAGGTATATCATATATTTCTACAACTGTGCATATAAGAGAGAGAGAGAGAGAGAGAGAGGGGGGGGGAGGGTAGAGAGAAATGGAGAGAAACTGACCTGACAATGTTGATCCATCACAGTAACAAAAACAGCAGTCATGCATGTCATTTGGCATGGGAAATTACACCGTTAATTTTCCAAAGTATGCCTTATGGCGTTCATTTGTATTGATAAATTCGTAAGCAGTTTGCGCTAGGTCTAGTTGATCTACTTTGTCTTTGAACACATGCATTATAAGACATTTATTTAGACGCTCCTGCGTCATCGTTGCCCAAAGTATCCACTTCACTCAGCATCCGTCGCACAGTGTCAGAAGCTTTCAGTTCATCCGGCAGTGCTTGGAATATGGTGATCCTAGAGTTAGCCGCCTCCTGGTGTCACCCAATGCTTGTGGGAGGATTCTAGCTGAGTTTTGAGTCTGTCCAAGTCGATGTTAGCGGAATATGTATCTTTGATTTCTTGAGGAATTTTTGGTCTCTTCCCTGCTGCTCCATCACTTAGAAGAACTTAAATTTTCCTTGGTAAGTCGAGAGCTATTTGATCAAACCGGCTCTTTAAATGTTCTTTGATGTTGTCAATGGCCTCACAGTGTTGCTGTCTGTAGTAAGCAGATGAACAAGAGTAGCTGTGACCCTGTGAGCCATCGTCCAGTCTTCGTGGAGGCTGCTTCTGTGTAGGAACGCAGGGCTCATCACAGAAATTTGCAGCTTTCGTTGTGATGTCAGCAAAAAATGTCTCATAACAATCTTCATGCCGCATGCTTTCCAGTGTTCTCAGACAAATGTCAGCAGCGTTTACTGCATCATCACAAGTCGTTTGTTTTCTTTGAAGAACTGACGCCAACTCTTCAGTCACAGCAAGGATCTCATCTTTGAATCTTTTTGCAACTCCTGACACATGACCCTGAAAATTACTCGCCCCGTCGTAGGTCTGGCCCCTACAGTTTTTCACTGGCAAGTCAAGTCTGATCAAGCAATCCTTCAGTGCTTTGAAAATGGTCTCAGCACAGATATTGTTAACTTGCATCAGTCCAGAGAAAGGGGGAATATATTGGTTTGAACCTTCAAATAATGTTTTTTGAGGGGCTGAATATTGGGGGGGGGGGGCAAATGTATAGGTTTGCCCCCCCCCAATATTTTTCTGGAGGGGGCCAGTGCCCCCCTTGCCCCTCCCCCCCCCCGCTTCCGCCGCCTGTGTGGTGGTACGACGCATGCCTCAGCAACCTCAAGTAGTAAGTCCTAGGCATGCCTTTGAAGAACTGGGAACAGACCAGGCTTCTTTACTGTTCAAGTCTATTATATTCCTTGTTTTTAGTGCTGACATGATGTATATTCTCCGAACATATGTATATATTGTACATTTCCTTGCTCTTTTATTATAAATTTAAAGTCTTTTAATATCTTATGTACATTTCAAAGGCTCTGACTGCCTAAATAATTCATGACTTTGGTAGCTGAAAATAAAAATTTGTATTAATAGACTTGGAAACCTACCGACAACGTAAACGAGACTCTCCTAGCACCTGACACAGGCGAACGTGTAAGCCTCGGGTTGTGCCAGCTAGGCAGTGTGATTTGTAACTTGTTGTAAAAAACAAATGGCTGGTCAGGTGAACGGTTGCAATTATTGGTGACATATTGCACGATGATCTGGTACCAACGTAATCACACTATCCAGGCACCACGCAATTGTCACTGGTGTGTTCATACAAGGCGCGAAAAAAAAAAGGAAAAAAGAAAGAAAGGAAAAGAAAACAAATGAACAGAACCGAAAGGAAGAAACTGAGGAAGGAAGAAGCAACAGGTTTCTAAAAAAATAAAAAAGAAAAGAAAAGAATAAAAGAAAAGGAAAGGAAAGGAAAGAAAAAAACATAAAAGAAGACAAAAGAAAGAAAAAGAAAAAGGAAAAGAAAAGAAAAGAAAAGAAAAGAAAAGTTTTTTGTTTTTTTTAAACCGTTTGAATGAACCAAACAACAATTCGCTGCCAGAAGCAATACTTACCATCATCATCATCATCATCATCATCATCATCATCATCATCATCATCATCATCATCATCATCATCATCATCATCATCATCATCATCATCTTCTTCTTCTTCTTCTTCTTCATCATCATCATCATCATCATCATCATCATCATCATCATCATCATCATCATCATCATCATCATCATCATCTTCATCTTCTTCTTCTTCTTCTTCTTCTTCTTCTTCTTCTTCTTCTTCTTCTTAAGCATCATCATCAACACAACCCTCGTCTTCTTCAGCATAATCATCAGCAATATCATCACCACCGTTCTTACCATTGAACCCCAAAAAGCACAAGGCCTTCACATTTCGATAGACATCAAGGTACATTAAGTAGGCAGTAAAGATTGCGTCATGCGGCGGGATCAACAAGTTAGACAATCAGGGATTAGGCGTTCGGGTAGGGACGCCCCCTTTAAGAAAAAAAACAAGATGGCAAGCCAATCAAATGTCTTTCACACTCACACACAAAAATTGGCCATTTCCAAACTGATCATTTGCTTGGCTGTGCTGTGACTCGGCTTTATTCTATCGAAACAAAACAAAAACATGGAATGGCAGTCCACGATCTGAACTATCAGCAAAAGTCAAAATTATCGAATGCGGCTGAGCCAATACTTAGATACAGCGCAAAACCTGTTTATAAAATAGTGAAGCACAATGTCCTTGACCTTTGAAAAAGTACAAATACCAATGATCCATTATGCTTAGTAATAAGTATCCGCAAATGTAGTAAATTTCGGTCAGCTATTCTAGACATAGCTAATACCAAAAGTGAGTTTTGACAAAACAACCAAGAGGCATTCAGAGCGACGGAGCGACCGACTGACCAAATGTCCGACAACTCGATTTATCGTGAAGGATGGCCCATGATTCGAAGTACCTGTATAACCAAAACTCAACCAAAATCGATTTAGCCTTTTGGAGATATTGAGCAAAACGTGTTTAGCAACAAAATGATTCTAGTGACCTTGACCTTTAAGGTAGAGCAAACATGATGGCACGGGAGGCAGGCCACTAACCTAGGTAATGTTGTTGTGAAGTTTGGTCAAAAATCCGTCAAGTGGGTCTTGAGATATGGCTTCCAACGGGCCGGCGGACAGACCGACTTTTGGCTCGTTCTGATTTCCCCCTGACTATTTCAAAGTATTTTCAGATAAGTCTGGGACTACAAAACCCCCGAATGACTCCTTCCTATGTGAACTTGCATACTCAATGTAACCACAAGTAAACTGATTCTGATTCTGATTAATACGTCGTTTATCATCCAGAAATCTGGCGTTGGTACGACGGTGAGAGGTGCGCAGCACGGTGTTGTTAGTGGCGCTGGGCTGCCGTCAGCGCGGATTTAAAAGAGTCCACTGATGTTGAGTGGACAGTTGAGTTGTCCAGTTTGTTCCAGGCTATTATTGTTCTTGGAAAGAATGAGTGGCGGTATTGTTCTGTGTTGCAGCTTTAGACGACGAAGCAGCGATCGTTGTTCCTGATATGGTTATCTATTGGGTTTTTAGTTACATCGTCCTTTTGGTAGTTACTAGGACGTATTTTGCGTCCGGGTTTTAGTGGGGTAAGGAATTGGTCAGCAGGGATTGCCGGCACCAGCCCCTCCACCACCTTGTAGAAGACTGTCAGCCTCAGCTGTTCGCGTCGTTCATGCAGTGTAGGGAGGTTGTGCTTCTTCAGGAGACCCGTAACAAAACCAGGAGTTGTCGACCTGTAGTCTCTCGATATGAAGCGTGCTGCGTTCCGCTGTACTCGCTCCAACTTGTCGATGTCCTGCTTCTGGTATGGGTCCCAGATGATGGCTCCGTATTCCATTAGTGGGCGGACTAGGGCTAGGTAGGCTGTTTTCTTGCATGGGGTTGGGCAGTGACGGAGGTTTCTGCGGATAAATCCAAGAGTGGAGTTCGCTTTTTTGGTGATGTTGCTAATGTGGCTGCTCCACTTTAGGTCTTTGGAGAAGAGGATACCGAGGTAGGGGTTGGTGGAAACATTCTGGAGGATGGTTTTATTTAGGGTGTACATGAAGCTGGAGTTGGGTGAGCGCGCAAGGGACATGACGTAGCATTTGGTCGCGTTAAAGCGCATGCCCCATCTTTCAGCCCAGTCTTCAAGACTCTTCAAGTCCTCTTGTAGGGTGAAGTGGTCATTGAAGGACTTGATCTCCCTGTAGATGAGGCAGTCATCGGCGAAGAGCCTAACTTGGGATTTGACTGCCTCTGGGAGATCGTTGATGTGGACTAGAAAGAGGAGTGGGCCTAGTACGGTGCCTTGTGGGACTCCAGATTCGACTGGCGTTGAGGCGGATGCTGTGCCTTCGATCACAACTTGCATGCTGCGTTCTGTTAAGAAGCACTGGAGCCAGTTGTGCAGGGAGCCTGTGATTCCGTAGTTCGTCAGTTTGTGGAGGAGCCTGTCGTGGGGGACCGTGTCAAACGCTTTAGAAAAATCAAGGATTGCCATGTCCACTTGGGTGCCTTGGTCGTAAGAGGTCAGGAGGTCTTGGGTGGTGGTGATGAGCTGAGTTTCGGTGGAGAAGCCAGATCGAAAACCGTGGTTAAAATGGGTGAGGATGTTGTTGGTTTGGAGGTGGGACATGATGTGGCGGTAGATGATGTGCTCCAGGAGTTTACACGGGACTGATGTTAGGGAGATGGGGCGGTAGTTACTGGCAAGGTGTCTGTCTCCTTTCTTAAAGGCGCAGGAGATGTTTGCAGAAAGCCAGTCTAGGGGGAGGCGACCTGAGTCTACTGAGGCTTGAAAGATGGCAGTGAGGGAGGGGGCGATGTTATCAGCCAGGGTTTTGAGGACAATGTTGGGAATGTTATCGGGTCCGGGGGCCTTGTTGGGTTGTAGTTTTTGTAGCAGGTTAGTGACGCCTGGGACTGTAATGTGGAGGGGTGGGATGGTGGATGGTACTGGGGTCAGGCGGGGGAGTGGTTTGCTGGATTTCTTGGTGAAGACAGATCGGAACTCATTAAGAAGAATGGTGGCTTTAGATTGGCTGTCACTGTGGAGTTTGCCATTAATTTTCAGGGGAGCCACACCTGTATTGTCCTGTTTCCTCGCTTTGACAAAGCGCCAGAAAGGTTTGCTGTCTTTGCGGTCTAGGCCCTTTTGTATTGTTCCATTGATGTATGCCCATTCCGCTCTGCGTAACTCTTTTCTACAATGCTTTTGGAATTGTCTGTATGGGGACCAGTTTTTAGTGGATCTTGCTCTTCGGAATAGTCGGTTTTTTCTTTTTAACATTCTTTTAATGGTGGAGTTGATCCATGGCAGTGAAGTGGATTTTTTTAAAATAAACGTTACAATACGGAGCTACATTCTCTCTCTCTCTCTCTCTCTCTCTCTCTCTCTCTCTCTCTCTCTCTCTCTCTCTCTCTCTCTCTCTCTCTCTCTCTCTCTCTCTCTCTCTCTCTCTCTCTCTTCCCGAACGACTCCTTCCTATGTGAACTTGCATACTCAATGTAACCACAACAAAACATTACAATACGGAGCTACACTCTCACTCTCTCTCTCTCTCTCTCTCTCTCTCTTTCCGATTTCTCAACCATCTCCTCCTTGTGTACCGAAACCAGAAAGCAGCTGGCAAACACACAGACTGCATTAGGCATGCTTAAACAACAAGAACTTCACGCAACACAAACGAAAAGAATTGTTCTCATTGTGGGCTTCCGCATGCAGAAATAACATTTAGCAGAGCTATTGTGCTTTTTGGTTAAGCCCCAGAAGACGTTTTGTAACTGCAGCCAGAAAATCTTTTCCAGCTGCTGCACTGCGGTAGGCAAACTGACCATCAGCAGGCCTTCCGAGCATCCGCATTCGCAAGAAATTTTTTTAATCATGGTAATCATGGCAATAGAATGAAGCCTATCTTATCCCGTAACTCGAAGGTCGTTGGGGCACCACAGATGATCGTTTAACCAGCGTACTCCATCTTTCTCTGTCCTCATCAACCCTCATGGCTTCGCTCAGTGTCAAACTAGTCCATTCTCGAATATTGTCCTCCCACCTCTTTTTATGTCTCTCTCTTCTTCTGCCTCATTGCACCGTGTCTTGCAGGATGGTCTTTGCAAGGCGTGATGCTCTGGTGACGTGGACATACCATCGGAGTTTCCGTTTTTTCGCCACTGTGAGAATGTCTTCGTGTTGTTCAATGGCTTGTGTGATGGTCTGTCGGACTTCATTGTAGGTGATGTGCTGGGTATAGGAAATGCCCAGCAATCTTATGTAGCACCTCATCTTCATGCTTTGTATTCTTCGTTGTAAATCTGCTGTGAGGGTCCACGTTTCGCAAGCGTATAGGAAGATGGAGATGACAAGGGAGCGCAGCAGCCTTACCTTGGAATGTAGACGGATGGTCCTGTCTTTCCAATTGGGCTCCAACCTTGTCATGGCAGCAGTTGTTTGTGCTATCCTGGGGAAAACTTCCTGTCGGGACCCATTGTCTGATAAAGAAAGAGATTTCTCTTATATAGCGCACTTACAAGCTCAGAGAGCTTCTCAAGGCGCTGGCCCGTAATATCCAGCAATCACAAAATAGTTTGCTGAAGTCAGGATTCGAACCCACGTCGCCCAAGACGCACTTACACAAGTCGTGCGCTCTGACCACTGAGCTATCCCTGCCGCCTGATACAATGGCTCCTAAATATTTGAAGCTATGCACTGTGTTGAGGGATTGGCCTTGGACTTTGATGTCTACGTTGATGCCTATGACGTATAAAGACTTCCACATCGGGAGGCCTGCTCACAGCGCATAGACAGCCAACCCCACGCGCGTATTTTAGACATTCTGTCTGATAGTCCCAGTTAGTTCCCTCTTTTGTTCTGTGTGTGCGTGTGTGAAACACGCAGTTAACTCCCTTTCCTCCATTTCCGCTTGTTTTCCTTTTGTTGCACCCTGTCGAGAGGGAAGAGCTTTGATAACAAGGATATTTCATAACGGAAGAGGCGAGGCATGTTCCCAAAAGAAGTATTTTTAAAAGCCGAAGCTTAGCTGCAGTGTGTTTGTGTGTGTGTGTGTGTGTGAGTGTGTAGGTGTGTGTGGGTGTTTGTGTATGTGTGGGTGTATATGCGTGTGTGCGTATATGTGTGTATGTTTGTGTAAGTGTGCAGGTTACCTGGTGCCTTAGAGAAGCCGAGTTCAACAAGTGAATACAAAAGTCGAGCACGCGCTCAACAAAGAGTAAATTTAATGTGATTGCACAGATTTAAACAAACAAACAAACAAACAAAATTTAAGTTCTTTCAGAAAATAATCTTTATATTGAGCACCCAAGTTTTTAAACGTCAGAACGAGAGACAGTTTGATTGTGTGTCCTCAACTACAAGAAGTACGGGAATAAAGGAATATGACTCGCCTGAGAAAAGAGCGGAAGGAGCAGAAGATTAAGAATCAAAACTAAAAAGCATGGGTGGTGTGTAAAAAAATGAATGACAGATACACCCTCAAAGCTGAAGCGATTCACGAGCACAGACTGATGAAAATCATATCGATAATTTCTCGTTTGTAAGCTTATATATATTTTTCGTCTGGTACGAGTAGATAGCTATTCAAGCCATTTTTCTGCAGCAAAAGTAAGGGAGCACTGAAATAAACTAAGAAATGGATAACCTAACTTAGATTACGAAGGACGAAAGTCAAAGTTGTCTCACTGGTTATTTCAACTTCAGCAACCAATCGTAGCGACTAATTCATAAAACAATAAGCAGGCGTCGCTCTGACGTCACAGAAATATTGTCTAAATTCTATAAAATTTACAGCGCTCCTCCACGGACGGTGAAAAGCCAGTTAAGAAACTCAAGCTATGATCATCGGTGATTCCATGCGATTACCTCAAAAAGTGGAAACAGGAAGGATCCGTTCAGATCAAGTGGTTAGATCCAGTACAACGCATCTAGCTTGATCGGATCAAATGGATGTACTGCCCTGGACATGCAGGAATAAAAGAAATGAACGAGCAGACAGATTTGCAGGAACGGCAGATATCACAGAAGGCCGTATCCGTGTTTTAGTCTGAAATGCCCAGCTCCGACAAACGAGGAACCACACCACAACATCCAACAGCTTCAAAAAGACCTGTGCGGAACGACAGCAAGAAGAGGCCGCGAACGTAGACATCTTCAACCAGGTCAACATTGAAACTGTCTCAAGAGTAACTCTGAAAACTCTCCTGACGGATGGGACGGGGCGCGTATGGGCATTCCCGAGCACCGAGAAGCCATCTTCAACTGAACTAAACTCTTAACAGAATAGCATCATTGATGCCAATGAGGGACTACGAAATCTATCTTTTTGTTGATGGGTTTCATTTATCGTCAGCAATAGCAATAACAATTGCAAATTGCATTGTGACAAAACTCAAATCCTACAATTGTGTGTGTGGGGGGGGAGGGGGATTTGTTTACACGGCGTTATTTGGACAAACTAGTCAAAATTTACATAACTTGTTTTGACAGCCCTCGTTGTTTTGACATCAAAACAATGATCCGTTAGAGTTAGGGCTGTGTTAGGATAAGGGTTGGGGTTAGAGTTAGGGTGTGAATTAGCGTTAGAACACTTAAAAGTATTTAAAACAAGGGGACGAAATATGACCCATTGTCAACATAACGTACGTGGCGTTTCAGGAAAGTCACAAAAAACGCCGTGAAAATATGTGTGTCTGTCTCTGTGTGTGTGTGTGTGTGTGTGTGTGTGTGTGTGTGTGTGTGTGTGTGTGTGTGTGTGTGTATTGTGTATGTCCGGTGACACAGAGCTGACAGCCTATAGCTTAGCTACACGGATCCAGAAGCCTGTTTCAACTGCCTTCAGGTGTGAACATTATCCAATCAACCATTACCGTAGAACTCTGACCAGAGCGCTTACTTGGCATTTGTATACACGATCTGTGACAATACGCCATTTGACGACGTGATGCCAAAAACAATTAACAAACTATATTGGCACGTTACAAAACCAAACCTAAAATGACAACAGTGATTATGTGCTCTCTTGACGACAGCGACGATGAGGATGCAACAGCTGCTTTTGTTTCTGCTGATGTCGCCGACAACGACACTGCCGAAAAATTAATGCTGCTTCTGATATTTTACAATAAAGTCCTCAAATAGGGAGATTGGCACAGAACCGTTACTTCCTCTAAGCTTCTGGTGTCGTCTGTCCATCCTGTCCTGGAGCTTTTTCAAGGATACAGGAGCTGATCTGTGACGGCGCTGCTTGATTCTGCACAACGTAATTAAAAGCAGCAGTATGCTTTCTGTATAACATAAATAATAACAGCAGTAAGCTTATAAACTATAACAGTTTACTATATGTATATTGCAAATGATAGCATCAGTACATACTATGATAGTATGCTTTCGGTATAGCGTTAAGGGATAGCAGCAGGATACAAAGTTAAGTCATTTCAAAAGGAGGTAAAACACTAGACATTCGGTTTATACTACAATTAAACTTTAGGCTAAAGTGTAAAACGTGATAGCATATCTTAATCCCGATTTATAGTATCAATTCCTGTTAACTTTTAAACCTTTGGATTAAACAAATTAAAGTTGGCATTCAACTTCTAAAGAAACCACTCTTTACCTATGAAGTTCTGGTTCGTCGTCGGCCAGAGATCGTGCAGACGCAGCCACCAAAACTGCCATCAAAACAACCAACACCTTCACCTTTGTAGAGAATTCCAGCCACTGGTTTTTGCCATGACCACCAACGATGAAGAACTCTAGGCGACAGACGAAAGGCTAACTCGGTGAAAAAGGTCCCAAGCCTTAGCAGCGCAGTAAGACTGGCAGAGCTGACTTCACTGAACACGATGAAGTTGCCCCCGGTCTTCAGTGTCAAGTGAGCCGCAGGTATTTTACAGAGGTTCGTGGACATGCTGGGTCGCGTGATACTGTCGCATAATAACGGAACGAAACGATGGTGAAGAAGAACACGAAGCAGAAAGAAGAGAAAAAAGTAGAGCTATTAGTGAAGGCAGATGATGGTGAGCAAAAACCCAGTCGTGCCACCCGTGCCAAACTGAAATTTAATTAGAAATCGCGAGAGACGTGTGAGTCAGCATTGTGGCGACGTCGCGACATTTTAATTGTACACCTTAAGTCGTTAATATTCTTTAGTATTGTGGAGAAGAAATTTTAAAAAAAAATAAAAGAATACTCATAATGAACCGAAGCTTCAGCTTGGCACAGTCTAGTTAAAAGCCACAATCAAGCGCCACTTCTTTTTACGATAGAAAGAAAGGTTTGTTTGTTGTTGTTGTTGTTGTTGTTGTTGTTGTTGTTGTTGTTGTTAACTCATGTGATTGGGAATCCATTGTTTCGCTAGTTTTTTTTTAAATATACAAATATTCTATTATGTGGCGCCTTGAGTCACTTTTTTGTGTGTGAGATACGTGCGCTATATAGATCTATTTAATAATAATAATAATAATAATAATAATAATAATAATAATAATAATAATAAATTTTTTAAAATACTAAAAATTATTCATGATAATAATAATAATAATAATAATAATAATAATAATAATAATAATAATAATATAATATAATAATAATAATAATAATAATAATAATAATAATAATAATAATAATAATAATAATAATATCTTCGATGAGGCATTTTCTTCTGTTGGGAGCGATCAGGTTGTCCCGTCTCCTCACCCTGAATGACCACTAGCGCTTTCAGCTGCTCGGCACTGACAGGGTTAAAGCTTGTTGGGTTTTATTATATTTAGGTCGACATTCTGTACATATGTAGAATGTAAGCTAGTTATAAACTTCTTATTTCATGAATAATAGAGCGTGTGGGTGTGAGTGCGAGTTATGCACGAAAGAGGGCGTTTCTCTTGCATATACGGTCACGTGCTCTTTAATTAACCGTTGGCTTATAAGTTGTACATTTAATTTTTGGAGCGATGATCTCTGCGCTTGTCCAACTTCCTTGATTAGGTAATACAGATTTGTTGAATTGAATTGAATTCGACTGCAGGTTCCAATCCCGGGCGGGAAAAAGCTTGACTGATTAGATCCGTTGGTCGGACCAGAGTTAAGGCCCCGCCACACATACCGGTTTGAAGGCCGATTCTAGATCGGGTTTCGGATCCGTTTCGATTGAAGTGCGATCGGGCCGGACTCCAAAACCGATAGCACTGCCACACGTTTCCGATCAGGTCGACCCGAAACTTCCACACAATGTGCATTGTTTATATTCACTTTCACTAGTGTCAGTGTACACGATCCCCAACCCCATCCAACAGTTCACCATCCCCATCCAACAGCTCACCATCTAGTCTGAAACCACAGCAGAAATAATGTCTCTACATGCTATTTAAAAATAAAAACGTAATGGAAAACCAAATCAAAACCATACAAAACATCGCGGGTTACATCACAGGCTCTGAAGTCTTTTATTTCGTCTTTGTAAACTCGTGGGCCTCCTACATAGGTACGTAGAATAGTATATATAGTATGTAATTGAGGCCTACGAAAGACGAGACTTCCCAGCCTGTCACCTGTCATCAGCTTCGTTTGTGCCGCCAAGTTGACAATGAACACGGGACGCATTCTGATTGGTTGGAAGCTTACAATCGGGGCCGATTTTGCACAGCAGAACAGGCTCTAATCGCGCATCGCACGATACCGAGCCGATTGCCATCGGACCGCAGGCAAGTAGGAATTCTGATGTCATCACGTAGCAACCGGGATTGGATCGCAAACAAAATCGTTGCACAATCGGCATGTGTGGCGGAGCCTTTACAGTCAACGAAAGGAAAATGTGTGGTCTGATCCAAACTCCGGTCGGACACTTTGGACTGGGCCAAGATTAATTCCTAGGTAGGTAGGTAGATTATCGTCTACTATGCATCCTGCAGCCTTATGTGACCAGGGTTAGGCCCACCCGACCAGTCGACGGTCCGTCCGGTCAGTGTGCCGGGACTTGGCGGATGGTCGGTTGCTTTTCTCTCGGCCGGACCCCATTCAACCCACTACAGAACGACGGACAAATCGTTTTGGTATGTACCCCCTGCCGGTCCACCCTGGAGCTGCTACTTGACTCTAACGTACCCGCTTTGAGACGTAATCTCTCACAGTTCGGTCGATATGTTGGTATTAAAATAAATTATACTACTACGTAATAGTTATATTTACAATGGTGCGTTGTTGGTTAATTGTTCCTTTGCTCATTTTCCCACACCTACAGCAGAGAACGGAATTTTGTATTTCTGCTGTGTAAGCTCTCGGCACACACAAACAGTATACAATTCAATGACATTGATTAGTCAGTTAACGTGAGAATGAACGACCATGCACTGTACAATCGTTTGTGTATTTTAGTGCTGGTACGTAGGAAAGAGAAACGACTCATAAGCATAACTCGCTACATACAGGACAATGAAACGTAGGTGATAGTTAAACACCAATTGTTCTCCAAGGGACTTAAGGGATAATGGTACTTGTCTTAACTCTGCATCCGTCTAGACACCAAGTGCAAGAATGAATACATGCAATTGAAAGAATATAAAAAAAGGAGACACAAATATTTGTTAAAGCAAAGAACCGCTTTCTCTATCTTCGTATTATTGGTTACTCATTCTTAACAGATAATTTGCTGTCCCCGTTTTCTCTGTGTAGAATCCTTCTCTCTTCTTTAATTTGTTGTAGCTTTCCACCCGTGTCGTAAACCTAGCTTATCTTCTGGATAGATGTAAGGAATTCGGCTTGCTTCGTTTCCTTCTTGGTGATAAAAACGTAAACCGGATATAAGAAGTAAGTTGCTACGTTGGCCTGAACGGTTACCCCTCCCCCTTCCATCCTCCTCACAAAACAAAACGCCACCGCCACCGCCACCAATTCACCTCACTTATCACACACCCCACCTCCCGACAAAACCTAGAACTCGTGTGATCTAAGGTACGAGGCTTTCAGGTCACCGAGGGTTTTCTCTGGGGTGTTCCGGTTCCCTCCCTCCCTTCAATGATGTGGAATCGTATGAAGTCTAACTAATATTTCTAAACCTAAAATTCGAGTTGCTTTCCGTTTGGCCTTCTAATAGCGACCTGCCTTTACACCACATGTACAGGAGTGTTCCTATAGCATGTGCACGTGTATATGTTGATACAGATCGCCGCCATTTGAGTCTGCTATGATGTTTGGGGAAAAGCGCGAATATAGCATCCATAATTGTTATTGTTGTTGTTGTTGTTGTTGTTGTTGTTCTTCTTCTTCTTCTTCAATAATGGTACAGGATGCAGTCAATATAAAAATTTCAAAAAAAACAATTCGATTTTCTTCCGTCTTCTAATAGCGATCTCCCTGCCTTTACACCACCTGTTTGCGTGATGTATGTGTATTTGGTGTGTGTGAGGGTAAATGAGACAGGTGAGCGTGTATGTTGGTATAGATCGCCGCGCTTTGAGCCTTGGGGAAAGGCGCGTACATAGCATCCTGTATTCTTCTTCTTCTTCTTCTTCTTCTTCTTCTTCTTCTTCTTCTTCTTCTTCTTCTTATTATTATTATTATTATTATTATTATTATTATTATTATTATTATTATTATTATTATTATTATTATTATAAACTGAGGATTGAGGTGGGGAAGAGAAGTGAACAGTTGTGAGGTGCAAGTGTTAAAACCACCCAAGGCGGACAAAAGACAGTCAAAACATAAAATATATGTTTAATCAAGAACGTGGCATTTTGTTTGTTGCCAGATACCCCTGATGAAGCCCTGTATGAGGGGCAACAATTTGGAATAATAAAACATAAGAAATATGCAAGTAGGAGCAGGAGTGTGCAGTGTCTGGTGTTTTGAAGATATATATATATATATATATCAGTCGGCGTCTTGGGCAGCTCTTGAGCTAAAAGACGCTGACTAATACATCATTTATTTCAAGCTGCCCGTACGTACCAGCGCATACAAGGTGCAGGCCATGCTCATTTAAATCATAAATTTTAATTTGTTAAGGGACAGATTGAAAGATTAGACTGTCTCATGAGTCTAAAATCTTCATCCCTAGTTTTTAAAAAAAAGTTTCAAGTTTCAAAAAAAGTTTCATTCATTATCACCTTAACTGACCAATTCTCATCATTGAAATATATACTGTTTTCTTGACTTGAATTTGTTTTCAAACTCTTGTAATGTCTATATCCATTTCCCCCCACAGTCTCCATTCTCCCCAAAAGCGCCAAGAGCGCGGTGCAAGTTGTCATTGATTGATTGATTCATTCATTCACTGTTTATTTGTGCCGAGAGCTTACACAGCACAAATGCAAAGTCCCATTCTCTCCAGTAGAGGTGGGGGAACATGAACAACGAACAATTAGCAAACAATGTAATAGTATAATTTATTTTAATACCAACCTATCGATCGAACTGTGAGATATTACGTCTCAAAACGGGGTGCGTTTCATAGGGATTCAAGTCGCAGCTCCCGGGTGGTCGGCAGGGGTTTCCATAACGATCAGGAATAATTGTCGGCCAAGCCCGTAGTGACCGACCAGAGTTGGGATCAGACAAAACATTTCCATTCCGCTGACTGTAACTATGCATATGGTTTCCCATCCGATCCAACAAGTCCGTCTTTTCTCGGCCTGGAATTGGACCTTGGTCATCCTGCAGTGGAAATAAATTAATTTCAGGTCAACATTTTTTTTTCATTACCTCCTCAAAGAATATGAAACAGGCGCAGAGACCATAACTCATATAAGCAAATAAAAGTTAAGATTTACAAGTTACAAGCCAATAGTTAATTCAAAAGCTTGTAAAAGCATGTTGTATGCTTTAGCGGGTTGCCTGTCGTATGGGTTGCTTTCCTGTTCACCCGACTTTATTTGTTTCTTTTGGCTTCTTTGTATTTGCTTTGACGACGTTGACAGCGTGGATATGAGCACCTTACAAATCTACATCATCATCACCATCATCATCCAACCATCTTGACCACCATCATCTTCATAATCACAATCATCAGCCTGAAATTTAAAAAACTATTTTTTTAAAAAGGAGTTTATAGCGATTGTATTCGCTTCTATCGTGAGTAGAATTACTGCCTGATTATCGTCTTCAACTAGACTGTGCCAAGGTAAAGCTTTGTATCATTACGAGTATTCTTTAAAATAAATGGCTTTTACAAAATACCAAAGAGTATTCACGACTAAAGGTGTACAACTAAAATATCACGACGTTGTTCCACTGCTGTCAACAACAACCTTTCTGCTCCATCATAGCGTACCTGTGTGGCTCAGTTCTAGGACCCATTCTTTTTACTCTGTACACGTCACCGCTGTCTCAGATTCAGGAACATAGTGCTGACCATCGCTTCTATGCTGATGACGTGACACCCAGTTTAGCAACAGTGACACACTCTTGAAAATCTCCCCTCCATTCTGAAAACCTCCTCAGACTGCTTCTCAGACATCCAGAAGTGGAGGACAGCAAACAAATTACAACTCAATTCGGACAAAACAGAAGTTATGCTCATGGGCACTTAGCATAAACCATCCTCCACCCTTACTGACACAACAGCTCTAAGTCATAACACCATCCCTCTTTCACCTACTGTGAGGAACTTTGGTGTTGTCCTGGACAATTATACCTTGATATGTCCGATTTTATCCGCGAAACATGTGAAGTCTGCCGCTACCAACTCCGACGCATTGGCCTTGTCCTTAAATACCTGGCAACCGACGCAACGTTTATTAAACTTGTGACATCTTTTATTCTCTCTCGATTTGACTCTTTTCTTTCTGGTCTGCCTGCTTCTTCTATCCACCATCTGCAAAGTGTTCAAAACGCCGCCGCTCGCCTCATTCTCAAAATGGAAAAAAAAAAAATCTGACCGCCTCACTCCACTTCTTCGTTCATTTCACTGGCTTCCTATACCGCAAAAAACTCCTTATAAAATGTTGTCTTTTCTGTTACAAGTGTCTCCATGGCTCCGCTCCTTAATATCTTGCCGATGATATCCAACGCTACACTCGGACCTCTTGCAATTTCCGCTCATCATCCGACACACCCATTCCCACAAGCTGTCCTCTGTTGGTTCTAGATTAATTTGTTCTGTCTTTGGACCAACTGCCTGGAATTTATGACCACTTTCTCTTCTCAGCATACCGAATATCAACACCTTCAAAAAAAAAAAACTTCAAAGCTCATTAATTTTCATCTCTAAAGTCTTCTCCTGATCTGTTCTGTTTTCAAAACGCTTCTTCCATATTGCCTCATCCATTTTGTGCATGATTGCGTGCGTGCGCGCGCGCGTTTTTGTGTGGGTGTATATGTCTGTTTGTGTGTGCATGTGTGGGGAATAACTTCGTTTATCACTGCCTCTCAAATCCGATTTGGTTTAATCTGTTCCATGCCATTCTCTATAATTTATGCTAATGTTTAATGTGTGTGTGAATGCGTGAGGGGGCGCTTTAATCTGTTCCTTACTATAAAAAGCGCCTGATAAATATTCTAATTATTATTATTGCTGACTCACTACTCTCTCGTGATTGCTAATTAAATTTCACATTGGCACGGGTGCCGCCGTCTGCGTTTTTTGCTCAAAATCAACTGCCTTTATTTTCTTCTCTTCTTCCTCCTTCTTCTTCTTATTCTTCATCATCATCGTTTCGTACAGCTATCATGTGACAGTATTACGCGACCCACCATGTCAAGGGAATCTATAAATACTTGATGCTCACTTGAAACTGAAGACCGCGACAACTTTATCGTGCTCAGTCAGCTCTGCCAGTCTTACTACGCTGCCGAGGCTTGGGACCTTTCTCACCGAGTTAACCTTTCGTCAGTCGCTTAGAGTTCTTCATCGTGGTCATCGCAGAAAGCAACGGTTGGAATTCTCTAGAAAGATGAAGGTGTTGGTTGTTTTCATGGCAGTTTGGATGGCTGCGTCTGCACGATCTCTGGCCAAAGACGAACCAGAACTTCATAGGTAAAGAGTGTTTTCGTTAGAAGTTGAATGTGGTCTTTAAATTGTTTAAGCCAAAGGTTTAAAAGTTACCAGAAATGGATACTTTATACCGGGAGTAAGATAAATTATCAACTTTTACACTGTACCTTAAAGTTTAATTGTAGTATAAACCGAATATCTAGTGTTTTACCTCTGTTTGAAATGACATAACCTTGTATTACTTAGCGCCATATAGAGAGCATACAATCATAGTTTAAACTGCTGCTATTATTTATGTTATACAGAAAGCATACTGCTGCTATCATTTGCGATGTAAGTCAACACACTGTTATAGTTTATACTGTCCTATTAATTACGTTGTGCAGAATCACGCTGCACCGTCACAGACCAGCTCCTGTCTCGTTGAAAGAGCTCCAGGACAAGATGGACAGGCGACTCCAGAGGTTGAGAGAAAGGAACGGTTCTGTGCCAATCCATCTATTTGAGGACTTGGTTGTAAGTATCAGCAGTATTTTCGGCAGTGTCGTTGTCGGCGACATCAGCAGAAACAAAAGCGGCTGTTGCATCCTAATCGTCGCTGTCATCCTTGTTGACATTTTAAGATTTTGTAATTCGCCTTGTATTATGCCAATATTTTGTGCACCACGCCGTGAAATGGCATATTTTCTGCCACAGATCGTGTATACGCCAAGTAAAGTAAGCACTCTGGTCAGCGGGGGACTACAATGGGTTACATGATAATGCTCACCCCTAAACGCAGGAGAATCGGGCTTCTGGATCCGTGTAGCACCGCTAAGGACTGCCAGCTCAGTGTCAAACGCAATCATTGTTATCATTTTAGACTAGGGTTTTGTCACGCATGTTGAATTATGCATTTTGAGATAGTTATTGCCAATAGCTGACGATAAATAAAACACATCAATAAAGGTAGATTTTGTAGTCCTTCCTTGGCATCAATGATTACATCCTTGTTCAGTTCATGAATGAAGATGGCCTCTCAGAGCTCGGGAATGCCAATACGCGTTCTGTCTTCAGGAGAGTTTTCAGAGTTGCTTTTGAGACGGATTTAATGTTAATCTGGTTGAAGATGGCTCATTTGGCGGGCTCTTCCTGTTGACCAGGGCCCACTGCCCTCCTGGGGCGGTAATCAGAAAAACCCGATTGCAACCCTCCGATAGGTTATTTGTCCCAAGATATAGACCTTCCGGTAGTTTTATCTTACCTCACATCTCTTTCTTGAAGCTGTTGGATGTTGTGGTATTGTGGCTCTTCATTGGTCTTCAGACTAAACCAGGATCAACAAAACACATATAAAATGCCCATATTGCCAAATAATAACATCATAGAAAGCCCCAGTGACCATTTGGCAGAAAGCGTCCAATATTCTCAAGCCGATTCAACAGACCTCACACACAAAGGAGGAATTTTGTCCCGGAAAGGTTTTCAAGAAAAAAGGTAGGTGACTGGTCTTGCAAAGAAGAAGATAGTATAGTAGATTGATAGAACAGAGTAGGAATGAGAAAGAACAAAGGAGAAAGACAGCGACAGTGGGAATTTAAAGCACTAAATTTCCACAAAATGGGGATATTATTTATACTGAAACCCCAGGCACCCCCACAGGGAGGGGGACTTGTCGAGAGGACAAAACGACGTTTATGTAGAACTAAATATCATTAATGTACAGCCGACAAATAACAAAATGCCGTTATTTGAAAATCTTGCAAATGACGCCAGTTTAGAGCACCTACTGATAGTAAGTATCTGCTGAAATAGCGCAATAGAAAATAATAATAATATAAAATAACATAAAAAATAATAATAATAACTATTATGATTATGATTATTTACCGCCCATTTGCAGTGGTGAGAATAAAGCCTTCAGTTTCTTTCTTAGTGCCTGCTTCATCGGAAGATTTAAGAGGAAGTCGCTTCGGCATTGCCTTCAGCTTCCTGCCCGTAGCCTCCTATCCTATCCTGTCCTGTCCCGTAACCCGGAGGTCGAAGGGGCACCACAGATGATCGTTTAACCAGCATACTCCATCTTTCCCTGTCCTCAGCAGCCCTGATGGCTTCGCTCAGTGTCAAACCAGTCCATTCTCGAATGTTGTCCTCCCACCTCTTTTTCGGTCTTCCTCTTCTTCTGCCTCCTTGCACTGTGCCTTGCAGAATGGTCTTTGCAAGGCCTGATGATCTGGTGACGTGGCCATACCTTCGGAGTTTCCGTTTCTTCACCACTGTGAGCAGGTCATCGTGTTGTCCAATGGCTTGTGTGATGGTCTGTCGGACTTCGTCGTTGGTGATGTGTTGGGTACAGGAAATGCCCAGAAGCCCGTAGCCACTTCATTATATTAAAAAAACACCAAAGAAGCACACATTAAAAAAATAAAATAATTTTTAAAAAACGCTTTACGCTTTGCACTGTTAAATGGAAGTGAAAGCAATGCTAAGGGACGTAACCATGCCGTAGTAATAATATACGTCTTTCGGCCGGAAACACCCGTAGGCTTTGGACGTTTGTGGTACATATCGCGTCAAAAGTCAGAACACAAATTTTAATCGTACTATCAACAGTAAGTCTCCTCTCTGAAAATCCTTATCGGGAAGAGAGGGGACTATAAACTGATACACATACATACATACACAAATTTTGAAAATTTCTTGTATTTTTTTATATTTGATTATTTTTGTACTTTTTTCTTTTGTTTTATAAGTGTTGTTTTCTTCTTTCTTTCTTTTATTTTATTTTAGATTCGCCCCTGCATTTATTCGTCTGTCTGTCTACCTTTCTATTGTTTTGCATTTCGTGTGTGTTTTCAAACAAAGATTCAGACGTAGACACAAAATGGGAGATAGTTGCTACTAAAATGGGTACTCAATATTTTTGGTGCTTTTTCTCACCCAGGGGCAACAATACTATGGTTTCATTAGTGTCGGAACCCCAGCACAGGAGTTCACAGTGATCTTTGACACCGGTTCTGCTGACTTCTGGGTTCCTTCCATCAAATGCGAAAACTGCGGTAAGTGCTATCAGAAATTATGCACCGTTAATGCGCCCGCGTGTTTGTGTGTGTACCTGCGTCCCATATCGAAGCTTTGGCAGCTGTTTCACAGTTGTTATTGTTTTCCATATATTTTAATCAATCTTATATAGCGCTTTTCCAGCTCCAGAGCTGCTCAAGGTGCTGGTTGATGCCGGATCTAACTCAAGCTGCCCGCGGCGCCCACCTGCAACCTCTAGGCGCATAGTCTGACGCCAAGACGACAGAGCGCAATCTTGGGCGACCGACGGAGGATGGGGAGAAAAAAAAAACTAGTGCATGCTGAGTTTTGTTTGTGTAACCGGCTGGGACATGAAGGTCAGGATCTTTAAAGTCCATGCGATGAAATGCGTGCGTGCACAGATTAGACCTCGGTTTATACTCTCATCCCAAGGAGTCTTTCTTTGGTGTCGTTATTTTCAGAGGATACCTGGAAATACTTAAATATAGTCGGCAATCAGAACGAACCAAATGTCCGTCTGTCAGTCAGTATGCGGTCGGTCGGTCGGTCCGATATTATATGTCCGTCACATGCCGTTTCAGGTCACCGACCGTTTTCTCCAGGTGTTCCGATTTCCTTCCGTCCTTTCATAATAGTATTAGATGCAGGCAATCAAAAAATTAACTATGGACAAAGAAACTCTGAACGGATGTTGACCAAACTTCAGTTCATCAAAAACATTACCTAGGTTAGTGACCAGCCACCTTTTTAATATGTTTATTTTATTTACCATGGTGACAGGCAAGTCTATCATTATCAAATAGGAATGCCATGATGGCGCAGTTGATTAAGCGCGGTTTTTATGCCGACGTAATCCCGCAAAGGATGAATGTATGCCACTTAGGTATTAGACGTTTCAGGTAAAAAAGAAAAAAAAAGAAGAGATTTCTCTTATATAGCGCACTTACAAGCTCAGAGAGCTTCTCAAAGCGCTGGCCCGTAATCACACAATAGTTTGCTGAAGTCAGGATTCGAACCCACGTCGACCAAGACGCACTCACACAAGTCGTGCGCTCTGACCACTGAGCTATCCCTGCCGATTTCTCCGGATATTCCGATTTCTTCCCGTCAATCAATAATGGTATTGGATGCAGTCGACTTTTTAAAAAAGGCAGATTTTCAACTTCAGAATAATCTGCGAGAAATACCTACAGCACCAGCAACATCTATATCATGTGTTTGTAGACTTCAAGAAAGCGTTTGACCGATTCTGGCATGCAACTCTGAGAGTGTACAACATCAACCCTAAAATTATTGAAGTCATCAAAAGCCTGTATGACAAGGCTAACAGTGCAGTCACCAAAACAGCACCATCAGGAACTGGTTCAGAACAACAATCGGCGTGCGTCAAGGATGCCTACTCTCTCCAACACTCTTCGACATCTTCTTAGAGCGCATGATGTCAGATGCCCTTGCAGATCACGAAGGTACAGTCAGCAAAGGGGTAGAGCAATCTCCATCCTCCGTTTTGCGGAGGGCATTGATGGATTGGCTGGAGAGGAATAAGAACTTGAACAGCTGGTATAGAGGCTTGACAGCACCTCAAGAGCCTTTGGAATGGAAATAAATGCAGACAAGACCAAATTATGACCAACAACATCAATGGCATCAACATGGACATCAAAGTCCAAGGCCAATCCCTCAACACGGTGCGTAGCTTCCAATACTTAGGGGCAATTGTATCAGACAATGGGTCCCGACAGGAAGTCCTCTCCAGGATAGCGCAAACAACTGCTGCCCTGACACAGTTGAAGCCCAGTTGGAAAGACAGGACCATCAGTCTACACTCCAAGGTAAGGTTGCTGCGCTCTCTTGTCATCTCCATCTTCCTATACGCTTGCCAAAACATGGACCCTCACAGCAGATCTACACAAAGAATACAAAGCATGGAGATGAGGTGCTACAGAAAACTTCTGGGCATTTCCTATACCCAGCACATCAGCAACGACGAAGTCCGACAGATCATCACACATGCCATTGGATAACACGATGACATACTCACAGTGGTGGTAGGTAAAAAGTGGTGAAGAAACGGAAACTCCGATGGTATGTCCACATCACCAGAGCATCAGGCCTGGCAAAGATGATCCTGCAAGGCACGATGTATTGAGGCAGAAGAAGAGGGAGACAGAAAAAGAGTTGGGAGGACAACATTCGAGAATGAACTGGCTTGACACTGATCGAAGCCATGAGGGTTGCTGAGGACAGAGAAAGATGGAGTGCGCTGGTTAAACTATCATCTGTGGTGCCCCAACGACTTTCGAGTTGCGGGATAGGACAGGATAGGATAGGATAGGTGGTGACTAGGCGTTATTAAAAAGATGTAAAAAGAAAACATGGAATGATAGGCCATGATCCGAATTATCCACAAGCCAAAATATATAAAAATGGGATTAGCCAATATTTAGGTTCTAAACGTGTTTAGAAAATGGCGGCGTTTAACAAAGTATAGAAACGAATGATCTAACATGCTTAGCAGTAAGTAAAGGGACCCACGTTGACCACGCCCCCTTTACAGATCATTTTAACATTCACAATGAATGTTGCCTCATTGAAAAAAAGAAGGTTACAGCAATAAAGAACTCCTTCGAAAGTATGGTTACGTTTTATATGAATACATTTCGTAGTTTTTGTGCCTATTAATAGCAACAGCTAGCCAACATTCTTGAGCTAAAAATAGAATCTTCCAAAACTGGTAGGAGACAGAACTGGTAAAAAAAAATGTTCATAATGTTTTTCGTTTTATGTTGATAAAATAGACGCTTCCCTATCCCAGACACCAAAGCTAAGACGCACTCTTTAAGCCGCTTGGTTCACTCCTAAATAGGGCCAAAGGTCACGTAGCTACTGTATTGATGTACCGTTAAAACAGGGAAAATCACTCCCTGTCACAACCCAAATGGAAAATTTGAAACTTAAGCGGTTGGTTTGAGCAACGAAAGCCCACTTTATCATTGTTTAATGTAATAACAAAGCCCACTTTATCATTGTTTAATGAACTAACAAAGCCCACTGTATCATTGATAAATGAACTAACAAAGCCCACTTTATTATTGTTTAATGAAATAACAAAACCCACTTTATCATTGTTTAATGAAATAACAAAGCCCACTTTATCATTGTGTAATGAAATAACAAAGCCCACTTTATCATTGTTTAATGTAATAACAAAGCCCACTTTATCATTGTTTAATGTAATAACAATGCCCACTTTATCATTGTTTAATGAAATAACAAAGCCCACTTTATCATTGTTTAATGACATAAAAAGCCCACTTTATCATTGTTTAATGAAATAACAAAGCCCACTTTATCATTGTTTAATGAAATAACAAAGCCCACTTTTATCATTGTTTAATGAAATAACAAAGCCCACTTTATCATTGTGTAATGAAATAACAAAGCCCACTTTATCATTGTTTAATGTAATAACAAAGCCCACTTTATCATTGTTTAATGTAATAACAATGCCCACTTTATCATTGTTTAATGAAATAACAAAGCCCACTTTATCATTGTTTAATGACATAAAAAGCCCACTTTATCATTGTTTAATGAAATAACAAAGCCCACTTTATCATTGTTTAATGAAATAACAAAGCCCACTTTTATCATTGTTTAATGAAATAACAAAGCCCACTTTATCATTGTGTAATGTAATAATAATGCGAATTATAAGATAACCCCCGTTTTTGCCAAAACGACACAAAGTCTTGGAATTTGGACCTTTTTAAAAAATGGTCCTGATTTGGCTCGGAAGAGTCTGCTGGATCTAAAGCAATAACCATGTAATGTAATGTAATGTACTGTAATGTAATGTAATGTAATGTAATGTCTTTTTGAAAAAAAAGGTATCCGACAAGTAAAAGCGATTAAGTCTGGTTCAGTTATTCTTGAGATAAGGCCACAAGTGTGTTTTGAGCAATACAATAACTGAAATTTGGAGCGACGGTACGAGCGACTGACAAACGGACTAGAAGTACCTGTATGCCAAAACTCATCATCTGTCCAGTGGTTCCTGAGATATTGCATCCAACGGACGGATCTGTGTATTCACGTGCAGATTGTTGCGACCATTATGCACTACGTTTTTTGTGGACATTCTGCTATGAGTACACATAATTAAATAGTAAATAATTGCTCTCTCTAAGGGGTGTCGGATAGCGCTACTGTGTCGCAAGTTAACCACTTGGATGGGTGACCGCAAACCGTGAAGCGACAAATAACAAAACCCAAGTTGACTCAACTGTGACTGAGTACATGTACCTACTCTCTTAAGGGTGGGGAAGGTAAAGCAGCGAGGGAGAGAGATGGGCATCACCCTCATTACGCTGGCCTAAGATAAGTGTGATCTCCAACATCACGCTCCCTTACGGCCACAAGGCTATGGGACCACCTTTACCTTTTTAATTGCTCTCTCTCTCTCTCTCTCTCTCTCTCTCTCTCTCTCTCTCTCTCTCTCTCTCTCTCTCTCTCCCTCTCTCTCTCTCTCTTATTATTTTTATTGTTATTATTATTATGAGGGTGATGGATAGGTAGGGGGGTGGTTACCTAAAATTGTTTAAACATAATGATGAAGCTGTTGGTGTGATTGTGTGTGCATGTGTGTGAGTGCATGTGTGTGCGATTTCTATGATTTCCAAGTTATTGTTAAAGGTTCTTTACTATGTTAATTTGTTAAGGGACAGATTGGAAGATTAGACTTATTAATTAGTCTAAAATCTTTATCCTTAATAAAAAGAAGTTTTAACAAGTTTTTTTTTTAAGTCTCTCTCTCTCTCTCTCTCTCTCTCTCTCTCTCTCTCTCTCTCTCTCTCTCTCTCTCTCTCTCTCTCTCTCTCTCTCTCTCTCTGTAATAGTGTAGGTGATTGACTCTTTAGGCCTGATGCACAAGAATGTGTCTTTATAGGGTTGGTGTACACGAAGTTGGTGTCTGGACTGCAGCTCATTGGACTATCACGGCGGCAGAGTAAAAGTCTTCCACGATGCCCAACAACCACGATCGGCTTTAGAAGAGTGTGGGAGGGGAGATTCAGGCTGAGGGGGTGTATTTGATGAACTTGTGTTGCGTTCATTACAGCGGTTAATGGCTTGGGAAGTGATAAAATTATCGAAATGTTTACGTGTGTGTGTGTATGTGTGTGTGCGTGTGTATGTGTGTGTGCGTATATATATATGTGTGTGTGTGTGATTGTGTGTGTTTGTGTGTGTGTTTTCAGGTCCTCACAGGAAATACGACAGCACCAAATCGAGCACCTATCAAGCCAACGGCACTGAGTTTGGTATTGTTTACGGAGCTGGCGCAGTCTTTGGGTTCACCAGCGTTGATGTGCTTACGGTGAGAGAAAAAAACAACAACAAACCATTTTGTATTCAGTGACATTACCGCTATAATCTGAGATCTGTAATCGTTTGATTTCCTAGTTTTGCCCTGCCTACTACCGAAGAATCCTCGCGCTGTGCACTTTAACCATTATTTAAAACTAGTGGTTTTGTACCCTTGAGCCGGTCCTGATTTGGTTCGGAAGAGTCCGCTGGACCTAAAGCAATAATCATGTAATGTAATGTACTGTAATGTACCCTTGAGATTTGAACTTGGGTCGCCTGCACGGTAGGCGAATGTCTTACTAAATTAGCTATTATGGCTTCGTATACATAGCATCAATTGTTTGGTCTATATGGGAAAACATGCTGAAACCTCGATTCGATTTGAAATTAATCAAATTTAATTAGTTAAACACAAAATTTTGTAAGATTGGTGACATGAGTGCAAAAGTGTTTTGAATGGAAATAAAACAAAATTTGCAGTATAACGGAACGGGACGTTCTTGACACGGGTTGAATGGGAAGCGCGCGGAATGAGGCTATTGCAGTTTGTGAACATTTTGTTTATTTATTTATCTCAGAAACGGTTAAACGTTCGGTAAGGAAATGTCGGCTATAACGATTTCGCGGGTTTTGAGCGCACAGCAGGCCGATCCGCAGCGCCCAGCACCTGCCCAGATCAGCGTCCATACCGGACAAACTTTACAGTAGAGGTGAAGAAGGACTTCCGGCTAAGCAATTTATATATATAGATGTGAATAGCCACTAATTTTTGACAGGCTTTTATAAGCACAAAATAACGCCACACGTGTCTTCCTCGGAATGAGTGTGATCACGCGCAGCCTCACTTGAGAATTCTTCACTGGTTTCCGGTTCTCTCAAGAACTGAATACAAGATTCGCGATACAGTGGTACCGCAGCCTTCATGACCTTGCGCCATCGTACCTATCCGACATGTTGTCCGTGTACCAGCCGGCCACAACGCTTCGCTCTTCTGACGCCGTAACCTTGCTGTGCTGCGCCTCCATCTGGAACCATTCGGAAAACGGCCCAGGCTCTCATTCACCGGTCCTACCGCTTGGAATTCCCTACCAAAGTCCCTTCGCGATCTACCCATTTTGCCCGCCTTCAAATCTAGGAAATACTTACTTGACCACTGATCAACCATTTGGTCTTCTCTTCGCTGTTAATTAGGTGACACGTGCAATTACTTGCTGACATCGCCTCATGAATGTGTTTTTTTCTGTGTGTTTTACTGTCCTTTTCTCTCTCCATTCCATCGTACGCATGCTGTTGATTCTCTCTTTTCCATTTCCCAATCCCTAACCGATGCACAGGGTTGTTTTAGTGTGGTTGTTTTGTGTTTTTTTTTCTTATTGTCCCTTCAACACATTTCCTTCCTTCGTTTTACTTGGTATTACCATATATTCTTATCCTCCTCCCATTTTCACCCGCCTCCACCCTCGACGTCCTCTCCCCCTTTACCTTTTTTGGGTGTTACTTTTGTAGCCGAGCGGAGACTTTAACTTCCGACTCTCGGCCACCAACCCTTGGGAACATTGCTCCACCCGAGCTGTCATCTTCATGTAGTCCCTCAAAAGAAGGACATAAAAATATTTGCCCTGCAAGGCTGTGGAGCGTGGTTGGGAGTACCAGGCTGCCGGCAACTAGTGCCACGCATTCTAACTGCAAGGCCGCTGCCACCGACCTCCATAAAATGCCTGCCGACAATGTGGTCCCGCTCGGCACCAGACGCAGCGGGCGAATGGTCAGCCGGGGAGAACAAATGTCGTGTCGCCTTGTACTGCTAACCCAATGGCATATCCAAAGGATTCTGCAAAGCAGTAGCCACCCAAGGCCAGTCTAACCAAGAAAACTCAAAGTAGACAATTTCTCTCCCAAGCCTCAACCAGTCGCCTCCCTTTCCGCTACACTTTTATAGACCTACCTCTCTTATACGTACTCCACGACCCACCCATGGATTATTTCTTGTTCCTGTAGTTTCTGATGTGATGCTGCTGTTCTCTTGGATTGCGCCAAAAATTCCATGTCCCAAAGCCATGCTCAATTCGCACAAATAGTGTCCCAGCCGTCAGGGAAAACTAAAATAAAACAACAACAACAGCAAAAACTAATGAAACAGGTTGGGTTTTAGTCCTTTCCTGAAGCTTTCCAAAGTTGAGCTCTCCTTCAAGTTTACTGGAAGAGAATTCCCTACCAAGGTTCGGTATTGCATTTTTGAAGGAAGGAACCCTAATGTCTTGCTATTTGGGTTGCCTATGCGGACACTTGAGAAGCTCAAGTTTGTATCCCCAGCCTCTTTCCATCCCATCCCTTGGATTTGTTCTGTAGTTTGTTCGTGCTGATATTTATTTTAAAAAATAGCTTTATCTTCCATAATGTATCTTACTAATTTGCGTTAGAATTCTTTTAGTATTGATTGTTGTTATGACTTTTTACTTGCCGTGTGTTACCGATTTCCATTTCTGTGATTGCATGTTTCGGATTTATGTTTGCCATTTTGGAGATTTGCAGGTTACTTTCTTAATTTAAACTTTGTAAATCTGTTTCATGTAACGTGCTTGGGGCTTACCCTGTGAGTGACAAGCGTATCTTCTTAAATAAATTAAATTATCCGTGTTATTGTTATGGTTGTTGTTGTTGTTGTTGTTGTTGTTGTTGTTGTTGTTGTTGTTGTTATTATTATTATTATTATTATTATTATTATTATTATTATTATTATTATTATTATTATTATTATTATTACAATTGACGAGATTGGGATTCTCTTTAGCAAAGCGATAGCTAGATAGCAAACGGTCTTAGGTATCGTAACTTGGACAAAGGGGACCAAAAGAGTATCGTCCTATGGTCACTGTCGCAAGGCGAAACTCAGTCCTTGCTGGTACACAATAATAATTATAGTCTAGAAAATATGATGGCAAGCCATTCAAAAGGTATTTCCAGACACGCACGCAGAGGGGCGAGAAATAAGCATTTTCAAAAGTTTTCTTTTCGTTGGCGATGTTGCCACTCAGCTTTATCCTAGCAAAGCAGAAGGAAAACCGTGGAACCATAGGCCACTATCTGAACTACCTTTATGCAAACAAACAAACAAAAACACCTCAAAATCGTCTGAGCCAATTTTTAAATACATGACGAAACGTGTTACGAAAATGGTGAATAACAACGACCTTGACTTTTGATAAAGTATAGATATGAATAATATAACTTGCTAAGCAGTACTTTTTATATCCGCAAAGTAAAAAAACTGGTGAATTTCAGTTCAGTTACTTTTGAAGTAAGAGTTAAAAAAAATGTTTTGAACAAACAAGTTTAGTTCGTATTGACGGACTGACCCACAACCAGACTGCTATAGGATGGCCCGTAATTTGAAGTTCCTGTAAACCAAAACTCAACAAAATCGCTCCAACCGTGTTTGAGATATTGAGCATATCATGTCGAGCTACGAAATTACTCCAGATGACCTTGACCTTTTACGTTAGAGCAACTATGATGGCACAAGAGGTTAATGTTTCTAAGAAGTTTGGTCAAAATCCGTTCGGCGGGTCTTGAGATATGGATTTCAATGGACCGACCCACAGGCCGACCGACCAACCTTTTTGCTCATTCTGGTTCCCGACTATTCTAAAGTATTTTCAGATCAGTCTAGAAATACAAAATAGCCAAAAACTATTATTCAGTGTTCCCAATGTAGAGTTCCCGTCCAAATTGACAGTACTATACCGCCTACATTGGCGAACCGTGGGTGATGGTTCTACATGTACCTATGATCCAGCGTTCGGAAAAGCCTACCTTTTATACAATAATTATATTGTTCAAGTTAATGTACCTCATCTTGGAAGTTCGAAACCTAACCTATCCTATCCTATTCCGTAACTCGAAGGTCGTTGGTGCACCACAGATGATCGTTTAACCAGCGTACTCCTTTTCTGTCCTCAGCAACCCTCATGGCTTCGATCATTGTCAAGCCAGTCTATTCTCGAATGTTGCCCTCCCACCTATTTTTCTGTCTACCTCTTCTTCTACCTTCTTGCATCGTGCCTTGCAGGATGACCTTTACACAGCTGAGTTAAAGGTAGTGGTCATGGTGTTGACATATACTTCACCAGCTCCCAAAATGAGCAGTGGTGCAAATTTCCCTCCAATCGTGGCTTGGAGTATTTCTGCCACCTCTGGGTCTTGCAAGTTCGAAACCTAACGGCACTTTACTTGCGTTCTTGCTGCGGACTGTGGTATTAGACTTAGATCTTCATTTTTGTAACTGGGGATACTTTGAAATAGTCGGGAAGAATTAGAACGAGCCAAATATTTGGGTGGTCGGTCAGGCTGTCGGTCCGTTGGAAGCTATATCTCAAGAACCACTAAACGGATTTTGACCAATCTTCATAAGAACATTACCTAACTTTAGTGGCCTGTCTACTGTGCCATCATAATTAATTTTGTTTTACCGCAAAGGTCAAGGTCACTAGAGTCAATTTTTTGCTAAAAAGGTTTTACTCAATATCTGAAAAAAAAAAAAACGGCTGGAGTGATTTCTTTGAGTTTCGTAAACAGGTACTTCAGATCATGTACAAATACGAATACGATAGCTTTATTAGTTCACTGAAAAATTACATCGTGGAGCCAATACAGATTACAATACAAAGGCATACAAATAAAACACGTTTGATATACACAAGTAGCGGTCTGGTAGTCAGTCAGTCTGTCGGGCCGTCGCTCCGACTTGTACTTTTTTGTTCAAAACATACGTTTTGCATTTTCTGAAGAATGACTAAACCGAAATTCACGATTTTAACGCGGGTACTTTAATTTAGCCGAGCGGAGTTTTTGACTCTCGACTCTCGGCCACTTCCACACGAACACGGCCCGACCCGAACAATTCATGTTATCTATCCCTCGTCAGAGGGACATAAAAATTGTTTGCCTTGCAAGGCGAGAAGCGTGTTGAGGGCACACCGGTTTGCCGGCTACTCGTGCCACAACACTCCCTGCAGGTCACTGCCACAAACCTGCATAGAATGCCAGCCGACAATGTAGTCCTGCTCATCCCCCAAAAAAAGAAGACGAATGGCCAGACGGGGAGAACATTATGTGGTTTCGCTTTGTCCTGCATAATCCATGGGCCGCACTAAAGGATTCTGCACAGCAGAAGCCACCCAAAAGGGCTGCCTCAAGAGATTTAATCTTTCCCACGCGTGATCAGTCGTCTCCCATTCCGCCACATACCCTACAGCTCAAATCTAACCAGTTCCTCATGGTTTCCAGGTTCGAAGCTGGTAATATCTGAAGCCGCCAAGGACTACGCCCAGTCGTCTCTATTCACTGACTTAAGGTTCGAATTAGCAGGTAATATCTGAAGCCGCCAATGACTACGCCCAGGCATCTCTATTCACTGACTTAAGAGATTCCACAGTCCAGCATCATCCTTCTCCTCTCGCAGCGCCTTTTGTAGCCAATCGGAGTATTTTGTTATATATATTTTATCCCTCATAAGAAGAAGGAAGTAAATATTTGGTTTTTAGGGCGGTGTCGCGTTCTGAAAGCAATTTGTTATGTAGATTTCTGTCCCTGGACACATAAAAAGCGTATAGGGGACGTGAATGCGATGTCGAGTTAAAGTACTATGTCAGGATGTTATATGACGTGAAGAGGCTGTGTGCTTGAGGCAAAACAGCGAAGTTGTTGAGGCAGACGCGCAAAACTAGGGAAGGTGGTTCGTGTCGCTCAAAGAAAGCTTTAGAAGGTGATGGAGCCACAGGACCTTGCGAGGAGGCCGTATGAAGAAGGGCAGGCGAACCCGAGAAAACGCTGGCGGCTTTGAGCGCCTGCAGTCCGAAGATCGCCACTCTCCACAGCGATTCCCGCATGGCCCAATCGTAGTGAAAGAGGGAAGCTGTAGAGGGGTAGAGCGACCGGCAGCAGATCCGCGCAGCACTTTTTGATGATTCGCAACCGGCACTCAGTCCAGAGGAGCCCACATGTAGAACATGAAGTATGAAGGTTGAGGTGGAGTGTTGTTTCGGCATCTTTCCAGTCTGCTGAAAGCGTCGAATACCGACTTGGCTGAAGGAACAGCCCAGAGAACCCGTGTAGTCGAAGAACAACGGCATCTGGAGTCTGAGCGGCTCTGGGAGCAGGCGTGAGCTGAGCCAGATTGACAGCAGCAGTGCAACTTGCTGGTCGGCTGACCACCGCAATGGTAAATGCAGGTCGGCATGACCGCCGCGATGTAAAATGCAGGTCGGCAGCAGGCGTGCTCAACGCCTCTGCGAGTGGTCAGCGCAGGAGCTCATATGATTTTTTATTTATTTATTTTATTGTCTATGGACCTTTGTGTTTGTTTGTCTGTGCGAGAGAAAGTGTTTTGGTCTAATATCACTCAGCAAGTGAAGAGACGTTAAATAAAAGAATTGATTGAATTGGCTCATATGCTGTTGGAGTCAGCAACTGGCTTGCCTACCATTGATAGCACACCAAATTGCCAGCTACTAGTGCCACAACACTCTCTGCAGGTTACTGCCACAAAGCCTGCATATAATGCCAGCCAACAATATAGTCCTAATTACTCCCAAAAGCAGAAGACGAAGGACCAGGCGGGGAGAACATTATGTCATGTCGCCTTGTCCTGTATAATCCAGGGGCCACACTACAAGATTCTGCACAGCAGGAATCACCCAAGGTCAGACTGACCCAACAAAGGGCAGCCTCAAGGGAGACAAAAACGTTTTGTGTATGTACAAACTTGCTGATCCCATTTGGATAATTTTTGGCTGGCAGATAATTCAGACCTTGGTCTATCATTCCATGTTATCCTTTTGTTTCATTAGAATGAAGCCCAGTCACAACACAGGCAGGAAAAATTAACACTTGTTGAAAGTGACTATTTTTCGACTATGTGTGTGAATGTCTGGAATACTTTTGAATAGCTTGTCATCTTCTTTTCCATTTATGTAATTATTTTAATGTAAAATCTCTTCACACGCGCAATTCTATGCCATATATAACAAAAATACCACAATAGCCAACAAGCACAGAACTCATTTGTAGGTGGTTTGAAATGGTAGCGTTATCGGTCAATGCTCGCTTGTTGTAAGGGTATTTCGGCCCAACTAGAATTATTTAGGGCTTATTGATTCGCCATTGAAAAGTGTCCATTATTTTGCATTTTATTGACGCAAATAATGTACCTTTTGTAATGAATCTTTTTTTATGCGTATGTTGTCATATGTGTTCGCATACGTTTCTTGTAAAGGCAAGCAAATGTCTGTTGTGCCTATACTGTTATACGAACGGCTGCATGCTATTTACTGCTTTGCTATCGAGAATCCGCTATAGGCGCCCAACTTGAGTAATGTCCCTGTGCTCTTAATAGCCTACACCTGGGAGGACTTTAGACTTGAAAAAACAAAAAAACAACAAAAAAAACTCCTGAGACGGCAAGCACACTGCCTTAATGTCGCCTAGTATATGAAAACTGCGTTAGAAGTCACCGGCCAGGGCGGAGGAACCTCACGTTACTACAGGTTCAACGACCACGTGCTCAGGGCCATGGCGATCCACACTGTATTCGTGGATTTCGGCTGTGGCCAACAGCCTGGAGAGGATTGGGCACCGCCAGGTCTTTTTTGCCCAAGACACACTACACACAGGCGTTATTACAAAGAGGTTGTATAGGCTCTTTGGTTATTAAAAGAAACAAATAATCCGTCTTTCTGTGCAGTTGGGAAGTCTCCGAATTCAGAACCAGCTGTTTGCTGAGATCGAGGAACAGGATCTTTTTTCATATTCCGAAATCAAATTTGACGGCGTTCTGGGCATGGGTTACGAGTCGTTAGCTACAGGTACGGAGCCCCCGTTCTTCAACGCAATAAAGCAGAAATTGGTGTCCAAGCCTGTCTTCTCCTTCTTCCTGAATACGTGAGGAACACTATACTATTATTATTGCTACTACTACGACGTACTACTACTACTACTACTACTGCTACTACTAGTTAGTAGGCCTACTTGGCTAATGACCATACTACTACTACTACTGCTACTACTACTAGTATAGAAATGCTATGGGCATGTGCAAGGCCCGCACGTCCTCCGAGATCACGATCGCGAGCGAGCGTGACTCAGAATTGTTCTCTAGGCTGTATTTCGGATTAAGATAAAATAAAAATTTCGGATTTAAAAAAAAAGGGTCGGGAAAAAGAAAATATACGTAAGATTTTCATCTTACGCCGTAAGGTGAAAAAAACAAACACTTGAAAATACGTAAGAATTACAGAAAAAACGTAAGACTTGACATGTATGCGAATCCTCTGTTCTTTTCTCAAAAATAGAAGGTATTAAAGGGGCTTTAACCCGTCAGAAACACCTTTTGTGGGTTTAACTATAGTGGAAACGCGTACCCCGTTTCTTTAGAACCGCACTCGGAACAAGGTATGACCTTTCCCAAGCAAAGTTCATGTCTCCGGAGATTGCCGAGTGCCATTTAAAAACGCAAAAGGGAAAACCGGAATTTCCACTCTTACGACACAAACCCTGAAAGTCACTGGTGGCCTTAATAGAAATTGATCTTGCCTTTTGTATTAGCTGTCAATGCATGCTTATGCCATAACTTGTGACTCGATGAAATTCTACACCCACAGACAAGCACATATTCGACCATTTTTGAGATCATTCCCTAGGTTACAAACGGGAAAGCCCGTTTTGCCGTTTCACTTCCGTTGTACCGTTCCACCACAGGCACTTACATTCGGGTCCCGCTAACGGCATTATAGAGACGGATGTCGGCCGTCAGCGCCGTAAAATTACTTTCACTGACAGGTACTACAAACCTGACTACGGTTAAATTTGCTCAGCCCAAAAAATAATGTTAAAAAATTTTTTTAAAGGAAGGAGAAGGTGAGATCTACTTTAAAGCTCACTTCCATCTTGGAAAATCAGACTTGCGCTTGGCGAGGATTCAGTTCAGCGTTACTAATAGATCAAAGAATACGTTTTGTTTGTTTGGGTAACGCACTGGCTAAGTGATTTGTGCACACGCTACTCGCTAGAAATGTTTCATGATAGGCAACTTCGTGCGCGGTTTGTAGGCTTAGGCTTACTTGGATGGGTGACCGTATACTTGGAAGGCACCACCAAACTAAGTGTTACTCATTTATAGTCTATTATTGAACTAAGTGATTTAGACGTTTTAAAATTAATTAATAATAAACAAATTTAAAGATTATCAAAAATACTATCAAAAATATTGGACTCCTTAACTAGGAGAACTGAGTTCAGAAATAAGATAAAAATATAACTAACTAACTCTCTCTCTCTCTCTCTCTAAATTCATTATTTTAAGGGTGGGGGATAGTGAGGGGTGGTTGCCTACAATTGATTAAAGATAATGATGAAGATGTTGGTGTGATTGTGTGTGCGTGTGTGTGTGTGTGTGCGTGTGTGTGTGTGATTTCTATGATTTCCAAGTTAATGTTAAAGGTTATTTACTGTATTAATTTGTTAAGGGACAGATTGGAAGAGTAGACTTATTAATTAGGCTAAAATCTTTATCCCTAATAAAAAAAGTTTCAAGTTTCTCTCTCTCTCTCTCTCTCTCTCTCTCTCTCTCTCTCTCTCTCTCTCTCTCTCTCTCTCTCTCTCCAAAGACAGAAATGCTACATGGGAACATCTTTGTATGTGTATGCATATTTTACAGCACCACGAACGGTAGCCAAGATGGAGAGTTGGTTCTTGGTGGCAGTGATCCCGCACACTATACAGGCAACTTCACCTATGTTGACGTTATTGAGAAACGTTTTTGGCAAATCCGAGTGGACGGGTGAGGCCTTCTGTCTATCGCTCTGTATGTAGGCCTATCACAGGCTCCCGCTAAGCTTCATAATTATACAAGGCATTAAACTAGCCCATCGTGGCAGGTCATCACCTTTTTTCAAGTCCGTCGGAACAAACTAGAATGCTTGTCACGAAAGAAATCGGCTCAAGCTGTGTTTGCCATTGGTGATTTCTACGAATGTCTTTCCGATGTCACCTAAATTGTCCTGTGTTTTATTTGTTAGTTTTTGTAATATTGTCTTTTGAGGATCGCGCACTGAGCATTCGACGATGGATGGAGAAACGCACCTTATAAATGGACATCGTCATCATCAACTCCTTAGCCAAGGAACATAGTTGCTAGCCTGAAGATGTTAATCTTTAAACCAGTATGGATAAAGGAGTCTGAGAATGTTTTTGTTGACAGTATTGACCAAGAGCGTGCTCTTGGTATAATATCGAATCGGTTAGGAATGTTTTAGACGTGACGCAGGTAGATGCTAGTAACATAACTAAAGAAGTAGTGGAGGTTCTGCTGTCAGCCGCTAGCGATGCTGACATGTTGAGGAATACTAATAGCAACAACAGAACAAAGAAAAAAACCACCAGTATTTCGTAACATAAAACGTAACCACGCGCGTGTGCGCGACCAGAATTCGAGGGCAATTAGGAAGCAAGCGTACAAAGAGTATTGTAACGGCCAATAAAGGCCTGTAATTTAGTCAGATTTTTTATTTGTAAATAAATGTTATTGCTCTTCTGTTTTTATTTATTGAATAAAATTTATCGGTTAGTTAGTTTATCGATTAGGTATTTTCTAACATGCTTGCTGTGGCCAAAAAACGGTGCCCTGCGAACATGCGTTTTTATTTTTTGTGTACAAGGCTTCGATGTTTATGAGTTCCCCTGGCTCTTATTCAGCTTCACACTGGGCCAAGGTGTTTCACTGTAGCGGCACCACGATCGCTCCAAAAAAGAACGAACAGCATCACACGGATTACAAATTCAGTAAAGAACCCCAAACCCGTGTGATGCTGTTCGTTCTTTTTTGGAGCGATCGTGGTGCCGCTACAAGTATAAAAGTACAATTAGAAAGAAGTTTGGTCTACATAGATAAGAATATGCGGACCTATTTACGTGGATTAAAATGTGAGGACTTTAAAGCGTATTGGAAGTGTTTAAATGACTGTTCAGATAATAAATCGTCTAATGTAAATATGCCTACCCATAAATGATCTTGCTAATTATTTTTAAAAACTTTGGCAACTTTCCTGATGAAGACATTCTCATTCCTACTGACCCTCTTGATCCTGAAACTTACTTTATAGATAATTATAGTCTAAATTCCGACGTAACACGTGACGAGGTAATAACAGCTGTGGGTAAACTAAAGAATAATAAAGCCTGCGGTTTTCGTGTATTTTGAATTAAATTTTAAAATCACCTTCTCCTAAGTTGTTAGATACTATTAATATATTATTTAATCTTGTTCTAGTAGCAGTGGCAAAATTCCCGAAGACTGGTCAGATGGCATAGTCTGTCCACTAAATAAAGGGAAAGGAGACACGTTAAATGTAAACCTATATGTATGACGGCCTACTAGCGCCAAAACCGAGAGTTACCATTATCACGAGATAATTGAAATTATCACGTGTTCTGTGTAATTTACAGAGATACCGGTAATCCGCAGTGTTAATTAATAATTATCAGTATTTGCCACGCTTTCCTAGCGCCAAAACCTGACAATTACTGATATCATGAGATAATTACAATTATCAAGAGATAATTACAATTATCAAGCGATAATTACAATTATCACTGAAAATTATAAATATCAAGATGAGCATGCGCGGCCCGATGCGCGATGCGCATGCGCGGCAGCGGCACTGTTCCCAGCACGCCTGGGGTTTTGGCCCTAGTAAAGCGTGGCCAAAACTGAAAATTAGTAATTAACACTGTGAGTTACCGGTATCTCTGTGAATTACACAGAACACGTGTTAATTACAATTATCACTGATACATGTAAGTTTTGCAGGTTTTGACGCTAGTAAGCCGCCTAACCAGAATTAAGCATGATCACGTGAAATTTTGTGTGATTATGTGATAATTACAATTTTCAGTTTTGGCGCATTTCCAGGCGGATTGATAGAGCCAAAACTGAAAATTAAACATGATCACACGAACATATTTGTAATTTTCAATGATAATTGTAATTATCTCTTGGTAATTAATTTATTCCATGATATTTGTAATTATCACATGATAATTGTAATTATCAGGTTTTGGCGCTAGTAGGCCGCCATATATATGCCTTGTGTCCGGGGGACTTTAATCTAATTAATGTAATGTAATGTTAAATGTAGACAGCTACAGAGGTTTAACTCTTCTTAGCTGTTTGGGTAAACCTTTTACTAGCATCATTAATAATAGGATTAATTTATTTCTAGAGTCCCGTAATTTATTAGGTAATGAACAAACAGGTTTTAGTAAAGGTTACTCAACCGGCCATTGATCACGTTTTTGCTCTGTACTATCTGATTGACATTTACTTGCAACAAAAGAAAAGATTTTTTACTACTTAAGTTGATTATAACAAGGCATTTAATAATGTAAAACGAAATATGTTTGGGGGAAAATTAATTAAAAAATGATATTTCTGGAAGAGTTTTGATTGCGCTCAGACATGTATCAAAAGCCAAATCTTGTGTTAAAACGCCTATTAATGGTCTATCGCTAACTTTTTAGAAATGTTTTACATGTAATGCTGGAGTGAGGTAAGGTGAGAATTTATCACAGATTTTATTTTCATTGTTTCTGAATGATTTAAGGTCTTTCCTGATGGTTTATCGTTAGCACGGAAAATTGCTGATAGGTTTAATTTCTCAGATATTGGAACTGTACTTTAACTTGTTTGTTTGTTTTTTTTTTTACTGTACACTGATGACACAATCAGAACACCAGAAAGCTCTAGATTTCCAGAAAATGTATTATGATAAGTTTGGCCTCTGTAGCGCTCCCCGAGGTAAAGTCAGAGTTGCTTGTCTTTAAGTTTAATAATGCATCCTTGAAATTGTTTAGGAATTTATCATTTATATAGCGCTTTTTAAGCTCAAGCTGGCCAATACAGGATCTAACTTAAGTCGTCCCATGTGCACACTTGCGGCTTTGGGCACAATCTTAGGTGACCGGTGATAGGGAAGAAGAGAAAACTATTCAATAAAGCAATCATCAGACTAATAGTCACAGTATGGCCAATGTTTATGTCCAAGGCCACCGGGAATCGAACCCGCAACCTTTGTAACACGAGCTCGCCGCTCTACCAACTGAGCTATGCCGTTGTCCATATAAATGTTTAGGTACCCTCTTTCATTATAACAATAAATTTAAAAAGAACTTGAACGCACAGAGTGTGTCAGCTGAACGTACGTGTCTTCAGGAAATGTAGAAAGTTAGATTTGCCATTTGATTTCCAGCTAGACCTTTTGATAAATGTATTAAACTAATTCTATTGTATAACTGCGAGGTGTGGGCTCGCAAAAAATAAGTAAATATGTAATAGATTGCAACTAAAAGTTTTACAAATGATCCGTAAAAACTAGCACGCCGACTTGCATGGCTTTAGGTGAGGTTGGCAGTATTTCTGTCTCTTTAGATGCCAAATGTAGATTACTTTGTTTTGGGTATAAATTGTGTATCGATTCCCCCCAAAAATATCAGTGCTTATGTTTCGTCTGTGCTTTTATTTGTGTTTTAATAGGGAGTATAAATTATCTTGGTTAACTACTAGCTGTTCGTTCCCTTCTGAACGATCTCGGTCTGTCTTTCATATAGTTGCGTGATAGTAAGTTATTCTTTGAACTATTTTAAGAACCTGGTCAAACAAGGTCTGAGAGACCAATTTTTGCAAATCTGGCATCGTGATAGAAATGAGCATAACAGTTGTGTTAAAATGTACATATAGAAATTTCAAGGACATTTGTTTTGTTTTGAGAAATATTTATTTCATTTTTTACCATTTAAAAAAAAGAAGAAAGAATAAATCTGGTAAAGTTTCGATTCAGTTGCCACAAACTTCCAGTTCAACCTAAATATTCCGAGAAAAGAAAGGTTGTGTTCTTTGTGTAATCTAATGAAATAGGTGATGAATTCAATTATTTGTTTAATTGTACTAATCCCCTATTGCCGCAATATTTTAGGAATCGCCCACATCATTTTCAAATTAAACCAGCCAATGAACTCAAAATCGAAAAGCACATTGATGAATGCGCAGTTCAGGTTAGGTTACCAGATGTTTACTTTCATTTTCGAAATACGAGATACGTAGATTTTCTTGTGGTAATGATAACAAGAGAAACATCAACATTTAATTCATTTACAGCGTGTCTGTCGAGGGAAATCAAGAAGCGTGCAATGGTGGCTGTAACGTTATTATTGACACTGGAACCCCTGTCATCGGTGGTCCTAGCAATGACATATCTACCCTCAATACAATCATTGGCGCCTCCCCGAATGGATCTATTGTGAGTATATAACACTCCACACACAAACACACATTTTTTGTAAAAACGACATTCTGATGACTGTTGTGAAAAAAACAGGGATTATTTCGACACACTTTTCATTTTCGTGACATTATTTTGACATTTTCAAATTTTTGAACCTATCCCTAACCCTAACCCAAACCCAAACCCTTAACCTAACCCTAAGCCTAAAACAGCTGTAATTCTACCGGAACCCTATTTTGACGTCAAAATAGGGCAGCCTTCCAAAAAAGTCAAAAGAAACCATGTGGAGTTCCATGAGTGTGTCACTGTAACGTCGTTTCTACATGCCCACAACCACACACACAACCGTGTAGAAACGCCGTTGTGATGACTTTCATGAAACTCTACATACGTAACTTTGACATTTTTACAAATTTGTCCAGTTTTCGAAGCTAATCTTAACCCTAACCTAACCCTAACACAGCCCTAACCCTAACGGAACACTGTTTTGACGTCAAAATAACGGGGTCCGTGAAAAGAAAGTACGTAGAGGTTCAAGTGTATGTCAGAATAAAGACGTTTCTACCTAGCCACCCGAACACACACTCACACACACCCACGCACCCACACACACCCACCCACACACACACACACACACACACACACACACACACGAGTTGAAGGACGAGATCATGTCCGTCGATCCGTCATTTGATACACGCAATATTTCAAAAATCGTTGAGCAGATTTAAAATAAAATTAAAAAATGAATGATTTTTTTTAAATCGCTAGGGCCATGGTGCTAACACGCATGTGCTTGTTTGATGTCATAGTTCAAAACCGACTTGAACCAAAGAGCTTATTACGGAAAGAGGGGGAACTTCCATAATGTCCTATACAAAAATGCGAGACGCTCTCTCACGGATTATTTCCCTTTGCTCGGGCTGGCTATATTTCATCATCTGCTATATGAATGATCTGTGCGTGGTAACTTATTGAGCCTATGCCATTGCAAAAGAACATTTTTATGGCAACGTTTGCAAAAACCAAACTTTTAACCAACATTATTATTAACATTCCGCTACTGCTGTTTTTTTTTTTTTTTTTTTTTTTGGTTTATGTTTACTTATTGACATTTATTATGTGCTTTTATGCTGCTTATGTGTGTATGTCATAGGTTCATTTTCTGACCTGGAATTTATTATTTTTCAATCAACGACAGATATTTTAAAATTAAAATATGCATGACAGACTGTTTCATTTATCCGAAACTGTGTAAATCCGTAATCGTGAGAGAGAGAGAGAGAGAGAGAGAGAGAGAGAGAGAGAGAGGGGGGGGGGGGTTGGGGGAAGAGAGAGCTGTCATTCAATCAATTAATCACAATAAAGCACAATAACAAAATGTTTCACTAATAGTGTGAATTTAATTTATATCAGGTGTCCCCCTACCCCCCAACCCTCTCACCTCCCACATCACTGGCTTAATAACATCAGTCACTTCATGGAAAATAATTAATTAATCAGAACAATCAGAACCTAGACTACAACATTCCACGCAATATAGATCTAATGCGCAGAAATTCACAGATCAGAACAAGGACTGAGTTTCTAAATTACATTTTTTTCCCCCGTTTACACTCAAACGAAAAGGGATTACAACAGATCAAGGACCATTTTTGTGCCTAGGTAAGGGGTTATCTTGCACAGTATTTGATCACGAGGAGAAAACAGACTTAGTCTAATTTAACTTGTTAACATAAGCAGTTTGACGAAGCCAAACTGCCAATCTGACAACATCTACTTTTGAAATGTAAGCACAAATATAATACACTAGTGGTTTTTGTACCCTGGCAAGCCAGGGTACACAGGTAGCTGTTTAAAATGTAGACAGAGAGGCAACTGTTGTCTGCGAGTTTCATTTGGACGATGATACCTCCCCATCTCCCCCTTGATACCTCACCATACCCCCCCCCCTGATATCTCCCCGTCCCCCACCATGATGCCTCACCATACCCCCTTGATATCTCCCCGAACCCACTTGATACCTCCCTATACACCCTTGATACCTTCCGTACCCCCCCTTGTAACCTACCTGTACCCTCCTTGATACTTCCCCGTTGATCGTTTCGCAGGTATGGATGAAAGGAATCGACCATCACCATACCCCCTTATATATACCCGTATCCCCGTTATGCCTGCCTACCCATGCCCCTTTAAACCTACGCGTAGCCCCCTTTTACCTACACGTACCACCCCATCCCAATCCTTGGTAATAATAATAATAATAATAATAATAATAATAATAATAATAATAATAATAATAATAATAATATTGAATATAGAATAATACAAATAGAAATCATAAAAAACACCAAGGTTTTAAACTAAATTTTGATATAAGATATAATAATAATAATTACAATATTAATAATAATTATTATTATTATTATTATTATTATTATTATTATTATTATTATTATTATTATTATTATTATTAGTTTATTAATAATAATAATAATAATAATAATAATAATAATAATAATAATAATAATAATAATAATAATAATAAATAAGTTAAAAGTAAAAAGCCTAAATTAAAAAGAAAAATATCCATATTGTAGTGTAAAAAAAAAAAACATAAAAAAATATGGCCCGCGAGAGATTTGAACTTGGGTCGCCTGCACGGAAGGCGAATGCCTTAATAATAATAATAATAATAATAATAATAATAATATCGAATATAGAATAATACAAATAGAAATCATAAAAAACACCAAGGTTTTAAAATAAAATTCGATATAAGGTATTATAATTATAATAATAATAATAATAATAATAATTATTATTATTATTATTATTATAATTATAATAATAATAATAATTATTATTATTATTAGTTTATAAATAATAATAATAATAATAAAAATAATAATAATAATAATAATAATAATAATAATAATAATAATAATAATAATAATATCGAATATAGAATAATACAAATAGAAATCATAAAAAACACCAAGGTTTTAAAATAAAATTCGATATAAGGTATTATAATAATAATAATAATAATAATAATAATAATAATAATAATAATAATAATAATAATTATTATTATTATTATTATTATTATTATTATTATTATTATTATTAGTTTAATAATAATAATAATAATAATAATAATAATAATAATAATAATAATAATAATAATAATAATAAATAAAAGTAAAAAGCCTAAATTAAAAAGAAAAATATCCATATTGTAGTGTTAAAAAAAAAAGGCCTGCTGGAGGATTGAACTTGGGTCGCCTGGCACAATGGGCGAATATCTTACTAAGTCAGCTACCAAGGCTTCGTATAAACATCATCAATTTTTTGGTCTACATGAGAAAACATGCTGAAACCTCGATTCGATTTTTAATTAATCAAATTTAATTAGTTAAACACACAATTTTGTAAGATTGGTGACCAGAGTGCAAAAGTGTTTTGAATGGAAATAAAACAAAATTTGCGGTATTACGAAACGGCACGTTCTTGACACGGGTTGAATGGACACCGCGCGCGGAATGAGGCTATTGCAGTTTGTGGACATTTTGTTTATTTATTTTTCTCAGAAACGGTTAAACGTTCGGTAAGGAAATGTCGGCTATAACGATTTCGCTGGTTTTGAGCACACAGCAGGCCGATTCCCAGCGGCCAGCACCTGCCCAGATCAGCGTCCATACCGGACAAACTTTATAGTAGATGCGAAGAAGGACTTCCGGCTAAGATATTTATATATATAGATGTAGTCAAACAACCTAGAAACAACGTAAACAGTGAGCGACCTTTTGAACGTAAACTGTCAGCAAGCAGTTTTTGTTTTAGCACATAGAATAGATCTAACATGAATCACTGAAGCCTCTCCCCGACTGTTTTAACAACACTGCAGCGGTCTTGGTTTAGGCCTATATAAACACACAAAAAAGAAGTTTTTCGATTGCAATTTACCTTTCTTTGTCTCTTGGAAACTTGAAAAAGAACTTGCCATCACAACTTTTCTTGTATCTGGCATTACGGCAATTGATGTCTGTGCAAAAGTCACCGCCCTGTTTTACTCGGTCGCCTTTTGTCTTTCTGCCACGAGCCATTTTTAGCATGTCGACAAGGGAGCGTAACTCGTATCTTCCGTCTCGCGGTTCTGGACCAAGTTCCCCCTCTTTCTATAATACGCTCTTTGCTTGAACCGAATTTATATTAATGTTAGTTAATGTTAGTACTTCCTCCCATCTTCACACATTTTTCTTGTATCCATATAAAGCCCACTTTTGGCACGGATTCTCGTAGGATTACATTGTATGACAGCCTACTAACGCCAAAACCGAGAGTTACCATTATCACGAGATAATTGAAATTATCCCGTGTTCTGTGTAATTTACAGAGATACCGGTAATCCGCAGTGTTAATTAATAATTATCAGTATTTGCCATGCTTTCCTAGCGCCAAAACCTGATAATTACTAATATCATGAGATAATTACAATTATCAAGAGATAATTACAATTATCAAGCGATAATTACAATTATCAAGCGATAATTACAATTATCACTGAAAATTATAAATATCAAGATGAGTATGCGCGACCCGATGCGCATGCGCGGCAGCGGCACTGTTCCCGGCACGCATGGGGTTTTGGCCCTAGTAAAGCGTGGCCAAAACTGAAAATTAGTAATTAACACTGTGAATTACCGGTATCTCTGTGAATTACACAGAACACGGATTAATTACAATTATCACGGATACATGTAAGTTTTGCAGGTTTTGGCGCTAGTAAGCCGCCTTTTCAGAATTAAGCATGTTCACGTGAAAATTATAATTATCAAGTAAAAACTTTAAGTATTATGTGATAATTACAATTTTCAGTTTTGGCGCATTTCCAGGTGGATTGATAGAGCCAAAACTGAAAATGAAACATGATCACACGAACAAATTTGTAATTTTTCAATGATAATTGTAATTATCTCTTGATAATTGTAATTATCCCATGATATTTGTAACCTGATCACCAGATCATCAGGCCTTGCAAAGACTATTCTGCAAGGCACAGTGCAAGGACGTACCGAAAAAGAGGTGGGAGGACAACATTCGAGAATGGACTTGTTTGACACTGAGCCATCAGGGCTGATGAGGACAGAGAAAGATGGAGTATGCTGGTTAAACGATCATCTGTGGTGTCCCTACGACCTTCGGGTTACGGGACAGGATAGGATAGGATAGGATTTGTAATTATCACATGATAATTGTAATTATCAGGTTTTAGCGCTAGTAGGCCGCCATAACATTGGAATGGCGTGCTTCTTCTTCTTATATTGTTGCTGTTATTGTCTATTTTATTCAGGAATGTTCGGAGATCCCTATGCTTCCCGTCATCACCATAACTCTGGGTGGCACGGAGTTCTCTTTGACTGGAGAGCAGTACATCATCAGAGAACCCTATGTGAGTGTTTTTGTGTCTGTTTGTGTGTGTGTGTGTGCGTGTGTGTGTGAGAGAGAGTTCAAGTTCAAGAATACTTTATTATCTCAACAGAGAAATTATGACATACAATTGCTGATCGGTATGAAACATTAAAACAATACATACATAGATAAAACAAGTACAAGTACAAGAGAGACATACGCTTGAACCTCTACGTACTTTCTTTTGACGGACCCCGTTATTTTGACGTCAAAGCAGTGTTCCGTTAGGGTTAGGGCTGTGTTAGGCTTCGGGTTAGGTTAAGGTTTATGGTTAGAGTTAGGGTTAGCTTCAAAAAATGGACAAATTCGTAAAAATGTCAAAGTTACGTATGTAGAGTTTCATGAAAGTCATCACAACGGCGTTTCTACACGGGTGTGTGTGTGTGTGTGTAAAGTAAAGTAAAGCTTTGTAGTCCCTTTTCATCGGGAAATTGTGTGTGTGGAGGGGGGTGGGGGGGGTGGTGTGTGTGTGTGTGAGGAAAAGGTGAGGAGTGGAGGGAGAGGAGAGGTAGGAGGAGCGACGAGAGTGGAACCTATTCAAGCATGAAAACTTACTCCGCCAATTCTTATTTATTTTCTCACCGATCTTCATCCATTTTAGCAGTTCCGGATGACCGACAGCCTAAGAGTAGTGTAAATATCTCCTTCGCTAAAGTGCAAGATTAGCGCGAGGCGTAATCACAAAACCTTGCGGTTCAGCTGCCATGATGGTCATGAGCACAGGTTTGACGCCAATTCTTATACTGCCTGAAATAAAAGGCACAATCAGACTAGCTGGCAAAGATCTTCGAGCCCTCAAACCTGGAGCCATAGGGGACTGATCACTCTGCCCATCTCTCTCTCTCTCTCTCTCTCTCTCTCTCTCTCTCTCTCTCTCTCTCTCTCTCTCTCTCTCTCTCTCTCTCTCTCTCTCTCTGGTGACAGTCAGCCTGGGTCGGCCCTATCCCAGGTCAAAACATCTTACCTCAGCATGGCGCTAAGAATTCGGCCAGAGTTCCCATGTCCAACCAGCTCACGAAGCCAACTTTATTATGTGCGCATATAATTTTGAAAATTTGCAACAAAAGATGGAATGTCACGATTTCATAAATTTTATTGCTTCATTTGACTTCGTCTTTCCGAAACATTTATTGATGTTGACTTTGAATCAATACTTTCAAACAGATTATGTCATCTGTAATGATTAAGCAAAAAAATATGCCCAACAAGCATTTCGACCATCAGGCGGTATTACTATGCTAGAACACATGTATTGCTAAAACACGTACACAGATTTGGTACGCAGAATTAACGTTAATTATGATAAATTAATTATTCTTGAGTTTGATGAAAGCCTTTTTAGCTATGAAAAGATCGAAATTGTACATCATTGGTACTTAAAATTATTGAAGTCATCAAAAGCCTGTATGACAAGGCTACCAGTGCTGTTCTCCACAACAGCGCCATCGGAAACTGGTTCAGAACAACAATCGGTGTGCGTCAGGGATGCCTACTCTCTCCAACCATGGACTCTATTTGTAAGTTCGACAGACCATCACACAAGCTATTGGACAACGCGATGACCTGCTCACAGTGGTGACAAAACTGAAATTCCGATGGTATGGCCACGTCACCAGATCATCAGGTCTTGCAAAGACCATCCTGCAAGGCACAGTGCAAGGAGGTAGAAGAAGAAAGAGACCGAAAAAGAGGTGAGAGGACAACATTCGAGAATGGACTGGTTTGACACTGAGCGAAACAATCAGGGTTGATGAGGACAGGGAAAGATGGAGTACGCTGGTTACACGATCATCTGTGGTGCCCCTACGACCTCCGAGTTACGGGTTAGGATCGGATAGGTATTTACGTCCCTCCCTATGAGTCGCGAGGCTATGACGCGGCAGTCAATGGGTCTGGGATCGAACCCCTAGAGCAATGGTTGGTAGATTAACGTCCCCGGACACAAATGCGTAAGGGGACAAAAGAGCAATGCTTTTGGATCTTCATGAATAAGGATCTGATTTCAATGTTATCTCTCTCTAACCCCTAAATGTCTTTGTACATTTACGACTGTGATCTATTTATTACATGCGGACGTGAAGGCAGCCGTGGTCAGCGCTGTATCAAAGCACACACTCTCCTAGCGTGAGCTGAAGAGTACTGTAATTTAGTTGATATATACTTGTGGGTACTATTATTCGCCCAGACTGCATCATTTTGCTTCTGTGTTTTAAACAAATTTCCGGGTGGGCATGCCCCCGGACACTACCCACCCCCCTCTCACAAGAGGGTTTCTCACTTCGCGCCGTCGAGGCCCTCCGTTCCCAATCCCTACCTTTTTTTTTTCTCCCTCACCCAAACTGTTTTTATGCCTCATATTGTATACATTTGAAGAAAGGTCATTTACGATGAAACTACGATGCTGTTGCTCCAACACTACTGATGGTGATGATATGATTTGTTGATGCTGATATTACTAATGTTTTTGATGTGGCTCATATTACTGCTGATGATGATGACGATGATAAGAGAGGGATGAAAATAACGTTTCACGTGATGTATTTTCATGTTCATTTCAGCTTGCAGACGACGGTACTACAGGAGAAGTGTGCTCAAGCGGTTTCTTTGTTTGGTACCAGTGGATTTTCGGACAAATATTCCTGGGCCCCTACTACGCGGAGTTCGATTTGGAAAAAAACAGAGTGGGTTTCGCTGCAAGCCGCACCATATAACGCTGTACGGAGACCCTATTCTTGAGTTTAGCTCTCTTCCTTATCTTCGACGGACATGGAATATTTTGGTCTATTACACGTAGACATCATCATCTTCCTCCTCATCGTCATCATCATCATCATCAGTGATTCTGCAGTCAGACTAATATTATATTTTCTAAACACGTTTTGCGATGTATGTTAAATGTGGCAAAACAGATTTTGATAGCATGTTGCTTTTAGCATGCAGATAGTTCAGAGAGTGGACCAATCGTTCAATATTTTGATTTTGCTCCTTTACAATAAAACTTAAGAGGATATGCCTACTAAAAAAACTTTGTTTGTTTTTTGTTGTTTTTTTTTGGGAGGAGGGGAGGGGGGGGGGGCGGGAGGGAAAAGTCTTAGTTTTCAGCCTTGCGAATGTTTGGAAATAAATGCAGTTGAGTGTCTTGCCGTTGCTATCCTATCATATCCTATCCCATAACACGAAAGTCGTTGGACATTACAGATGATCGTTTAACTTTCTCCATCCTTATGGCTTCACGCAATGTCAAACCAGTCCATTCTCGAATATTTTCCCACCTCTTTTTCTGTTTCTCTCTTCTTCTACCTCCTTATGTAGTTTTTTTTTTTAAAGTCTCTATAAATTGAATTCAATTGAATTCAACAAATCTTTATTAACTTAAAAAAAAACTACAGAATTTATAATGTTGTTTATTTGACTGACGGTTTGACCGATTAAGTTAACGGTCTGCTTTGTTGGTAGATCAACATGTATTCGGATACCATGGATGTTAAATTAAAATAGTTAGTCATTGTTTATAGGGTCCAGCGGACTGCAAAGAGCCGAATCAAGAACACAACTTGGGTGAATAAAAACTCACCCCTGATCCGTATATTAGATCTGCTATAACAACCCTAATGGTAACACTGAAGACCATTGACCAGCCGGTCACTTTATAATAAAGGCATCACGTGCAGGGGAAGCTGAAGCTGTACTCTAATTTATCGAACCCCCGTTTACAAAAACAAAATAGAACATAAACATCATTATAAAATACTAACAAAACACATACATATAAAAAGCCTACAATGCTGAATCATAAAACCATAGAGAAAGCCCTACAGTGACCATTTGGCAGAAAGCGTCCAATATCCCCAAGCTGACCCAACAGACCTCATACACGAAGGAGGAGTTTTGGCAGTTTTCAAGAAAAAAAAACAAAAGTAGGTGATTGTCCTAGCGAAGAAAATAGTAGATTTATGAGTAACGACTAAACGTATAGGCGGCGTGCAAACAGAGGTCGCCGACTACCGCGAGGTACACGGTACACGGTACACGCTTGTGCCGCGTAAACTGGCGACTAAATGTAGACGTCCTCCGGAGGTCGTCTAAACGAGTCAGTCGCCGACTACAGGAAACCAAAATGGCCGTTTTCATTGCTTTTCGACACCACAATCGACAAGTTTTTCGTCGCCATCGAGACAGAACGCACTCTGGGATAAATACTAATACTTCTAACATTGCAAGTTTGTGAAAGTGACTGTCATTGAGGTGCGCTGTGTTGCTTATTTGTGATGTGACGTGGCTAAATAATGATAACAAAATTTAAGGGATTAATTTGAAGCCCTATCTTTAATCAGCAAGACATAACATACACTCAGTTGAAATAAAGTGGGGGGAGGGGTGGGGGTGGGGGGTAATGGCGTAAACAGTTGTAACGCTTAAGCCCTTTTTCTCATGCAATTAATGCAGACATTTATAATGTAATCAAACAACAAGCAACTTACAGCTACAAGTTACACAAAAAATACATTTGTCTTGTAGAGTTCTTCGAACTTATAATCATCATGATATTAAAAAGGTTTTAGGACAGCCTGTTAATTTTTCGTAAAAAAGGAAACAGATCGTAAAACCCACATTGACACTGATCAAAACCTACAGCAGACGACACAGGCACCTACTGACCTAGGCTCTATTATTACTCGCGATCGCTTCCGACACTGCCCGTTTTTTCTTCTAACACCGCTTTTGTGCTTGCTTTGGATTTAGTCCTTGTGCAGTGTTACCTCCCCCAGCAACACTGAACTCTCTCTCGTCGTAACATTGGGTCTTTTTCGAACTTTTAATCTCCATCACCATAAACCAAAAGTCAAAGCATGCAATAGAGGAAAGAAGGTCACGGCCTTCGCGCATGCGTATTTGAAGCTATTCCTCGGGAATTCCCCGTGATCTTGCTTTGCACGGCAACCTAAAAGTCGGCGCTCGTGCATACCGACTGAGCTCCTTGGGTTGGCGGCAACTTTCAAGTCATGACTTCGCTGTACACGGCGTGCACTTTACACGGTACTCATGAATAAGACCCCAGATTAGGAACGAGAAAGAACAAATGAGAATGATGTCTTGCACTACATTTCCACAAAGTGGGGATTATCTAGAAAACCCCGGCCCCCCAACGGGGGAGACATAAAAATAAAATACATTAAAAAAAAAGACATATTTGTTAGACCATTATTATGTTTTGTTTGAAATGAACGGCCTAATGAATTCAAATCTTTGTAGAAAATTCTTCCAACGTTTGTTTGAACACGAAACATTACAGCACGTCTATTTTGGTCACAACACTGAGATTTGTTCCTCCTCACAGAAAACACGAGGAGATCAATCTTTAGTGTGGCTTTGAAAGTCAGGAGTCCGGCTAGCTTAATTTGCTGGATGCGGAGAAGCAAGACGTCAAAAGCCAAGTTAGGAATTAGGTCACCCAAACACAAAATTCCAACAGCGGAAGTGGGGTGTCTGAGTACCTTTAACGGGGAGGGTAGACGAAGAGAGGGGAGAGAAAAAGAGAGAGTGAGAGGGGATGAGGGTAGGGGAGAGAGAGCGTTTTGGGTTGCAGGGTCAATAATCTACGGGTGGTTTTTAGGGGTGGGAGGTGTGTGTGTGGGGTGGGGGTGAAAATGGGAGGTGGCATGTAAGAATGAATAAGTTGCAAATTTCTTGTATTGTTTTGTGATCAGGGAAGTGCATGGCTGGAAAGGAGGCGGGGCGTGGAGGAGGGTCGGATAAGGAATGTATTTTTGTAGGGTTGGGGGTGGGGGTGGGGTAAGTTGGGTATAACGATATGTTTGGAGGGTGTGTGTGTGTGTGAGAGAGAGGGGGTGGAGGAGGGTGTTGTGGGTGAAGTTTGTGAGAGAGAGGCGGGGCCAGAATGGTGCGACAAAGAGAAAACTTTCCAGTTTGTTTCCTACAATAGTTGGTGTCGTCTTGCGTGATAAGAAGCAGACGGACATTGGAGTAGAGATTGAGCTGTCAAAACATGAAACTCGGAATAATCTAACTGCTGACACTTCCATCTGTTGTTTAACAGGGAACCCGATTTTTTTCCCGTCTTACTTTCTTTCTTTCTCAGAACTGTTGTGGGAAACTTATGTGTGTGTGCGTGTGTGTACATAGCTTTGTTTGGATGGGAAGCTGTTTCTTGTGTCGCTATGTCCCCCAGGTTACTCATCCTGATTTAGTGCTGTAATGTTAAGAGAAAGAGAGAGAGAGAGAGAGAGAGAGAGAGAGAGAGAGAGAGAGAGAGAGAGAGAGAGAGAGAGAGAGAGAGAGATTAGTCAGTCATCGTTTTTAGGATCAGCGGACTGCAGAAAGCCAAATCAGGACCACAACTTGGTTGAAAGAGGATTCACTCCTGATCCGCATGAAAGATCTGCTGAAACAACCCTAATGGTCACACTGAAGGCACTCCACCAGCCAGTCACTTTAGTAAAGTGACTGGCTGGTGGAGTGCCTTCAGTGTGACCATTAGGTTTTTTTTAGCAGATCCTTTATTTAGATCGGGGGTGAGTCTCTTTCAACCAAGTTGTGGTCCTGATTCAGCTCTTTGCAGTCCGCTGGGCCCTATAAACAATGACTAACTAAATAATAACAATATTTCCAAGATGACCCAACAGACCTCAATAGGCTCAAACACAATTGAGGAGTTTTGGCTGAGTTTTCAAGAAAAAGGGTAGGTGACTGGTCTAGCGAAACAAGATAGTAGATTGATAGAACAGATTAGGAATGAGAATGACAGAGGTAATGTAAAGCACTAAATTGCCACAGAGAGAGAGAGAGAGAGAGAGAGAGAGAGAGAGAGAGAGAGAGAGAGAGAGAGAGAGAGAGAGAGAGAGAGAGAGAGAGAGAGAGAGAGAGAGAGAGAGAGAGAGAGAGAGAGAGAGAGAGAGAGAGAGAGAGAGAGAGAGAGAGAGAGAGAGAGAGAGAGAGAGAGAGAGAGAGAGAGAGAGAGAGAGAGAGAGAGAGAGAGAGAGAGAGAGAGAGAGAGAGAGAGAGAGAGAGAGAGAGAGAGAGAGAGAGAGAGAGAGAGAGAGAGAGAGAGAGAGAGAGAGAGAGAGAGAGAGAGAGAAGAGAGAGAGAGAGAGAGAGAGAGAGAGAGAGAGAGAGAGAGAGAGAGAGAGAGAGAGAGAGAGAGAGAGAGAGAGAGAGAGAGAGAGAGAGAGAGAGAGAGAGAGAGAGAGAGAGAGAGAGAGAGAGAGAGAGAGAGAGAGAGAGAGAGAGAGAGAGAGAGAGAGAGAGAGAGAGAGAGAGAGAGAGAGAGAGAGAGAGAGAGAGAGAGAGAGAGAGAGAGAGAGAGAGAGAGAGAGAGAGAGAGAGAGAGAGAGAGAGAGAGAGAGAAAACGAGTCCTTTCCCCAAACAACAATAATTATACACAAGGGAAACCTAGTCAAATTAAAATATTTTTTCCTCTGTATGTAGCAGTGGAAACTTACATGCATTTATTTACAGTTCAAAGGTCATAATGTCCAACAGCAGTGTTAAATAACCATAGTTTGCACAAAACTGATAACATGTTCTTCAAAGAACAATGCTATTTGCAATGGCAGTAAAAAAAAAAAAAAAAAGAAAAAAAAATATATAAAATTATGCCTATTAAACGAGTGTTGGTACCGATACCTTATTACAGAAAAAAGCACGTGTTGTCCCGAAGGTTTGCCCTGAACTTTTTTCATAGTATATACTAATATCAAATGTCTGTTCCTAGATTCTGCTTCAGACCTGTAGATTCTTCCACCACTGTGTCTGCCACTTGAATTCCGCTTTCCGGCATAGCAACATGCACCCATGTTAAGATTTAATAATATGCCACACGCACCCATCAATCAATAGAATCATTCTTACAATTGCATTGTAAAGGCTTAAGTTCAGGTAGCTAAAGATGACCAACCAACCACAAATCGTTTCTCTGTATAAAATCTCTGATTTTTACATTCAATGAGACCAGGTACCCCATTAACTTAACATTGAATAGGCTGGTGGTCAGCAAAATATGAAAGCAACAACATTAAAATCTTATTCTCCAATTAAAAATTCCATGAGAAAGCAAATTAGTTAGTCATTGTTTATAGGTTCCAGCGGACTGCAAAGAGCTGAATCAGGACCACAACTTGGTTGAAAGAGGACTCCATCCCGATCCGCATAAAAGAGCTGCTGAAACAACTCTTAACAGTAATACTGAATGCATTCCACCAGTCGGTCACTTTACAATAAAGGCATTCCATGCAGGGGACGCTGAGGTTTTAATCTAGTTTATTGAACCCCCGTTTACAAAAAACAAAATAGAATATAAACCACATTATAAAATATGAACAGAACACATACCTACATTGCTAAATACTAATACTATAAAAAGCCCTAGTAACCATTCGCAATAGCCCCAAACCGACCAACAGACCCCACACACAGACAATGATTTTGGGAGAATTTTCAAGAAAAATGATAGGTGACTGGTCTAACGAAGGAGATAGTAGATTGAAAGAACGGATTAGGGAGAATAAAGAACACATGAGAATGACAAACAGTTGTCATTTAAAGCACTAAATTTCCACAAAGTGAGGATACTATTTATACAGAAAACCCTGGCACCCCATTTTAAAAGCAAAACAAAAATACATTTACAATCACTGCAAATTTGTTCATGAATTTGTATGTTCAGAGCAAGAAGCTATTTTTTTTTTAAGAATCCTGTGCTTTTAGCAGGTCTTTCAACTGGTAAAGACTCTAAATAAGAACAATGAACTTTAGAGTATTTAATACAAAAGTTACTGCTATTATTGCCATTTATTGGAATAATCTGCAAGCCTTACAACGATTCTGCTAAAAGGTAAAATAGGCTGGCCAAGTATGTAACAGCACAGTAAACGTTACACATGACAAAGCAATGGCTTTATACACAGTGTTTATGAAACACACACAATTTTATGTGCATTATAAAATAAATATATATAAAAAAAGAAAGTAATATGCCTTATCAAACACAAACATTGAATCAGTATTAGAAAAAGCGCACACACACAAACACACAATTACCAGCTGTACCCAACCAAAATGTTATCTATCAGCATTACGAAAAACAAAAAATGTCAAAACGAAAATCAAGACTGTTCGTTGGTTACTGCAGCTTTGGGTCCTCCTTTACTCACGTCACCTGTAAGACAGAATAAAACCACTGTGGTTTCAAGCGCGCATTTGGCATCATTTCTACAAACATAAATCCTATAGGATATTACAGTATGAATCATTCATCCCATCACAAAAACAGACAACATTCACAGACATTGTTTCCAATGTGCAGCGGGCATAATTTCTAATGATTGCTACTAACATAGGATATTTTAAAAAAGAAATGTAGTTTTACCGTCATAGCATACAGTGAACCCCAGTAAAAAGCACAGTAAAGATCTGCTTTTTGTAAGGCCAGCATAGACCCAATTATGGCTCATGTGTCAAGCACCACTATTCACTGCCTTTACTAATAGAATAGAAAACTGGCTGCTCAAATTCAAATAAAGCTGCAATTAGATTAAAGTTCTGCTATGGTCCAAGTACTTGTTCTTGGCATTCTGTTAAAAAAAACTAAACAAATGAAAAATCGCTTTTATTTACAATTTATTACAGGTACCGAGCTAACTACAGTGGAACCTCTGGTATCAGTCTCTCTGGTATACGACTCCCTCCGTTATGTGACCTGAAAACTTCTGACGGATTCACTTCCAATAATAAATGACCTCTGGTATGCGACAACCTCGTTTATGCGACCAGCGACCGTGTCTTAAGCCCTTTATACGACCGTCTTAGGCAATTTAAAAGAGATATCAGTTAATTTATTGTCTGTACCTTTCGTTTTTTTCTCTCATGTTAGTGTACGCCTGCTGTTGTCTGCTATTTCCGGTTCGCAAGTAAGGGACATTACTCGCCTACACTGGCTTGTCAAAATGGCGTCGCGCAAGAGGAAAGTTTTGAGTTTGGCAGAGAGAAAGTTTTTTCCTGTTCAAAATGTCTGAAGATACGACTGTTTTCTATTTTTGAAGTTGTGAATAAAAGACCTAAAAATGAAACATGTTTTACAGTTTTCTTTGTCAGAGAATACTTGCTGGTGAGTGTGAAAATTATGACAACATACCCCTTTCCCCCCCCCCCCCCCCCCCCCCCCCCCCCCCCCCCCCCCCCCCCCCCCCCCCCCCCCCCCCCCCCCCCCCCCCCCCCCCCCTCCCCACCCCTTGTTTCCGGTATAAGACCACCTCTATTATAAGACCGTTTTTTTCTCAGATTTTGGACGGTCGTATACCGGAGGTTCCACTGTACTTGAAAATATAAATATGGTCTTCAGTGTACTGTGATCCTGATTAGGCTCTTGGCAATCCGCTGGACCCTATAAGCACTGAGTAGCTATCTATCTATCTATCTATCTTCAGTGTACTCAATTAGACAATTTAAGTTCATCAGGAACCCTGAAGAAGAAAAAAAACACCATTTGGTGTAGAAATACCCACGTTGTCATAACAATTTCATTTATTGATTTAATCCTCATATAGCTTTTTTCCAGCTCAAGAGCTGCTCAAGGCATTGGCTTGGCCGATAAAGGCTCTAACTCAAGACACCCGAGGCGCCCACTAGCGTAAAGACTGATGCCCAGAAGACTGAGCACAATCCTGGGCGACCAGGGAGAAGGGACCTAGTGCGTGTTGGGTGTATTGGTGCAACCAGCACTCACCAATCTATGGCATGAGCGTCAAGATTGTTAAAGTCTGTGCGATGGAAAGAAAGATAAGTCTTTGGCCCCATCTATGAAAATAGGTGGACTTGTTCAAACACTTGTAGATTACTTCCCTTATCAGACCTGATAGTGATCTAAGAGAGGTTTCCGCGGAACGTGCGACTATGTCACGCCTTGTGACAGAAATTTTGAGGTCCAATAAGTCTGATGACGTCCACAAATGCCGCAAAATCGGAAGCGAGTAAAGCAACTTTTGTCTTCCGATACAAAACAACAACAAAAATTAAAGTGTCCGCAGATTGTTTAGCATTTCCTATCTCCTTTTTTTTTTTTTTTTTTTTTTTCGTTTTCGTTTTCGCGGATTTCTGCGATTTCGCGGAGAACTATCAGGTCTGCTTATCATTTGGTCAAGGCTGGTGATCCCTGAAAATTATTCCTCTTTCTTTTTTCGACCAGTCAACGAAGTTACAATTGAATTTGGGAGGGATGGCTGGGTATGTTTTAACACACTGTATATTATATTCACACTCATAAGTTAATGAAAATATTCATTAGGAACTTTTTACCCCTGAACTTCAAGTTTTAACTTCTCACCTGTCTGAATGATAAATGTGTCAGTGAAGAATTGATGACACTGCATGGTTTCACTGCTGAACTGGCCGGTGCCACCAAACACCACCAGATAACCGCTGGTTTCCACTGCTATGTGCTGACCCCTAGCCGCCATGGCTGAGCCCTTGATCTCTGGCTGAAGCCACTGCCGTGTAGCTGTTGTAAACAAAATACATCACGTTAACACTATGATACTATTTTTCTGCAAGAACGTAACCCATTGCATCTTGCAGCCAAAATGTGGGACACTTTTAATGCTACACCCCCCCACAATCCCTATGTAATGTTGCTGGTTTAAAGTGCATTCTACCAAATACATAAGGCTCAGCATTTTTACCTCACTGAATGTAACAAGTTATTTATCAATAGTTGATTCAGCCCCAATGCTTAAATCTTGATATGTGCAACTCGAATTTGTTTATCCACACAGCCTGTTCACTCAGCAACAAGGCAAACTTTAATCAGCAAACATCATCAACTGCATACAAGTAGCTACCGGCAGGCCTGGCCGATTGGCGCATGAAAACTCACATAATATTGATATTTTGCTCTTTTTCCCACAGCCCATAAATCAAATCTACTGCATCTATATGTATATAAAACATGTCAAAATAAAGATCGATCTGTCTACTTTTGTCTTGTGTTTTTCGTTTGTGTGTGAGAATAAAATGGAGCAATTAAATATGAGGTGGAAATAACCTACTGTTAGCCTTTTTGGGTAGCCATGGCTGAAGCAAATTGCGTTCGCGGTGTGGTCTACAACACACATGGTTCACGAAAATGACTCGCGCTACACACCCGTAGCGTGTATTGACCTAGCTTTACATTAAAATTGTAAAGCATTGATTTACCTTTAGTTTCGTATACGAAAGCCTGTAGAAGCACCGATTACAGATAGTACAATTTAACGTTAAAAAATAAGGCTATTTTAAGCCTTAAAATAAAGCATATAAAATTTGGGGAATAATACTGTTTTTTATGCAGATAAAAAGCTGATTTTATGCAGTTTTTAATGATATGCAAATTATATGGGTCAGTCTTGGCGTCACTGAGCGACTACCAATCAAATGAGAGTACCCTATTTTAACACGTTCATTCATTGACGCAAACGTGAAGCACCGATTTTCTTACATACGCATTCGCGATGGCCGATCAAACGTTTCCGATTGCTGGCTACCAAGGGTATATTGGTAAATGATCTGTCTTTCCTCAGCATGTATTGTTATAGTATTTAGTTAAGTTAATAAAGAGGATGGTTTAAGGAAATTATTGTAGTTGAAAAGTGAGGGAAAGGATGAGGGTGTGATCACACAACGATGTCATCATTAGCATTAGTGTGTAAGCCAAAACTGACTGAACGCCATACGATAATCTGTCCACTATTTGCATCAAATATTTATATTGATGCTTGATGTTGAAACATTACGCATTTTTGTAGTTAGTTATTTTTTTTTTTCTGAAGCTATTTTTGATGATAAAGAGTAGTATTCTTACATTCTAAACAACAGCTGCTTGACCGGAAGTTGAAATTTATCGTCTGCTGCAAGTAGGCTATTACTCGGTCATCGTTTAGTACTAAATTCCCTACTGTGTGAATGATTACAAGAAAGTAAATTTTATTTTGATCCTTAAAAAAAGATAATTAAGATATATTGTTTAATTATTCATTATAAAATAAATACGTCCGACGATAATAAATTCAGAACCGATATTTATGATGTAAACAGTAAAAATAACAGATCATGTAGTTTTAATAGGCCTATTCTGCCAGTGCATTCTACTTCTATTTCTAACTTAAATAATTAAAGGAATTAACAAATTATCAATGAAAGATAAAGGACAATCACAATGATAATATTTACATGATCACTGACCAACAATTAAGCATTTACATGCAGAGATCTGTCATATGATTTACTTCATAAGCTGAATTTTTTTTTTTTGATTCCTACTTTCACTGTTAATTAGATCCTTAAATTATTAAATATAATACAAATATAAAATGATAAAGCATTGCATTAGACTAGTTTAGTATATATGATATCAATCAGGTTAAATAATGTTTAAAGTGAAAATTTACGGTTTTGATAGCAATTTGACTGCTATTGCTAAACTGAACATTTAAATTAATAAATTATCTAAATTTTCCTGCTTTGCAAATAATTTTGTATTCAAACTACTTCGATTTTGAAGTAGTAGATAAGTACAAGTACCCATTCCATGCACTATCTGAAAATTGCATGTGACTATGTGCAGTAGTTTCCAAGATATGGTAGTTTAAAGTTGATACAGTAATCTGCTTATTTGCCTCCCTTTTTCCGTGGCCCAAATTGCATAATTTGTCGTTTTTGAATGCAATTATCTCTTAATCTAGTATTTCTGCTTATCCACAAAAAAATAGCATTAAAATTAGGTAGTATACAGATGATAAAAACCACAATTATAAGGCTATTGATGCCATATTCTGGTCATTGTTCGTCTTCAAATATGCCCTATTGTGCAGTTACGACCATCGTAAAATTGAAGAATCTTTCAAGTTTACAGCTACCTAATTTTTTGTACATGTTACCTACAGACCCAGCAATTTTTTTTTTATCAATAGTGTTTACTACAAACATCTAACCTAGAGCAATTTGGAGTTGTTACATGTGTTTGTGTTTATGAAGCAAGAGCTCAAAGTTGGCATATCTGTGCGAAAATCAAACTTGACCGGCAAAACGACTTTAAAATGGCAATATCTCGGGAATGGATTGAGATATTGACTTACTTTTTTCAGTTTTATTCTAATTTTGTATAGATCTTTATAACTAGACACTGCGATTTAGTACATCTATTATTTAAAATTTTGCTTGCCGGTAGCTAATACAAGATCACTTTCCGAAAATCATGACAAAGATCATCCAAAATCACTCTCACAAGCAGACAGTGCATCGCTATATAGCCTCTCTGCAATCAAGAAAAAAAATTTCCAACTTTATTCAGCATACATCAACAACTGCATACGAGATTGCTCAATCGCTTTTTTTCACTCTCACTTTTTTACTACTCTCGCAAACACAGTGCACCACCTATATAGTCCCTCTATAATCGAGAGAAAGTTAGAACATTCCAGCACGATGCCATAACACCCAATCAAAATAAAAGTCGTCACCAGAACTATGTACTGCCTTGCGTCATAAAACATTCTTTTAGTTTAGAAAAATCGCTTAGCTATTACGAGACCAATGTGGAAGCTTCAGTCGATAATAAACAATTCCACAAAATTCTCAACAATATTGACCGAAGAAAATTGTCGACATTATACAAAGCTTCTTCTAGCAACAGCGAAAAATCAAATCAAAGGTATATACACGCTATCATTGCATGCTTTGCAAAACAAAGTGATCGTATCTGTCATGCGCGTCTCAACCGTAACACTGAAAAAAGGAACAATGATACACATCCTGTCTGAGTTCAGTGGATTTGGAAAGAAAGTAAGTTCTGCCAGCGGTTCATGCGCAAAGATGCACCAGAGATTAATTTATTGCTAACCGCTCGCACACAAGCATTTCTCCATTAGTTATTTTTGATCAGACACCACCAATACGGTGCTTCCTCTGTGGTTTGAGCTCAAAGCGCCTTTGCTTTTGCTTGCCTTCACAGTAAGAAAGATAAGTAAAAGGTAATAGAATATGAAAAGAAACAAGAGAGAAGAAGAGCATGAACACACCTGGGTCATAGATGTGTACATCAGCGAAATGTCCGTTGTCACGACCTCTACCACCAATGACAACGACGCGACCACCAGCAGCGGTTGTGGTGTGGAATGAACGAGGCAGTGGTGGAACCCCTTGCGGACTGAGTTCCATGTCCCACTTCCTGGTCACTGAAAGGTATGAAACAATATATCATTTATCTGTTTATCTATTATGTGCCATGGGCATGCCTTCAAATAGGGAAGATTTTTTTTATGAGCCGCGTAAGTTGACAGTCTTTCAAGGATTCAGTGTATTTCAGCCAAATCTCAAATACTGTAGGTAGTCATTGGAGTTTTAACTTTCATTGTCAAATCTGTCCTATTTGCAAAGCATACATAAACTTGTGAAAATGTAGATTTTGGGTGAGCACACCGACTCACACTCTTGCATACTTATTGGTCAAAAAGTCCATCAAGTTATTACTTATGTAGCCAGGTTGGCTACCAGAGTTTCTGACCATACGATTCGTGGGCCTCCCTCTGTCTCTGTTAGGTATAAACTATCTCTGTGCTATTACTTGAGATATACTTTTCAGATCCCTTAAAGACCATCACCATTATTAGACTTAGCATTAAATTCTCTATCAGAATATATAACGTTATGTTTGATTGATGTTTAGAATAGCGCGATGCATATCACATTGTTGACTTGAAGACACTGTGTTATTATAGGTGTAAGCCCTTGATGGTAGCGCGCTTTGGTTTAAAAACCAACCGGACGCGCCAGCACAGTTTAATGTGTAAAAACCTCACTGAATTATATTCTACTGAGATTTTTGCTCCTTCTTTTAACTTATGATAAGAGGAGAATTTTGAGTAACGACTATAGCAAAGATTCTACACTGTACCACCTTAAATGTAATTTTTTGCAATGCCTTAGTTCATTCTCTACCAGTAGATGCTACACTCAAACATCAGATTATAGGGACGTACAAATCTTAAGAGAAACGGGCGAAATTGTAAGAAGATTCCAGGCTTAATTGTTGCTGGTAGGATGTGTTACATGTTTTTTATTCTAGTCCGACATAAGTCTAAACCCATAATAGTAACCATGCTGTATTATATATCGTTGGAAAGAGGAGACATCGTTCTTTCTTTTTCATTATTATTACCGTTTATATATATATATTTTTTACATTAAAGAGTTTTTCTGCGTTTAGAGTTGTGACACCCTTAAAAGTAGCAACCAACTCCCTCTTAAATCGAATATTAATTCTATTTTGTAGCCGATAGGTCTGATATTGTTATATCAGTAGAAAGGTCGTATTTCTTCGTTTACGCCGATATATAATTTGTATATTATTCATTAGTTTTTCACGCATTATGCTTAAGATAAAGATTCCCAACTAACACAAACATAGCCAGCGCCCAATTACATCGTTTTTGGTACAGCTGGCATCCAGACATAAAAGAAGGATCACTGTTAGTCTCTACACAGACTATACCCAGACCGGAAACTTCTATATAACAGTTACAAGCCACTTTTGCGGGTTACTTCCCTTGGCCTAGGAATGTTACTTGTAGCAGACGCTCTCAGCTGTACACAGAAAAGCACTGCAGTTACACTATGATCGCACAATGTTTAACCATTACTGCTCATCTGTTTTAACTATAGGTGACTTTATAGTTGTTTCTTAACAAATTATATTGTTTGTTGTGATGCATTTATGAAGCTTTTCAACATCATTATTATTTGTTTCACAGTTAGTAGTTTGAAAGATTAGTATCATAAGTATGACTATAGAGTGAAGTATTTTCTACAAGAATACTGAATTAACCTCTGTTGCTATAACAGTTTGTTTTCTTTAATCCAAAATATAATATTATAAAATGGGTGTATTTTACTGTTCGTTTTTTTTATTAAATTTCTATCAATAATTCTAATTAAGTTTTATTAATAATCAAGTCTGTATTGCTGTTTTCTTTTAACTCCTAGATTCGGATGTCAGTGTGTGTGTTTGATCGCACAGTTTTTAACCATAACTGCTCATCTTTGTTTTAACTATAGGTGACTGTAGTTGTTTCTTAATAAATGATTGTGTTTATTGTGATGTGTTTATGAAGCTTTTCAACATCACTATTATTATTTTCACAGTTATGACTATAGACAAGTGTTTTACACAAGAATACTGAATTAATTTCTGTTGCTATAACAGTTTGTTTTCTTTAAACTAGAACATGATATTATATAAATCTGTGTTTTTGCTGTTTGTTTTTTTAATCTATAAATGTATATTTAAATTATTTTTTAATAATATTATCAAGTCTATTTTGCAGTTATCTGTTGACTCCTGGTTTTTGGATGTTATTGTTTGTGTGTGTATGTCTATATATATAATAAAAATTAAAACACAAACAAAAAGTGACAAGAGAGAGAGAAGAGAGCATCTATAACACAGCTTTCAACATGCATATGTAAAAATGTGAAAACAATTATAAATTACATACGACAAGAGAAAGTTTATTGTCCCAACATACAGAAGACATTGTCCTAGCGTGAGAAAAAAATTGACTTACATGCCTTTTTAAAACAGAACTGACTAAACAAAATATTGATTTTGCCTTTTTAAAACAGAACTGACTAAATAAAATATTGATTTCCCCACACACACATAATTCAGTTATTTTATTTTAGGTCTCTTCACTTATTTGAGTGATTTTAGACCAAACATTCGCTCGTACAGACATACAAACACAAAATGTTCCCCACCCCCCACCCCAAATCTACAAAAGTCTGTTGATTGATGATTCATTTATTAATAATAATTAAAAGCAAGTAGTCATTGACAAAAGTGAACCATTGGACAATCTTTTACATCATCACTCTATTTTGACATTGCTAAATAAGTGAATCATCAATCAACAGACTTTTGTAGATTTGGGGTTGGGGTGGGGGGTGGGGAACATTTTGTGTTTGTATGTCTGTACGAGCGAATGTTTGGTCTAAAATCACTCAAATAAGTGAAGAGACCTAAAATAAAATAACTGAATTATGTGTGTGTGGGGAAATCAATATTTTATTTAGTCAGTTCTGTTTTAAAAAGGCAAAATCAATATTTTGTTTAGTCAGTTCTGTTTTAAAAAGGCATGTAAGTTAATTTTTTTCTCACGCTAGGACAATGTCTTCTGTATGTTGGGACAATAAACTTTCTCTTGTCGTATGTAATTTATAATTGTTTTCACATTTTTACATATGCATGTTGAAAGCTGTGTTATAGATGCTCTCTTCTCTCTCTCTTGTCACTTTTTGTTTGTGTTTTAAATTTTTATTATATATATAGACATACACACACAAACAATAACATCCAAAAACAAGGAGTCAACAGATAACTGCAAAATAGACTTGATAATATTAATAAAAAATAATTTAAATATACATTTATAGATAAAAAAACAAACAGCAAAAACACAGATTTATATAATATCATGTTCTAGTTTAAAAAAAAAACAAACTGTTATAGCAACAGAAATTAATTCAGTATTCTTGTGGAAAACACTTGTCTATAGTCATAACTGTAGGTACCGGCAGGGTAAAATTTGGTTTTAAGTTTTCACACAAGTGAATGGTACAGAGTTATAGATTGGGGTAGAAATAAGAAAACAAAAAAAAAATTATGGGTCTATCTCAATTAGAACCAGAGATACAGCTATTTTCGTAACGAGTTTTTGTGCCGCGAATTGCGTAATTTTGCCAAAATTGATATTTTGCAAAGTTTAGATGTTCATAACTTAAAAATTATAAAGCCCATGAGCCTCATTTTTGGAGTAAGCAGAGTCCTGGTAGTGACAAAATAGCCTATTTTTTTTGGGACCTGGCAGTTGTCAATAGAATGAACTGCTGAACTCCACAAATGCCCCCCCCCAAAATTTTCCCCGTGGAAAGATTCAGAAGCAAATAGCTAATAACTTCAAACGCATGCTATTTGATCATTTTTTATCTGATTTCATTGATTTAAACTGCATTTGTCTTGTTATATAGAGATCTTTTAATTGATATGTATGAAGGTACAGTGAAAATTAAAATAGATTTTTTTTCTTTTTGTACCCCCCCCCCCCCCTCTCTTGCAAGACCCCCACCTCCGCGTGAATTTGTTCTTATGCGTATGTTGGCAACTATTATTTAACATATTTTCTGAGATGTGATACACAATAGTGCAGACAACAGTTTGTGGACCTTAACTAGCAGTAGCATTTACAAAGGAGTCCAACTTCTCCTTGCCATTTGGTCTTTTAATGGACTTCTGCAGGGAACAGTACTTCTCATAGATTTTATCCATGCTTTTCTTGTCTAGCTGCTTGGCATTGGCTCCTAGGAAAGTCAGGACAGGCTGGCAGGTGGTTTAGGATTTTCTCTCAGTCTTCACAAACCTCACAAGATCCACAACAACTCCATTTGTGAGTGTGCCTACAACAATGAATATGAAAGGAAAAAATAAGTGCAAGTGCAACAATGCTGATCTCAACACATGACATTTATGATAAAATACTTGAGATCCATCATCCTGTAGTGTAATAAACATGACATGTAACACGCATTTAAATTAATAATAATTACTAATAATAATTAATTTTAACACATGTAAACAGTAACGTGAGTGCTAATAAAATTTTAAAACTAAAAAAGCAGTGCGTAGGCCTACCAATTCTAGTCTCTAGAAGAACAGCGTTTGTTGCTGAACGCTACTTTCGGTTTCTATAGGCCTACACGTATAAATATTACATCAATCATCGATAATCCCACAAGAAAACTACACAACTATGCGTGAATTATGGTTTTGCGAAACCTGAGAAAGAATTGTGTGACTATATGTAACGGCTAAATGTTTGCACTAAAATTAGCCGATGGTCGTATCTGAACCATCACTCGATGTTTGAACACTTCTAAGACTAATCTAACACTACATCGGTCGAACTTTCAAAAAAAAAAAAACACGTTTCGAGGTATACATTAAACAAAACTATGGGCAATAATAATTTTATCCGAAAACCATCTGTAATTATCAAGTGTACTTACCAATTGATTATCCGATTTCGCGAAGAAATGGCGACAAACACACATCGTTAGAAGCTGACATTTTCAGATCGTCCGCCATGACAGTTCGGGTCAACCACAAAGCACGCTTGAATGGGTACTCGTCTTTTACTGGCTCGCGTCAACGGGACGTGGATCATGTGACTAAGTTGCGTACACCATTGAAAAGGTCGAAAACCCAGCTTTCCGAATCATCTAATTTTGTTGGCATTTTTTCCACCCGATTAAAAGATATTTGCAGTTGAAGTCGTTCCTAAACTTTGACTGTGAATTTCAACGAGAAAAAAAATAACGACTAAAACAATATTTATACGAAACGAATCGTTGGCTTTTCGTCTTTTAACCTGACCTAATTTGCATATTATGAATGAACTATACAGCCCGCGAGCAGACGTTTCGTGAGGTATGTGTGTTTGTCGCTCGCGCTGCCTTCACTGGAAGGTTGAAAATGGCGATGTGCGGAGCAGCTTTTCGCTGCCGATTGCGATCGTTCTCCCTTCTCCCTCAACACAACCCATCAACAAGAACACACAAAAAGTAGATAAGTAAAACGTTCGGGTTTTATTCTTTCTTATTCATAGTTTTTTTTTTACAAAAATTGAATTAAATCGCAACACAAAAATTAATTCAAAATATGCCATTTTCACCACATTTAGACCTTTCCCGCATAGCGTAATAAGAGGCTGCCGGTACCTAATAACTGTGAAAATAATAATAGTGATGTTGAAAAGCTTCATAAACACATCACAATAAACACAATCATTTATTAAGAAACAACTACAGTCACCTATAGTTAAAACAAAGATGAGCAGTTATGGTTAAAAACTGTGCAATCAAACACACACACTGACATCCGAATCTAGGAGTTAAAAGAAAACAGCAATACAGACTTGATTATTAATAAAACTTAATTAGAATTATTGATAGAAATTTAATTTAAAAAAAACGAACAGTAAAATACACCCATTTTATAATATTATATTTTGGTTTAAAGAAAACAAACTGTTATAGCAACAGAGGTTAATTCAGTATTCTTGTAGAAAATACTTCACTCTATAGTCATACTTATGATACTAATCTTTCAAACTACTAACTGTGAAACAAATAATAATGATGTTGAAAAGCTTCACAAATGCATCACAACAAACAATATAATTTGTTAAGAAACAACTATAAAGTCACCTATAGTTAAAACAGATGAGCAGTTATGGTTAAACATCGTGCGATCATAGTGTAACTGCAGTGCTTTTCTGTGTACAGCTAAGAGCGTCTGCTACAAGTAACATTCCTAGGCCAAGGGACGCAACTCTGCACTTTGACTTGCAAAAAAGGCATTAGTTTCCGGTCTGTCCGGTATAGTCTGTGGTCTCTAGAGGCATTTCAACCATGATTCCACCATTCGACCGCTGCTAATCTGTTTCTTTTACAGGCACTGCCTTTTGCTGTCTTGCACTAATGCGATGTTCTTCGAATAAAAACAAACTTTCAACGGTCATCAACGGACTGGCGTTCGAGAAAAGAGAATGTGTGAATGAGAATTGGTAAACCTGAGTCTACCTCCTCCACACTCTCTAACAACCACCCCTCCATCCATCGCCATCACACTTACATTATCTATATATATATATCTATATATATCTATATATATTAAATAAAGAATTATCCAATCCACAAAATTTCCATTTTGTGTAATCTTTGGTGTATTTATTTATGCATTCTGTTGATTCTAGGGGAAACTGTAACTGACAGTATTAGACACAATTTTAACTACTTCCAGAGTACAAGATGCAAAAAATAAATTGTGAATGTGATCCCTGGGTACATAAAAGTGATAGCTTAACATATGTCAGCTTAGGGAAGCACGGTGGTCTAATAATAATGCTTCGGCTTGCGGATCTGAAGGTTCCCAGGTACGAACCCTGGCCGCGCCATTGTGTTGTGTCCCTGGGCAAGACACTTTACTCCCGTTTCCTACTCCTTCGGATGAGAGTATAAACCAAGGTCTAGTCTGTGTGTCGCATACATTCCAACATAACGGACTTTAAAGATCCTGACGCTCATGTCCTAGACGGGCGAGTGCCGGTAACAAGAACACACCCAGCATGCACTTGGTCCTTCTCCCCCATCCCTGGCTGCCCAGGATTGTGCTCAGTTGTCCGGGTGTCAGACCATGTGCCCAAAAGCTGCGGGTGGGAGTCTCGTGCGGTTTGATTTAGATCCTGTATCGGCCAGCGCTTTGAGCACGAGTTGGTAAAGCGCCATATAAATAAAGTGATTAAATTAAATTAAATTACGCAGATTAACTTTAAAGCTGGTATTACCAAAGCTCAGCATTTTAAGTTGTATTTTGGTATTTCTACTTTTCTGAGAATCAGAACAAACCAAATGTCGATCTGTCTGTCTATAGGTTCATCTGCTCGAAGACACATCTGAAAAACTACTGACTTCATAAGAACTGTTACAGAGGTCTGCCAAGAAAATGAACACTTTTAAAAATGCGTATCTTTCGGCCCTTTTTTTTCTTTCAGTGAGTGTCTGGAAATACATTTGAATGGCTTGTCATCTTGTCTACATTGTTATTATCACAAATATGACAAAACTGGCATTCAATTCCAAAGTCCGAGTTCTACAGAAAATCAATACCTATATCAAAACAGTGAAGATCATTCTGCCTGTCTGCAATGTCACGGCCACCGAAGATGTAAATGTTGTTGCCGATGGCACACATCCCGTGAGCAGCTCGAGGGGTCGGTACGCCGAGGTTCATCTGCAAAGGCTGGTTCCACTTACTGTTAGCTGTTCACACACAATTGCTGACTCGCATTAACACAATTGTAAACATTACAAGGTCCCAAAACCATTAGTCTTGTACCTCCTATTGGAAGCCTGCTGCTGTTGTAAAATGGTGTCATGTTGCAAGGAAAATTTCATTAATCATGGACACCTACACCAAACTGTTATCCAGTTTTCAAATGTTCTGCATATTCATCCGGCAGTTGCTGAACTTGTAATAACAATAACAATAATAATACTTTTATTAGGTAGTCAAAAGCCATTTTTAAAAAATGATTTCCTCATCACAAAACTGACATAGATTTAAAGAGCTTTTCATTCTGAACACAGTGGTATATTTTTTTTCCCCATAGGACAAATAGGTAAAAAGTTATTAATGTTTGAAAATGCCGAATGTTGGTGTTTTTTTGGCAACGTTTTGGAATTGAAGAAATTGACAACTTTGGAGTCTCAAAGTGAAGCCAATATTGATACCAGGAAGCTGATTTTTGACAGGTAACCCCTTCATATGTTATACTCCAAGCCCAATTTTCTTCAGGCCTCTCCCATGTAATGTTCAGCCGTTTTGGTGCTTCAAAGTTGGGAAATCATCAAATTCGCAGTGCGCGCCGGCAAATTATAGGCCTACTGGTGTGCTACTACGCTCAGCACGCGTGTCGCTTAACAGGCCTACGAGTACGCAATGACCGCAAGAATTCCCGAACTCCGTTTGGTTACACTTTTCTACGGCAAAGCGCTCCGCGATACAGTAATGCACAAATTAATAAATACCCTAGTTTTATAAAGGAAAGTCTGCTCTTTATTTCTTGCTAAGTTTTAAACTTCTAGTTAAAATCAAACTTACATCAAAACCGCTTTATCCACTTTGTTCGGCTCGTAACAAAACTTTTACACACGAGAGCCCCACAATACCTATATGTAAATGAAGCTAAGTATCTGAACTTCTCATTGGTTCTTATTTTTAGGCCATCCAATGAAGTATCGCAAAGCACTTAGACTTTGAAACAAGCCCCTCTCAGCAAACGACGCTGACAACTTTTTCCGCACCGCCATTCAGCGCTCGGATAGGGGCGTATTCAAAAGCTGTTTTCTCGGAATCTTTCGCATAAACATGCATTAAAAACAACACAGATGTAAAGATAAAGCTTTCAATTTTTATTTGAATACAGCCACTGTTCGTTTTGATGCAGTTTTACATTAATAATAAGTGTTGAAAGTGAAGTGAAAACTGAGTCAAAACTGCCGACCGGACAAGAGCTAATGAAGGGCTTGGAGTACCTACTTTTATTCATTTTTAAAACACGCTTCATCCTTAATTCAGCGTTTCCCCCTCCAAAAATAAATAACGAGTCCATGGGACTTTCAGTTAACAAAATGTTTGAGTCCTTTGACAAATTTTGCAAGCCCCCAGTTTGGTGAGCAATGCCATGGTTACAAAGAGTAGGTATACAAGGCGCGCGCATGCGATTTTAAAGGGCAACTGGCTACACAAATCAAATCGTCTGCTATGGAAGTCTTCATTGGGGTCTTGTCTTGAATTAGTTGGACATTCATTGGCCATACTTAGACTTCAGCGATTTTGGGAAAATGTGTACGTCCACGGGACGCATACACACAGTTCTGCATCATTTAAAAAATGTGTGATTGTGTAATTGACACACAACTATGCGTAATTAGGAAGATTGTAATAAAAGCTTGAACATTTTTAAAAACCTCTAAAATACAGGACAATACAAAATTAAACTGAATATGCCATTTAAGGCTAGTGCAAGATTTCTCTTTGTGAGTGCCAAGATTTTGGCAACACACCTAAGAGTAGTTAATCATTGCTTACAGGGTCCAGCGGACTGCAAAGAGCCGAATTAGGACCACAACTTGGTTGAAAGAGGACTCACCCTGATCCATATAAAAGATCTGCTGAATCAACCCTAGTGGTAACACTGAAGGCACTCCACCAGCCGGTCACTTTACAATAAAGGCATCCCACGCAGGAGACGCTGAAACTACCATGCTAATTTATTGAACCCCTGTTTACAAAAGCAAAATAGAATACAAACATTATTATAAAATATGAGCAAAACACACATATAAAATGCCTACATTGCTAAATAATATCATAGGAAGCCCTAGTGACCATCTGGCAGAAAGCGTCCAATATTCTCAAGCTGACCCAACAGACCTCATACACAAATGAGGAGTTTTGGAAGAGTTTTCAAGGAACTGGTGACAGGTCTAGCGAAGAAGAAGATAGTATAGTAGATTGATAGAACAGAGTAGGAACGAGACAGAACAAAGGAGAAAGACAGCTACAGTGGGAATTAAAAGCATTAAATTTTCAGAAAGTGAGAATACTATTTATACAGAAACCCCCGGTCCTCTTACATGGAGACACCTAAGAGTAAGAGCGGGAACATTTTAGGAAATAAAATTCTTGAGGCTAGACAGAATTAGACTAGTATAATTTTGGCCTACCTGTATCAAGAAAGTAGAGGTCGTTAAACCAGCCAAACTCAGCCGCTTCTTGATCCTGTGCCTCAGGAATAGTTTCTGGAGCCTCCTCTTCTTCATCATCATCTTCATCCATCTGCAAAACATTAATAGCTCCAAACTATTATTGGCTCTGAAAACCATTGAAGCATCTTGTGAAATGCCAAGAATGTTACGAGTCCCTAGCTGGATCATGGGATCATGTATCAACTCCTGTGATGACAAGGACGGCTACAATACAGTCATTAGGCTAGCATCCAGTTCTCATGCTAATGTCAGTAATGAGACCCTAACTGGCATGTTCAGTAATAGTAAACCATAAATCTACCTTGCCTGTTATTTTTTATATAATAAACCATAAATCTACCTTGCCTGTTAATTATTTTTTTATAATTTAAATTGTTTTTGGGGGTAACGCTTTATTCTTTTTTTAATCGGGAAATTCTTGGCCACCTTCCCTGGGGAAAGCGTAGTCGCAGCCTGTGGAACGCCCAAACCCAACCTACCTAATATTATTTTGTTGTTTTTTTTTTTTTGGGGGGGGGGGGGGGGGGAAATTTTGTTGGGGGAGCAAACTGGAGTACCCGGAGAAAACCCTCCGAGACGTTGCCCGAGTCAAAAGTAAATAATATTCGGAGAAACATAGCGCCCATATGCTGGATTGAACCCACTCCTGTCTGGCGCCAGTGGTTTCTGGCCTGTGGACAAGGCTGGACAAGGGAAGTTACTTAGTTAGTCCAGCCTTAGCACACTTGGGCATTAACATCTTTCGACACAAAATGATAAGGAATGGAACAACATTGGCACATTGCACAATTCAGTGAAACTTGACCACAGTATCATCCACAATGGGGAAGATAATGCATGAGAGAGAAGGTCGCCAATAGATTACAGGGCTTGTAATGATCTGGAGTTAAAAAAGAGGAAATTGGCTGGGTTCAGGGACCCCTTCAACCTCCCTTCCACCCCGAAATATGAATTGTTGCATTTTAATAGTGCATTTTTGATGAGCAAACAAATATAACACAGTAAAGGAAATACTAGCTTGCTTACACACAGCTGAACTCTTGAAGTAGTGTCTTTATCGATGCACAGCATAAAATTATTCGCCATCAAACTCCAACTACGAATCTAAGAGTTAACACACGTGAGTGATGCTTAGCTGACAGTCACTATTCACCAATTAAGTCCAACTTTAGTTAAAATATCTGTATACATTCTGAAGCATAACCCAAACCTTGAAACAGTGTTTTAGTGTTTAGTGGGTATGTTTGAAGAATTTGGAGAGATCGATTTGTTTGTGGCCACATTTTCTTTAACAGGTTTTTGAGGTACTTTACCAACACTGACTGAATGCTGGGTGCTGCACACTCCATGCGTTTTTTCAAGCATTTATCATCAGTTGCATCGTCACCCTGAACAATGAGTCTTGCATCCATTTTACCAGATACGACTCAAACATGCGCAAGTATAGTTCTATGTTTCAGCTTGATTTGAGGAAACTTTGTAATTGGAGGAAAATCATTGGCAAACATTTTTGTTAGATGAAAAACTATACTGTTCTCTGCAGAAATAAATTTTCAAAAGCAAAATTTCGCTTAACTGAGAAAAATTACAAGCCCTGATATTAGCCTGCAAGTAGACCCCACAATTTTTTTACCTGCATCTGGCAAACAAAATCGATGCTTTTAGCACACATTTAAAGGGGGTAAACAACACCCGGACACTTACATCTTCAAATCCATCATCGGTTTTGGGCCCAAAGCCTCCAAAATAATAGATTCGTGTTCCCATGGCAATTCCCTGAAGCTTGTCACGAGGTCGAGGCTTAATTCCTTCTGTTTCTAGACGACTCCACACATTTGTTTCTGTTGACAAATTTACCGAATGAGAAAATATTTCAACATCAAAATCAAAATCTAGTATATATAATTATACTTTATATATAAATAACTGTGTCACACAAGCGTTTGACCGAGTCTGGCATGCAGCTCTGTGGGCAACAATGAGAGTGTACAACATTAGCCCTAAAATTATTGAAGTCATCAAAAGCCTGTATGACAAGGCTACCAGTGCTGTCCTCCACAACAGCGCCATTGGGAACTGGTTCAGAACAACCATCGGTGTGTGTCAAGGATGCCTACTCTCTCCAACACTTTAACATCTTCCTAGAGTGCATCATGTCATATGCCCTTGCAGATCACAAAGGCACACTGTCAGCATAGGGAATAGAGCAATCTCCAACTTCCGTTTTGCGGATGACATTGATGGATTGGCTGGAGAGGAACAAGAACTTGAACAGCTGGTACAGAGGCTTGACACCACCTCCAGAGCCTATGGAATGGAAATAAGTGCAGAGAAGTCCAAAATGATGATCAACAACACCAAAGGCATCAACATGGACATCAAAGTCCAAGGCCAATCCCTCAACACAGTGCATAGCTTCAAATATTTAGGAGCCATTGTTACTGTATCAGACAATTGGTTCCGACAGGAAGTCCTCTCCAGGATCACACAAACTGCTGCCCTGACAGGTTAAAGCCCATTTGGAAAGACAGGACCATCAGTCTACATTCCAAGGTAAGGCTGAGCACTGCGCTCCCTTGTCATTTCTATCTTCATATCTTGCGAAACATGGACCCTCACAGCAGATCTACAACGAAGAATACAAAGCATGGAGATGAGGTGCTACCGAAGACTTCTGGGCATTTCCTATACCCAGCATATCACCAATAATGAAGTCCGACAGACCATCACACAAGCCATTGGACAACACAATGACATGCTCACAGTGGTGAAGAAACAGAAACTCCAATGGTATGACCACGTTACCAGAGCATCAGACCTTGCAAAGACCATCCTGCAAGGCATGGTGCAAGGAGGAAGAAGAAGAGGGAGACATAAAAAGAGGTGGGAGGACATCATTCGAGAATGGATTGGTTTGACACTGAACGAAGCCATGAGGGTTGCCGGGAATGTCAAAAAAAGTTGGAGTACGCTGGTTAAATGATCATCTGTGGTGTACCAATGACCATTGAGTTACGGGATAGGAATGGATAGGATAGTGTAACACACATGATGTCTTTTTTTTTTTTTTTAACCCCACACTGTGATCATGCTTTATGATATAATCATCATGTGGGGAGATTTTATGCACTTCCTAAAGTTGTATTCATTCACATTCAAATAATGAATCATTCATATTTTATTTGTCATTATTTTAATTTTTATGTTTTTATTTTTGTACCTTACAAATTTACGTCATTTGTTTATTGGTACATGTATGCATTATGATTGTAATTTATTTATTTGTGAATGTATAATAAAACTGAACCCTTTCCCTGCTAAGGGAAAAACATTCTAGCTTGAAAAAAACAGTAAAATCATTCTAGCTTGAAATAAACAGTAATACTAATACTGAGTAATAGAAATAACTAAAAGGTTATTTTATTTTCCACACAAACACACTATTTAGTACAGTGGAACCTCCGGTATCCGTCTCTCTGGTATACGACTCCCTCTGTTATCATAGTGTTATGTGACCTGAAAACTTCTGACGGATTCACTTCCAATAATAAATGACCTCTGGTATGCGACAACCTCGTTTATGCGACCAGCGACCGTGTCTTAAGCCCTTTATACGACCGTCTTAGGCAATTTAAAGAGATATCAGTAAATTTATTGTCTGTACCTTCGTTTTTTCTCTCATGTTAGTGTACTATTGTCTGCTATTTCCGGTTCGCAAGTAAGGGACATTACTCGCCTACACTGGCTTGTCAAAATGGCGTCGCGCAAGAGGAAAGTTTTGAGTTTGGCAGAGAGAATAAAAGTGATTGAAAGAAGTGAAAATGGGGAGAGTTGTTTGTCTATTGCAAGAAGTTTAGACGTTGGGAAGACCCAAATTCAGCTCATCCTAAAGGATAAGGAATCTATAAAACTACTATGGTAGAGTGGAGAAAGTGGCGAAAGGAAAACATCGAAACTGAGAGCTTCTGCACTGACAGACCTAGAAAGGACCTGATTAATCGAAAACAGTTTTCAATTTCAAAGTTTTTCCCTGTTCAAAATGTCTGAAGACCCGACTGTTTTCTATTTTTCAAGTTGTGACTAAAAGACAAAGCTAAAAATGAAACCTGTTTTACAGTTTTCTTTGTCAGAGAATACATGCTGGTGAGTGTGAAAATTATGACTACATACCCCTCCGAGCCTGACTCCCCCCTCCCCCACCCTTGTTTCCGGTATAAGACCACCTCTATTAATTATAAGACCGTTTTTTCTCAGATTTTGGACGGTCGTATACCGGAGGTTCCACTGTATTTATAAAAAGTAATTTAAAAGTTTTGAACAACAATAATAATAATACGAGAATTTAGAGCGTGCACATATATATCTCAACACAAGGCGACTCACAAGTCAGATACACATTCTTTCGCATGAACAATTCAAGCACACTAATACACACGTGCACACAAATTATATGAAGACAGTGATGGAGATCACGTACAATCGTACGTGTTTCACGTACTGAGCTGAGAAATCACGTAACGAAAATGTAATGAAAGGGTATAAACACGCACAAAGTCAGTGCCAAAGGGGTATGAAAACGTAAAGCTAAGTTGCTGGGAGGTATCATCAGGTACAACTATTTCGGTCGTGCGTACAGCTTTCGCTCGATTTGGATCGTGTGCCTGTGCGTCTTGCGCGACCGCCTACCACCCTCTCTCCCCCTCCTATTCATTCTGTCGCTTCCGAGAAACAGCCAATCATATGCACGATAATATTCACTATTTTTTCTCGACGCTTTTGATTGGCTATAAGACTGACAACAACCCAACATTAAACATGGCCGACAAGCAGCGATCTGAGGGGAAGCCGAAGAAAAGGAAAAATAAAGCAGACAAAACTAATTGCTAAAAGTAAAAAAAAATTAAAACAAGATGAAGAAAAAATAAAAACAAACTTTTTTGTCAGCCTTTGGCTTTGAGTGCTCGGTAAGAGAAGAAAAAGGTGAGCCGCAACCGGGCCCGGCTGAAGAAACTCAAACTGATGAAAAGACTTTCCACGCAAAGTGTTTATTATGTATGTTGGTGTACCCCCTAAAAAATTGAAAGGGGGTATAAAAACCCCCTTATGTTTGCAATGAGGGTATGAAAACCTCCACATGTTTTGGTTGAGGGTATAAATACCCCTAGCTTAAAAACTTTCTCCATCACTGGAAGATGACAAAGCACCAATACAAACAGACATTGCACTAAAAAATAAGCAAGAGATAAATTCAAATAATTATTTTACATGGCCATTTATTTAGTGTTTACAACTGCTCTGATTTAGGCTTGTATTGTTGTGGTTTAAGGGGGGGGGGATGAAGGAGGGAAGATGGTGTAGCGGGGCTCTGTAGTCTGATGATTATTTAGGGAAAATAAAAGTCTTGAGACCAGATTTAAATGCTTTTACTTTTAGTTTTAAAGACTGTTGTTGACGTTGTTGTTCACATCTTATTTGTGGTATTTTTTTATGTATGGGTGTGCAGTATTGAGTTCCTTTCATCTATGTATGTCCCTGTTTGGCACTTAAATCAGCTTTGCCAGCATATATTTGTGTGGGCATGGTGGGCCCTCCACCCACCGATGAAAAGAGTTATTTATACCTAACTTATGATTCATGTTAAAAGCCAATGTTTTGAGCTTTCCAATCGTGTGTACATTACTACATATATGTTTTGCTGACAGTTTAAAAAAATTGAGAAGAAACACATCACAATGATTATGATGATGACAAGATAACACGCCAATGTTGGCATATATTTCATCACACGTATTGTAGTCCTGAGCAGTCCATGGGGTTAATCACCAGTTAATGTTTAAAAAATTGATGAAACTGACACTGAACCTGTGTCGAAGACGAAAACATCGTCAAACCAGCCAGTCATGTGACTGAGTCCACCAAACAAGTAAAGCTTTGTTCCCACAGCAACTAGTGAGGCCCCAGCTCTAGGTGCAGGTTCGGCTCCTGTAGCCTTCACTTTTGACCATGATTCACTTTCTGCAATGTAAACAATGTCACAATTCAATTGAAAAAAGTATACTAGTACTAACAAAAAGTTCTAAGTTACCCACTAGCTACTCCAACTCAAGATAAACTTAATGAAAGACAAAATTAACTTAAATTACCTATAATAACGGCTATAGATCACTATGCATTGTGTGTATCCCAATACATTAATTTTAAATCTTAAAACTAAGAAACAAGAAAAACAATAGTCGCTTCTTTTAGTTTTAATATATATTTTTTTTGTTTCATTTCCTCTTGTACATGGTCATGTATATTTTATTAACAATTTTATTTATTTGTTGTTTGTGTAGTATGTCATTTTATTATTTCCCCCTTGTGGTCTTTAGGCTTTAGTTTAGTCGTTTTATTCTGGAACAGAATTTGCTTTGCTATAGGTCCATGCTTGAGTTATTGAACCTAATTTTGCCCAGGGTTATCCCAAAAGGCATCCCTTGCAACTCTTGCCTAGTTGTGCTAACCTAAAGATGGCTGCTTTTCTGTTGGTCGATGAGCTGGAAGATTACCAATAATTTTAGGGAAGACATCAAAATATAGTTGAATGCAAATAGTTGTCTGCTAGCTCGACGAGAAGTGTTAAAACAATTTGCAAACAAATTTGATGCATCCTTATTTACTATTTAAAAAAGACTCAACGCTTCATGATAGTTCTTTGGCTTGCGGATCTGAAGGTCCCGGGTTCAAGCCCTGCCCGGGCCAATGTGTTGTGTTCCTGGTAAAGACACTTTACTCCCGTTTCCTACTCTTTCGGATGAGAGTATAAACTAAAACTGAGATCTAGTCTGTGTGTCGCATATATTCCATCATAACGGACTTTAAAGATCCTGACGCTCATGTTCTAGACGGGTGACGTGAGTGCTGGTAACATGAACACACCCAGCATGCACTTGGTCCTTCTCTCCCATCCCTGGCTGGCGTCAGACCATGCGCCCAAAGGCTGCGGGTGGGAGTCTCGGGAGGTTTGAGTTAGATCCTGTATCGGCCAGAGCCTAGAGTCTGGTCAAGTACGGCGAGATAAGTGCGCAATAAAAAAATCCTCAATAATAATAATAATAATGATGACATCTTATTTTCACAGTTTAGTTGCAGACTGATCTGTGATCAAGAGTAACAAAAAACATAAATCGATTTAAATTATAACTGCAAGTAAATAACTGCAAGTAAATAATTGCAAATACACACATTAATACAATTGTGGTGTACTATTTAATTTAATAATAGTTAATACTTTTTGATTTAATTTTATTTAGTTTTAAAAACAATCCCACTGAATTTGAGTGCTCAGTGATCAAGATTAAGAAAATTAATTTAGTTTTAAAATACTGGAAATATTCTATCCAATTGAATTTGAATGCAGATTGATCAAGAGTAATAAAAAATGCATTAATCAATTTAAATAATTGCAAGTAAATACAAAATTAACAGTCATGGGTACAGTTTTTAATATTTATCGTTATTAAAAATGTTTAAATATATATGCATTGTTTGCCTTTTTCTTGTTCCAAATGAAAGAAAATAAAATAAATTATGATGTGGTGATGAAATGGTCTCCCTTGTCTTATAAAGTTATAGCACAAAAAAACTTTTTTTCCCTCCGCAAAAGGATAGCTTGATCCAATCCAGAGATCTTCAATGCTAAGAACAGAGTATACTACACATTTTGGAATAATTAAACCAGCCTAGTTGCCTTTGGTTTAGTTGTGCTATCGGAGCACTGATCTAAAAGATTATTTAGTTCAGTGTATGGGAGGGACGCCTTTTCAAAAAATTGAATCCTACAGTATTACAGCCGCTTTAATAATTTTTAAAGAAAAACAAATATTTCATTTGATATAATATTTGAACATCAAAAACTAATACTAACAAGTTACAAAATAAATTTATTTTTTAATTAAAAATACAATTGGTCCATGCCAGACTTAGTTTGCTCACTACGACACTAGTCACTAGAATATTTAGATAGTACTAGTAGAAAAGACAGTAAGTAAACAAAACAAAAATTACCTACTTATATCAAATGCGAGTAGATCGTTTGTTTCTTGCGGTTCCTCTTGATCGCTTTGTATTACTCCACCGAAGACGTACACTTTCTTGTCCAGTCCACATGCAACACACCCCTCACGAGGAGAAAATGGAAACGTATTCCCCACTCTTTTGACAGTCAAAACGATGTCATTATCCACTTTGGAGGCAGAACTTGCAACGATGTCATTATCAACTTTGGACGCAGAACTTGCTTGACCTGCCATAGTTTTGGCAATGCTGTACACAAATAGATAAGATCAGCAATGAAATAACTTTCCTACAAAACTTTCAACCCCGAAAGACTCAGTTTCCTCGTTACTTTTCACCTAGTTATGGTTCCCGCTACTTGCCTCATGCGACGGCAACCGGAAGTATCTATTTTTAGAACAAATTATTTCCAAAGCGTTTTTATTAAAACTAACACTTTCTTTTGCAAATATTACCATTCGTTAATGAAATCGTTTCAATAGTTAAATATGAAAAACCACAATTTATGAACTATATTGTTTCTAATTAAACAATTTTATTTGGTTTGTAGGTAGGCCGTGAAAGAAAAAAAAAAGAAAACAAAAAAAAAACTCCACTTACGTTATTTCCGGTTGCAGGTGCGAAAAACACACAAAGAAGGGGAAACCGCAGAGTAGGGTCGGCAAAACAGCCGTCCCACCGCAACAAACGCCTTATTTATGATACGGTATGTAATGCATTGCAATAGTGAATATGCCATGAGCACTTTTAGCCCATGTTGTGTGTCAAAGCGAATCGTGAAGCTCTAAACGATGCGAAATTCCAGCCATCTTACCTCCCTCTGCGCCGTCCATTTTCCTGACCCATTTTACGGTTTTGCAGTCCTAAGCATTATAATTTTTCGCATTGTTGCGACTATGGGTTATTAGAAATGTGAACTAAGATGCATGTTTTAGTACAAACTTAGATGCGTGGCTCTTTATAGTTTACATATATCGGTTTGCATAGAATGACTTAATATTTTTTATTGAGCATTTGTGGGATTCTGACCCTGCTTTGTTATGCTTTGCTATTAATTCTTGAATATAATTCTATTGTACCGAGAATCGCCAACACGTTGTTAGAAGGAAGTGGTAGTGAAGGACCTTTATGCATTGCTCAGTTAATTGCCTCTGCAATAAATAACTATATAAATTTATTTCACAAATCATTTTTGTAAGAAAGTATCTGATGACTACAGACTAGTACTAGTAGTAGTAGTACTAACGATGGTTTAGTAGCTGATAGTGATGGTTTAAAATTATTACAATTAGATTAGAATTATTATGCTTGGTTGCTGATGTGGTTTTATTTTGCACATCAAACTCATAGTTTTTTTTTTTTTCACACTTGTTTAACCTCATTTTTGATGGTAATATTAGTTTATTAAGAAATGCCGAAGTCCATAACACTAGCAGTATTTAACAGAAAAATTGTACAGTTTCTGGCAATGGCATAATAACCCATTTGTGGATGAATCCCACACAATTAACACTTTTCTGCTATCCTATGCACCAACGGGAATCCCCTCAATGAAACATACTTCCGGTTTCTTTCTCCGCGTGTTTTACTTTTAGTGAGTTATTTCCAAATATTCAAGAATAATAACATGTGTCACTGGCCACCAGTATCGTACCCTCACTTTTTTTTTTTTTTGGCTGCAGTTTATTATCCCTTTCTATCGCCAGTGGCGCGCCTAAACCCTACCTACCTAACATTATTTGTGAATTTTTGAAAAATATTTGGAAAATTCAAAAACATAACGCCCAGATGCTGGCTCGAACCCACACCTGTCAGGCGCCATTGGTTTCTGGCTTGTGGACAAGGCAAGTTAGTCCCGCCTTAGCCCACTTGGCCACAACGCTCGCCTAACATAGGCAACTACTTCGTGTTTTGTGAAGGTTGCGACGGCGAAGCTATGGAAAACTACAAGAGTCTTCAGGTCCTGTTTCACTTTCTGTCGATGATCGACGCACCTCCGAAGTCGCCACAAATACAGGCCTCTACGATTGTTTTTTGCATCCTTTCACTGAGCATGTACTACCTCCACCGTTTTTATACTTTTCCCACTCGTTTTCTGGCTCTAACAATCGTCGTTTTCGGCAATTTGCCATATTTAAAAGTCATGCATCAAGCTTTGATAAAAGCAAAACAAGCCAGACCGGAACTTAGTTTCATTCTAACCTCGTTTTAATTTATAATGGCGATACCCACGAGTTTTTATGAGAGGTGCCGGAAAGTTGTGAATAGTTGGTTTGTTAAATAAGATGTCAAAAGTGTTGCATTTCACTATCTATAATCTAGTTATACAATTCCCTGTCCATGGATCGACAGTTATGTCAAACCGCCCTTCCCTAAATAGTAAGTCTTCCATCAGAAACAAACAATTTTGTAGGTTTCCTCTATAATTGAGCTATTTCAGAATATCTCTTAGGAATATTCCCCCCCCTGCGCCATCCCCTCCTACTTCTCCCCCATCCACTTCCCTACAATCCCCATCCCCCTGATTTGAAATAATATAACAGTTTGTTTTTACAAATATTTTTATTTATTATTGCAGATTTACAAGGAATTAGACTGGCATGGATGGGGCAGCTCGTTCAGGGTCTTTCAAAGGCAAGCTTGGAAGAAAAGGGGGGAAGAAGCGGTCAACTAAAAAGAGACCTGCTTCTGCCGTGTCCCATCAGTCTGCTAGCGGAACATGTGGCCCTGACCGATACCACAGTACCAGCTTTCCCCTTGTGTCAGACAACTTCAACTGCTCGGTCGCTGACGATGATTCATCTCGGATGAGCTGGTGCAGCGATGACGACAATGGCAACAGCAGTGACAGGATTTGGGACTATCTTCCATTCATGCTTCTGCCTACTGTGTGCCAGATCAAGATCTTCGGATTTCTCAACACTATTGAGAAGGGTCATGCAGCAATGGTCTGCAGGGGCTGGGCCAACATCATGCGAGACCCGTGCCTTTGGGATCGAGTATCATTCTCCAAGTTGCCACAGTCATGTTTGCCTGCTGCTGACAGAGATCACTCTGATAATGACCAGTGCTACACATGTTTCAAGCGCAGGGTCTTTTTATATGCCGAATTCTTGGAGACTATTAGGCCTATTCTCAGGTACTTGGAATTCAAGTTTGATATTTTGGCCGACAACAAATCCTCATACCTCCACATGATTGACCACCTACTGGCCAAGTGTCCATGTCGTGATCTCCGGGTAGCTCACCTGAACTGGAAAGAGACCCCAAATGAGCCTCTGTGGCAGGAGCAGCTGGACACACAGCGGTGTGAGGAGGTGGTGCAGAAACACCGGCTACGCCAACGCCTCTTCATCCAGTTCTTCCAGCGCTTCACAGGACTGGCTCCGCGGTTGCATACACTCACTCTGCCCTTTGACTGGTCTGACTCCAGCATAGACAGCCTGGCTCGCCTGCGACACAGTCTGCGCAACTTGGTAGTGGAAAAATACTTTGTCCTCCAGCATCTGTCGCAGCAGTCACTGGATCGCTTCCTGGCTGCCGTGCCGGGTGTGCGACAACTGCTGCTGGAGGTGTGGACACCATCGGCCCACGGGCTACTGATGTACACCATGACCCACAAGACGCTGCAGTATTTGGACATCTCTCAGAGCCGTGGCTTCTACCTTCTGAGCCTCAGCATGCCTGCCTTGCAGACCTTGCGGGTGGCTCGGCACCCTTGGAATGGGCCTTTGGTGCTGTCAGAAAACCTGAACATTGCGTGTCTATACACTGTCTTGTCTACAGGATGTCCGCGCCTGACCAAGCTGAACGACCACTACCTGGAGCCAGACTGGCAGCACTTTTCATCGCAGCGACTGGAGGAGGTTCTGAAGAATGTTTGTTCTTGCCAAAAGCACAAGACGGGTTGGCACATGTAAGAAGCTAATGGGATTACCAATTGCCTAGGCGTTATGACTTGCAAAGCTTGCTTCAAGCGCTCTGTGCTTCATCATAGGCTTCTTCGTGTGCTCTATTCTATAGTCTACTTCATGTATTAAAATTACTTTCCATTATTTGTACATTTTCTCCAGTCTGTTGTTGGGTTATCTGTACATTATTTTGTTGGAGCGCTTCTTGCGCTAGTGACGAGCATACATGTAGACATTCAGTATGAGAGACTGTGGTTTTAGAAAGAAATTGTGACATTCAGTGAAACATCAAACACAATATAAGCAATCACTGATCAATTTTTGTATAACTTTCCTTTGTAATTGTATACTTCAAAGCATTAAATATTCTGAGGCTATCTGTTTCTGGGTGATCCCAGATGTTTTCCTTTAAGTTTAACAAGGTTGGGTAATTAAACATGCAGTTTTTCAGGTTGTCTTGGTACTACTACTACTAGTTTATCGAGTGTACATTCCCCTCTTCCTTCCATCTTTGAATTTAATTGTATCTAATTCTTTTCTATGATGAAGAGCATAGAACGTTTGATCTATCATCTAATGATAGTAAATAATTAGTAAGTACTTAATGGTCAGTGTGAAATTAATAATTTAGGGCATGATTTTTATTCAGTATCACTATTATTATGTTTTATTCAGTATCACTATCATGATGGTTAACTGTGTATAATTTTCTCTCTTCCCACCTTTCCAGCAAGAGGTCACATATTGGGTGATCACAAGACTTTGGAGAAAAACAACATGAGTGCAGTGTATGCTATTCGTTTATTTTGCTTGGGCGTTTTGTGGAGAAAAGTTACTGGCAGATTACAAATGATCTCATTTAGCAAAGAAATCTGACTTCCCTTTTCTAGCAAAACTAAAAGTGAAATTTAAATTTTTTTTTTAATTTGGTTTTTGTAAATTATAGATTTTTATTTTTCTTAATAATTGTGTGTATGTATGTGTGTGTGTGTGTGTACATGTGTGTGTGTGTGTAATATAGGTGAATAACTATTTACATAACAGGCTAACATATAATGTAATTTGCAAAAATGTTAATAATTATTAACTAATACTAATAAGAAATATAAAAAAAATATTTAAAATAAAGAATTTTGTTACTTTTCTTTTGTGTTCTTTGGTTTAGAATACCAGAAAATGTTGCTCTTTTAAAGATAATTTCTTTTTTTCCATTGATTTTGTTTATTATTTTATTTATTTACCCTGTTCATTCATAAGAGCTGTTGCTGGAAAAATAATCCCCTTATTTAAATTTATGTTGTATATTTGAATTTCTATCTATTGGCGTATTGCTGTGTAAAAATAAAATCAATAATTTATATATATATTTATTTTGTAAAATGTTTATTTATTTATTACTTTTTGTTAAGTCTGCATTACTTATTTCTTATTGTACAAACGTTATCATCAGTGTTGTTTTTGTTTACGAAGATTATTTATAATTCACAAACTAAATCAGTAAATGAAGGATTCTTTAGATAAAATTTGCCAAACAAAAGTTTTGACTAACTACTGCTACAAACACAGAAAGCGGCACAGTTCATTTCCTTGGGAATCATTATCTGAATGAAGCCCAGGGTACAGTAATTTTTTAAGGATGAATATGAAGACTTGCTAATAACTTTGTTGATGTGGCATATAAGTGAATCCTGCCTTGTGCTGATCAGCATTTTGGCTGTCTTTTCTCTTGCAGCACAATATTTAGTTTGAAGACTGTAAAACATATCAGACAGAGGAAATGGCAGCTATAAGCTAATAACCACAGGTATAGGTTGCAAAGTATTGAAATCGTATATGAAATGGAATCGACCCATAGCCTAGGGGAATGAAGCTGCTTTTTTTTTTTTTTTGAGGGGTGGGCGGTGGTTGCTTTTTTCAAACAATAGTTTATTAATGTTTGTTAAGTTAAACGCTGTATGTCAAATTTTATGATCCTGAAGGTAGTTTGAAGTTTTCAGTTTGTGTTTTTTCTTTGCTTCAGTACTTTTTCATATTGATGATGGAGAAAAAATGTTAACACTTATTCAGTTTTAGAAGATGGTCATAGTTTGTTGGTTTAGGTCTGTCCTTCTGGTATTGGTGATAAAGTTAGTTCACTGTATTTCTCCATTGAGATGAAAGAATTACAAAGTAATAATTGTGGAATTAATCTCTTGTTAATTAAATGGTTTGATTCATTTTAAAGCGAAGTTCGTGGGTATTGTGTTCTGATTGGTATTACAGTTTCCAACTGTTGTTGCCCAATTATTGAAGTGTTAATTCATATGTGAATAAACTAGAATTAGCAGAAATATTGATGATAATAGATTTAGATTTCTAATTATGATTCTTGCTCATAATTATATTGTGAATATTAATTACATTTACTATTTAGCGAAGAATCAATACAAGCTTTTTTTAAAAAAAAAGTTGTATTTTAGTCAATGTCTCTCAATCATATTAAGAGTGTTTCTTGATCAACAACTTTAGAGAAGTTCCATTTTGATTTCAGTCTTGGGCAGTAATCATACTAGTTCTAGTAGCTTAAATAATTTTTTTAAAATATGTACAGTCAAAAAGGCTGAATGCTCAGTTATTAAGGTTTTATACTTTTATATGATACTAACGCTTTATTCGTTATTTTGCCAGATGATTTTCTTCTCAACTTTTAGTTTGCATGATTGGCAGTATGTATTTTTGGCTCGGCTATGTTGATGTTTATTGACCTAAATGGTTAAACGAATGAAAGTGTTGTTACACAAGACAGTTTTTTTAAAATGGCAATTTATTGTGATACAAATTTAAATTGATAATATGTGGTTCTATTTGAGGAAATGATTGCTTCTGTTGGAATCACCAAGTACATTTGCTTTTTTTTTCATACAAGCTCCCTGTTAAATCATTTTGGTTTCATATAATATATATATATCATATAACTATTTTCATTAACTGTATTTCTTGCTTCGACAAAGTGAATGGCCGAACATTTATAAATACTTTTTGATGTGTGATAAGAGTGAAGAGCATTCATGTGTACAAGAGCAGTGATCATAATTTTGTGTTTGCTGTCACTAATTTTTTTTTAAAGAATGGGTAATACAACAAATTGGCGAAAAGTATAAACTTCCTCATGTTTTTTTTAAAAAATATAATTTATTTTGTTATTGTGAGATCATGGATAGGACATGCAAACTTTTATATAAATGTATGAGGTCCTAAAGCAGTGAATACATCAATGTATTGCTTGTAACTGCTCAGCCCAAGAAGAAGGTTGAATGGTGAGGGTGAATAATAAAATCTGTGTATAGCGCAGGGGTGTCCACAAAAGCTTGTCATGGCTGAGAGCCAGAGAGATTGAGAATGGATGGGCAGGAAGGCAGAAGATGAATAATAATTTTGTTAGTTTTCTGTTGTGTGTGTGTGTGTGGGTAAATCAGATGTGACTCATAAAGCTGTATTTTCAAAATGTTGAGGGTTTCGGATAGACTAGAGTGCATGGATGGTTCACAACTATGAGAGTTCTACATGGATGGGTTCACAACTGTGAGAGTGCTATAGGGGTGGATTCACAACTATGAGAGCGCTTGCTTTCTACCAGACTCTTAAATAAGTTAACCCAGTTGGGGTGCTGGGGTTTTCTGTATAAATAGTATACCCACTTTGTGGAAATTTAGTGCTTTAAATTACCACAGTTTCTGTCATTCTCATTTGTTCTTTCTCGTTCCTAATCTGTTCTGTCAATCTACTATCGTCTTCGCTAGACCAGTCACATAACTTTTTTCTTAAAAACTCTTCCAAAACTCCTCATTTTTGTATGGGTCTGTGGGTTAGCTTGGGGATATTGGATGCTTTCTGCCAAATGGTCACTAGGGCTTTCTATGATATTATTAATTAACAATTTAGGCATTTTATATACATGTATGTGTTTTGTTAATATTTTATAATGATGTTTATATTCTATTTTGTTTTTGTAAACAGGGGTTCAATAAATTAAAAAGTACAGCCTCATCGTCCCCTGCATTGGATGCCTTTATTGTGAAGTGTCCGGCTGGTGGAGTGCCTTCAGTGTTACCATTAGGTTTTTTTAGCAGATCCTTTATTTAGATCGGGGGTGAGTCTCTTTCAACCAAGTTGTGGTCCTGATTCAGCTCTTTGCAGTCCGCTGGGCCCTATAAACAATGACTAACTAACTAACTAACTTACTTAAACGAGTTGTGGTGGTAAGAATGATGCATTCAATAATTACAGATCATTTTTCATGGTTTCGTCTTCATAACAACTCATTTGGTATTTTCATATTCTTTTCTAAAGAACTCAGGTAAGGTTAAGATTGGACAACTTGTAATAATACTGTACGTAAATAAAAGGAAGAGGATTCTGAGCATGCATTAAAAGGATGTAAAATATACATTTAATATTTTTTATTTTACGCTTTCCTCTTATAGGACTGATGACTATATGTGATGCGTATGACTATTGTAAATAAGACATCCAATTTTTGACTACAAAAATGGCTCTTTGTTTGATTATGCCCAGTATGTTCAGCTAAAGGCATGCAAATGTAATGTACAGTGAAATTCAAACTGAGTGATGTTTGTTTTACAACTTCAAAACAACAGTGACTGAATCTAGCAGAAATGGCTGTTGCAAGGCAACATTACGTATAAGTAACCCACAGATATTACGTGTTGTTTTTTCCTTTAAAAAAAAAACAGTTTTGTACTTATTTTTGTTGTTGTTTTGTTAATTATTTAAGAATTGTAATTTGTGATGTGTGTGTTAATGTATATGCGCGAGTGCACAGAATGGTTTTAACTTGTGGGTATACATTTCTAATTACCACAAACTGCTATTTTTGCATTTTCTGCATACTTTTTATGCGTAAGGTGATTGAGTGAAGGGATACTATTTATAAATGTAAAACTTGTGCTTTGCTGTGTTCAAATGTGGACCTCTACTATCAGATTTTATGTATAAAATACAGACCATTTTAAAAATTGTTGCAGAATGTTTATTTTTTTGTTTGTGGATTGCTATTATTTAAAAAAAAAAAAAGAACGATATCTTGATGATCGAGTCAGAGGGCTTGTGTTTTAGCACAGGTTATGTAATGGGAAATGCATTGTTTTTGCCCTTTTGATGACAACTCTTACTTGCATACTATATTTTATGTGTACATATTTTGAAAACATACACATTTCGTTAGCATGTCAGAGGGTCACAAAAGCAAACAAGATTAAATTTTAAAGAAAATACTACGTTTTAATATGTTCGTTTTATATTTGGAGGGAGTGCCAAATGACTTTTTGACTCATATGCATAGCTATTAGCAATGTGAGTCTGTGTACTCACCACCACTTTCCCCACTTCCCCCTCTTCTCCCTCCTTCCCTGCACTCCAAATTTTTTTTCCAGGTTTTTGCAATTCTGTGCAAGATGAGACCTAGATAGTCCAAAAATAATATTGAAAAACAGTCAGTTCATCTATCTGTCCGCCGTACACCATGCATCTGTGCATTTATTTTTAAGTTGCAAAGTATTCAGAGCCTATTTGAACTATCACAACCAAAACCTGGTAAGATATGTACCCAGGAGACCTTGAAAATGATCAATGAATGGATGACTTCACTTCAAGGTCAAGGTAACAAGGTCATCAAATGTTCGTATATAAAGGACAATTTTTTTTTTTTTACAAACAAAATTTCATTTTCTACGTTATTAATATTGAACTTATGATTCTTTGATGCCTGATAAATGTCAATGAAACAAACATACTATGCACATTTGGTTAACAGGTCACTGGAGCTGTCCAAAGTCAGTTTGTATAAGTGCTTTGAAGTGACCTTGACCCTAAACTATGAGAGATAAGTCCAAACTTGTTGAATTTAGAAATGATCTTTCATGTATGTTTTGTTTTTATGTTGATCTTGAAGGTCAAGGTCATTTTAGGCCTGTGCAAAAACATGGAAAAAATAGGTCATTGTACAGTGGAATTGTTTATACCATATTATACAATAACATTGGGCTAAGGGCTATTTGATCAGACATGCATGGGAGAACTCATGAGGGTCAAGGTCATCCCAAGGTCAAGGACATCCCAATGCCTAAATTCATTTAGTTTAATGCAATTTTAGCTGTACTTTATTTTATAGTCCCCCGTGGGGGGTGCCGGGCGGTTCAGTATAACTAGTATTCCCGCTTTCTGGAAGTTGATTGCTTTACATTTCCACTGTCGCTGTCTTTCTCCTTTGTTCTTTCTCATTCCTGCTCTGTTCTATCAATCTACTATACTATCTTCTTCTTTCTCTGGACCAGTCACCTACCTTTTTTCTTGAAAACTCTTCTGGGACAAAACTCCTAATTTGTGTGTGAGGTCTGTTGGATCAGCTTGGGAATATTGGACGCTTTCTGCCAGGTGGTCACTGGGGCTTCCTATGATGTTATTATTTGGCAATGTAGACAATTTATATGTATCTGCTTTGTTGATATTTTATAATGTTTGTATTCTATTTTGTATTTGTAAACAGGGATTCGATAAATTAGAGTATAGCCTCAGCGTCCCCTGCGTAGGATGTCTTTATTGTAAAGTGACCGGCTGGTGGAGTGCCTTCAGTGTTACCACTAGGGTTGTTTCGGCAGATCTTTTATGCGGATCAGGGGTGAGTTCTCTTTGAACGAAGTTGTGGTCTTGATTTTGTGGTCCTGATTCGGCTGTTTGCAGTCTGCTGGACCCTGTGAGCAATGAATAATTAATATTTCATAGTACATGAGTGTAATTGGAGCTGGAGGTCAGTGTCATCTCATCAGGAGCATAGAAGATCAGAATTACTTTGTATTTTAATGCCACCATTTCATTTTGTTTTTTTCTGGGGACTCATTTTCATATTAAATATTGTGAGTTCCATAAAGAGCATCTGAGTCATATGGGCTTTGCCATTCTCGTTGTCTTGTTTATTTCATACTATGTTTAAACATTTCAGAAGGGTTGTTTGTGGCTTGTTTGCTTCACACTTGACTTGGTGTACATTGCTTTCCTAACAGTTTTTGTATTGTTTTGGTATCATTGCATTTTAGTTTTGTTTTTTAGAATTTAGTGTATACTTTGTTCAAGACTGAGAAAATTATCATGCTTGTCAGAATAATAAATATTTTATTCTTGTATTTATTTATTTATGTATTGTTTCTGATGGAGCATTGACTTGTGTGTATTTTCTCGTTGTTTTGATGTGAGTTGAAGATATCCATCAGTTATCGCCCCAAATATTGACATTTTTTGACCATTCAATACTTTTTGTGAGGGTTTATATTTTGGAAAAATATTGATATTTTAAAGTGGTTCACAAAGAAAACAAGTGGGTGTTTACAGTATGCTAGTACCAAATCAAGAACGTATGCATGTATGTGTTGCTCAAGTTAGTGAGTGGATTATGAAAAGTGCACAGAAATTTTGTTTTTTTTTTTAAAGAAAAAAAAAACAACACGAACACTTTTTTACTTGAAATCTCAGGGACGTGTTCTTGTTAGCTTAATGTTTTCATTTTTTATTGTGTTAGTGGTCAAAGTCACGAGGACAATTTTACTATACTGGTTTGCTTTAAAAAAAATAATAAAGGAAAAAAGAAGTAGAGCAGGTTTGGTTGTTTATTAAGGTTGATTTTTTTTGTTTTGTTTGTTTTGTTTTTTTTTCTTAACTGGAAGTTCATGTTATGTGTCTAGAAATACAAAATAGTTTTTGTTGTCTGCAGATGGCCTAAAGTCATAACAATGATATGCTTTTTGTGTTTATCTGTGGGCATGCTGACTAGTTTTCAAGAATTGAAAAGCTAGCTTTCAGTTTGCAATGCTATAGTTGCAAAAGATCTTGCTGTTATATTGCATACTTCATTTTGAATTCTGGTGAAACCATGAATGAAAGTCGAAGTCATTGTGAACCAAAATTCAGTTTTAAAACTCTTTATTAGTAGTTTGTTTGGATATATATCATAACTGCTTATATTGGTTTTTTCTTCGTCACATTGTTGGTTAATCCCCTTTTTTGCATTTTGATTTAAAACACACACAATCCTACTTTGTATTTATAATAATAGTTATGTGCACCCCTTTTGTAATGTGGTTTGTTTAGATTTGTCTTAGTTTGTGTTGTTCTCAAGATATAGGATGGGGAACTATTGTATTTTTAAAATTTAAAAAAAAAAGTTTATTGTAATTTATAATAGTTATGTTTAAATAATGGATTGGTTAATATATTCTTTCAAAATGTATATGAATTGAAAACTTTTAAGCATTACAACAGTAACTGCTTCAGTTTTTAAAAAGCCTAAAGCATGTCATTTTGCCATGAAGTTGTTTGTTGTCCAAATGAACAAGATTTGGATGGAGCAAAATCCTCTTTGCCCTGGAAGTAGTCTTTGCCCTGGAAGTAGTGCTGCATCTGTTGTGCGCAACGTAGACGGTCCAGTGGCTATGTTATTTATTTAAAATATTTATTTTTGTGATAAACGACGATGTCAGAAACTGTTAGCACTGTAGTCCGGATGATACAGTTTTGTAAAAAAAAAGGCTAATAAAATGGTGAATATAACAGCCAGTAACAATTGGACATGTTGGGAAAACCATGTTCGCAATATTCAGTTGGTCCACTAATTTATTTATGTATTATTTCATTTTGTTTATTTATTTTTTCGTTGGTTGTCCTTTTCTGCATATTTGTTTTTTTACGCACACATACATGTGTGTGTGTGTGTGTGTAGAAAAGTTTTGTAGCCTGAAGAATGTTCATGAGTGTAAGAATGTTTTTATTGTCTATTATGGTATGATTGTGATGAAGTTCATGATTGCACATTTTTTAGTATGTTTGCAGTTGGTCATGGATTTTGTCATTTGGAATACTTAGTTTTTTTTGTTTTGTTTTTTTAAGTTATATGTTGAAAGAATCAACATAAAAAAAGAAGAAGAAATATGTAGATAAACGTATCACAAATTAAAACACAAAATAAATATCTGTGTTTGCATTTCTTCTTTAAATTCTGTTGCATTATTTTAGTTGATGTTCTTTGCGAGTCTTTACATTTTTTCTGACACATTCTCTCTCTGAGATTTTCTTCTTCTGATTACAAATTATTTTGAGTGTTCCAACTTTGAAACTAAGTATTCTCACTCTGATATTATTGCTTTTTTCCATGCTGGAGAGCTGTATGAACTTTCCTACTTGCAGATCTGGATTTAACAATGTAGGCATTTTATATGTGTGTTTTGTAAGTTTATATTCTATTTTGTTTTTGTAAACGGGGGTTTGATAAATAAGAGTATAGCCTCAGCATCCTCTGCATGGGATGCCTTTATTGTATAATGACTGGCTGGTGGTCTCTTCAGTGTTACCACTGGGGTTGTTTCAGCAGATCTTTTATACGGATCAAAGGTGATTCCTCTTTCATCCAAGTTGTGGTCCTGATTTTGTGATCATGATTCGGCTCTTTGCCGTCCGCTGGACCCTATAAACAATGAAATAACTACGGCACACAGATATACACATAATTGCGTGCACAAATACATTTAGAAAATTAAATGTAAAACAATAAAAGATGAAAGAACTGTAAAGTTATGACACAGCTGATGATTCGTCTGATCAATTACGAAATTGTTTACAAGCATGCACACAGACCCATACACATATTCTTACGCACTAACAGAGCTGTAGGATATTTTATCCTACTCGCGATCAATTTGACATCGCACCCGCGGTAAAGGTCGCCGTACTACTGCGTTGTATTTCTACGCGAAATGCCCGCTTGATAACAAACCGTTACTCTCTAAGACATATTAATTCTAACAGCAGTAAACAAAACAGAAACATCATTATTAGTAGTTTAAATGCTTACAATTCCTTAACTGTTTGCTAATTGGTGAGCGAAAATGTGTTTAGGCACTACTTTGTTTTGAGGAAAGATAATCCCAGGTGCGAGACGGATAACATGGCGGAAGTGTGAGCGTCTACCTGTAATCAAAAACGCAGAGAAACCAGCCATGGATATGAAAACAGTTTTCGTCTTTTGCGTTTTGCTGATCGTCTGCATCAATGGAAGAAGTAAGTTTGTTCATGGATTTAATTTGTATTTACTTTTTTGTATGATATTTATGGTGTCCCAGTAAGCCTGCGCGCGTCCCTAAGAATAATAACTGAGTTGTGTCATTTCCTGATTCTCAAGTTTTAAGTATTTCAGTTTATTGCACACAAGTGGAACAAACCCACCATTTTCATACTTTTGTTCAGTACGATAATGAAAACGTAGGTAAATGCGCATCTGATCGTTTGAATTGTCATATTAAACATTGTCCGTCGCTCAAATGATACAGGCCTAAATAAAATTAGATCAACAGATGCAGAAGTTCCTAACTAAATACTAATAACTTCATTTCCTGTTTCTCAGTATTATTCACTATTCAGTAAACGCGTGCCAACAGTGCTACCCTAGATCCAGATTAGTATTTTTGACCTGTTGAAAGACTAATTGGTTTTGGATCTGGATGTATGAATGTGTTTTATTTTTATTTTTACCTCTTGTATTATATAATTATGTCAATTGATTATGTCACATTGTGTGATTTGACTAATTTAACTACTATTACTAGTATTACTAACCTAGGACTAAGGTAGTAACTTAGTAAGGCATGCTGTGAATATATCAAACGCGGAAAGCATCAAATGCATATATATATATGCAATTGCACATGAAAATGTACACGCATTTATGCCCATCTAGTAGACTACTTTTCTTAGTCTTACTGTACATTAATGACCTGCCGGAAGCCTGCACATGCTCAGTATGACTTTTTGCAGATGATACTAAGATTTACACTCGCAGTGACTCAGGGGAGGGTACGAAGGCTTTGCAAGATGACCTTGACAGTCTTCAACACTGGTCAGATAATTGGCTTACTACGTTTCCACCCTGAAAAATGCCATGTGTTAAAACTGGGTAACAGGAAGTCTGATGCGAGCTACTTTATGTGAGGAGCACGGAATGGGGAGGACCATAACGCGACGTTGCACGAAAGCGAGGTGGAGAGAGACCTAGGAGTCTTCATCGACAACAGCTTGAGCTTTAAGCAGCATGTCGGAAGTGCCACAGCAAAGGCTAATCAGACTGTTGGCATTATAAGGAGAACGTTCGACTTCTTCTCTGAGGATCTGTTCCTGCGGCTGTATAAGAGCTTGGTCCGCCCCATTCTGATTCTGGAGTACGGTCGTTAGTTAGTTTCAGGTTGGCAGCCACATGATTATAAAACAATATGTGCCGAAATCGAGGCTGTCCAACGCCATGCTACCAAGCTCCTGCCAAGCATCAGAGACAAACCTTACAGTGAGAGACTTAGAGCCCCCTCCCCTCCCTTGAACATCGTCGACTGAGAGGGGACATGATTGATGTTTTTAAATACGTCCACGGCTTCTACGATACTGACAGACCACTCTTTGAAGTTTGAGTTTGCTAAAAGTAAATTAACTAGAGGACACTCTTTGAAGCTGACTACTCAGCACTGCAGGTTGAACCTAAAGAAGCAACTACTTCTCACAGAGAGCCATGGGCAAATGGAACACCCTACCAGAGACAGTTGTAACAGCCCCCACTGTCAACTGTTTTAAAAGCAGGCTGGATGTATTCTGGAAGGACCGCCCGGATATATATGAACCAAGATGCACTAGATTTAGCTAATTGCCACGCATGCAAGTCTAGCAGTTTTAGGATCTAGATGTAAAGTCCAGTGGCCTATATCATTGACTTTTCAAGTTCAAGTTCCAGTATTGGTCTGAAGCTTATTATGCCAAACTGCGCAAGCCGAAATGCACGAGCAATTGCAGACGCATTTAACTACGAGTCACATTAATTGATTAAAACTAGGAATGGGAAATATCCTGAAATACATTCTTTGTACCAAAATAATTTATTAATTGACAAATAATTTACATTGTAAACCTAACCACACCCAGGCCTTGCAAAGACCATCCTGCAAGGCACGGTTCAAGGAGGCAGAAGAAGAGGGAGACAGAAAAAGAGGTGGGAGGACAACATTTGAGAATGGACTGGCTTGATACTGAGCGATGCCATGAGGATTGCTGAGGACACAGAAAGATGGAGTACGCTGATTAAACGATCATCTGTGGTGCCCCAACGACCGAGTTACGGGATAGGATATGACACACAAAGTCTGAACTACATTCTCCTTAGAAAAATTATCAAACGTAGTCTAAAATGATAAATAAACCTACTACGCTGCTCAAATGAATATTTTCAGAAAATCTAACATCTAACAAGACGAAGGCTACAATAAATATAACTCCTATGATAGTATACATTGATAGCTACACGGGTTTTCCCATGCTTTTTCCATTCCAAAAAGTATATAAATAAATTATTATAACCTTTAATTTGGAGGGTTTGAGACAGGGGAGGATGTGGGTGGCGAGTTTTTTATTATTAAATTATTTTAATACATCGAACATGTTTCCGGACATTTCTCATTCCTAGTTTGAATGTTGCGCTTGCGCAGTTTGGCGTGTACGTTTTTGACCAATCATCTACTACTAACTAGATGGGCGTGTAATTGTGTGTGCATTTTTGCGTGCATCTGATGCTTTCAGTATTCCACATCATATGAATACCCTAGAAATTGAGTAATTTGCTATTACTATCACTTTAGTACCAGGCTGCAATTGCAAAGCCTCATCTATCTAGATGAAATGCAACCTGCAGGAGGTCCGCTTCTGACTGTTCTTATCTATTTAGCTACCTTTATTTACCTTTATAGCTACTTTGGAATTCTTCAAATACACTGTAACTTAGACTGTCAGCAGTGTTCCAGATTACGCACAGTAGTGCGTCAATTACGCACAAAATATGAAAAATGACGCAGGAAAATTTGCATTTTTTTGGAATCGCTGAAGTCATAAATACGACTAACGAGTGGCGAACTAATTCACGGCATAATCAGAATCAGAACCCAACTGAGACTGCCATTGCAGACGATTAAAGATTGTGTCTGGAGTTGTCGTCCTTAAAAATCACATGCGCGCGCATTGTAAACTTCCTCCAAGCAATACATTCACTGAACAAAAGAAATCTTCGTTAATCCATTTTTTGATTCTATCATACACGATCATGTCACTTCTGACTTGGTTGATTGGGCCCAAAACCCGTTCATCCACCGATTTGGGGACTCTCAAAATTTGCACAAGGACTCTTAAAATGTTATACCTGGGAGTCCCAAGGACTCTCATTATTTGTGTGTAGAGGGAACACTGGTCAGTTTGTCTAGATACTATAGCTAAAGATGAACATAAATAGAAGAAGAAGAAAGGAGCTAATTATGTACCATAATCTAGGTTGTTGCAAAAGGCCACTTCAGTTAATAGTTTTTCAATTTAAAAATGCTTTGTTTGTTTTGTCTTGCACTTAGCTGAAACTGAATGATATACTGTGAAATTTTATTATTTGGTTTTCAACAGTCACAAGATGGTGTGTTACGAACAAGGCAGAGGAAACCAAGTGCAATAAGATGAGGATCGAGATGAGATGGGTGAAATACAATATGAAAAATGACACGGGCTCTGCAACCATCCCTCCTGATTTTGAGTGTGTTAGAAGATATGACGTGTAAGTATTAGTTTCTGGGGTGGTTTTTTGTGTTTCTTTTTTTTCTTTTTTTTATTTTTTAAAGGGAGTGGCGATAGTTAAAAAAAAGGTAAAGGTAGTCCCATAGCCTTGTGGCCATAGGGGAGCGTGATGTTGGAGATCACACTTATCTTGGGCCAGCGTAATAAGGGTGATGCCCATCTCTCTCCCTCGCTGCTTTACCTTCCCCACCCTTAAGAGAGTAGGTACTCAGTCACAGTTGAGTCAACTGGGGGAGTTGTTATTTGTCGCTTCACGTTTTGCGATCACCCATCCAATTGCTAACCGCACTGGACGGTGCTTAACTTGCGACACAGTAGCGAGTGCTCCAACCACTGCGTATCCGACACCCCAGGTGATAGTTGCCCTCACGTTGGGGTGCCGGGGGTTTCAGTATAAATAGTATCCCCACTTTCTGGAAATTTAGTGCTTTAAATTCCCACTGTCGCTGTCTTTCTCATTTGCTCTTTCTCATTCCTGCTCTGTTCTATCACTCTGCTATACTATCTTCTTCTTCGCTAGATCAATGACCTACCTTTTTTCTTGAAAACTCTTCCTGGACAAGACTCCTTGTTTGTGTACGAGGTCTGTTGGATCAGCTTGGGAGTGTTGGACGCTTTCTGCCGGGTGGTCACTAGGGCTTCCTATGATGTTATTATTTAGCACTATAGGCATTTTATATGTATATGTTTTGTTGATAATTTATAATGATGTTTGTATTCTATTTTGTTTTTGTAACCGGGGGTTCGAGTAGTTGGGGTAAAGCCTCAGCCGTCCCCTGCGTGGGATGTCTTTATTGTAAAGTGACTGGCTGGTGGAGACCTTTCGGTTTTCCAACTAGGGTTGTTTCGGCAGATCTTTTATGCGGATTGGGGGTTGTCCGGTCCTGATTTGGCTCGGAAGAGTCCGCTGGACCTAAAGCAACAATAATGTAATGTAGTTGCCCTCACAAAATGTAATGCCTTTCTCAAGGAGGAAGACTATTGTATTATATTGGGAAGCTCTGTTTTACTCAAAACTAAATAGGTGCTAATGGCTAAACAATTTGTTTTGGCTTCTTATTGAGTGACAGCTTGGATATATATCTTTGCACATGCTTCAATGATTTGGCTTCTTATTGAGTGGCAGCTTGGATTTCTCTGCACATGCTTCAATTTTTGGTTATGACACTAATGAAAGCCAGAAATGTTTACTTGCCCGAAGGGCTAGTGACACCAAGCACTCAAGGTGTTTCTGTTGTTGTTCTTTTTTATAACTTACCTGTAAATACTTTGAAATAGTCAGAAGAGGGATAGGGGAAGGAGAGAGTCCGAACTAGACAAATGTCAGCCGGTCGGTCCGCTAGAAGCGGTATCTCAAGAACCACTGAACAGATTTTTACCACACTTCATAATATTACCAAGGTTAGTGGTTTGCCTAAGTTATGTGCCATCATATTTGCTCATCACAACGGTCAAGGTCACTGGAGCCATTTTGTTGCTAAACATGTTTTGCTCATTATTTGAAAACGGCTGAAGTGATGTCATTGAGTTTGAGCGTGCTACTTTAATTTAAATCATGGGCCATCCTTCAGGAGCAGTCTGGTTGTCGTTTCAGTCTGTCACTCTGGATTTTTGGTTGTTGTTGTTCAAAACACACACACGCACTGTTTGCGGCCTCAGCCTCAGTCTTATCTCAAGAATAGCTGGACCGAAATTCATAATTTTTACTTTGCCTATACTATTTCATGCAGTGGCCTATTATTCCACGTTTTCCGTTTGCTTCATTAGGATAAAGTCAAGTCACAATACTGCCAAGAAAATTAACACTTTTGAAAATGCTTATTTTTCCTCTATGCGTGGACATTAGGAAATACACTTGAATGGCTTGCCATTTTTTGTCTTTTCTTTCAAACTTCAATGATGGCCAGAAAAGAAAGTGCAAAACATGCAGAAAGAAACTGAAAACTTTTTTGTACATACACCGAAAGTCTGAGTTTAAAAAAAAAGAGTAAAATTATCTTCTGGAATTATATTGCAACTGTGGGATAGTTGCACATGAAAACATGTTTGTAGGGTGAAACAGTACGGTCAGAAAGGAAATTTTGTGACCCTTGACTCCCTTGTGACTCCGTGAAAGGTAGCTGCCCTGTAGGCTTGCTGACTTCATAGTGATAGGGAGAAGCGATAGCAATAGTTAGTAAGTATTTGACTGTCTGAATGGCACCATGGCAGTGAATCGGATTTTGTGTGCATGAATTTTACCTTTTCAGATTCTAATCGAGTCACGCTCTTTTTGGCTCTGTCGTGACACTTGGCTAGTTGATGTGCGCATGCACTAGAAATGTATGCGATCTTATATGCACATCCCGCCCTCTTAAGGTTTATAGCATGTTCTGAGACATGCAACATAAAACATTTGTGCTTCAGCATTTTTAGACATTTGAAACCAATGCAGAAACAAACATATATATATTATCTATATAAATTGCTTAGCCGGAAGTCCTTCTTTGCCTCTACTGTAAAGTTTGTCCGGTATGGACGCTGATCTGGGCAGGTGCTGGGCGCTGCTGATCGGCCTGCTGTGCGCTCAAAACCCGCGAAATCGTTATAGCCGACATTTCCTTACCGAACGTTTAACCGTTTCTGAGATAAATAAATAAACAAAATGTCCACAAACTGCAATAGCCTCATTCCGCGCGGCGCTTCCGATTCAACCCGTGTCAAGAACTGCCGTTCCGTAATACCGCAAATTTTGTTTTATTTCCATTCAAAACACTTTTGCACTCATGTCACCAATCTTACAGCTGAAGGTTACCTGTTCACTTTCTTTTTCATCCATACTTATAATTATATGCGCACAGAAATTCAATTTGTATAAAATCTTCCATTACTTGAAGCAACAGTGTCATACAAGATCTGTGCTGACGAAAACCATGTTTGTAGATTTGTAACACGGTTACTTCCCTCTAACTAAATCACTGTTTATGCAGTACCTATGCGCTACCGCGAATACAAATATACCGGAAGTATTATGGTACCAAGGGAGATTACTTGCATGCCTAATATTTTTAAATAAAGGTTTGACATTTAAAAATACGTTGCCTAACATAAATACTAAATTACAATAACATATTTTAGTGCATTACTCAAACATGCACCTATACTCTGTTCTGCAGTACATTGCAATTATCATTTTAAATTAAAATAGTTCAATGCATTGCTCGAGTCGAACATCAACATGTACCTTTTAATCTACTCTGTTTTGCAGTGCTTCATCATTCGACCCCTGCAAGTAAACTATTGCAATCATTTCAGTGCATTTCTAATGTGTGACTCTGTTCTGCAGTACATTGCAATTATCATTTTAAATTACAATAGTTCAATGCATTGCTCGAGTCGAACATCAACATGTACCTTTTAATCTACTCTGTTTTGCATTGCTTCATCATTCAACCCCTACAACTAAACTATTGCAATCATTTCATTTTCAGTGCTAACTCGCAGACAACAGTTGTCTCTCTGTCTACATTTTAAACAGCCAGACCTGCCAACCAGTACGATTTGACCGTATTATTTTACGATGAAATTGAAAAAATACGAAATTACGACGATTTAGAAAATAATACGATGAGTTAAAAAAAAAAACGATCATAGGTCTTTGTGAACCCTAAATCTGGTTTATCGGTACAACAGTTACAGCACTGTTAACAGCCATCGCACACGACGCAGCCAGCGATATGGTTTAGTTACACTCAAGGTGTAAATGACGTAAAACCGACGCTGCTTTGTAATTATGTTTTTCGTCGTTTTCAAAATACTATTGTTTTATTAAAAATACTATCAAAATTTTATTTGAGTACTATCGAGTCCTTACTGGGGTTGGCAGGTCTGAACAGCAACCTGTATACCCTGGCTTGCCAGGGTACAAAACCACTAGTATATATACAGGGTCCGTACAAGGTCTGGAAAAGTCTGGAAAAGTCTTGAAAATTGAAATTGGGTTTCCAGACTTCTGGAAAAGTCTGGAAATTCACAGTAAGGTCTGGAAAAGTCTGGAAAATTGGACTCGTTTTTTTCAAGTGGTAAAACGTATAAAAAGCTGACTAGAAAGTCACCAGTTACAGCTGACTTTTTAATTTTATTGCAATGAAATCGACCGATATTGCTTCAAAACACACTTGGCTGTTTCAATTTCGTTTTCAATGCCAGGAAGCGCATCCAGTTGCTTCCCTTACTTTCCTCTCTAGAGAGTGAGATAAAGTCCGTCGCCTAATCGTGCTTCCTTTTTGCCGCGTTCTTACTTTTGGTAAGCGTATACTATCGAATTAACGACGATTCTGCGTTTACTGTGACCTGTCATCTGTCAAAATGGGAAAGTGTCTTTTCAACGATAGTTGGCTATCAAAAGACGAATACAAGCCTTGGCTAGCCAAGGACTTCAAAGACAAAAAGGTTGCAGTGTGCCTAGCATGTGGTGGAAAAACAACTTCCAGAAGAAAAAAGAAGACCATAGGCTAGATGAACTTTTGGCAAGTCTCATGTCAGCATCTGGAACAGAGTATCCAGACTTGTGGTCAGTTGTGCAGCAACTGCTCCTTTTGTCACACGGACAAGCTTCAGTAGAAAGAGGATTTAGTGTCAACCTGCAAACTACCTGTGAAAATCTGAGTAAAGAAGCTCTGAAAGCCAAACGTCTTGTCCTGCAAGCTGTCAGGGAGGCAATGGGTCCTGTAAACGTACAGATCACCAAAGAAATGCTGTTATATGCATCCTCAGCTCGTGCCAAGTATCAAGAGTATCTGGAGAAGGAGAAGGAGACGATCTCTGCCTTGAAAAGAAAAACAGAAGAAACTGCGACCATCAGTGGCCTGAAGACAAAGCGGCAGAGGTTGATGACAGATGACAAAAGCCTATTTGAATCTGCTGACCGGCTAGCAGAAGAAGCAGCTGAAAGCAAGAAGATGCCACTTCTGGTGGAATCCAATGCTCTGAGAAAGAGAGCGAAAGAGATTCAAGCCGAAGTTGATGGCTTGACCAAAGAACTGGAAACGCTTGAAAAAAAAAAGTGACTGTAGTGAGGGTATGTCTGTGAAACGTTGTCATGCAATTAACTTTGTTAAAGCTTCAAAAATAAATTGAAATTGAAATTGAATTGCACCAGTTAAAATATTGAGTCTTGAAAAAGAAACTTTCAGTCTGGAAAAAGTCTGGAATTTTGTTATTGATTTTCTGTACGGACCCTGATATAATATGTTTTACAAATTTGGTGATGCTGTTGTTGTTGCACTTGTGACTTCACTTTGAGTTATTGGAAGAGTTTTGACTTAATCGGTAAGGCTGCTACGCTCCATTGTCATCTCCATCTTCCTATACGCTTGCGAAACATGGACCCTCACTGCGGATCTACAACGAAAAATACAAACGGAAACTCCAATGGTATGGCCACATCATCAGATCATAAGGCCTTGCAAAGACCATCCTGCAAGGCACGGTGCAAGGAGGCAGAAGAAGAGGGAGACAGAAAAAGAGGTGGGATGACAACATTTGAGAATGGACTGGTTTGACACTGAGCGAAGCCACGAGGGCTGCTGAGGACAAAGAAAGATGGAGTATGCTGGCTAAACGATCATCTGTGGTGCCCCTACGATCCTCGAGTTACTGGATAGGATAGATTGACTTAATCATGAATGTGAACTAATAAACTCTTCCATGGTCATCATCGTAAATGTTAGAGAAAATAAATGGCCTTAGAAGCTAGACTTACTGTAAACATCCATATTTTAATAACTATAATCCAGCTCGAGCGATTTTATATATGGTTCAAGGTGGAGTAAATACTCCTAACTTAAAACAGAATTTAATAATTTTGAAGAGCTAGACTAGTGAGAATTTTTAGGAGTAGTAGAGTGTATAAATATTGTTATATTCTGGATTGGACTTGATGTTTCACATTTTAAATAATCCTATTTTTTATTGCATTGTCCACTTTATTATTATACTAGAACGTGGTGCTGCAGATTTGTTTCTTGATATTTTTGGTGTTGTTTTAAATTTAAAAAGTGAATTTTGGTGATGATAGTTGTTTGGAAATTTTGGGTTGTTTCAGGTTTCAGTGTATGGAAGCCATTTCAGATAACCTAGCAGATCTTATGACCCTAGACTCTGGCCAAGGTTATTACGCTGGTCGCTATCACAACATGATGCCTTTAATGGCGGAAAATTACCAGAATGGTAAGTGAATGGATGAATAATTGTCAGTTTGGTTCTTTGCTGCAGAAGGCTGTTGACAATTTCATCTCTGTCCCATGATTAAAGCTATCAGTAACATAAGGCCCCTCTCCTACCCCCCCAACCCTCCCCCCCCCAAAAAAAAAAAGTCTGTTTAAGGTAACATAGAAGAAAAAAAAAGGTCAGTAGGTAGATTTTAAAAATTCATTTATTTTATTTTATCTAAACCTTTTCCACCTTGGATGCTATTTTGGGGGCTTTTAAAAAAAAAAAAATTTTCCCAGGCAATCCCCCAAAAAAGTTTAGGGTCGGGGCCAAAAAGTTAGGGTCGGTCGGGATACGGTAAACATTTTTTTGTGTGCCTAAACCCACCAACCCAAGCCCTAGTATTACTCGTAAGATTAGTGTTTGGGCCTAGGTCTAGGCTAGGGTTATAATAAGGTACGGTAAAATAAGGCAAGCTTTACCAGGAATGCTGCAGGATATATGTAGGCGGAATTTATTCATCTACGTTAATTTAAGAATTGTACAAATGAATACTTGTGAAATCGTGAACAAAGCAGCATGCTTATTTCAAATTGAAGTGTCTGATGTCTGACATCTGATCCAGCCTATTGTAGAAGATTTCTTATTATCAAGTCTTTTTCATGCAAGAATGTCAATATAGCACCAACGTTATGTCCAAAGTTGACAGAACGTGTATGGCAAATTTGTACGTGCAAAATATGCGCACTAAGTGAGGTCCATGTGTTTGGTTTTCAGTTCTACAAAGTGTTCTTTTATTTTTAAAAATATTTCCAGATACACTGGAAATGCCAACCTATTATTCAGTGGCGTTGATGAGAAGTAACAGCAGTGTTACGTTGGATAATCTCAGCACAAAGACCGTGTGCTTCCCAAGTGAGTTTTGCATATTATTGTTCTTAGTAATAGTTATAGTAGTATGATTTGTTTAACTACTGTTGCGATTGCCTGGAAGCAGCTGGTGGTGGAGATCTTTATTTATTTTTATTTTATTTGTTCAACCCCGATGCTGCTGTTAGTAGTTGTACAAGTATGAATTTTGTATCCCTACTGTTGTAATTGACTGTCACGTCGCAGAGGGGGGCGCGTGTATATGTCCCTCCCAATCACTTACACTCACTAGCTAACCTGCTAACACCACACACTCAAAAAATTTTCATTTAAACATTAGTTGACGCTCAGCAGGGCTCGAAATTAGCGGGGGCCCGAGGCCAAAAACCCGCAAAGTTGATTTCGGGCTCGGAAAGTTGAAAAAACGAAGGGCCCGCTTGGCCCGCAAAATAATTCGTCTGCTACAGCTAGCTCTACTCGGCAGTTTCGTATTTGGGCCAAGGGAAGCAACCCACACCGGTGCCCTAAATTTGGACAGAAAAAAACAAACAGAAAAGTAGCGAAAACCCTTTAATTTTGCACTCAAAAGTTTAATATACACTTCAGTATCTTTTTAATATAATGAACAAAAGGCTATGGCACAACATAAGCGCAAAATGTCCATCTTTGCAAGTACGAAAGTATGGCTACATATCGTCGCCATACAGTTGCTAAAACAATCGGTGATGGCGTATTTTGCAATTTTTGGGAAGCGAAAGTCGCCAGAAGAAAACGTCGACGAAAGGAAAGAACAAGAAAAAGAGAGAAAAAAGAAGTATGAAGAGGAAAAAAGATCAAAGAACTACAATGAAGGGTGGAAAAAAAGATTTCCATGGCATGGCCTTGAAGTGAACGAGGAAGAGTAGGCTACTGTTAAGTTTAGTTCCCTTTCATGGTTTTGTTTTGAACTTTTGTGCATTGAGGTTAGATTTTTTGTTAGGTTACTCATATTAATTTAATGATGTGTATTGTGCAATACTCAGTCCAGACATGCCTACCGTTACGGATTTTCCCGTATTTTTACGGATTTGAGACCTAGAATACAAATATACGCAAAGGCCTTAAAAAATACGAATTTTGGCACGTTTTTTTTAGTTTTTTTTTTTAAATTTTTTTTTTTGTGTAATAAGACGTTTGTTTTGGGTTTTAAGACATTTCACACGGCGCCATACTGCGCGCCATAGGCCTACTTAAGTCAGAAACATTGAAACTTTTCATTGTCAGAGATTACTACATTAAGTTCAACCTGAATATCTGGACCCCAGAATCACCAGCCTTGAGAGACTGGATGAAAAGTGGGCTGCAGTTGGGAAGATTGAGCCCTACAAAGAGCTGGCTGCTGTGATGGGGGGCTTTTGACAATCCCCCATTCAAGCGCTCATTGTGAGCGAGTGTTTTCCTGCTTAAGAAAAAAATCGTACAGATCAGCGATCCTCTTTAGGTGACAGTACACTTGAGAGTTTGCTAGTCCTCAAGTCCAAACCTGCTGCTACAGTGTACACCAGCAAAGAACTAGACAGATTCAAGAGCTGTTATAGCTTGCAGCTGAAAAAAAAACAGTGCTGAGTGACAGTTTGCGTATAATTTTTCCCAGTCAGTTACTGTAAATAATTTATTTTGTAGCAAAGAACCAGACAGGCTCAAGAGCTGCTATAGCCAGCAGCTGATAAAAACAATGTTGACATTTTTGCACATCATATAAATTACTTAGTCCTTCACTATAGATAAATTATTTTTTTGTTTCCAATTCCAACTTAAGTTTTTATCAACTGAATTTTTGCTCTCTAGCAATGACAGTTTTGCGCTTGTTCTGTAGTCAATAAATAAATAAATCGTGGAACAGTGTATTTAAGGAATCAGTTTGAGTTGTTTTTTTAATGCAGTGATTACTTTTTCTTTATCTTCACTAAGTTACATTTACAATTGTTAAATTCCTACTTGCAAATGCATCGATTCGTCGAGAGTGAAAATATGAATTTTGGTCCCAGAATACCACATTTTGCCAGTCAGAATACTGAAACTGAAAATCTGAGGTAGGCAGGTCTGCTCAGTCACAAAACTGAAAAGTATTATACAAGAGACTCACTTGATTTTTTTCTATTTTGTTTAATGGCCATTTCAGGCTCACTAGTGACCACTGGAATATGTGTGTCACTGAATGTGTGTGTGTGTGTTTTTCCCCTTTTTTGTTGGTAATGTTTGAAAGTGAAAGAAAAGGCAAATAAAAATGACATCACTCAGCAAAATTGGAAATTTAATTGTTTTTATTTTAGATTATCAGACAAATTGTACTTTCTACTTATTATATTGTCAATAATTCTTTATTTTTTGTTTGCATTATTTGTCAAGTTGGGCCCCGAAAAAGTTGCTTGTGGGCCCTCAAATTTTTCAATCAAGGGGCCCGGTGGCCCCCAAAGAAAAAAGTGAATTTCTAGCCCTGCTCAGTGACAGACAACTCGCACACACATACATACCACACTCCTTTATAATAATAATAATTTACACTCAAACTAATAATTATAAGAACGAGAGAAAGATCAAACTCAAAGGGTAGTTCAGATGAAAAGGGGAAACAATATTAAAATAAATTTGTTACTGCTTTTGAAATCATTGAACAGCTGGTACAGAGGCTTGACACCACCTCCAGAGCCTGTGGAATGTAAATAAGTGCAGAGAAGACCAAAATGATGACCAACAACACCAATGGCATCAACACGGACATCAAAGTCCAACGCCAATCCCTCAATACAGTGCATAGCTTCAAATATTTAGGAGCCATTGTATAAGACAGTGGGTCCCAACAAGAAGTCCTCTCCAGGATCGCACAAACAACTGCTGCCCTGGCAAAGTTGAAGGCAATTTGGGAAGATAGGAACTGATATCAGTCTACACTCCAAGGTAAGACTGATGCGCTCCCTTTTCATCTCCATCTTCCAATACGCTTGCAAAACATGGACTTTCACAACAGACCTACAACGAAGAATACAAAGCATGGAGATGAGGTGCTACAGAAGACTTTTGGGCATTTCCTATACCCAGCACATCACCAACGACAAAGTCCAACAGACAACCACACAAGCCATTGGACAACACGATGACCTGCTCACAGTGGTGAACAAACTGAAACTCCAATGGTATGGCCACGTCACCAGAGCATCAGGCCTTGCAAAGACAATCCTGCAAGGCACGGTGCAAGGAGGGAGAAAAAGATGGAGACAGAAAAAGAGTTGGGAGGACAACATTCGAGAATGGACTGACTTGACACTGAGCGAAGCCATGAAAGTTGCTGAGGACAAAAAGATGGAGTATGCTGGTTAAACGATCATCTGTGGTACCCAACAACTTTTGAGTTATGGGATAGGATAGGATTGTTACAGAAGAAAATTAATAATATTCAATAAGACCTCTGCGCTTTATCAATTCCAAATTTTGCAGTTACTTTCTCAAGATGTTTCCTTAAAGAGTCTTTCTGATGAAATTTTCCTAACTCTTGCACATTAATGTGTATTTGATTTCCCCTGAATCAATAAGGTCTGAATAATTATTGCAAGCGACGAACTCGTTACATTGATTAGTTAATGGATCTAAAGTTTTAATACTGTCTCTTGCTGCAAATATTGACTTTAAAGGTTCAGTCGTTTGCTGAAATTAACCACAACAAGGATATGATAAACTGGCTCAAGAGAGGTAAAGATATGGCTTTGTTACAGCTGAAGGGAACATCCCAAGGTCAGACCACTTCCAGACTTCTACTCTCAGTATGGACAATCCAGCCTAGAAATAATGGTGGAGCAAACCAATGTCTCAGTAATAGGTTGAGTTCTGAAACAACACTAGCCTATCCTCAACTTCCACATATAACTTAAAATTGATGAAACCCGACGGTTTTTCTTTTTACTTTACTCTTAATTCACCTAAATTATTGTAAAATTTTAAAAAAGTAAAAATAAAAATAATGCTTATTCAGAATGAAATTTACATGTAACTGCATGGCACATTCATATATATATATATTTACGAAAATATACCACCATCAAACCTAAAGTTCTGCTGTTCAACAGGGGCACCTACCAAAATGTATCAAAGAAACTGAAAATATATTCACACCCAAATGCACAACCAACATCATCAAGAAAAGGTTCTCAACCTACCATCCAGTTCGTGAGGCCAGAGAGTAACACAACTGCAGAAACAGCTTTTCACGATAGAGTCCCAACCCAGCAACCACTCACATTATCACCCAAAGAAAGCCGATAGAGTCTTCACTAAGATCTGTGCTCTCTGTCAACACCCTTTGAATGTTGGCTGACATATCACCCCAAACTAATTTCTACTTTATTACAAGTTCGTGAACTAGAAAATTCTCTTGACAATCTAATAAAAAATTAACTTACAAAATACACGCCCAAGCATAATGCTCATGGCATATTATGTTAGGCCTAAATCCGCACTCTCGAAACATGCATGCAAATCGGCCAAACATGTTCCCTGCAGTAGCAGAGGCGGTCAAAACTATGTACACTGTATACATAACACACCGCACTCGCAGATCTCTACAAACTTGGCTTGTGACAGTCTGAAAAGATCTGGCAGGGAAAGATGGAACTTTTTTTAAACCCACTCCCAGCACTATGAATTTGCTTTTTGCGTGGCAATATGTAATAATAATAATAACGGATTTTTATATAGCGGGTACTCCAGCCTATGACCAGACTCACCACGCTTTACATAGTCATTACATATAAATACATGCACTCGATGAAACATCACTTTTGCTACAATACACCAAAAGACGGGACAGTAAAGGTACAGACTATTTACAGCTATGTACATAAATTACACAAAAAAAGACAAAAATATACTATTTACAACTATGTACACAAATGACAAAAAAGACAGAAAATAGAATAGCAAAAACCTATTCACAGCTATTTATATGCCCGGTTAGGCCCAGGAAGAAAAACAGTATAAATATTTACAGCCGTTTATACACTTACGGATCAGACATAGACAAAAGATGAGAGAATGGCAGCGGGATACAAATCAATCTGAATAATGCAGTTTGAATTTTTATGATGATTTTATGAAAGTTTATGAGCATAATAAATTTTTATGATGATTTTATGAAAGTTTATGAGCATAATAAATTTTTATGATGATTTTATGAAAGTTTATGAGCATAATAAATTTTCTTAGATTGATTCCTTCATTATTTGTTCAGAAATATTGAAACGATACAATTTGTCTTTGTGCATGTACCCTCGTGGGGGTGCTGGGGTTTCTGTATAAATAGTATCCCCACTTTCTGGATATTGAGTGCATTAAATTCCCACTGTCGCTGTCTTTCTGATTTGTTCTTTCTCATTCCTACTATGTTCTATCAATCTACTATACTATCTTCTTCTTCCCTAGACCAGTCACAAACCTTTCTTTAAAACTCTTCCGGAACAAAATTCCTCATTTGTGTGTGAGGTCTGTTGTATCAGCTTGGGAATATTGGATGATTTCTGCCCAATGGTCACTAGGGCTTCCTATGATATTATAATTTAGCAATGTTGGCATTTTATATGTATGTGTTTTGTTGATATTTTAGAATAATGTTTGTATTCTATTTTGCTTTTGTAAACGGGCGTTCGATAAATTAGAGTATAGCCTCAGCGTCCCCTGCGTGGGATGCCTTAATTGTACAGTGACCGGCTGGTGGAGTGCCTTCAGTGTTACCACTGGGGTTGTTTCAGCATATTTTTTTATGCAGATCAGGGGTGAGTCCTCTTTCAGCCAAGTTGTGGCCCTGATTCGGCTCTTTGCAGTCCGCTGGACCCTGTAAGCAATGAATAACTAACTAACTTGTGCATAGGTATTGGAACAAGTGCCGGGTGGCTGTACCCAGTGTCCAAGCTGATCAAAGAGACTTTTATCGCCATTTACGAATGCAATGCTATTGTCAAGGCCGTCAGTGCCTTCTTCAGGGAGATCTGCCTGCCCGGTGCCCTCACTTCATTTTACAACCCTTTTGGTAAGTTTAAGATAAGATAACAATTTTATTTTGCAAGGGTAAAAGAGTAGGCGCTTTATAAAAAAAAAATTTTACATCTTGCTTGTAGCAATAACTATTAAAAACAGCCAATTAACTTTATGACATTAACAGCATAGAACAATAACAATGAAGCAAGGTCATCGTTAGATGAACTTATTTTTAAAAAATCGAATCAAATTAATATTGTTAATATTGATTAACAATTAGTTTATTGAATTTTTAATTTGTTTTAAGAGAGGTGTTCTAAATGGTGTAAATTTAGAGTGCAGAGACCTTCAGGAAAGTTATTCCACAAAGACTAGAAACTGGAATAAACTAGACTAAGGAGACAAAAAGTCAGTGCCGAACACAAGAAGCAGGTGTCTCTCCCAAAGAGACAGTACTGGGGTTCAATGACCAGCTTCCAAGATAAAATCCTTATTAGATGCTATACTCTGGGGAAATCAGGGAATGATAGAAAAAGATGTATCTCCCCTTCTCTGCTGCAAATGGTTTGCATTTGTAAATTTGTGCCGTAGGTATAGAGGGCATTTCCTGTGTTCTGCCAGCTTGTCAGTGTATCAGCTGAGCTATCTGAAAATGGAGTGACTGATGTTCCAAAGCATAAGAAGACTCCTGAATGAAGTCCTCATGAAAAGTATCGACAATTTAGAACAAGCTAGACTACTCGCTAGCTTTGAAGAGATCAGTTCTTGACATTGGAATATTTAATTTTGTGGACGATCCGACAGTTTTGTGGGAAAGAAGATGAGAAAGAAAGGAAGGTGCATTGTCAGAAAGGATCTTGTGCATGAAAAGCTCTGTAATAAATTTGAATCCGCTGGTAAGAGATGTAATATTTTTCTGTTTGTGTCATTATTTAAGAATAATTTGTATTATTGCACATTTGTGAACCCAATAGTAGAGGAATAATAATCAATGTTTGAATATGACCTGAATGGAACAGTTTACGAGAAAATGTAAGTTTAAGAAATGTTTAATGCTCAATAATTACCATGTCCGTTTAGAAATATTTTTTTAATAACATTTATGTTTCATTTATGTAGCAGAAGGAAGAAGAAATGGAAGAAAGTTTTAATATAAGTGGCTTAGATTCCAGATAGAATGTGTTGTATGTGCTATAGTGTTGCTGGTAAGTGTAAGTGCTGATGTACTGCTGCCCCTCTTCACCCTACCATGGCTTTACCCTAAGCCTTATTATGGATAAGGGATTTTTTGGCTGTTCTGTTCTCTTTTAACCTTTTTGTATTGTTAGACTTATCTGGAAATACTTTGATATAGTCGGGAATCTGAATGAGCCAAATGTCAGCCTGCCAAATGGTCTATCGGTCCATTGCATGATAAATCTCAAGTACCGCTGAACAGATTTCGTTTAGACTTCCTAGGAACACTACCTGGGTCACATTACCTGGGCCAGTTTCATGTGCTATCATTTTTTATCTACTCAAAGGTCAAGTTTGCTGGGGCCAGTTCTTTGCCAAACACATTTTGCTCTTTATGTCAAAAGCAGAGGAACTGATTTGAATGATTTAAAAAGGAAAAAATGTACCGGTTGCGAATGCATGGACCACCATTCAGTGGCTGTCCATTTGTCAGGTCGTTCGCCACTCTCACACCATGAATGCATTTATACATGATAAATCTGTAGAATTCACAATGTGTACTTGACCCAGTTATTCATTTATGCAACTTGCAGGCAACAACCCCACGGATGTGTGCAAGTTGTGTACAGGTCAGAATGAGGAGTTCTGTGCCACCAGTGACAAGCGAGCAGGGTTCGATGGAGCGTTTCGATGCGTGGCAGAGGGCGCAGGCGATTTGACCTTCCTGCGACATGACACAGTCTTTCAGATGACCGACCCTGTAATGAATCCTGGCACAAAATATGTAACAACTGTAAGTTTATATATAAAGAGAGAGAGAGAGAGAGAGAGAGAGAGAGAGAGAGAGAGAGAGAGAGAGAGAGAGAGAGAGAGAGAGAGAGAGAGAGAGAGAGAGAGAGAGAGAGAGAGAGTGCAAAGAACTGAGCATATGTAGGTGGTGAAACCCACTGTAACACCTTAACTTGAATCAAGGTAAAAGATGAAGAGTCAAATTATGCCACACTTTGGATTAACAAGAATAGCCTGTTGTGTCTTCTCCATGCAGGACTTCCGTCTGCTGTGCCCTGATCGCACCGTCAAGCCAGTGGAGGAATATCAACAGTGTAATTGGGGCGAAATTCCTTCTAACATACTCATGACTTCGGCCACGAGAGACCAGTGGGTCGTCAACGAATACAAGGACTTCATCAAAACCTTGGTTCGGTGGTTTGGACCCTCTGGGAAATACATGGACCGCTTTGAGTTGTTCAAATCCAACATGACTTACGACACGGATGAGTTTGGATTAGAGTTTGACCGGAAAAATCAGCTGTTCTCGGACCAGACCAGACGCCTGGAAGATATTAGCGGCAAGACCTACTTCCAGTGGGTTGGTAAGTACATGTTCTGGTTGTAATTGTTATTGTCGTTATTTGGAAGTCTAATATCACCACAAAATAAAAAGATTTAAATAAATTCAAGGGTCAGGTCAGTCCAGTTTCAGTACTATAGAAGCAAGCTTCCTATTTTCAGTGAATGCTTTCATGTCTATGTTCATTCTTGAATAAAACAGAAAACTGGTAGCATTCAAAATGTACCATAATGAGAAACAAATAGATTGATAAGCTAAAAGAATTCTACTTTGGATGAAACAAGACAAACCAATACAAGTCCTGATGAAGAGCTTAGCTCGAAAATTTGCGTGAAATTGTGTTGTCTTTGTTTTGTCCACAAAAAAGTATTTAATTTTAACTATTCATTTGTTTCTTGTTATCATACATATTCTTGTTGTGAAATAATTTTTTTTTTTTAAAGTACAAGCAACAACAATAAGCCTACTTAAACAAACATTCTTTAGGTGCTGGCTTTGATGAAGTGCTGCAAAACATGAACCACTGCCCGTCTGAGGCTGTTCGCTGGTGCGTCGTCTCAGAGGCAGAGAAGCTCAAATGTGAATCCATGCTGTTAGCGTTCAAAGCCAAGGACTTGAAGCCTGATCTGGACTGCCTGTACGGCGGCAACACGACCATGTGCATGGAGATGATCCAACAAGGCGACGCTGATCTTATCAATCTGGATGCAGGGGATGTCTACATTGCTGGAAGGTAGGTGATGTTAGTGGCAATACTAATAATATTAATTAATTAATAATAATAATTTTTTACTTTGCAGATACTTTTAAATATTGCTATGCATGTTAGATTTTTCGTATTTGTACTTTCTCAAAGATCCCTGTCATTTTGATTGCCTGGGCCAATTTTTATTAAACACATTTCCTTGGAGATAATTCTGATAGTGGCCTATCATTTCATGTTTTCAGTTTGCTTTGTTAGGTAGGATAAAGTCAAGTCACTGCCAGGAAAATCATAACTTATGAAAATGCTTATGTCAATGAGTGTCTGGAAATACATTTGAATGGCTCTCTATCTTGTTTTGTTTTTCATTTTCTAGGCGGTACGGCCTTATCCCCATCGCAGCTGAAGACTACGGTGACATGAGCATGAGGTTCAAAGTGGTTGCTGTGGCAAGGAAAACGGACAAGTCCACAACTTTGTTCAACATGAAAGGTGCGGAGTTGACTATGTCTTAACTGTGTTTTAATAATAACAGGATCTGTGAACAAGCATGTTCTAGTCTATCACAATGGGTGGTATAGAGTTTACATTGAGAATGCAGTTTGAATTGTATGAAATGAGGGTTTGTTTTGTTTTTCAGTACAACAACAAAGATAAAAAAAAGAAAATAGTTTTTGGAGTCTGCTTCTAATGGAGGCTATAGTGTTAGCATTTGCATTCGATACTTTTTTTTCTTTTGCTTGATAAAAAGGTAAACAACGGAAATCTGAAAGCTTTTTTATGTATGGCAAATTCTGTTTTCTGTCAGACATGAGAGCATGTCAGCCTGGCATTGGAAGGGGTGATGGATGGATTGTCCCGCTGAACATCTACATTGAGACTGAGCAGTTCTTGCCGAAAGACTGCAGCATCTTTGACAACATTGGTGAGAGACCTTTTGCCAATCCAGCAATTACTATCTAACTGACAAAGATTTATCCTAATAGTTTGTGGGTGGAGGTGCGCGCGCGTGTGTGCACACCGAACTGGCCTATTTTATAGTCGGGTTTAGAAGTGATGTATACACTGTGCCGTTGGAACATTATGTTACACGCAAAAAAGAATATGGAAAAAGAATGACTGGTGTTTAAATTTCGCATGGTAGATCCCAACCTATTGTGCGTATTTTGAGTTTAAAGTTGAAGATTTTGTGCAGAAGCGCACCAGCATTCAAACCCATAATACTCAAGAGTGCTCCTCTGCTGGTAGTGTGCAGTATGGTATAACATTATGTTACATTATGTTCTTTGCTTCCGCTAATGTTTGAGATTTTTGTGTTGGCATACAGGTCAGCTGTTTGTCCGAAGCTGTATCCCTGGCGCTCTGGACACGGAGTACAACCCCAAGCAAAAACCCATCAGCCTGTGCGAAGGCTGCGCCTCTGGCGGATACAGGAAATGCCAGCGCAACAGTGAGGAACAGTACTATGGAGCCAGTGGAGCTTTCCGCTGTCTTGTGGAAAGTATGTCTTTTGTTTCATTCTGTTGACAATGGGGGATGATGATCAAGTTGTTCTTGGTCGCCCTATTGGTATTTTCTGTATTGTGTTATGCCGTATAACAATTAAAGAAGGCATAGCAAATGTATTAATGCAATATTGAAATATTCCTAGTGGATAGAAAACAATGATAACGTCAAACAAACCAACCATTAACCATCAATAGTAATAGGTTTTGTGTGGGATCATGGTGAGTATGCACGGATAGAGAATGACATGACCAAATAAATATTCAGCCATGAAAATATTTGAAGAACGTGAATGTTTGCAACCTTGCATGCATAATGCATTTCTTGTAAGACACAAGGGATCAATTTGTGAGCCTTTGTGTGTGTGAGTGAGTGTGTTTTAAATTTTTGTAATAAAAGTAACCAAAAACAGTGTGATTGATCAATGAAGATTTTGCTTTCTTTAGGTTTTTTAGTTGTTTCGATTAGTAGCTCATCATTAAAACAGTTTCTTTCTGTTCAGTTCTGAATTTTTTTTTCTTGTAATTCCATTTAAAATGTTTTATTTTCAATTTTCAATGTTTATTATCTGTCTGAAAGAGGGAGGTGATGTGGCCTTTGTTCGCCACCTGACCGTGCGCGACAACACGGACGGTCGCAATCATGCCATCTGGGCCCGTAACCGTCGTTCTGATGACTATGAGCTGATGTGCAAAGATGGACGCAGACTCAACATTGACCATTTTGAAACCTGCCATCTTGGACATGTTCCTGCCAATACCATTGTTACATCAAGTTAGTCACACCTTAATAAATATAATGATAATAATAACGCTGTATTATATAACGATAATGATGATGATCATAATAAGAAGAAGAATTAAGCTGTTATATGGTGTGATTCCCCATAAAAAAAATTAACCCATTTACTTTGTTTTGTTATGCATGGTTTTTTCCCCACGCTTATTTTAACAGTGTTTATTTGTTGATGTGAACGTACTGACCATGGTGCACTGTATATAAAAAGTGGATAATTTCAAGCCCATTTACATACAAACAGAACTCATTTTTAAGCCTAGTGTGATCCCAGTGATCTATCCTGTGGCAGCTCAGAGGCTGCGGTTTAGGATGAAGATAAACATGGACTGCCTGTCCACTCCCATGCCCCTCAGTTCCCCTTTCTTTCTTGCTGCTACTTATAGTTTCATTTTGTTGTTTTAGGTCGGGCAACGTTGAAGTTGAATATCATTTGGAACTTGCTGAACTACGGGCAGCAGTTTTTCTCCTCCGACATGTAAGTATAGGCATGAGCTTTTAATGGAAATACGAGCAAGGAAGAACCTTCAAATCGAGGTAAAATTATGTGCCATTCAATGATTATGAATAATAATGGATGATGAGATAATTAAATAATTGAATTTATTGCAGCCTTGTTGATTCTCATATTATTCCAATATTTGTTAATGACACTGTAGACCAAGCGAGTGAAACTGAAGTATGTCTTTGGCGATAATATTAAATCTTTTACATATCTTGAATTCTCGTATTGAAGCGGGGATAAGCGTAAATTATGTCTATCACCCACCTTGGCCTTGTTTTCAAAGTTGATGTCACTGGCGACTTTACGTACTTGCCATTGCTGTGGTCTCTGCTGTGAATCTCACAGAAATGTCTCTCTCTCTCTCTTCCCCTGTGCTACTTCTGCATCTATGGTGTGGTTGTCTGTGTGTTCTGGCCACTTCGGTGTTACTGCTGTTCTGTGCCCTGGTGGCTTCTGTGTTGTTGCGGCTCCGTATTGTCGCTCCCAAGATGGCGCTTGAAGATTGAACCCAACGGTTCGTGAAGAATGGCCTCCAACTTCAGTAACGGCCAGTCACTGGCCCCCACCCCGAATCAATGTAAAAGCGCAGATGGACGCTCTGCAATCGGCTGCCTTCAGCTGATTCGTGATGTCCGTGCACCGCATGGAACGTCCCTTTATCCTCCTGGATATCTTACAAGCGGCTTGCCTTGCAATCGTTTACTGTGTTGGATGACTGACGAAGTGATGTCCTTCCTGGTCAAAATCTCCCTTCTCAGTGAAGATTTTCCGTTTTGCTTCCAAGGTATCAGGGTCATGGAAACCCATCATCAATTTGCTGTATGACGCAGTGGGTCTGTGATGCATTAGACGAAGACATAAAAATCGCAGGCTATGAAATTCTGACTGAAGATTTTATGAAATTCTGACTGAAGATTTAAAAGTTCCCTAACATTGTTTTTATTAACATCAAGACACAACAAAGAGACGCTTGTTTTCGTTATATCTATCTATCTATCTATCTATCTATCTATCTATCTATCTATCTATCTATCTATCTATCTATCTATCTATCTATCTATCTATCTATCTATCTATCTATCTAAGTTAATTCAGCATGATTCTAGCTTTTTATGATCCTTGGTTGCAGTGATGGTGATTTCCACATGTTTGACTCTGGCAACTGGTACTCGGATCTGCTCTTCACGGATGCTGCCGTGCGCCTGATGCCCATCCCTGAGGAGAAGCAGAACTACATGACTTGGCTGGGCGAGGATTTCATCTCTCAGGTGGAAAACTTGCAAAAATACACCTGTGTAAATCCTGATAGCAGCAGCCATATCGTCCCCAGCCTTTTCTTAGTGCTACTCATCTCTCTGCTGGCAAAAGTGTTGGCGTAGTGAGCTTGTGTTTGAGTGTGTGTGGGTGACCTGATTGTATGAGGTTTGATCTTGTATGAACCGTATGAGAAAAGATTGTGTTTGTGTGTGTTATTGACATGTCCCAAAGCTTGAGTGGATTTGTTAAACTGGAAAGGATTTTGCTCTCAGAGGCAGAGTGTGAAAGAAAATAAAATGATGATAGTTAACATGTTAGATTGAGAATATATTATATGCAAACCAATGTGTACATTTCAAAAGCAGTCGATTTTTAACAACTTTGTATAAATTGGATGACGTTCTTTTTTCCTCTTTTTTTTTGTTTGAGAAGGGGGTGATAATGATGGTTGTAATGAATTGTGTTACTTTCTATGACATTTAAAAATATACAGTGGAACCTCCGGTATCCGTCTCTCTGGTATACGACTCTCTCCATTATGTGACTTGAAAACTTCTGACGGATTCACTTCCAATAATAAATGGCCTCTGGTATGCGACAACCTCGCTTATGTGACCAACGACCGTGTCTTAAGTCCTTTATACGACCGTCTTAGGCAATTTAAAAGAGATATCAGTTAATTTATTGTCTGTACCTTTCGTTTTTTTCTCTCATGTTAGTGTACTGCTGCTGTTGTCTGCTATTTGCGGTTCGCAAGTAAGGGACATTACTCGCCTACACTTGCTTGTCAAAATGGCGTCGCGCAAGAGGAAAGTTTTGAGTTTGGCAGAGAGAATGAAAGTGATTGAAAGAAGTGAAAATGGGGAGAGTTGTTTGTCTATTGCAAGAAGTTTAGACGTTGGGAAGGCCCAAATTCAGCTAATCATAAAGGATAGGGATTCTGTGAAACTACGATGGGAGAGTGGAGAAAGTGGCAAAAGGAAAACATCGAAACTGAGAGCTTCTGCACTGACAGACTTGGATGAACACGTCTGGCAGTGGTTCGTGGAGGCAAGAAGAAGAAACATTCCTTTTTTTTTTTTTTAAGTTGTGAATAAAAGACAAAGCTAAAAATGAAACATGTTTTACACTTTCCTTTGTCAGAGAAAATACATGCTGGTGAGTGTGAAAATTATGACTACATACCCCTCCGAGCCAGACACCCCCACCCTACCCCTCCTCCCCTTCCGCACCCCTTGTTTCCGGTATAAGACCACCTCTATAAGACCGTTTTTTTCTCAGATTTTGGACAGTCGTATACCGGAGGTTCCACTGTATTATCAATAACTGAGGCATATGCATGCCTCTTAAGATATTTAGAGTATGGAACCTAAGAGAGGATTTAGCAATGTGGTATTTTGAAAGTTTACTTGTAATTTACCTAAAAGAATGAAAGGATTGGGTGAATGCTATAAAAGAGAATGTTTGATTTTAGTGTGCTCTTCTACTTCATATCAATATCAAGTTGCGAAAAAACAAAAAGTATACACTAAGACATATCCAAACGGACAGATCTTGTAAAAATCTAAAAAAAAAAAAAAAACTTTTGTGCCTCACTTGTAAATAAAAGAGAAGCTTCATTGTTGTAATTGTTATTATTAGTAGTACTAGTTTTATTTGTTTTTATTATTATTATTGCCAGTTTTATTATTGTTATTATTAATTTTATTGCCACTACTAACACCAACACCACCACTACTACTACTACTACTAATACCACCACTTATAATTATGATAGTTAATACTAACAATAATAAAAATAATACTGGATGCAGTATACACACTTTTCCTCAAATTACCAATCGGGCTCAAAGCGCGATGGTCTGTACCAACATACATGCTCACAGGTTTCACCCACTCACACACACACAGCGAACACACATCTATCACTCAAATTTGTGGTGTAAAGGAAGGGAGCTCGCTATTAGAAAATGAAAAGAAACCCCAATTTTTTTTGTGAAATTTTTAGATTGACTGCATCTAAAATTATACCATAATTAGTAGTAGTAGTAGTAGTATTGCTAAAAAAAAATTAAGTACTTTTGTGTATATATTCACTCTCACCATAAAGATTGTGTATTCATCTATCATCGTTTATTACATGCATTCCCATTGTTTAATGCCATATTCATCAGATATTGTATTTTTATCTTGACAGATGTATCCATAATAGAAATCTTGATGGGTCCAAGTGTTATTTTTTTGACTCGCATGTATGCAGCAATGTGAATATGTACTGTTTTTAGTGAAATTTTACAATTATTCCATATCAGAATTAAAAGTTTTCTTACAGACACATTTTTTTGGTTTTTTTGTTCATCACTTTCTGTGATTTATAAAATATAATTGTTACTCTTTATTTTATTTTTTTATCTTCAATTCTAACATTTTTTAAAATATTACATACCAGAACTGAAGCGTCCTCAAATTTGTAGTGTATTTTCATTTCAAAATGAAAATGACATTTTGATAGCTGACTTGAAATTGCAGAAATTTTATCTTGGTTCCCTTTCTAATGAAACTTGTTTGATGTACTTATGGTGAAAAAACGGAAACTCCGATAGTATGGCCATGTCACCAGAGCATCAGGTCTTGCACAGATCATCCTGCAAGGCACAGTGCAAAATGGCAGAAGAAGAGAGAGGCCGAAAAAAAGATGGGAAGACAACATCCGAGAAGGGACTAGCTTGACACTGAGTGAAGCCATGAAGATTGCTGAGGACAGAGAAAGATGGAGTACGCTGGTTAAACGATCTTCTGTGGTGCCCCAACTACTCTCGAGTTACGGGATACTTTTTAGTTTATTGTTTACTAACGAGGTGTTTATTTCGTATTTGACTTTTGTCAACTTGTGGATACAACCACGCAAAATAACATATCATTTCAGAGGTTGTAATATTTTCATGAGATTCCTTAATTGTTTAAAAAAAAAAGTGATTTACCGTGATTGTTATTTGATGCATACCATCTTGACACCAGTGCATGTCATCATCACTCGATTTTTAGATGAATTTTACAGCGTTACATGTATTTTTGTCATTTGTAAATGAAAACTTGTACAAATAAACTACCTTTGATACACTAATGCATTGTTGTTGTTTTCAAATTAATTTTCTGTGTGGTTGCATTTGAGATATTTTAAAATTTATGTTATTATGGTTGTTGAGTTTTATTATCATTGACATAGAACTGCCGATTATCATTCATTATAATTCTCTTTCCCTCTGTCTCTGTCTCTCTCTCTCTGTCTCTCTCTGTCTCTCTCTCTCTGTCTCTCTCTCTCTCTCTCTCTCTCTCTCTCTCTCTCTCTCTCTCAGCTTGAATCTCAAGCAAATGTAGCCTGAGACTATAGCCTGAGCTTGGTGATAGCCTGGACTGGCAGGCTGAGTTTGAATCTCAACACAGAGGGGAAAGTGGCTCAAAAATGTGTGCTATCTCTCGCTCTCTGTCAGTCTAGCTGTGTGTATGAAACGTCACAAGAAAAACTGCATACTTTTATTTATGTCATTGCCTTTTTGCAACATGCTTCTTCTTGGGTCGAGCACTCATAATTGGTGAGCTGATTTGCGCTGCTACTGGTTGTTACTAGGGGGGTAGCCGTATTTTCCGTAGTGGTATAGAGAGCGAGAGAGGAGAGGCTGAGGAGGAAAGGAAGAAAAGGTATATAATGCACAGAATAATCGTCTTTAGTTAAAATGTCATTATTTTATGTAATACCATTATTGCTTGTGATCATGCAAAACAGTATTAAAAACTAATTATTTAAAATTTCTAATTTGGGAATTTAGGTGTTGGTTCTACTGTCCTTCCAAATAAACAATAAAAATTTTTATTAATTAGTAAGGTGGTGCAGAATAGGCTAAATAACGCAAAATGTATAAAATTACAAGAATAATAATAATAAGATAAGCTACTTAGAAACTTCCAGCACTTGTTGCGTCAACAGCAAAGGGAGTAAACTCTTATTCATGACGTCACATGAGAAGTTTGCAACAAGATGGCGTCAAGGTAGCGACTTCGCATGCAGTACGTGTTATCCGTTCCTTTTCTCTAATGGACGATCAACGCCATAGACTTGGACTTAGTAAGTGTTACAACAGAAGAAACTACCGATATGTAATATTTTTTTGCATGCAAAGTTTGGTAAAATGCGTCGTTACTGTACACATTTAGGGCTAATCTGACAGTGACATGTGCTGATGAGACATGAGTGATGAAGTTGCCGGGTATCATCTTGCGTTCTGTTCATTAAAATAAATAAATAAATAAATAAATGAAGCTATTAATTCTTTCATGTTGTTGTTCATACCGAACGGTAAAATAATGCAGAAATCAGCGTCCTTGCAAGTCGGCAAGCCTAACCAGTGGTAATTCTAACCAGTTACTGAGTTAGTGAGTTACGTGCGAATTAATTGGAGCGTCATATTGTTTGACATTGTCGCTGTTCAGTAAGTATGCTTGAGGTCACTGTATAGTAGCCTTGACATGAAACTTGTTTTCTTTCACAAATGTTTCACATTATGATGATGACGCCACAAGCCACCTCTCATCAGGCTTTAAATTAAACTACAGATACTAAGATAGCCGTGGTTCGCAAGTTAATAATAGTTGTAATAGTACTAATACAGAACAGAGTTTTGGTGTAACAAAAATATTTAGCTCCGCTCTGCAAATTAGCATACACTGATACAGTGCAAACTGCACTAAAAATACAAAAAAAATTAAAAAATAATGCAAAATACATTTGTTAAATTTAAGCACACCCTCCAGTCTACTACATACACATAGCAGATGGCAATGAATTGAACTTGAAGTGTAATAATCCACAGAAATTTAACGGCAAGAATCTCTGTATGTGGCATTAGATTTAGATGTGCAGTAAGTAACAAGTTGGTGCCTTGGGTGGCCCGAGTTGGATCCTGTTCTTGGGCAGTCTTGAACAGGAAATGCCCTATTTAAAATGAAAAGCAAGTGATATGGCATCATTCATGTGCATATTGGGATTATAAAACTCTGTGGGTTTACTGTAACCCTAACCAGAGCTTAAACCTTATCAGTTATCTATTAAACTCTAATCCTAACACTTTTTTTTGATTACATGATTTTTGCCTGCCACGTGCTGATCAAAGAAAGAAAGAAAGATTTCTTTTAAATAACGCACTTACAAGCTCAGAGAGCTTCTCAAGGCGCTGGCCCGTAATATCCAGCAATCACACAATACTGTGTCAATAGTTTGCTGAAGTCAGGATTCGAACCCACTTCGCCCAAGATGCACTCACACAAGTCGTGCGCTCTGACCACTGAGCTATCCTGCCGCCCCTGAACTTCTTATATTTTATTGGAATGAGAAGTGGAGGTTGATATAGTCTTTTTTCCTTTTGAAATATTTGTCTTGGTTTTTATTCAACAGGAGAAACAAGAATATATGCAGGAATGTGCCTGAAGGGCTAAGAGAGAGAAAGAGAGAGAGAGAAACAGGCAGCAATAAAAATGGGAAAATTTTATGATGGAAATGTTGTCTACAAATGGACTTGGGACCAAGTTGCCCAGGCCTTCTGGCAGCGGTATCCCAATCCGTACAGGTAATGCCAGAATACGTTTGAAGAACTTGTAATTTGTTTAGAGTTAGCGTTTACCATGCGTTGATATTTGTCATTGCAGAATTGAATGTATTGAGCAAGGAAGAAAAGGCATAAAGCAGCTTAACAGCTTGAGTGAGTGCTTGGTAGAACTAGAATGGTACATGGTGTAAGGGCTTTGCCCTTCTTGTGAAATGATTATATTACTTTTAATTCAGGTACTGCTTGTTTCAAGTCTGCAATGGTCCCAGTTGTTCTTCTTCTGTGTGTTAACAAATAGATTTGATCTAAATTCACAGATCTATAAGCTACATTTAAACGGGTCACAAGGGTTGCCTTGCTACATTATAACTGGCCACAGGTTGCCTGCTACTCACTCTTTACTGTGTTTGGACTCTCCAGAGTTAAAAAAATGTTTTTATCTTTTGGCTTCAGCAAACACGTTTTAACGGAAGACATACTGTCGCGGGAGGTGAAGGGCAGATGCCTGCACACGCGCCGCGTTCTGACCAAGACCAACCCAGTGCCCAAGTGGGGAGAGCGTTTCATTCCACAGTCTGCTCGTAACATGTGCATTGTAGAGGAGTCGGTAGTAGATCCCGTCTCGCGAACGATCACCACCTACACACGCAACATTGCCATGAATCATGTTATGGTATGTTTTATGTTGTGACTGCGTGTTCTTTTCTAGTTCTTTGCTTTTGTTCCTTATCCTGAGGTACTGGTACTTTGAGTTTAAAGTGTACATTTGTGTTTTTTCCTTGTCATGATAATGTTGATTGCTGCTTTCACTTGTACTTGAGTTTGAGAGCTTTATTTTATTGGGATGCTGAAAGCACTTGCCCAGTCACCATTTCCAGTAAAAATTCATGCAGGCCGATTGAAAGTTTGCAGCTCACTCATCCCTTTTTCTCACTACTTTCGTCCCTTTTGCCATAGCTGATGATACATTTGTCAAGTTTTACTGAAGATGACTGTTAGTGTGTGCCAAAAGGTGAGCTCAGAAAGTGGACAGTGGGCCTTAAAAATCAATCATGTATTTTGTCCATTCTTTTTGTGCTTTCAGTGTCTGTCATGTGTGTGCCAAATTAAAATATAATAACACAACTAATTATTGAGAAAATAGACTTTGAACATGACAATGTGCGGTATGTCCCTCATCAGGTATTACGACATGAACAAGGAATTTGCTATATAAATCAAATGACTAGGACTGATTACTACTATGACAAATGTGCGTCTAGACCACCTCTTTGTACCATAGAATATTTTTCTTTCAAATCTTGTTTTCCAATGCAGTGAGAAGTGCTTTGTGTTGTAATACCTGATGAGCGATACAAACAAAACTTTTCAGATTTTGCTGTAAATTCACAGCCGAAGCAGGACAGAGTTTTATGTTGAATGACTCGGCCATACACAGGGAATACACAGAAAACAAATATTAGGATTTTAAATTTTATTTACATTATACAAAAGACAATATGTTATAAGTGTCGCGCATAAGAATTACACAATGTACCTGTGATAAATCTAGTGGAAGACGCTAATGATGTGGATTGTGTACTGAAATTTCACACCACTGTCCTTTACACCTTATTGAAAACGAATGTTTTTCCTTTCGGGCCATGTAGTGCTCGATCAACGGACGAAATAACTTGGAATAGTACCCAGAAAAGCCGCAAAAGTTTGCCCTCAATGTCGCTCGTAATATTGTTACAAAGTCACGTGGAGAAGAAAAACCTTCTTTCAAACTTTTCTCAGCCCCGTTGTTGACTTTTAATCTTCAGTGACAGTGGCCTTATATTGTCTTACACTTTAATCATCTGTTTCTCAAAAGAAAACGATAAACGAGCCTTCTTTATTGTATTAAATTATACAAACATGTCATAAGTTTGTGTCCCTCGTCAGATTCGAATATTGGTTGTGTCTCTCGTAAGAAAATGAAAAAAGTGACAACATAACTTTCGTGTCTTCGCGCACTGAACCACGCGCGTGGTTAAACAAAGGCGATTGAACAGGAAGAACGTGTCACTTGATGCACTTAAACGAGATTAAGAAGTGAAAATATTCAATTTTAATTTTAAACCGAAAATGTGGTAGATTTGGTCGCTCGTAAGATCTTACCCCAATTTCTGACTGTGATGTTCAGCCTATATTATTCAGTAAATCGGCTCAACCGTTACAATTTAATATTACCGTGTTCAAACTGGGTTTGAGACTAAGCAAATCTCGCAGTTTCACGTCTCAGCGTAAAATAGAATAAGAGTGAAGCAGACCAAAAGTTTTGTCGTTTCTCTTACGACACAAACAACGAGCAACACATCGGAGTTGCCCTGTCCAGTTTCCATTAAATTATGAAGTGTTGCTTTTGAGGTTGATATGACGTGTGCACTAGTGTTTTTACTGCATATTGGCAGTAATTATTGAACGTTTTATAGTGACAGTGTTCTGTGCTGTCAAGTTTGCTGAACATGGGGTCGACTTGTCCGTTTTTGAGGGCTGGTTTTCCGACCAGATTTCGTCATCAAAGACCGACAGCGCTCAAACTGTTGGCAGTTTGAGTCTGAATTTGTCTCAGTTATCTCTCCAACCATTCTTCCATTCACACAAGTCACGAAATCCACCATCAGCAATTTTATTCACAAAACTTTCAACCAACCCATTCCATGCGCACCTTTTGGCACTCAGTCATATTAATAATCAGGTCTTGTATCGCATCATGTGCAGAAGCTGTGTTTGAGTTTGTGTGATGGTTGTTAATTAATGAACATTCTGGCATATATTGCTGGCATTGACAGGGTCACTAGTCCAACCTTGGGAGTTGACAAATTCTAGGTTTCGACGTCCTTGTCAAATTATTTGGCAGTTCCATTGTTCTTTATGCTTGCAGAGCGTGGAGGAGAAGTGTGTGTATACAGTGAACCCAGAGAACCACAAATGGACTGTGTGCGAGAAAACTGCCTGGATCTCCTCCAGCCTGTTCGGCTTTGGGTCAGCCATCCAAGCCTTCGGACTAGAGCGCTTCCGCAAGAATGCCACCAAAGCCAGCAAAGGTTACGAGTTCATCCTGGAGAAACTGTTCACCCCAGCCCTCCACCAGCAGACGCACGGTGAGAAGTTGAAGGAAAAGGCCATCATGGTGGCCCAGAAGGCCAAGGAAAAAGCCAAGGAAACAGCTCAGAAAGGTCCCCTTCTCGGCCGCACGCAGACCAGCTAAAATTTCACTCTGGTGATATTGGATATGAGGGTCGTGCTAACGCTTTTCAGTCTTACATCCCTGTTTTGCAGCCGTTATGTGATAATTTCACCCACTGTCTGAAAATTTGAGTCCACCATCTGGTAGATATGTCGTGTAAACATTTGATATTAGCATGATTTCTGCAGATTGTGAATCCCATTGTTGGAATTTTCTATGCTTGTTATGGAATTATAACAGGTTGAATAATGGAGTAACCATCTACTTTGTCTTTGTGTGTTGGAGCTTGCCACAGTGTGTGCCTAGCTGTAGTACTGATTCCAATCTGAAATGAGTTTGCTGTGGTGAACTTGGGAGCTTTTCTTTTTAAAAAAAAAAAAAGGAAGAATAAAATGCTAGACAGTGTGAGCAGAGTCTTCAAACTCTGGTTATTTTGTGAAGAACAGCTCAACAGAACTGACATTTGAGACAATAACTCAGAAGGATTATTGTGCATGAACTCTCCTGAAATTGCAAAATGATGAACTGAGGAGGGGTCTGTTGAAGAATTAAAACACGTGTCTTTGGGAAAATAAAAGACTTGAGGTCGAACAAAGAGCAGGTTTTGTTGAAACAGCATTAACTGGACATTGTTAATCAGTCTTCTATCAGGATTTAAAATACAATGCAGGTGGATTTGAAGGGTCATAGTGTGCGTGCATTGATCTCTAAAGAGTACAGCCAAGACCGTTCAACAATTTATTAGTGCTCAGGTTTGAGTGTGTGTATGTTCTTTTTTTTTTTTTTTTGCAATTTGCAAAACCCAAGTCAGCAGGGCAGAAGGCAATGTCCATCTTGAATGCTTTTAATTTATATCGTGTCATGTTACCTCTAGCACTGTTACCTTGTTTGCTAGAAAAAAATCGTTGGACCAAATTGGCCCTTTAAAAAGTCATGTATGCGCTTCACAATCAGATTCACCAACAGTATGCATTAGAAGAGAAAACAAGTTGTCATCCCTGGGCTTGCTGTGCCTTGCTTCTGTCTCCCCTAAGAATTAGGCATTCCATATCATTCATGCCCACACTTGAAACTAAAAATTGTGCTTAACTAGCTGATAAAAAAAAAATTTGTGTGTTTGCTTGATATATTATGTCATCAGACGCAGTGTGGATGATTTTCATTCAGCTCTTCATGACAACTATTTTCCAAGCGTACAATTTAAATTCAGTTTCGGCTGTGCTTCTTGGCTGTGTGCTCTATGCTTTGACAAAATTTATGTTGAAATGTGTACATTATTTTGAAAGTATATTGTCATTGATTACCCTCACCCAATTTAAAAAAATTAATTTTTAGTTTGTTTAGTTTACCTCCCCCCCCCCCCCCGCCACCCCTCGCATCCCTAACCCCTCTTTTCCAGTTGAAATTTTGTTTTTTGAAGTGAACCCTTTAATTTAATTTCTTGTTTTTTGCATTTCTTCCACATCTGTAAGCAGTACATTTATGTTGTAAATCCTTTTTTAAAAATTTCATCTTTTCTTTTCATATTTTTTTTTTCAGTATTCAAAATAGTGTACTAAAAGTCACTAACTGGAAAATTGTGTTTTAGAAAAGTGTTGATTTGAAGTTTGTTGAACCTTTTGAACAGTATACATGTGTGTGGGGTGCTTGTGCTATTGGTTTTGTCAGCAGTGCCTCAGACTTCTGTAGACAAATCTATCAAAACATAGCCATCAATGTACTTTACCATTTACCAAAGACCAATTTGTGTTGGAACTGGAACCAAACCATCGTTAAGCAAATGTGCCGAGCGCATGTGGAGGAAGAAAAGTCCTCAAGGGGTGCTACTTTTTCCATTCTTCAATTGATTTGCTAGTTTCCCTTAGGCTTAGTTCATGGGTTTCCTTTCTTTTCTTTTTTTTTTCATTTTTTAAAAAAATGTTCTTTTCGGGTGAAGCGTTTTCAAAAGGCAGAAAAAAATCAAGCTGTCAAGGATAAAAAAATAAATAAATACACGATTTTACAGGTAAAATAAGTTAAATCATATTATCAAATGGATGCATATTTGTGATATTCAACCAAAAATTGTTCCAAAACTAAAAATTGAAGTTTAAGTCCATTCTGAGAGACCTGCACACAGTTTTTGCAAGTGTGTTTTAAAAATGAAAAATTAATCATTTTATTATAAATATTATGTTACGTTAAAAAATGAAATTTAAAAAAAAATATATACCTTAAATACCGTTTGCTGTATTTTTAAACCCCAAAGCATGCAAAATGTTGAAGCAGTTTTAGTACCTTATCCACCTAATATTAATTAAATAAACTAAACTCTACAGTGAATTGAGCTCTCTCATATTTCTATTTATAACCTTAATATGTTATCTTCTGACAGGACTTGCTCTAAATATCATTCTTGGCATCATAATGTTGTTGGTCTTTTTAACTTTTAAGATCAATCAAAATCCATAATCAAGTTTGAGAAATGGTTATTAAACGGTTTTTGACTCTATGATCAATTTTTTATGATGGCTGTACTATGTTTGATTAGTACTTACTGATACATTTGGTATCCCATATATACCACTTGCTAATGTAACCAAGAAATTAATCTGTATACATACTATTACTATGTAATGTAGTCATTTAACTACCTTCGTTGAGATGCCAGGCTTTCTCTATAAATAGAATTCCCACTTTGTGGCAATTTAGTGCTTTAAATTACCAGTTTCTGTCATTCTCATTTGTTCTTTCTCGTTCCTAATCTGTTCTATCAATCTACCGTCTTCTTCGTTTTCTACCTTTTTTCTTGAAAATCTCCCTAAACTATTTGTGTGTTGGGTCTGTTGGGTCAGCTTGGGAATATTGGAAGCTTTCTACCAAATGGGCACTAAGGCTTTCTGTTATTATTATTTAGCCATGTAGGCATTTATGTGTTTTGTTAATATTTTATAATGATGTTTATATTCTATTGAATTTGTTTTTGTAAACGGGGGTTCATTAAATGAGAGTACAGCCACAGTGTCCCATGCATGGGATGCCTTTATTGTAAAGTGACAGGTTGGTGGAATGCCTCCAGTGTTACCATTAGGCATTAGGGTTGTTTCAGCAGATATTGTATACAGATCAGGGGCGAGTCCTCTTTCAGTCCTGTTGTGGCTCCTTGCAGTCCTTTGGCCCCTATAAACAATGACTAATTATGAAACTAACCTAGAAATGATAACAAGCTTACAAACTTATTAATTATTCTAGTTGCGTGTACTATAATTATGTGGAAAGATAAATACTTGAAGACGCACCCACCAGTTATATGTAAGTAGTGTATGAGGTATGTTAGCATTTTACATAAATAATCATAATGTACGTTTCTAGTGTTTTCTACTTGTTTAATATTTGGTTTGTAGTGGTGGTGTTTAAATGTGAGGATGTGGTTTTGTGTTAATGTGTGTGGGTCACTGATCGAACTTCTGGATTTTAATAAAATTATTGATGATTGACTTTCCTAGTGTCTGCTTATATAAGTTTGTGAATGTTGTGTGTGTTGTGTATTGAGTGTATTTAGTACCAGGAGTGAGATTTAGCGGTCGCCCGGTCGCCCGAGGCGACTTAAAACCGGCTCGGGCGACCTCACTTTATAATTGAGCCAGCCCGCCTGGCGACGTAAAAAAAATGATAATACTTGCAGACTTTTAGAAGCTTGGTTCGAAGCGAGGGCGTTTTTAGGTCACTGTTCGTCTGCTACGAGTATGAAGCATACGCGAGCGTTATTTCCCTTTGCCTACTTCCCTTTCGCGCCAAGCGCGCTGTCTGCTTTGTTTGTGAAAAAGACACCCGCTACAAATTACGTGTATTGTTAAAATTTGTGTTTTATATGTGAACGATTGTAATTGTCGGGCTGCCTAAAAATCATGCAGGCTACCTCACTTTACTTACTAGCTAGCCCGGCGGGCTAGTTAGTCTCCTGGGTTAAATCTCACCCCTGTAGTACTATGTCTGCTGATGTAGAAACCCAAGACCACAATCATGTATATCATCATCATAATCATCATCATCATCCTCATGACTCTCGGTTAGTAGGCTGAATTTCCAGTCACAACTCCTGCCCTCCCACTCCCCCCCCTCCACCCCCCAGTGGTGGTGCCAGGGATTTTAGTGTAAATAGTATCCCCACTTTCTGTAAATTTAGTGCTTTAAATTCCCACTGTCGCTGTCTTTCTCCTTTGTTCTTTCTCATTCCTACTCTGTTCTATCAATCTACTATACTATTTTCTTCTTTGCTAAACCTGTCACATACCCTTTTTCTTGAAAACTCTCCTGGGACAAGACTCCTCATTTGTGTGTTAGGTCTGTTGGATCAGCTTGGAAATATTGGACGCGTTCTGCCAGGTGGTCACTAGGGCTTCATATGATGTTGTTATTTGGCATTGTATGTGTTTTGTTAATGTTTTATAATGATGTTTGTATTCTGTTGTTGTTTTTTTTAAACGGAGATTCAATAAATAACTGAGTAAAGTGACCGGCTGGTGGAGTGCCTTCAGTGTTGCCACTAGGATTGTTTCGGCAGATCTTTAATGCGGATCAGTGGCGAGTCCTCTTTCAGTGAAATTGTAGTCTAGATATTTTGGTCCTGATTCAGCTCTTTGCAGTCCGCTGGACCCTGTAAGCAATGAATAACTAATTCCCAGTCTTTTGTTAACTTTCCCAAATGTATATAAGTTTGAACTTTCAAAGAAAATTAAAGGAATAAAATTGAATGAAAAAGAAACAAAGCCTGTTTGTGATACACTTTTTTTAACTTTATTTCCAAAGATGCCCAGGAAAGATTTTGTTTCTCTTTTTGCCCAGCTGTGTATGAACCAGTAATTAATTGTTAAAAGAACAATAGGTTGATACCATCGGAATAGAAAGACAAACTGATAATGGAAAGACAAATGTATTTCAGAAAAGACAGTGGATCAGTAATCCTACTTTTGAAGACAAACATACCCAGAACACAAAAAAACCCCACAATTATATTACATGCCACATGCTAGTTTTAATAAACATGTACTCCAATGAAATCATCACAAAACTTCAACAAGCAATGACAATTTTCAGTAACATTAAACTATTTAAAGTCTCGGTTTTTGAACCCCTCCTGTTGATCAAGAAAGATTACACAACTTAACACAATGACATAATTTTGAATAACATTAAAATTTGTAGTTTTATTTAACCTTCATTTTAAATAACATTAAAATATCAATTTATTAAACCTTTTATAATTTAAGTTACTCCAGAAAGGAATTTAATTCCTAGGAGTAGTAACAGTATAACATTGTATATATATCTAGTTCACTATAAGCTGATGTGTTAGCCAGCAACAGAACTTCAACAGCAGGATTATTAAGCTGGTTGTGTGTATGTAGCAACTTAAAAACATAACATTGTTAATTATAAATTTCATCTGCAAGTACAATGTTAAAACGTTTCACAAAGTATGCAATTGTAAATGAAAAAACAATTTAACAAGTTGATCATTGAAGCTGCAATATCTCTTTGACACGAACAGTAGTGCAAATTCCTTAGCAAATCCGTGTTTGTTTGTTTTTACTTTTAAAAAAAAAATCCCAATCGTGGGTAAAGCAGCAAATTTTGTTGTCTTTGGTTTGGACTATGATATAATTGAAAAGGAATCTCTTTGTTCTTAGGCGGAATTTGCTAACAAACAGATCTTTTGCCCGCTATATGGATTCATTGGAATACTACTAGTTAGTTACCAGGAAGTCTGCACAGATGGCCCAAACCCCTCTAACCCTGACCTTGAGTCAGAAGCTGTTGAGGCATCCACCTCCACACTGACACAACCTATCGCCCTATGCATAAAATACTTCATGGTGCACCTGGGCTACAGGGTCATGGTTATTCCCATGTGTACCATGCGGCCAGGTTAAGAGGAGGGAGAGGAGGGAGAGGGACAGTAGGGGGTCCAGAAACCAATGGCACCTGACAGGTGTGGGATTGATCCAGCATCTGGGCGTTATGTTTTCTCCGGGTACTCAGGTTTGCTCCCCCAGCAAAATTTCAAAAACACATTATTAGGTAGGTTGGTTTTGGGCGTGCCACAGGCTGCGACTACACCTTTCCCAAGGGAGGCGGCTCAGAATTTCCCAATAAAAAGGACAAGCGTTAAAAAAAATATATATATTACAATTTAAAAAAAAAAATTTGTGTCTACGAATTTATACTGCTTATTTGAGGCTTATGTTCACCTCTCCACTCGTCCAAGCCACGCAGTATGCTATGCATTTGCAGCTTTATGAAAAAATTGTACACTTTATTCATCGTTTGCATTCGGTCATAATTATAATTACATTTCTCAACAGGTATTTAATGAAGTTATCTCCACGAGTCTTTTAAGAAAGCACTGCATTGTAGCCTTTATACAGCCTGATGAAGACATGCAATCTCTCTCTAGTCTCTCTCTCTCTCTCTCTCTCTCTCTCTCTCTCTCTCTCTCTCTCTCTCTCTCTCTCTCTCTCTCTCTCTCTCTCTCTCTCTCTCTCTCTCTCTCTCTCTCTCTCTCTCTCTCTCTCTCTCTCTCTCTCTCTCTCTCTCTCTCTCTCTCTCTCTCTCTCTCTCTCTCTCTCTGTTGTAAAGTGACCGGCTGGTAGAGTGCCTTCAGTGTTGCCACTAGGGTTGTTTCAGCAGATCTTTTACATTGATCAGGAGTGAATCCTCTTTCAACCAAGTTTTGTTCCTGATTTTATATATATATATATATATATATATATATATATATATATATATATATATATATATATATATATATATATATATATATATATATATATATATATAAAAGATACTATCGTTATTTTTTTAAACTCTATATTAATAGTAGTACCAACTTCAAACAAAAATCATATTGCTTGCAGTTGAGCATTTCAGGTGTGTCACCTTCAAAATGAGAAATGTACATTCTGCACCACGTAAATACAGACCCCTTGTATACATCACAGTACAAACTATACAGTCGAATGTGTGGACGCAGACGGTATGTACACACAAACACACAACCGCGATCGCTGCATACACGGTTACTCAAATTCACAAATGTACTCTCTCTCGCTGTTTCACACACACATACACACTCACACCTTGCTTCACTTCCTGCCCACCCTTCCTGCCCACCTTCCCTCTCACATGGAGCAACAGGACGGTAGAACTAGAAACGAAAGAAGCAAAAACTATCAACAAGCATGTGAGGAGAAGCGGTGATCAGCATCTTCAAAGGTGGACACATGCCTCTCTCTGGCAACAGACACTACTTTTAACAGATGAGCGGTCTATATTCATGGAGCCTGTAAAACAGCGTAAAAGAGGCTGATCATCTTGGCCCAGCAAAGGTGAAAAAATATGAAGTCGTGAATGGCTCCTGTGGGGTATCCTTGATATATAATAGTATTTAAAATATATATATATTATAATATATATAATATATATATATATATATATAATATAAATAAACATAACAATAATAATAATCCAGGATGTTATTACAAGCTCTGTTTTGAATCGAACTCAAAGCGATCGCTACTGCAAAAGACGGAAGGGAAATCAATTTTTATTTTTGAAATTTAGATTGACTACATCCAATACCATTACTGAAGGGAGAGAGGAAACCGGAGTACCTAGAGAAACCCTCGGTGTCCTAAAAAGTCTCATTCCTAAGTTACTCAAATTCGACCAATGCGGGGTTCGAACCCATGACCTTCAGCATAGACCTATATGTGCTTTGGCAATTTGTAGCATACTGTCCAAGAACGTGGCTAACTGTAACAATTTAGAATAACAGCAACATAACGATGATAACTTTTCTTGGCATTAGTTACGAGAAACAGGTTAAAGTATTACAAAAGCATTATAAATAACAACTTCCATCCCGTTAGTTGCAACGAGATTGATCAGCAGCAACTTAATGACAACAATAACATTATCAAATCACTCAATAATTATTATGAAGTTGTTGTTGAATAAGTTTCAACAAGTTGTCGAATAAGTCTCAATATGAAGCTGTTGTCGAATAAGCTTCAACAATATAATGTTGTTTGTACAAGTCTCAACATTATGAAGATATTGAGTACGTCTCAGCCAAGTCTAAACAATAATGTTGTTGACTAAGTCTAAAGAAATAAGAGTCTCAACAATAATGTTGTGAAATAAGTTTAACAATCCCAAGTTGTCGAAAATGTCTCAACAATTCAATGTTGTCAACCAAATCTCAACAACATTACATGGTCAAATCAATCTAAACAATAATTATTAGCCCATTCGCAAAACAGTAACATCAAATCAATGACCAACGCTTGAAAGTTTAGTCAGTTAATAGTCAGTTAGTAATTATTAATTATTGGTCCTGATCAATACGTTCACATTTCATTTAACCCCACGGATCGGACTGCCGGACATGAAGGTCGAACACATTGTCGTCAACAACATTAGTTTTCTTCTTCTTCTTAATACTGTGGATACCCCATATTCGAGGAAACTGATTCCACAACTTTTGGCGTGCGCGTGCGCAGCCAAGGTGCATGCTGGGTGTGTTCTTGTCACCAGCACTCACCCTTCTAGGACATGAGCGTCAGGATCTTTAAAGTCCGTTATGATGGAATGTATGCGACACAGACTAGACCTCGGTTTATACTCTCATCCGAAGGAGTAGGAAACGGGAGTAAAGTGTCTTTCCCAAGGACACAACACAATGCCCCAGCCTGGGCTCAATTCCAGGACCTTCAGATCTGCAAGCCAAAGCTCTATCATTAGGCCACCGTGCCACCCTGTTTTTCTACTAATAAGATGTGTGAATATGATTTAGCGACAAAACAAACAGGTTTTCGGGACCTCTCTTCTCACAGGGTCAGCTTTGTCCGAGCAGTGCCCAACTCCTCTACTATGTACTTCGTTCTGAAAGAGATCCAGATACTAAAATGCACAGCTGAGTAATTAACCTGGTCATTGTTGTTTTCCCTTGGTTGAAACAGGAAAATTATGAGCCTTGAGAGAGACTGGGTGTGCAGTACACGTAGGTCTCATGCAGCTCGTTTAATCCCATGCAAAGCCTCCGCGACTGAGTATCGGACTTTTAAGGCATACCCCCAAAACAGTGTCTAAGCCAGCGGCGCCCGTTCCAAGTTCTAGTTAACATAAGCCTTCTCTTGAATCAGGCGCACGTGTCCCAACTACCACGCACTATTGCTGCTCTTCAAAATCCGCTACAATCACTGAGCAAAAATAATATCTAGTTTTCCATCGCAAAGCCTGATAGGAAAATATAAGGTTTTCGAATCAGGGGCGTGTGTAGCAAACGCTAGGCCTACACTGTTGCGCTTCTCCAAGTACCCGTCAGCATCATTTATTGAAACTTACAATGTTCCATCACAAATGCCATTTTCCATCACAAAATGTTAAGGGGGGGGGGGGGGGGGAAGCTTCTTTTTTTTTCTCCCCCATCTCAAATTTGAATGAAAGCAAAGAAAAAAAAGCGAATTAGAGAGTAGCTCGTGAAATTAGTCTTTTCAGCCTGTATGATATTTCAGATCAATCAGATCGGTGCGATCGTTATCTGATCTTTCCGAGAGACACAAGGCTTCACCGTTACCGCTGTTTTTGTGGTCACTTCGCAATGGTAGCGCGTGGACCTCATTGCCCTTCACCATCAGCATCACCCTCCTCTCCTTGTCCCCGGTCACAAGCCCTCGACTACCGCTGCCATCCATGTCAAAGTCATTCTTTCCTCCTTCGTGGTCTGTCTTCGAGTCCCGAACCCCCGTCATGGAGTCACCTCTCTCTACGGAGTCTCCTCCTTTTAAGTCTTTTCTTCCTACTCCTACGCCTCCCCCTCTGCCTCCTCCTACAGGGCGTAGTAGCATCTTTTCAGCAGGTCCGTTGCAAGCGAAGCTGATTTCGGCATCGATGTCGGGAATGCCTTCGCAATCGTACCGCGTGTCTATCACGCCTTCCCGAGAGTCGGATGATTTTTGGCGCCAGAAGATCACTAAGGCTCGTATCTTCATCTTCCCTAGCCAGTCGTGTGACGACGATGATTGCGATGACACGGACGAGGACAGGGACTTCTTCGGAGTTTTACTGTTGTAGGGGCTGACTTGTAAGTGGTGAGGGTGGTGGTGGTGGTGGTGGCTGCTGTGGTCTGAACTGCTGCTGTCAGAGCCTCCGGAAGATCTTCCTGTAATTAGTGAATGGGTGAGTAAAAATAAATTACAGAAGGAAAGGAAAGAATTAAGAAAAGAAGGAAGAACGAAAGGAAGGAATCGATTATTGGGAGTCGCAATGAGTTTAGAAATTCAAAAAAAAAAGACGAACAAGCGCTCAAAAAGCTTAATAGCAGACGCTCTTTTAGAACAAGACGTTTGGATTCAAAGTTCGCAAATACTAGACCCAAAAGAGAACGAATGATGTGGCGTAAAAATGTTATGAACACTTTGTGTGTACCTGACAGTCTGCCTTCGAGGCTGTGGCCGTTGTTAGTGCGAGCACTGCCATGTCGACCGTGCGCGTGGAGATGCAGATGGTTGTTGTTGCACACGCTGTCCCCATCTCCCGTCCCTCGGAGGATGACGGACGTCTGTTGCCCGGGGGAGCGGTTCTGAAAGGAGGTCTTTGGGTTGCGGAAAGAGGAGAGGCCGAAGGAGCGTGTCAGGGCCATGCTGTCACGTCGCAGGTTCTGCTTGCGCATCCACATCCGACGTATCTCCGCGTGCACCTGCGACAGCAAGTGTATAATTATACGTTAGCCATCGGTTAGCAGTAGTAGTAGAAGTAGTAGTAGTAGTAGTAGTAGTAGTAGTAGTAGTAGTAGTAGTAGTAGTAGTAGTAGTAGTAGTAGTAGTAGTAGTAGTAGTAGTAGTAGTAGCAGTTGTAATAATAATAACAATAATAATAATACTGGATGCTATATACGCGCCTTTTCCCAAATCAATCAGGCTCAAAGCGCAGCGATCCACATACGACGTATTTCCGCGTGCACCTGCGACAGCAAGTGTATAATTATACGTTAGTCATAGGTTAGTATATAGTAGTAGTAGTAGTAGTAGTAGTAGTAGTAGTAGTAGTAGTAGTAGTAGTAGTAGTAGTAGTAGCAGTAGTAGTAGTAGTTGTAGTAGTTGTTGTAGTAGTAGTTGTAGTCGTAGTAGTAGTAGCAGCAGCAGCAATAGCAGTAGTAGTAGTAGTGTTATTATTATTATTACTATTATTACCCATACAGGTAGGATAAAGTTGCCTTCACAGTGAAAGTGTGGCAGCCGCAGTGCAGCGCCACGCAGGACGAGGGCGTGCAGACCTTTGTCGTTCTTGTTGGGTGTTTGTTTTTGTACCCGAGACTCAAGTATCGTCTATGACATGAGCTTGGACACGAAGCATATTGCAGAGACCCCTTGCGCTTTGAACTCAATTCTTGACACGTCTTGGACATAACCCAAGATAAATTATTTATTTATTTATTTATTTATTTATTTATTTAATAACGCAAGAAAACAATTTTTTCCCTCTATTTATTTAATCTTCCTTTTCTTATTTATATATTGCATTTCCAGCTCAAAATAGGCTCAAAGCCGCTGGCCGATATGGAATCTAGCTCAAACCACCTGATTTATAACGACAATTGCTTGCCAGCGACCACACAGTTAAAACTTACCTCTTCATTTAAGAAGCAAAACAGCAGTGCCAATATAAAACCCTGCAAACAAAACTGTAATTTAAGTCAAAGTCGAACTGACGACCTACCATAAAAGAAGAAGAAGTAGAAGAAGAAGAAGACCTACCATAAAAGAAGAAGAAGAAGAAGAAGAAAGAAGAAGAACAAGAATAAGAAGAAAGAAGAACAAGAAGAAGAAGAAGAAGAAGAACAACAACAACAACAACAAACGACAACAACAACAACAACAATTACCATTAGAAGAAGAAGAAGAAGAAGAAGAAGAAGAAGAAGAAGAAGAAGAAGAAGAAGAAGATGAGGATGATGATGATGATGATGATGATGATGATGATGATGATGATGATGATGATGACGACGACGACGACGCTGTTACTGCTGCTGGCGAAGATGATGACGATTACGATGATGATGACCTCACCTGAAAAGAGTTGTAGGTCATCTCGACGTAGAGCTTTGTTATGTCGATTTCATCGGAGACAAAATTCAAGGGGAAGACGATGTAGATGATGATGTAGAACACTCCAAACAGAGGCACCAGGACCAGAATAAACTTGGCCAGTCGTCTGCACGTATCACCGCACTCTCAATCATTATAGATTGCAAATGTAGAGGTTTATCTTGATTTCAATGGAGACAACAAGGTAAAAAAACAACAACACAGGAAGTAAGTAGTAGTCTCCCCTTTTAGAAACGGGACCGCATGAATAACAGCATCTAGAATAATAATAATTCAATAACTACTAAACAGTATACCGATTACAAGTTGTTGCTTTTGTTTTTCGGTAAAAAGATACCCCATCCACACCCCTTGTCAGTGTGTGCGTGCGTGAGTGAGAGTGAAATGTATATTTTAAAAAAGTACCCATGGCGCTGTGTTAAGAACAGGCATGAATAAACAAGCGCGTCTTCCGGGCTATGGTGGCAATTTGCATAATACAATTCTTCCAGGGTCTGGTCTGGCCGGGTGTTGTTTTGTTTTGTTTGGTATGGTATCCTATCGTATGGTATTGTACATTAGGGTACGGTATCTTATGGTATGGCCTCGTACAAAAAAAAAAAAAATCTGTATTGAGTTTGCATTGTTTCGAAAGGTATCGTGTTGAAACCAACCTGTATTGCTGTTGGCGTCCAATGTGCCTGTCTGCCGCTCTCACTCGCGACACTAGCACTCGCAAGATGTTCAGAAAGAACAGCAGGTTCACCTGCAACGCATAGAAACAAGAACATTCTTCAGTCGTAGGGAAGGGCTCGGCACAGAGGTTCAGCGGTTGCAAGTTGATTAGCGTGCTGCAGAATCTGAGTTCGCGTCTCGAGGTCAGAGCCATGAGCAGCTCATTAAGCTATATATATACAAATCATCATCATCATCTTCATCATCATTATCATCATCATCATCATCATCATCGTCGTCGTCGTCGTCACCACCACGATGATTAATAATTAGATTTGCTTTCCACAACGTTAAAATACAAGCGCTCGCTCGCTCAGGTGACAGCAGAAATGACTGCTTACACGGTTCTTGCCAATGGACAAAAATAAAATAAAGAATTTGTTTTTTTAATAGTGCGCTTACCAGAAAGCGGACAGCATCAAATGCGCGTGAAATTGTAAGCGAAAATGCACACGCAATGGCCCGCTCATCTAGTAGCTGATTGGTTGAAAACTGTCACGCCAAACTACGCAAGCGCAAATGCACACGCAATAATTGCACATGAAATTGAACGCGCAATTGCGCACGCATTTACCTACGAGGCACATTACATCTAGGGATGGGAAATGTCCGGAAATACGTTTTATGTACCAAAACTGCCTCGAACTACCCCTCTTCTCCCCTCCAATTAAATGTTATAATAATTTACCTTGGTTTGCCTGTAAATAATATGAGAATTGTCTGCCATATCGCGCACCACTGACTTCAATATATCTAGCCACAGTGCAAAGCTTACGATAACTACACGCGTTTCCCGATGTTTTTGAGTTCCCTGTTTTGTAATTCTTCCTCATTAACATCCGGCGTGCAATGTGGCGTGCAACTGCGCTTGCGCAGCTTAGCGTGTAAGTTTTGACCAATCAGCTATTATGCGTGTGCAACTGCGTATGTATTTGCGCTTGCGCAGTTTGTCGTGTAAGTTTTCGACCAATCAGCTACTAGATCTGCGTTGCACGCGCATTTGACGCTTACCCGCGTTCCATAATTGCTCCAAGACCAGACCGAAAACAGCATCGGATCACACCCTCGATGGCAGCGAGTTGAGCAGGGTGGCAGACCTGCTCTAGGAGCCGTTCAGACCCACAGACGCTTTATAGCTGCTAGGACGGAGGACCTATCTATCTTGCATCCACCACCGCCGTCGAGATTATGGGGTCCCCAAAGTCTAGGCGGCGACAGCGACCTGTGGGAGACACCGACACGTAACTCCACCTCATCCTTCAACCTTCATTGTCATCTTGGTTGGACTTCATCGACTGGGCGGCGGTTGCTCTTCGCCGATGGCGCCTCGTCGCTCTGCTCCCGCCGTGCCTTTCCATGGCAGTCCATCACCTTTCTCTACGATTGGACATCACAGGAACCATTGTGGAGAGTGGCGCCTCCGGACTGCTGGCGCTTTGCGCCGCCAGCGCTTCCTCGTGACTGTCCCCCTCCTCTCTACACGGCCTTCTTGCTGGATCCGCGAGCTACATGTCAACACGTCATCGACTTTCTTCATCACTTGGAACTTCTTAACTTATCATCGAGCGAGCTTTTCCCTTCCCTTTGCGCGTCTGCTTCTTCACCCAGAGTACCGCTACAAGCGCTACTAGACTTCTTATTCACCACGCCATCTTATTCACGTCCCCTATACGCCAAGGTGTCCGGGGACACTAATTTACGCAACGCAACGAAACGAACCGAAAAAGGATCTAACTCAAACCGCTCAAGGCACCAACTTGCTTTGCTCTATTAGGTGTACTGGTAAACGCTGCATACAACTGAGCCACCCAATAATGTCTATAAACCGAACCTTACCCGTTTTAGCTCGCACAATGCGATGTATGGCCTTGCCTTAACTGAAAGATTGGTGGTGGTTCTCGAACCTTCTTTTTTCTCCGAGGTTCTCAGATTACGAATCTAGGTTCTTGAACTTTTTTTTTCGTCCACAGGGTTCAGGAGCCTAGGTTCGGGGTCTGAGAGCCTTGGGGAAAAAGGGTTCGTTAACCTCCATGAACCTCCCACGACATGCCTTCACGCTTCCACTTTCATACTGCTCGCACGACTTCGATGTTGGCAGGAATATTACTTTCCATTACTGAGTCATCTTCCCATGAGCTGCTCATGACTCCCGTTACCTCCCATAAATTGCCTGATGTCGATTAATTTTGGTCAGCGATGACCCCGGATTCCGAAAGTAGGCCTATGTAGGCTACGTATTCGCCTACTTAAGCCTCAATCCATCCACGCCCCCCGCCCCTTCTTCCTGTCCACCTCCCCCTCCCTCCCCTCCTCCGCCCGCCCCCGCATTTTAATCTTATGTCGTTCGGATACATTGATAGGAGTAGTTAGTTAGTTAGTTATTCATTGCTTACAGGGTCCAGCGGACTGCAAAGAGCCGAATCAGGACCACAAAATCAAGACCACAACTTCGCTGAAAGAGGACTGCCCCTGATCCGCATAAAAGATCTGCCGAAACAACCCTAGTGGTAACACTGAAGGCACTCCACCAGCCGGTCACTTTACAATACAGACATCCCACGTAGGGGACGCTGATGCTTTAATCTAATGTATCGAACCCCCGTTTACAAAAACAAAATAGAATATAAACATCATTATAAAATATCAACAAAACACATACATATAAAATGCATACATTGCCAAATAATAACATCAAAGGAAGCCCCAGTGACCACCTGGCAGAAAGCGTCCAATATTCCCAAGCTGATCCAACAGACCTCGCACACAAATGAGGAGTTTTGTCCCGGAAGAGTTTTCAAGAAAAAAGGTAGGTGACTGGTCTAGCGAAGAAGAAGATAGTATAGTAGATTGATAGAACAGAGTAGGAATGAGAAAGAACAAATGAGAAAGACAGCGACAGTGGGAATTTAAAGCACTAAATTTCCAGAATACGGGAATACTATTTATACTGACCTCCTCACCCCACGGGGGGGATTGATAGGAGTAGTCTATATTAATATAGTTAAATTTCTTCACGCGTCGCTGCATTTTAATTTAGCTTCCTTCACCCTCAATGCAAGAAAATAAAAACTCTGGTAATTGAATTACCTGAATTTACCTGAGTGGCCACTGAGCGCGGCCGACGGGGTAGGAAGTTTGAGAACTTGCATCAATGACTCTTGTATTTGTTTAAATGATAGAATTTGCTGACTCCAGTTTCTATTTTCTGTTGTCGGCAAGCAGGACTAAGTATGTTCACGTGGACATCGGCGACGACGACGACGATGATGATGATGATGATGACGATGATGATGATGATGATGACGATGATGATGATGATGACGATGATCTACAACGACGAGGAAGAAAGGTAACAACAACGACACCAGTGATGATGACAATGTTGATAAACACGCACTCCAGCAGCCACCCATACATCCACAATGCTTACCATGACGGAAGCCACCAGTGGGCCCGCATGTATCCAGTGTAGGTTTGGCAACGTACGTATATTCCAGCAGCTGCCCAGACAAAAAAAAACACCCACCCACATTTTCATTAAACACTTTCAAGTTGCAAGGCTAAAAGTTAACTAGACGATAGAAAACGCACAATCCGATCGACCGCCCACAAGAGTTACTAGCTCAAGGAACTAATTGTTCTAGGGTTGCTGGAGCAGGACAGTAAGCTATCAAGGAGTTTAAAAGGTAAGGGAGGCGAGAAAGGGAGACACAATTCTTTAGGCTGTGATTGTCTCGCCCATGAAAGTGTTACCGGAGTTAAATGGTAACATCCTCAACATTAGCATTCATTGGAAGCTATCTCAAAGTGACAGCAGAAAAGATCGGTCTCCCGTTATCTGCTGCCAGTGGTTTAAGCTTGTGGAATTGTGCCACAGATACAGATGGCCATTTTGCTGCGCTCTCAGCTCCTCAGTGCATCAGCTGCAGGGCTTGCTGAAAATCAAGGCTCTGATTTTCAATAGCATACGAAGAGGCTTGTGTGAAATCCGGATTGAAAGCGTCCTCACGGGAAACAAACATCCACAAATTGGCTGGCGGGTAGCAGAAATGGGAAGGAGCCTAACGTTTTTTTAAAAAGAGAATTCATTGCCAACAACGATTTCTAAGATCTAGGGTTGCAGTCTGGGTTTGTTTTTAACAAGGTTATCTTGAAGAGCGACCTCTTGCGCGTTTGGTCCCGATTGGTGATTTAAGACCTAAGACATAAGATTCTTTTATCGCTTCAAATGTAACACACAGAAGAACTTGCTTTGCGCGTCTGGGAATGGCATAAATCATTGTGCCATGATTTGATTACATTTGATTACATTTGGTGAAAGCGCGTATATCAGCCTTATGCAGGGTCTCCAAAGTTAGGTGAGAAAGGTTCACACTTACTAGTGGTTGTCCAGCGTGGCTTTGGCGATGACCCAAGGTATGACGAATGTCAGCGGAGATACTGAAATGAGCAATAAGACAATCGCAGCGTTATATTGATTACCTTACATTGTTATGTGGAGTGCGGTTTACAGAACATATAAATACTTCTTTTGTGCAGGCGAAAGGCAACTGTCAACGTAACTAGGGGGTGTCGGAGTGGTGCAGTTGGCTAGTTGCCGGTTTTCCTAGGCCGGAAGATCGCGGGATCGAGACCATTCAGGTCCCCGAGAGTTTTATCCGGGTACTCCGGTCTCCTCCCTCTCTTCAATAATTTGATTGGATGCAGTCAATTTAAAATCCTCCCTCTCCCACCAATCTCCTCCTCCCCTCTCCCCACTCACCCAACAACTATTTAGAAAAAAAAATCGAACTCCTTTCGGTTGTGTCCTAGCGATCTCGTGACGTTTACACCACATCTTTGAGTGATATAGATGCGTGTTTGTTGTGTGTGCGACAGCGTGTGGAACACGTGAGCGTGCATGTTGTTGGTACATGTCGCCGCGCTTTGGGCCTGGGTGATGATTTGGGGGGAAAAGCGCGTATACAGCATCCATGTCCAGGTTCTCCAAAGTGAAGTTTAACATACAAATAAAATGGAAGTAATTTTTTTTAGAAGAAACGTTTAAGTAATCATCATCATCATCATCATCATCATCATCATCATCACCATCATCATCATCATCATCATCATCATCATCATCATCATCATCATGGATACTATAAGCGCCTTATTCTTACATCAGATGCAAAGCGTGGCGATCTGTAACAAACATACACGCTCACATGTCGACTCCTACAGACACAACAAACACACATTGATTACTCGGAAACATGTGGGGGAAAGAGAGGAGGGGAGGAAGGGGGAGGAGAAGGGGGGTGGGGGGTGGGGGGTCAAGTCCCTATTAGAAGAAGGAAAGGAACTCGAATTTTATTTTTGAAATTTTAGACAGACTGCATCCAATACCATTATTGAAGGGAGGGAGGAAACCGGAGTACCCCGACCTTTATCTTCTTCTTCTTCTGCATCCAATCCCATTACTGAGGGGAATTATAATAATCGATTACTCGTATAAATTATAAACTCACGCCATCCTAAGAGGACATAGGCTCGAACCCCGCGTCGTTCAGTGGTGAGGGTCCTGTAGATAAGCATATGGAGATAGAGACCTTCTACAAAGATCCACATCTGACTGGCACAGATGGAGTAGACGAACAGGGACACCAATGTCTTGCACTCCCAGTGCTGCAAAATGTTAAAAAAAAAATCAACAAACATAATATTACCTGGTGGTTAAGTTTTATAGCGTGTTCCCTTAACCACTCCCTTGCACCTCACCCCAGTGAGGCAACACTCACTGTGATTTTAAGGGCCCAGTTACTCCTAGCGAGGGGTATAATTTTGTGTTTGCTTACACATTAAACAAATATTGATGGATTTTTTTTCAAACTTGGCCATATTATAGGTTAATAGTAGGACTTTCATTTTCTATGTGAATTTATTTTTAAAAGTCACACATAGTATGCATTAAATTAATTAAATAAAAAATGTTGGAAGAATCTGCTGACCGAGATGTATACAGATGATGGAAGTCCTATTTTAACAAACATTCAATAAAACCATCTAATTTTAACCAGATCTGTATTTATTTATTTAATCGTTCTTATATAGCGCTTTTCCAGCTCAAGAGCTGCTCAAGGCGCTGGCCGATACAGGATCTAACTCAAGCCGCCCGAGGCGCCAACTTGCAGCCTTTGGGCGCATCGTAATAACGCCCCAGACAACTGAGCACAATCCTGGGCAGCCAGGGATGTGGGAGAAGGACCTAGGTGCATGCTAGGTGTGTTCTTGTCACCGGCACTCACCCGTCTAGGACATGAGCGTCAGGATCTTTAAAGTCCGTTATGATGGCATGTATGCGACACAGACTAGACCTCGGTTTATACTCTCATCCAAAGGAGTAGGAAACGGGAGTAAAGTGTCTTTCCCAAGGACACAACACAACGCCCCGGCCTGGGCTCCAACTCGGGACCTTCAGATCGGCAAACCAAAGCTCTACCATTAGGCCACTGTGCCTCTATCTTTAGAAAGGTCTTCATACTAGCTTCTGAAACCTAAAATAGTGTTTGTGGTGTGATTCTTTACTATGTTAGGATGTGGCCCCTCCCTCACTAAATTTATATAAAAAATAAAAACTATTACTCTGCTAAATTATTATAATCATTTGCTAGAAATACTCTAAATTTAGGTTCAGTAGCTAGTTTTATGTTTGAATAAATTACACAGAACATTTCAAGCCAATATCTTAAAAAACAAAAAAGTTATGCTTTCTATGGTCGTCAAAAGCAGCGTTTTTCGAACAAAAAAAAAACAACCGTAAAAATCCGTGTTTACCAAACATTGTTGATAGTAAAAGACAAACTGCGCTCACAGTAGGGAGAGTTTGCAGGTGCATACTTCTTCGTAAGGAAAGGATTTCCCTGCCTATTTTTAGCTGTGTGACGTACTTGCAGGAGCGCGCGCCGCCTTTCTACGAACACGCCTTACGAATTCTTCGCCTGAAAGGCAAGTTGTACGAAGGTTATATACGTTCGCTATTTCACGCGTTTAATGAAGAAAATTGGAAAGAAATGGTCATGCCTTGGTTATTTTATGATATTACAAGACTGAATACATGCATGTTGAATGATGCCATGCCCAACTTTTGTGTATTTGTGTCATAGTGTGATTAGATCAGATTAGTCGAACAGCTCGAGGCGTGCCGTAGTATTTGTGCCGTAGTGTGATTCGATTTAGTATTTGTGATCAGTGTAGTGTGATTAGATTTAGTATTTAGTGATTAGATTTAATATTTAGTGTGTAGTATTTAGTATTTAGTGATTAGATTTAGTATTTATAGTGTGTAATGTGATTAGATTTAGTATTTTTATTTTATTTATTTATTTATGTGTTTGTTTATTTTTATTATTTTTTTTTAATATAAACGCTCGACGATGGCCCGATTCAGGGATTGATTGTTTCTCGACTGATTGATTTTATGATTGATTGATGATATTCTTACCTTATTTTCTTACCTTCATGTTTTTATTTGATTTAACTGTCGGCGGTGATGTGTGTGTGTGTGAGTGTGTGTATGTGTGTGTGTGTGTGTGTGTTTGTGTATGTGTGTTGTTTGTTTGGTTTATGTTTGTATGGTAGGACATGTGCTTATGAAATCGTGTGACAATGTGGTACATTGTTTTACATTTTACTGTTTTTAAACTTATTTCTTTATTTATTTTTAATAATATGTGCTGCTTCTAAATCCTGTAATTTCCCTATGTAGATAAATAAAGTTGAATTGAATTGAATTGAATATGTGCCGTAGTATTTGTGCCGTAGTGTGATTAGAATCTAGATCAGATTAGTCAGACAGACAGATCGATGCGCCCATTTTGTGATCCATTTTCACAGTAATAGATACCTTATTTGTTTGTTCGAGGTGCTTGCGCCTATTGATGTCAGATAAATCTGCAGTAATAATGTCCTGTTCTTTTACAAATGTCATCTCAACATGATTGTTTTGTCGACCTGGTTGTGCCCAATCGTTCAGTCAAACAGCAGTGTGGTATATCGTTTAGTTTAGTTTAGTTTAGTTTTGTAGATTAACGTCCCCGGACACATAAGCGTATAGGGGACGGGTGAAACTCTTGGTATATCGTAACTTACTCTTAATAACTTATAGTACATCTTCAATAATTCAATGAGTAAAAATAGATCTATGGAAATCACACAAATTTTGACAGGAAGCACACAAGGGAGAAAACCCGCATTGCGTCAAGGAAGGCTATTTCATCGAACTTGAGGCCACCACGTATCGCCGCGCAAACCTGACCCGCGGTCTGCTTCGTGGGAAGCGACTTCGCTGCGCGTGACGTCACCAATACGCGAAGTATTCCTTCCGAAGTAGCGTTTGCAAACTCTCCCTAGTAGCAAACTTTAAATTCGCTTAATTATTTCCAAAAACGTACAAATGCTTTGTAAACAAGAATTATCTCCCTTGTCACGAGAGTATTCAGTTTTTACCTAGTATTGCAATATTTACTGGTGCTGTTGTTTTGCAACAAAAAAAACGAAAGTTCGTGCAAAAAAATGGCTTCTGCAGCCTTTAACCCCCATTGGTTTATTGGTAAAATACTAAACATATTCTTATTTTTAACAAAAACAGAAAGACTGTGTGAAAATATAGTCATCTTTCTACCTAAAACGAACCAAAAAAAAAGACTTAACAAAAAATTATCATTTTTTCGAAAAAGTCAGGTGTAACTGAGCCCTTAAAACTGGAGATCTGTGACGCAGGCTAAAATGTGTTAAGGTTAGGTCCCTGAAAATGGAATCACTCTGACTACGCCCCCTCGACAGGTCCTCTTATACATTCACAATAAGTGTTGCCCCAGTGAAAACATAGACCTACAACAACAAACCAACCAACCAACAAACAAAAACTCTTTCAAAAATCTAGTTATTTTTTCAAAATCAGTACATTCCGTCGTTTTGGTGCCCATTAATAGAAAGCACTAACCACCGTGGCCGTTTTTGCGCTGGAATGAACATTTACCAAAGCCAATTTAAAAATGTAGTATTCATAAGAAAGTTTGTCGGTAAAGGGGCTGTTTCCTTTTTGATGCCCACCCGGTACACATTGGTCGAAGGCTACCAGAAGCATGCTTTAGTAGTCGCCTCAACAGGCAATAAAGCATGCTCTTATGCTTCAGAACACTTCTTCCTATACTCTTCAAGCTCTATAGTGACGGAAAAAGCGCAATTTGACTGTAAATATATACAGAATGTTTCTCTACAACATTCCGCTCTTTCCGTCTCAAAACCCATTTGCCTTCTTGGATTCTTAAATTGTTTGAAACCAAGTGAGGACACTATCCGGCGTCAACAAACGGTTCGAAAACATTCTCGAACGGTTCGTAAAAGACAGTTGAGCTAGAAACAAATTAAGTTTGACCTAATTCGTCCCATAGAGCAGACGAAACTTACATTTTCTATTTTCATGAGTCGATTGAAGAGTATAGGAAGCAGTGCTGTGAAGCATGAGAGCATGCTTTGTGGCCTGTTGAGGCGATTACTACAGCAAGCTTCTATAGGAGCCTTCGACCAATGTGTATCGGGTGTGATGCCATAGACCCTACCCCACCGTCCTACTCCAGATACCAAAAGACGCACTCTTGAAATCGCGAGGTTCATTCAGAAATACAGGTCAAAGCTAAGTCATGCTATTTCAAAGTATTTCCAGATAAGTCGGGGGAAAAAACAAACAACAAACAAAAACTCACGGTTCCCTCAAGTATAAACTCCAAGCGACCCGCTGGCGTATAGCGGACATCCTTCTCGAATCCCACGTGCTGCACGAACAGCACTTCCTGCGCGAACGACAAGGCTGCCCTCATTATGAAAGCCAGAAACAAGTTGAGGTGTAGCGTGTTGCTTTTGGACTTCAATCGTCTGGAGAAAACAACGTAACACCAAAACATGGGAATAACCGCTGGCACAATGGTTTTAAAACTATCGGTGTGACGTTTGAGACACGCACGATAGATCCGATCGTTTTGTTTTGCAAAGCATGCAATAACAGAGTGTATTTACCTTTGATTTGATTTTGCGTTGTTGTTAGAAGAAGCTTTGTATAATGTTGATCATTTTCGTTGGTCAATATTGTTGGAGAATTTTCCAGAATTGCTTGTTTTACTATCGATTAAAACATGTGGATAAATATAGTAATAGCTAAGAGATTCTTCTAACCTTAAATAAAGTTATATGACGTAAGACAGTGCATAGTTCCGGTGACGAGTTTTATTTCTGATTGGTTGTTATTGGGTCATGCTGGAATGTTCGAACTTTCTCTCGATTATAGAGAGGCTATATAAATGGTGCAATGTGTAAGAGTGAAAGTGAAAAAAAAAAGCGATTGAGCGATCTTGTATGCAGTTGTTGATGTATGCTGAATAAAGTTGGAAATCTTTATACGACGACTCCTGCCTTGTTGTTGAGTGAACAGGTTGCTTGGATAAACGAATCTGAGTTATACTTATAAAGATTCATGCATAGGGGCTGAATCAACAATTGATAAAAATAACAACAGTGTAACAATCGGTTTACTCACACAAAAAAACAACAACATATTTATGACGCAAATACAATGAACTGCAGAGTCGGCATCAAGCAGCCTTATAATTATAATAATAACAACAACAATAATAATAATACTAATAATACTGATACTACTACTACTACTACTACTACTACAACTACTACTACTACTACATGTTCTACTACTACTACTACTAATAATGATGGTGATAATGATGATGATGATGATCAAGAGGACCAAGATACTCGGATCAATGACAGGGCACTGAGGTAGTTTCAATGGAGATAAAGTGTGGGGGGTAGGGGGAGGGGGGCACGATGATCGGCCTCTTTACCATTTTTTGAAAGGGCCGGGTAAAAATAGAACGCTTTACTGTTTACCGGAAGAGACACGCGTCTCTGTTGAAAAACAAAAGAAGATAATATCGTCGCTCCCCGCGCTTCTGTGGATACATCTATATCGGATGGATAGTTAGTTATTCATTGCTTACAGGGTCCAGCGGACTGCAAACAGCCCAATCAGGACCACAAAATCAAGGCAACAACTTCGCTGAAAGAGGACTCACCCCTGATCTGCATAAAAGATCTGCCGAAACAACCCTACAATAGTGGTAACACTGAAGACACTCCACCAGCCAGTCACTTTACAATAAAGACATCCCGTGACAAGGCTACCAGTACAGTCCTTCACGTCAGCGCCATCGGAAACTGGTTCAGAACAACAATCGGTGTGCGTCAGGGATGCCTACTCTCTCCAACACTCTTCAACATCTTCCTAGAGCGCATCATGTCAGATGCCCTTGCAGATCACGAAGGCACAGTCAGCATAGGGGGAAGAGCAATCTCATACCTTCGTTTTGCGGATGACATTGATGGATTGGCTGGAGAGGAACAAGAACTTGAACAGCTGGTACAGAGGCTTGACACCACCTCCAGAGCTTATGGAATGAAATTAATTGCAGAGAAGACCAAAATGATGACAAACCAAAAAAAAAAATGGCATCAACACGGACATAAAAGTCCAAGGCCAATCCCTCAACACAGTGCATAGCTTCAAATATTTAGGAGCCATTGTATCAGACAATGGGTCCCGACAGGAAGTCCTCTCCAGGATCGCACAAACTACTGCTGCCCTGGCGAGGTTGAAGCCAATTTCAAAAGACAGGACCATCAGTCTACATTCCAAGGTAAGACTGCTGCGCTCCCTTGTCATCTCCATCTTCCGATATGCTTGCGAAACATAGACCCTCACAGCAGATCTCCAACGAAGAATACAAAGCATGAAGATGAGGTGCTACAGAAGACTTCTGGGCATTTCCTATACCCAGCATATCACCAACGACAAAGTCCGACAGACCATCACACAAGCCATTGGACAACACGATGACCTGCTCACAGTGGTGAAAAAACTGAAACTCCTATGGTATGGCCACGTCACCAGATCATCAGGTCTTGCAAAGACCATCCTGCAAGGCACAGTGCAAGGAGGTAGAAGAAGAGGGAGACCGACAAAGAGGTGGGAGGATAACATTCGAGAATGGCCTGGTTTGACACTCAGCGAAACAATCAGGGTTGCTGAGGACAGGGAAAGATGGAGTACGCTGGTTAAACAATCATCTGTGGTGCCCCTACGACCTCCGAGTTACGGGATAGGATAGGATAGGATAGAATAGGACATCCCATGCAGGGGACGCTGAGGCTATACTCTAATTTATCGAACCCCCGTTTACAAAAACAAAATAGAATAAAAACATAATTATATAAAATATCAACAAATACATATAAAATGCCTACATTGTGAAATAAAAACATCATAGGAAGCCCCAGTGATTTGGCAGAAAGCGTCCAATATTCCCAAGCTGATCCCACAGACCTCATACACAAATAAGGAGTCTTGTCCCGGAAGAGTTTTCAAGAAAAAAGGTAGGGGACTGGTCTAGCGAAGAAGACGATAGTATAGCAGATTGATAGAAAAGAGCAGGAATGAGAAAGAACAAAGGGGAAAGGGAAAGACAGCGACAGTGGGAATTTAAAGCACTAAATTGTCAGAAAGTGGGGATACTATTTATACTGAAACCCCCGGGACCGCCACGGGGTATCGGATGGTAATGATGGCGATGGCGATGATGAAGAAGATGATGATGATGATGACGATGATGATGACTGTCAATGATGATGATGACGATGATGATGACCGTCAAGAAGGGAAAGAAATGCAGCGATTACAAAAACGATAAGTGTAACTGCAGCAACACACGAGGACGACATCGGTGATGGTGGTGATGATGATGATGATAACGATGGTTGGTTGGTTGGTTGTTTTATTTACGTCTTTTCCACCAAAGATGATAAGACGGGGGAAAAATAAATAAATAAATAAAAAATAAAAAATGATAACGATAGATAATAACGACAACGACGACGAAGTTGATGATGATGATGACGACGACCATGATGATAACGACGACGAAGATGATGATGACGACGACGACCATGATGACAACGACGATCATAACGACGATGACAACGATGATGATAAAAATGATGACTAAAAAAATAACTCCCCGCCCCCTCCCCCCCCCTCCCTTCCCCTCCTTAAAAAAATAAAAAAATAAAAACGACTACAGGGCTGACAAAAAAACCGAAGAATGTACCTGCAGCAACACATGAGGACGACAGCGATTAGAAGAGAGCACAGCGATACCCCGTAGCCTACTTGCTTCAGAAGCGTCAGCGTTCCCATGTGCTCCTGAACAACACAAGGCCAACCAAAAACCAACAGAATGAGCACTTGGCTTACATCATCCGAAAGACCAAACTAACTAGGCCATCTGCCGCTATCGGGCTGCGTTGGAAGGTCACTCTCTTTTAAAGGTAGTAAGCTGAACTATGAACAGCTGGCTCGAAAGAGTCGCTGGCTTTCAATCCATGTGAGTGTCCCGCTAGCCCATTGAGACATGCCGTCTGCACTCATCCCGTTTATTTTATTGTATTAAAGCGTATCTAGCGCTTTTCCAGCTTAAGATATGCTTAAGGCGCTGGCCGATACTGGATTTAACTCAAGCCCACATCCGATGCTGGATCAGATAGATCTCTGACCCTCCGCTAGCTAGCATCGCCTGTGTAGGTGGAAAATTGGCCTATTACATGTATTACCTTGGAGCTTAAAACTTTCCATGCTGTGATGTCACAGTTATAGTCCGGCTCAGAGGAGCACTACACGTTGGGCGGATTCTAGCGCAGTGGTACATAACACACAGCCTCAGTAATACTATAAATAGTAATTCAAAGGCTGCGTGTTATCTACCGCTGTGCTACAGAGGATCCACCCAACGTGTCATCCCTTTGTGGTCAAGGTTGATGCGTGATAGAAAAAGCCACAAATAATCCACACTGTTAAAAAGTGTATTTGACCATAAAATTATGGACACTACAACAACTTTTTAAAATAATAAATTTTTATTATTTTGGGAATAAATAATGGCTTTTTCTAAACAATAAACTATAAGTTATTTTTACAATAAATTTCATAATAAATTACGATTATTTTAACAATAAATTATGATTATTTGACCAATATTACATTACGGTTATTTAAGCAACAAAATTATTAAGTTTAGGATATATTATGATCAGGTTAAATCATGCTTATTATTTGGAAACAATAAATTATTGTTAATTGGGCCATAAATTATGGTCGTTGCTATAGTTACTCACGACGAAGTCCAGTAACTCGGTGTTTGCTGGGACTGTTACGGAAACGTTGTTGTGGCAGGAGCTGAAGTTGGTCCACGTTTTGTTAATGTGGGAATTAAAAAACCACGTTCCGTCAGCCATGCACTCCCGCGATGCATATTCTGAAATAAAAAGAGTTGGGTTATAATTTTATTTGAAAAAAAAACATAAGAAAGGAAAAGGAACACCAGCAGCCGCAGCAACAACCACAACCACAACAACAACAGTAGCAACAACAACAACAATAACAACTACAACATAGGCCTATCGTCCTTCCATTCTATACTTTACAGTACAAAGCGTTGCTCAAGGACTGTGGCACACACTACCAAAAAAAACCCATTAACAACAACGTGCTGTAGACTTTAAATTCATTTCGAGACCCAGAGATGGAAGAAACTGGGTTGTTTATATGCGCCGCTGCGGCCACCGCGCGAAAAGGGGTTTTGGTGAACCACATGGGGGGGATTAACCAAGGAGAATGGATCCTCGAAGCCAGAGACGTAGTGGGTCCTCGATAGCAGAGGGGTACCAATAGTATGTAGTCTTTTTTTTTTTAAAGCTGCCAGTGCGTTTGCTCAGCCTTGAGATGAATGAAATTGTATTGTATTGCATTGTAGCTTTCTGCGGAGAAACTATTATCTGTGATATTTCGGAGCAGTTTACTCTTATGACATTCACCTCTATTTTATTGTATGTATTTAACCGTATATTTTGTTATTTATTTGTTATTTATTTATTATTTATTGATTGGATTACTTCGCATGCGTATGTAATATAATTTTTAATTTTTGCGTATTCTGCTATATCGCGCTGATGCTGCCATTGTAATTGCTCAGTTTGAGATGAATAAAGTTGTTATTATTATTATTTATCATTCTTATATAGCGCTTTATCAGCTCAATAGCTGCTCAAGGCGCTGGTCGATATAGGATCTAACTCAAGCCGCCCGAAGAGCCCACGTGCTGCCTTGGGCGCACAGTCTGACTTTCAGACGACTGAGCACAATCCTAGGCGACCGGGGAAGAGGGAGAATATAAAACTATACATTGAAACAACCATCAGACTAATAGCAATAGTAAGATGGCCAATGCTTACAGCCAAAGTTTATGTCCGGGACACCGGGAGTCGAACCCGCAACCTTTGTAACACGAGCTCGCCGCTCTATCAACTGAGCTATCAAGTTGTATTGTATTGTATTGTATTGTATTTTAATAGAACCACATGACCCGCTGTACTATCGAGGATACCATTTACTTGATTAGTGCCCCGTGCGGGTTAACCACCCGTCTTGTCCCCTATTCGCTTATGTGTCCGGGGACGTTAATCTACCCACTGAACTAACCACCCGCGTAACCCTGTACACTTTCATTACAGAAAGTTGACTCTTAGGAGAAAAATCTCTTAGCCCACGTAGAGATGCGAACCAGTTCTCGCTCCCACGCCAAGCTCACCCCCTACCGCTGAGCCGCTGGGTAAATGAATCAGTAAGAACCCAGTCAGTTAAAACTAATGAATCAACGATGTGCGGAGATAAATATCCTATGCATGTGTACTGAGCGCTGAAGTTATCTCCCATTGCCCCATGATTTAATGATCGATGTTTTTGTCATTAACACTTCGTGACACAGCATTATCGCCGCCGTCTCATACATAATGCATGACAATGCCTTGCATGCAATTCTACAGCATGTAGCACTACAGTCAGTAGTCAGTTTCGGAAGACCATGGACATGGATGAAATTTAGATGTTAAACCTGAGTGAAAATGGTCGGCCACCTAATTAACCCCCCCCCCCCCCCCGCTCCCCCCCCCAAAAAAAAAAAATAAAAAAAAATAAAACACCCAATGTTTATACCGTGGCAAACATAGTTTACGCGGGGTATACTGGAATCTTTTTGTCTATTATTCCGCGTTTCGTGTTTTCGTGTTTCACACTGAAGATTTGATGTTCTGCAATTTGTGTCGCCCCTCCAAGCCCCCTCTCCCCAGCTCATTTTAGTGCCATTAGGTCTCTCTTCACTGACGAGTGGATCAAGACTTAAAATTTGCTGATTTATCATGCCAGGCCATTCTTGGGCCGTGCGCATGGATGTTCCCAATGAGTTTGAGATTAGGTGAGTAACTGAACTCAGGACGGTTACGTTTCGTGCGCGGAGCTAGCCCCTGATCTGATCGGGTTGAGCTAACCTCTAATCTGGTAAGGGCTACACACAGAGACACAGACACAAACACACAGACACAGGCACACACACAGACACACACACACACACACACACACGCAAACACACCCATTTCGCAAATATATTCTGGTTCACGTGTGTACATGTACATTATGAAATACATGAAACATCACCTGGTGTATAATTCACACTTTTCTGCTATCCTATGCACCAACGGGAATCCCCTCTATGAAAAATACTTCCGTTTTTTTTTCTCCGCGTGTTTTAGTGAGTTATTTCCAAATATTCAAGAATAATAACATGTGTTACTGGCCACCTGTATCGTACCCTCACATATTTTTTTTTTTTGCTGCAGTTTATTATCCCTTTCTATCGCCAGTGGCGCGCCTAAACCCTACCTACCTAACATTATTTGTGAATTTTTGAAAAATATTAGGAAAAACATAACGCCCAGATGCTGGCTCGAACCCACACCTGTCAGTCGCCATTGGTTTCTGGCTTGTGGACAAGGCAAGTTAGTCCCGCCTTAGCCCACTTGGCCACAACGCTCGCGTAAACATAGTCAGTTACTTCGTGTTTTGTGAAGGTTGCGACGGCGAAGCTATGTAAAAAACTACAAGAGTTTTCAGGTCTTGTTTCACTTTCTGTCGATGATCGACGCACCTCCGAAGTCGCCACAAATACAGGCCTCTACGATTGTTTTTTGCATTCTTTCACTGAGCATGTACTTCCTCCACCGTTTTTATACTTATCCCACTCATTTTCGGGCTCTAACAATCGTCGTTTTCGGCAATTTGCCATATTTAAAAGTTACGCATCAAGCTTTGATAAAAGCAAAACAAGCAAAACCGGAAATTGGTTTCATATAACCTCGTTTTAATTTATAATGGCGATACCCACGAGTTTTTATGAGAGGTGCCGGAAAGTTGTGAATAGTAACGTGGAAATCAAACAGTAATCGATGCGTACGATATTCAGTCAAGGGAAATAGTTGTGTTTGCAAAAATAGCACAACAAAACAACAACAACAACAACAACGCACACACACAAAACACCCTCCTCCTACTTCACACACAAACACCCACACCCACACACACACACACACACACACACACACACACACACACACACACACACACACACACACACACACACACACACACCCATAACAATCAAATAGGCAAACAAATAAACAAGCATACTGACCAGTGCTGATGAAACCGTGGATGTAGCCTGGACAGGGTAGTATCTGGACGGTGTTAGCCGCGGTCTTGGGCCAGCACATAATGTCATCCCACACCATTGGACATTTGGGTGGGTCGTTGTCGTCATTATCATCTGCAGCTGCAACAGCATCATTCGTTATTTCATGCATTTCTCATCATTCATCATTATAGTTCCCGTCTCATGTCGTAATCAGTGTCGACGCTATCGCGTTACCGTCGTCCTTGTCATCATCATCATCATCATCATCATCATCATCATCATCATCATCATCATCATCATCATCATCATCATCATCATCATCATCATCATCATCATCATAATCATCATCATCATCATCGTCGTCATCATCAATCACCACCGCCACCACTACCACCACCATCATTATCATCATCATCATCATCACCATTAATCATCACTACCACCTCCATCATTATCATCATCATCGTCGTCGTCATCATCATCATCATCATCATCATCACCATCATCATCGTCATCATCAATCACCACCGCCACCACTACCACCACCATCATCATCATCATCACCATTAATCATCAATCACCACTCCCACTTCCACCATCATCATCATCATCATCATCGGAGAGAGAGAAAGAGAAATAAAGAGAGACAGAGTGGGAAGGGTGGATGAATGTATGGGTGGGTGTGTGTGTGTGTGTGCGTGTGTGTGGGTGTGCGTATGTGTGCGCCTGTGTATGTGTGTGTATGTAGGTGCGGTGTGCGTGCGTGCGTGCGTGTGTGTGTAAGTGAGTGAGTGTGCGTGCGTGTGTGTGCGGGGAGTGGAGGGCGGATGTGGGGTGGGGAGTGGGGATGTTTCTCACCTGGACGCGAGAGGTTCAACAATTCGAGACACGCCCTCCTAGCAATGTTCAACCTTTGAGTTTGCGCCTGCCCACTCATCATCACCACCTGGCCACAAATACACGTCTTCACATTACTCCTGCTTCCTTAGTGCGCTTACTAACTCAGACAGCTGCTCTTGGTTTGGGTCGAAATCAAGATGTAACTCAAACCACAAGGCTCAGGAAAGTGTGGGCCATAACCTGTTATTATTATTATTTCCCATTATATAATCAGTATAGCTTCAATTTTTGCAACCTATGATGTGTAAACATCAGTGCTCTGAAATACTACTGCTGCTGCTGCTGCTACTACTACTACTACTACTACTACTACTACTACTACTACTACTACTACTACTACTACTACTGCTGCTGCTGCTGCTGCTGCTGCTGCTACTGCTACTACTACTACTACTACTACTACTACTACTACTACTACTACTACTACTATGGGATCATACATTCGAGCTTTTCTTCAGATCACCAACCAGGCTCCAAGTGGAGGCGATCTGTAATCAACATAGTATTACACGCTCAAATGTTTTACACACACCTATCACTCAAAGATGCGGTGTAAAGGTAAAAAAATCGCTATTAAAAGACGGAAAGGAAATATCATCATAAACTGTATCACCATATAATAATTACATGAACAAATACGGTATTTACACCATTTACCGTATTTCCATCAAACAGTGGATTCTTCGGCAAACCCAATCACAAAATCCATTAAAAAAAGCAATACTTTCCATTTTCTTCAGAATAGCTTCACAGCTTATTATAAATAACTGATAATAATAAATGCCTGTATTCAATCTACAGCTAACATCCTTCGCTACATTATTCCGTAGAAAAAATTCGGCTCTTTGCTGGACCCGGTAAGCAACGAATATCTAACTGGTAGCACTGGTGACGTTGCCGTTTCCCCCCCCCCCCCTCCTCCCCGTGGGAGTGCCGGGGGTTTCAGTATAAATAGTATCCCCACTTTCTGGAAATTTAGTGCTTTAAATTCCCACTGTTGCTGTCTTTCTCCTTTGTTCTTTCTCATTCCTACTCTGTTCTATCAATCTACTATACTATCTTCGTCTTCGCTAGACCAGTCACCTACCTTTTTTCTTGAAACTCTTCCGGGACAATACTCCTCATTTATATATGAGGTCTGTTGGATCAGCTTGGGAATATTGGACGCTTTCTGCCAAATGGTCACTGGGGCTTCCTATGATGTGATTATTTAGCAATGTAGGGCTATGTGTTTTGTTGATATTGTATAATAATGTCTGTATTCTATTTTGTTTTTGTAAACGGCGGTTCGATAAATTAGAGTATAGCCTCAGCGTCCCCTGCGTGGGATGTCTTTATTTTAAAGTGACCGGCAGGTAGATTGCCTTCAGTGTTACCACTAGGGTTGTTTCGGCAGATCTTTTATGCGGATCAGGGGTGAGTCCTCTTTCATTTCTGTGGTCCTGATTTGGCTCGGAAGAGTCCGCTGGACCTAAAGCAATAACCATGTAATGTAATGACGTTGCCGTTCCGCTACCTAATAATATGATAAGTAGGCTACTACCGCGCTACACCTCCGCTATCGGGGATCCACTAATCCTCTCCCAAGCCCCATTCTTCTTGGTTACTGCGCCTGTGATGGATCTTACTCGCTGCTTTCAGGGTGGCAGGGTATCGCAAGGGGTTAGTCGACATGCAGTTTCCTATACCGAAGGTCGCGGGCTCGATTTATGCAAAGGGCGCACTTATGTGGCTTAGTTAGTGTAACAAGCGCCATTGATATTATGTTTGTATGAATAGACGTTATGACGTCACTAGCGTAAGTGACGAGTGCGCATGTCTAAAATTAATTATTAGAGTGAGTTGAATTTTATTCAGAGATTACATACTGTGTGTACGTGTATTATTACGCCAAGTACTGACTCCGGTCTCATTAAAAGTGTACACGAACATCAGGAAATTCACGCCAATTGACAAAGCTGCTTAATAAGACACACACACACACACCCACACCCACACACACACACACACACACGCACACACACACACACACGCACCCACACACACAAAACACACACAAAACACACACACACACGCACACCCACCACATACACTCTGTAGGAATAAAATGTAAGCAAACAGTCATTTGTTAGCGTGAATTTGACATTTTATATGGAATTGTGTGTGTGCGTAGTTCTGATATAGATAGACCTCAAACGCATTCAGACACCTCCAAAATAATAATTAATACGAACTCTACGAAGAGTTAAATAATACGTACAAGGAAATACGTGTAAACTAGAACCAACACACAAGAAGACAGCCGTAAATGTGGTTTAAAAAAAAGAAAAAAAGAAATTAGGCCTACATTTCTATACTTAATTGTGACGCAAACGTGATGTAAAAAAACAAAAATGTTAAAGTGTCCCCGTACCGTAACCCTCCAGTCGTTGGGGATAGTTCTCTTTTCTCTAGGCCAGCTTAATGATGGCGGTGTCTATCTCCTCTTCCTCGCTGCTTTATCTTCCCCGGTCATAAACAGATCCGGATATTATTTATTTATTTATTTATTTATTTAATCATTTTTATATAGCGCTTTTCCAGCTCAAGAGCCGCTCAAGGCGCTGGTCAAATCAGGCCCTAAATCAGCCGCCCGAGGTACCCATTTACAGCTTGGTGGACAGGGGACGTGTCGTGGCCTCCCTTGTTTTTTGGTTGCTGTCGTTTGGTAGTTGCCTTCCAAGCACGGTCACCCATCCAAGCACTAACCTTTTCCCACGTTGCTTAATAGGAAACAAACAAGCGTGTGCCCAAACCACTACCCTACGGCGTCACCCAACAGTGACGTAGCGGTGAATAAAGTCGAAAGCAATGACGTAAATTTGTATTTTTTTAAAAAAAAAGTGCACTTCTCAACCCACAATGCAGTCCAAGTGGTTTTTAGAAGTAAACTTCAAACTTCCAGTAAAAAGGCAAAGAGCGGACAGGACAAGGTGACATTACTAACGAGTTCAACAGCACTGGCGTTGTTCCAGATACCTCAAAGGAAAGATAAGGGATCGTAGGCGACCGGTTAAGTGACACATTCTGTCAGCACGTTGTGTAACAAAGTCATTGGGTGAGCGGTGAAGAGGGGCTGGTGGTGGTGGTGGTGGTGGGAGAGGGGAGTGAAACGTTGATGGACCATTGACAAACAACCAGAGACAGACAAGCAGGCACAAATACACATTCAGGCATCTAGGACACAGAGAGAGACAAAGAGACAATAAGCAGGCACACGTACAGACAGGCATTTCAAATAAATACAAAGAGACAGAAGCAGGCACACGCACAGGCAGGCATTTCCGAAAAATATAGACAAAGAGACAGAAGCAAGCACACGTACAGGCAGGCATTTAAGACAAGTACAGACAAAGAGACAGAAGCAGGCACACGTACAGGCAGGCATTTCAGAAAAAGATAGACAAAGAGACAGAAGCAAGCACACCTACAGGCAGTCATTTAAAAAAAAAAGATAGACAAAGAGGCAGGCACTTTATTAATGCGTTATGGTTTTTAAAAGAAAAAAAAAGAGAAAAGAAAAGTAGGTCGACTGCTGAATACTTAAAGTTAAAAAAAAAAAAAAGTAACCTAAATGAGATGGACAAACTAGGTCTAATAGACTCAGATTACCTCAACGAGTTTTACCAAGCTGCATTCCGCTTACGAAAGCCGGTGCAAAAAGAGCCGATTACAACAAAACCCTTTTGATCGATTTTGTGAGAAAGCAATACTAGTAACAGATAAATCTCTTTTGAATCACAGTTTAAAATGGACCTCATGATTATCATTAAATCCGTTTGATCGGTTTTGAGAGAAATCTCCTAGAGACAGGTACATGTTTTTAATCACACTTTATGACCACTTGACATTATAACTGTATTTTGCTATGGAAACAAGCTTGAGACGAAAGCTGGAAAGAGGAGATTAGTACTAATAATTAGGATTAGTCTAATGGCTAATGGCTCTATCCCGCTGGCAATTGAGTTGGAGGGTTTCAGGATGCAACATGTTATCGTTTGAAGCTAAAGAGAATGGGAGAAAAAGGGTGGGATTGGATGTGAAGAGGGAGAGAAATAGAGAGAGAGAGAGAGAGAGAGAGAGAGAGAGAGAGAGAGAGAGAGAGAGAGAGAGAAAGAACGAGAGAGAGAGAGAGAGAGTTGTTTTGTATTGTGTTGTTTGTCAGAGTCAGAAAATTTTATTGTCAGTCTCCAGGCCAATAACAATGGGATTCACATAATTGCGAAGATACAATTACAATATGAAACATTAAGACAAAAAAAATGTAAGTAAGTAAACAAGAAAATATATTATACAACATCAGCATTTGACGCAATGATACAAGCGGGACCTGAACATACCTTTGATTACATTAATGATTACGTTCGTTTATACTATTAACAATACTGCTACTAATATAATAGTAACCAAGGAACAGATTTTAGCTAGTGACAAAGGTTTGATTGATGGCTTCAGACCGGAGTTTTACGGCCTTAAACAAGTTTATAATCAGCCTTTCGTTGGTACTAGCTCATAGTAATGACATCTTGCACAAAGAGGGAATTCTATCACATTTTTTCAGGACATTAACAATTCATGCAATTCGTTATATTTTGGATAGATTAATTTTTAAAAAATGAGTTTCACTTTCAGCTGCAGGCCTATTTGTACAAAATGGGCAGTTAACATTCTGAGCAACACTGTGACTGTGAGAGTTGATTGCAAAACAATGAGAGTTCAATTTTGACATACCCACACGAAACCTGAACAGTACACGGCGCATATTAATGTACTGAATACAATCAAAATACTTCTTCATTGACAATGACTGGTTGAATGAAGAGTACACGTTATAAAAGTCATGTGACAATATAGGAGAATGCCAGTCCTGTGTGTAACAATCAATCAAACGCCGCTTAAATTCATTTACAAACTGTTTAACATCACCGACATACTGAGATTCCCGAACAATGCCAAGTGCAAACTTATACATAGTATTTCGAACAGTACAGGCCCACGAACAATAGTTCTGTCCCTGCAACATTAATATCATGTTATAGGCTTTCTTTGGAAGACGTGAATTGTCCATACCCACGAGACGCAACCTGAATTTAACACAATTAGCGTAAGTTATTACATGCAGAGGATAGCGACCTAACCCGCCGTAAATCAAAATTAATGTCTTTGCGCTTTGTGACTCGCATCCATTAAACGTTTCTAGATTTTGTGAAAAGCCCCAGATTTTTGCGCCATACGTAAAAATAGGCTGAATTTTACAATTAAAAAAAAAACAACAACAAGGTTTAAAGAAAACTAAAGGGAATTTTTCACCAATTGTCCATAACATTTTGACAATAGCTGCAGTCTTTTGAAGCACGCTCAGCCAAAGCCTGCATAGTTGGTTGAAACGAAAGCCGAATAGTCAGAATAACACCAAGATATTTGTACATAGAAACAGACTCTAAAATAGAACAACTAAATTTCCAACTTTTCGTTCTGCGCGAGAACCCCTCCATTTTTAAAAGCAACAACGTTGAATTTATCCAGGTTGGCAATAACATCGAGCCGTTTAGCAGTTTCGTCGTACAAACTATTTAACAGAGTTGCAAACCAATCACACTGTTAGAAATTAATTAAACATCGTCCCCAAAAAGAGAAAGTCAAAATGTGAATAAATTCTGGATTCAACTGAATGGTTTGCCGTGATTGTTTTTGTTTTTGTTTTTGTTAACTCGTTGATAAAGAGGGAAAATAAATGTGACGAGCACACTTCTCCCTGCTTTAGGCCGCGAGGGCACATACATAAAAGCATCTTTGAGATCACCACCCGCTCCTACACGTGCTCTAACCACTCCATATATACTTTTTTTTAGCGCATTTAAGAACTTTCCGTTTACTCCATTGGCATTTTAAGATCCCCCAAAGCTTATCCTTACGGACTGTGTCCAATGCCTTCCGGAAGTCAATAAAAGCAACGTACAACTTGAGAGTTGTTGTTGTATAGAGGCTAACAATGTACAACTGTGGTCAGTCTGGTTACGTCTGCTTATTTTTCAGCGAGGAGTGTTCAACCGTTTTTCCTCATCGTTCCTTTTTTTATAATGTGTCGTGGATTTGTGCCGGATGTCCGTTTGGACTATTTTACTTTATATGGATATGGATATTATTAATCAGCTTATGTTGGAATGCTTAGCACTCTTTTTTTCTCTCTAAATTTGTGAATCATTATGAAGCGACCAACCCAAGTAAAACTACTTATATATTTTTGTGTGCGTATTTCTACTAAATGTGTTAACATTTTGGATTGATCTTTTGAGACTGTCTTTAACGCATAATTATTTTTGTTGTGTGTATTGAAGTTACAATTTGGAGGTGTATTATTGTTGTGGATTCGTGGCGACGAGGATAAGTCGCCGGTTTTCTATGCCGAAGGTCGCGGGTTCGATTCCCTTAAGGGGCGAACGACTTCCTTTCCGTCCTCTAATAGCGATCTCCCTGCCTTTGCACCGCATGTTTGATTGTACAGCGCCCTTCCTTATAAGGATACCAAACTACAAACGCGCACATGCCGACCTGCAACTACCACTGCGGCGATCAGCCGACCAGCGAGTTCCACTGCGGCAGTCACAAAGGCTTAGCTCACATCTGCTCGTAAGAGGCATTCATTCGGACCCCAGCTGCTGTGGCTTTGGGATTCCGGGGATTGCCGTCGCTTGGCGATTGGGGAGTCGCAGTTGGCCTTGGCGAACTGGGAGTTCCCGTTCCTGTTGCGGACTGTTGAGATCCCGAGACGATACTCCACCCCAACTTTCAAACTTCACGTTCTTATGTCATGGCTCCTAATTAAACTGAGTGCCGGCGGCGGCATATTGCAAGGCGCCGCGCCGCTTTGCTGCTGGTAGCTTCCATGGCTGCTTCTTCCGTTCACTACTACTGGGCGGCGCTGGCGTTTGCCTACAACACAAGACTTTCTCGCAAGTACTACGGGTCCCATCGCCACATCTCCTAACAGTATTCACTGAAAAGACCCACTGTCCTCACCTTGGCGCGTCTGCATTTACATTTCGTTGCTGCCTCATGCGCACGCCTCCTTCAGTCAACAACATCATGACTTCGAAATCTTACTTCAATAAGCCTTCTTATTCACTGTCCCCTACACACTCAGGTGTCCGGGGACACACATTTAAATAACAAAACTACACGAAAGAAAAGCGCACAGTGGGTGGTCCACGAATCGGAATATAACAGCATGTTTTGCGCGCTACATAAATGAAACTGTTGTGACTGTTAGTTCCAGAGCAGTAGCTGGGGAACTATTGTGTTGGGCTCTGTTCGTCCATCCCTCCGTCCGTTAAGTAATGGGACTGATTTCTTTGAAGCTTTGTATGTAGTTAGAACATAAAAGATGCCCACTAGCTGACACATATTTTTGCATGGGGAGTGACGTCATCATGGTGGCATCATCAGTTTTTAATTTGTTTTTTTTTTTTCCTAACCGCTTCTCCCTCCCCCCTTCTCTCACCCCACACCCAATCTACTGGAGGGATTTGGATCAAACTTGGTACCCCCGTTGGGGTGCCGGGGGTTTCAGTATAAATAGTATCCCCACTTTCTGGAAATTTAGTGCTTTAAATTCCAACTGTCGCTGTCTTTCTCATTTGCTCTTTCTCATTCCTGCTCTGTTCTATCAATCTGCTATACTATCGTCTTCTTCGCTAGCCCAGTCTCCTACCTTTTTTCTTGAAAACTCTTCCGGGACAAGACTCCTTATTTGTGTATGAGGTCTGTTGGATCAGCTTGGGAATATTGGACGCTTTCTGCCAGGTGGTCACTAGGGCTTCCTATGATGTTATTATTTAGCAATGTAGGCATTTTATATGTATGTGTTTTGTTGATAATTTATAATGATGTTTGCATTCTATTTTGTTTTTGTAAACGGTGGTTCGATAAGTTGGGGTGAAGCCTCAGCCGTCCCCTGCGTGGGATGTCTTTATTGTAAAGTGACTGGCTGGTGGAGAGTATTCAGTTTTACCACTAGGGTTGTTTCAGCAGATCTTTTATGCGGATCGGGGGTTGTCCGGTCCTTATTTGGCTCAGAAGAGTCCGCTGGACCTAAAACAATAATCATGTAATGTAATGATACGCACTTTCCCTTTACAGATGCCTTCAACATAAAATCGTATGCAAAAACTCGTGACGTCATCATGGTGACGTCATCTGTTTACTTCTTTAAAGATTAAATTTTTTATGCCTTGAACCTAAATCACAATATTGAGTGAACATAATAATTTACCAGTAAATATTACTGGGTGCAAAAAACGTGATAAATAAACACTATGCTTACAAGATTCGAACCTCGAACGTCACAGATGAACCCGTAATTGACCCCAGATCCCCAAGTAAGGAAGTTTGCACCCGTTTGGGTCCAGCATTTTATCATCATCATCATCATCATCATCATCATCATCATCATCATCATCATCATCATCATCATCATCATCATCATCATCATCATCATCATCATCATTATCATCATCATCATCATCATCATCATCATCATCATCATCATCATCATCATCATCATCATCATCATCATCATCAATCAATCAATCAATCATCATCATCATCATCAATAGCAGCTGCAGCAGCAGCATTCTTCTTCTTCCTCATCTTCAGCTTTTGAAGAGATAAGCAGTGGCCACACATGGCTTCGTTTTACGGTTTATGCATTGGGTTTATGAGATTTTTCACTGACCACAATTCTGAAGTGTGGCCACACCTTGTGAGCTAAGTAGCCACATTGGCTTACGTTTTGATTGATTGATTGATTGATTGATTATTGCTTTAGGTCCAGCGGACTCTTCCGAGCCAAATCAGGACCGGACAACCCCCGATCCGCATAAAAGATCTGCTGAAACAACCCTAGTGAGAAAACTGAACGCCCTCCACCGGCCAGTCACTTTACAATAAAGACATCCCACGCAGGGGACGGCTGAAGCTTTACCCCAACTAATCGAACCCCCGGTTACAAAAAACAAAATAGAATGCAAACATCATTATAAATTATCAACAAAACACATACATATAAAATACCTATATTGCTAAATAACAACATCATAGGAAGCCCTAGTGACCACCCGGCAGAAAGCGCCCAATACTCCCAAGCTGATCCAACAGACCCCATACACAAACAAGGAGTCTTGTCCAGGAAGAGTTTTCAAGAAAAAAGGTAGGTCATTGATCTAGCGAAGAAGAAGATAGTATAGCAGAGTGATAGGACAGAGCAACAATGGGAAAGAGCAAATGAGGAAGACAGCGACAGTGGGAATTTAAAGCACTCAATTTCCAGAAAGTGGGGATACTATTTATACTGGAACCCTCGGCACCCCAACGGGGGTACTGTTGCCGCAGTGAATCGGTGGCTTACGTTTTAAGGCTTATGCATTGGGTCAGAAGTAGTGGCGCCATGTTTGTCACAGCCCGTTTCGAATTTATAACCGTGTGTAGCTGCGTAATTTGATGATGATGATGATGATGTCCACTTGTATGGCGCACATATCCATGCTGGCAGCATGCTCAGGGCACAGAGGGTTGGGGGAAGGGGGGGGGGGAGGTTAAAAAGAATAATAAAATAAAAAATTAAAAAACTGCTCTATGTACACACTCAAAAGAGTCAAAAAAGATACGTCTTCAGACGCCTCTTGAAAGAGTCCAGTGTCTCTACGACTCTCAGTCCTGGGGAGGAGCGTTTCATACAACAAGGGAATTCTTTTACGACGATATATTGTATTCTTTCAAGATTTCACTATAATGTGACACAACTTTACTAAGATCGGCATGCAACAAGTGAATTTCACTGCCTTAGCTCGCCAAGTCGTGTGTAGCAGACAACCTATATTGCGTGTATTCATACAAGGGAGGCGTTTAGGTTGACCTCTAAACTCATGACGTCACACTCTCGCTTCTGATTGGTCCTCGTAAGCACAGCTTATGTATTTTTGCAGTAGAAATCAAACATGCGCTATCCTTGTTAAATTTTACGTTAACCAGTACGCAAGAAAATACATAAGGAATTCAAAAACGTAACACAAGTGTGGCCGGGCCTGTAGAGACCATTAGGGAATGTTATTGTTGGTGCAGTGCTGCTACTGCTTATGTTAACACACACACACACACACACACACACACACACACACACACACACACCAAAATACACGCACCCAGGCTGAGATGAGCTCCCACACAGGCACGCATCGAATAAAAGTAGAGCTTACAGAAAGGTCGTAGGGATGTCCCCTATACGCTATTGTGTCCGGGGACGGTAATCTACCCACTGAACTGAGGTCGTAGCAGATGAGGTTGCTTTTATAACAATACATGACAATACAATACAATATACGGCCCACTCAAATCAACTTTTTTCTCGTAGAAAAGCAACTATGAACTCAGAGTTTCCAAATAAGGTTTCTCGTTTCCTTTTTCAATAGTCCCAATATCAATCTTCACCGAGGCAAAGGGGACTGCAAAGAGCCGAATCAGGACCATAACTTGGTTGAAAGAGAGCTCACCCCTGATGCGTATAAAAAGTCTGCTGAAACAACCCTAATGGTAACACTGAAGGCACTCCACCAGCCGATCACTTTAAAATAAAGGAATTCCATGCAGGGGAAGCTGAGACTGTTCTCTAATTTATCGAATCCCCGTTTCCAAAAACAAAATAGAATATAAACATCATTATAAAATATTAACAAAACACATACAAATAAAATGCACACATTGCTAAATAATAATACCATATAAAGCCCCAGTGACCATTTGGCAGAAAGCGTCCAATATCCCCAAGCTGACCAATTCACAAATGAGAAGTTTTCGGAGAGTTTTCAACAACAAAAAAAAAAGGTAGGTGACTGTTATAACGAAGAAGACACCAGATTGGGAGAACAGAGTAGGAATGAGATAGAACTACGGAGAAAGGCAGCGACAGTGGGAATGTAAAGCACTAAATTTGCAGAAAGTGGGGATAATATTTACACCCAGAACATTCAATTCTATAAACCTTATTTATAGAAATTTTCTTTCTTCCTCAGTTCAGTGCGTAGATTAACGTCCCCGGACACAGTGCGAATAGAGGGGACAAGGGGTTCTTCCTCTGACACCCTCATGCTTTATATACCCCGCTACAAACTCTCCTCTGCTGGCTGTCGATCTTTCTCTGTGCTTGGCCCTTCAACTTGGAACTCTCTTCCCTTCTCTCTTCGCAGCTCTCCAAACATATCTACTTTCAAATCCAACTTTAAAACTCATCTCTTCCTTAAATGTTTCTGATCTTGCCTCCCATCATCATATATCGCCCCCCATCTCCCCTTCTTAGCTCTTCCCTCCTCCTTCAATCGTCTCTTATTCGTTAGCAAGTGTCTGATTTTATTTTGTATGAAGCCGGATGTTTAGAATGAATGCGTGAGTACTGCGCTTTGAACTGATATTGTTCCTTTTGGGAAAAAGTGCTATATAAATATCTTTATTATTATTATTATTATTATTATTATTATTATTATTATTATTATTATTATTATTATTATTATTATTATTATTATTATTATACAGAAACCCTCAGCACGCCCACGAATGAGATGGCTGTGGTGGGGTCATGGGAGAGAGCGGGAGGCGAGAGGGTGGGGGGATAGAAAGGGGAAAGAAGTCAAAGGAAGGGGGAAGGAGAGAGTTTGGCGGTGTCGTTGAGAGACTCTTGTTATATTGACACAGCCTACAACATTCTATTGTTTCCCCCCGGTATCTCCGAAACGCCAACGTGAAATCTAATAGCGCAGCTCTAAAAGTTTGAAATTTATTATTATATTGACAACACCACATTTTCTCTCTGAGATCGCGCACAAAATAATTAATTATTGACCTAAAAGAACATGCTGACTGTGATAGGTGTGTGTGTGTGTGTGCGTGTGTGTGTGTGTGTGTGTGTGGGTGGGTGTGTGTGTGGGTGTGAGGATGTTTACACGGCATTATTGGGACAAACTAGTGCAAGTTTACATACGTTCTTTGGACAGACCTCCTTGTTGGGACGTCCATTTAATGATCCGTGAGGGTTAGGGTTAGGGTAAGGGTTAGGGTTAGGGTTAGAACACTTTAAAGTACTTAAAAAGGGGGTCGTAGCACGACCCATTGTCCACATAACGTATGTGGCGATAGAGGAAAGTCCAAATAACGGTGTCTGCGCAAGTATGTGTGTGTGTGTGTGTGTGAGGGGGGGGGGTGGTCTGTGTGGGCATGTGTGAGTGTATGTGTATGTGTGTGGCATGTGTGAGTGTATGTGTGTGTGTGTGAGACCATAATGGTGATTGTGGATGTGGGGATGGGTGGAGGAGGGGAAAAAATGCGTGTGTGTGTGTGTTAAATTATTTGGGTGTCTTTCTGTGTTGCGGTTGGTTTAGATTGTTTTTTGTCTTTTTGTGTTTGTTTTGTGTTGTGTTTTGTTTTGATTGTTTTTATGTTTTTATTTTGGATTGTGACAAAAAAGTCAGTCTACACAACTGAAACTTTTGTCTCATTTCGTCGAATCAGAACAAGTCTGATAGTGCGGTAAACAAAATATGTTCGTCAAAATAAAACAAATAAACAGCCCTAACAGAAATCGAAAACAAATGCGTGCATATGATTGGCATACACAAAAACGCATTGCAAAAATAATAAACTCTTTTTATACAAAAAGTCATTGAAAATTAACTTTTCTTTTCTCATTTCAGATTAGCAACAAGTCCGAATATACCGCGCTTCAATCAAATCGGTCATATTTTAAGAATACATTACATTTAGGAAAACGAAATAAGCTTACACAGAAAGGTACTCTACAGTGTAATGCATTTTTTTCCCCCGCATGGCTCGGAATTGCACAATTTTGTGGTTGAATCCTGTCTTCCGTTTTAAGAAAAAATAATGTCCTCTGCAAACATTTACAACAGGAAACAACAACAACAACAACAACAATAACATTTTAATTGCATTGCCACAATAAGCCTACGCTCCACGCTAGAAGAATATTAGCACAAAAAACAAAAATAAAAACAAACAAAAAATGTGCTTTAAAACATCTAAAAACAACAGAAATAAATATGAAATAAAAACGCCTCGCCCAACACACGTCAATAATACTTCGGTTACAAAAGTGTATCTAGAAGTAATGGATATCCATCTATTTGGAAACGTGGGTAAAAGGGGCATAATAAGCGTCTTTTTGTACAAAACATCCCACATAATGTCAGTTCTCTCCCTTTTCGTCCTGTTAAGTCAAACGGCAGCCCGGAAAGTTCGGGTACAATATACATAAACAGGGTTGTCAATCAGCTTTGTACTTCCAAATTTTCGCCTCTGGAACCTCCAACCATCCCCCCCAACACCCCCCCTCTCTCTATCGCTATCTCTCTCTCTCCCCATCCATCCACTCCCACCCCACCCCCTTAAAAAAATAAAATAAAATAAAACAACCAAACAACAACAACAACATGAGGTTTATTGATTCCGATCCCTGTGATCCTTTTTGACGACGTTATTGATGATGATGATCAAAATGCCCAATGAGAAAAAGTTGGGCGATGGGCCACGGCACTTTCAGTGACAGAAGTGATGAATTGCACTGCGGTATTAATTTGTACACATTAGTTGGATAGTACTCTGATGGCCCGATACACCACGCTCAACATGAAATAATCGAGACGTATTGCTTACAAGACTGCAATCATGATCATGATCATCATCATCAGCAGTAGCAGCAGCAGCATAATCGTCATGTGAAACAGCAAAAGGTAAACGTGTTCCCGTAACTTTTCGGTCGTTGGGGAGGTACGCGTTCGGGATCTACCTTTTCTCTAGGTCAGCTTAATGAGGGCAGTGCCTATCTTCCCCCCCCTCCCACACACAACCTCCCCTCTCGCTGCATTTACCTTCCCCGGTTATAAACAGATGCAGGTACCCCCATTCACCGCTGGGTGGACTGAAGAGTACTATAACCTTTGAGGGAAAAGTTGTACAAGAAAGGAAGATATGAATTATAACCTTAGAGGAAAAATTCTACAGGGGAATAAGATAGTGGTAAGAGATGATTAAACATTGCTTAGCCTGGCTTGGTTACAATAGTGACTCAGATGTACAAAGTGTTAGTATAACGTTGGCACGTGCGATACACATTCGCCTGGTCAGCAGTCACTAGCCGGCAAAGTTTATAGTCTGCATAGACAGACAATGACGCATACACATGTTCAGACATTCTTTGTGTGCAAGACCATGATTAGTTTTGATCACGTGATAGGTACTGGGGCGCGGTCAGTCACGTGGTAATGACGTAGGAATTAAGGCATCTCCTTATGTAGAGAAATGCTTCCTGGGAAACTTGTACTATATAACCCAGGACGGACAAAGGACTCGCTCTCTTATCTCTGACCTCCTGCTTCTGACAGATCTAGAACAACTTTGTTCTACGAAGCTCCATCTTGTCTAGGTTGTAGCCTTTAGAGTGTTTTAATTCATAATGTGTCTAAGAGCAGGAGAGAATTTATAGTAATTGTAGAATATATATAGAGTATAAAGTGTAGGTTGTACAATGCTTAGAAATTGGTGTGAGTGCAGAGTTCAGATAGTAAGTAGTCAGTGAGTTAGTTAGTGAGTGAAGATTGATTTTTAAGGTAAGAACTAGTGTTTTCCAAAGGAGGAAAGGAGAGTGGAAAAGAGAGAAAAGAATGAGGTAAGACGAAATGAATTTATTTGAACATTTTATGTATTGTTAGTTACAGTTTATGTGCATGTGAATTTTATGTTTCTTGAATGATGTGGACTAGTTAGATTATTAAAATTGGATAAATGAAAATAAACTATAGTTTATTGTGATTTATTTGAGCGCATGGCAAACCCTTTGTGAACGGCAGTGAGACTGGTTCTATTTTGTATGTCTTGTATATTAATTTGGTTTGTCATGCCCGATCCCTGTATAAGTACAAGTTAGGTTAGTTAAATTCAACTCTCACATAGATAACGCAATAATAGAGACGCGTTACATTGGAGGACCTGCGGTTTGTCTTGGACATAGGTGGTATAAGTTGTTAGGGTAAAATTTTGGGTGGATTAATTTAATTTTAACAGATTGTCATAAATTGGCTAGTTTTAACTCTGCCCAGTGACTATTTAGCCATGTGTAGTACTTGTAACTTTAGAAGTTAGACTATAACACAGCAGCAAGTAAATTAAACAGCAGACCACACACCGCGAGCCCGACCCATGCTAGCGCAGTGAGTCAGCACTTGAGCTTTGAATCGGACCGTTTTGACCAATCAGAGCAGGCTCAGTGGGTAGAGCAGTTTTACTGTGTCAAAACCTAACACAGTTTGAATCAGTCGTGTGTGAGACGAGGTAGAGTCAACATCTCCACAGCTAGAGAAATCTCTACACTCACAGACCAGGAAGCAGGACTTTGAAATCTTAGAATTCTCTCAAGTCATCACGGGCCTGAACTTGTCAGACAGGTAAATGAACACCCTTCGGTTTCATCGTGATATATTTATATTATTGTTGAAATTATGTTTGTGGAATTTGCTATGCATAAATGTGAATTGTTAATCCGAATTTGCCGTACCACGTGGAAGAGCCGACCACGAGGTGAAACACGACCGGTTGCGCCGCCATGTTGCATGCCGTACGGAACCACTGTTGTTTAACTTATATGTATGTTTGCAGACCAGTGGCTGTACCACTGAATGTTTATATTATTATTAATTCTGTATGTGTATAGTTAGACACGATTGATATTTATGTATGTATAGGAATTTAGAGTTGAGATTCCAGTGGAACCCGGAAGTAGCAGAATGTTCGTCGCTTATGTATAGAGATGTGGAGCTATCACTGAGGGCTACTTGGCTTTCAGTGAGACGCTCTGCACAAACCGATTATTCAGGGTTGTGCAGAATTTCGTCTCTTATATTACAGACGAGCAGGCGAGCTATCCCGAGCTATCCCGAGCTATCCTGTGCACCCCACTCCACAGAAACGACTAGTTGGTTGAGGAGACTCTGCCGCACAAGCCGGAAAGAGCTACCTTGAAAAAACCCCTACAAGACCCCACAGCGTGGCAAGGGAACCCAACTACACAACTACCCAGGTGGACCAGAAGCTACCTCACAGAAGGACTTCGCACGCTCCATCTAGCAGTTAAGTGAACACGCCAAGGTGCACTTAAACTGATCATAACAGGACCACAGTAGTCCAACTCTTCAGAAACTGTAAAACGGACCACAGTAGTCCAAATCTACATGAAATATACTAGCAAAGTGCCCGAGGAAGAAAATAACAGCTGCCTAGACTATCAGCGATCGAACTATTAGCATTGAAAGAGACTTTTTAAGTTAGATTAGTACTTAGAGAATCTTGTATAGAGTAGAAGAAATAAATGTGTGATTTTAACTGTTATCAAGTGGCTGGACTACATATGATTCATAGCCGTGTGAAAGCTAGTGTGACAGTATTCTTTTACCATTTTTCTATCTATTTCTGTACCCCAACCTTAACACAGAACGAGCTAAACAAATAAATTTATTAAAGTAATTCATAGGGTGACTTACTAGCAGTTCCCACCGAATAAACGTGAGGGTCCATAATTCCATTGTGCAGAGCCCATAAACCCCACGTGACACAGATCAAATTTTTTTTTTAGTATAAGATGGCTGACGAGTGGAATTTATCCCCGAGAGATAACCCAGTACCATGTCCGCCAGATAACAGGATTTTTTTTGAACATTTGAGCTCAGAAGCTTTGTGGGAGGAGTTTATTGTTAACGAGGAGGAGGAAGATACCAAGACAATTAAAACCATTCTGTTGGACAGGCTGTTCGATCCTACGGAAAATACGCTGGTAGTCATGGACAGGGTAGCGGGAGATCTGTATGATCAGTTTCATCATGAGGAGAACTTTCATGAAAGATTCGCATATATCCCTGCACGAGCGTGGTACACAATAGGGTACCTCGAGGACCTGCATAGCCTCTGTGTGCGGGAAGTCAAAAAAAATTGTTGTTAAAACAACAAAAACAAAAACAACAACTACAACAACAAAAACAACAACTACAACAACAAAAACAACAACAAGAAGATTTTAGTTTTTGTAGATGAGTCTAAAAGAAGAATAGTAGGAGGGAGGAAAGATTTATTTAGAGTTTTAATAATGTTAAATAGGGTTAGCAATGTCCAGGGCTCGAAAAGCTAATCTTCAGGTGCCGATCACTGTTCCAAGGCCAAGTAACGCTGACAATAGTTCAATAGAATCCTTAGATTTGGCACACACTTATCACTTGCGGTCAAGGTTGGTCCCTCGGGTGGTTGAGTCTTTAGCAAATGTAAATCAGAGTGTGTTAGACACTACTGCACAGATAAGAGATATAGAAAATAGACTGTCTCAACTGCGGTGACGTCACAATCTTCTTCTGGCGACACTTCACGTTTCTTCGTCGTTCCTTCGTCCATAGCAAGTCTACATGTCCGTCTTCAGTATTATTTCTGCTCACTTACGCGCAAACGCCTTAAGGTGCTGGTTGGCTTGTGGGGACAGTCCTCATGTGTCCTCATTGCCAAATGTCCTCATAGCCCTTTTGGTCGTTTCTGTTGCTGGATCCATCGGTCTTCACTTCGTGTTCCTGCACTACCTTAAAACTTTTTTTTTGGCACATAAACTTTACAGTACTTTGCCGTCGGACTTATTTAATTGTGGTTTTTCGGTGTTTTGTGCTTATTTATGTCCTTTGGTGCATGCAACTTTCTTTTGCAATTTTTATATTTTGTAAGTCTTACCTCATCTTCGCCACTTCGCCTCCTTAGATCGCTTTAGTAACGTCACTTTGTGCCCTCTTTGATTTGTTTTTTTTCCTCTTCGTGGTTACTTTTTAAGGAGCGAGGACGCTCCTTCGCAGGCCGGAGGCAATTATAACCTTTGAGGGAAAAGTTGTACAAGAAAGGAAGATATGAATTATAACCTTAGAGGAAAAATTCTACAGGGGAATAAGATAGTGGTAAGAGATGATTAAACATTGCTTAGCCTGGCTTGGTTACAATAGTGACTCAGATGTACAAAGTGTTAGTATAACGTTGGCACGTGCGATACACATTCGCCTGGTCAGCAGTCACTAGCCGGCAAAGTTTATAGTCTGCATAGACAGACAATGACGCATACACATGTTCAGACATTCTTTGTGTGCAAGACCATGATTAGTTTTGATCACGTGATAGGTACTGGGGCGCGGTCAGTCACGTGGTAATGACGTAGGAATTAAGGCATCTCCTTATGTAGAGAAATGCTTCCTGGGAAACTTGTACTATATAACCCAGGACGGACAAAGGACTCGCTCTCTTATCTCTGACCTCCTGCTTCTGACAGATCTAGAACAACTTTGTTCTACGAAGCTCCATCTTGTCTAGGTTGTAGCCTTTAGAGTGTTTTAATTCATAATGTGTCTAAGAGCAGGAGAGAATTTATAGTAATTGTAGAATATATATATAGAGTATAAAGTGTAGGTTGTACAATGCTTAGAAATTGGTGTGAGTGCAGAGTTCAGATAGTAAGTAGTCAGTGAGTTAGTTAGTGAGTGAAGATTGATTTTTAAGGTAAGAACTAGTGTTTTCCAAAGGAGGAAAGGAGAGTGGAAAAGAGAGAAAAGAATGAGGTAAAAGGAAATGAATTTATTTGAACATTTTATGTATTGTTAGTTACAGTTTATGTGCATGTGAATTTTATGTTTCTTGAATGATGTGGACTAGTTAGATTATTAAAATTGGATAAATGAAGATAAACTATAGTTTATTGTGATTTATTTGAGCGCATGGCAAACCCTTTGTGAACGGCAGTGAGACTGGTTCTATTTTGTATGTCTTGTATATTAATTTGGTTTGTCATGCCCGATCCCTGTATAAGTACAAGTTAGGTTAGTTAAATTCAACTCTCACATAGATAACGCAATAATAGAGACGCGTTACAGTACCGTGCGCTTGTTTCAATCTTTGTGAGTGTGTACGTGTGTGTGTGTGAGTGTGTGTGTGAGTGTGTGTGTGTGGTTTGGTGGTTGTCTTCCCAGTATAGTCACCCATCCAAGTACCAACCCTTTCCGACGTTGCTCAACATGAAACCTTGCTAGCCTTTGCCCCAAATCGCTACACTACAGCGCTAACCCTTAAAACAGCAGGCAGGAGCTGAACAGTGAACAGACAACAGGGCAAGCACAACGATAAATCCACAGATTTGTCATTTGTGCTGCAATGCTTGCACGTATGTGCACTTAGATACACACACACTCACACACACACACACACCCGCACACACCCACACCCACACACACACACACACACACACACACACACACACACACACACACACTTTTCCTTGCAACGCTTGAGGATAGTAATAGATCTGTATCTAGTATCTGTATCTGTGTCTGTGTGGACAAAGCCCACAAGATGTTGTTGTTTTTATTTTATTGTAATATTATGTTATATGTGTTGTAATGACAGGATGTACAATGGATGAATGCGAGTGGGTGCGCAATGAGTCACAATGTGAGATTTGCGCGATATAAGTACCATTCATTATTATTATTATTATTATTATTATTATTATTATTATTATTATTATTATTATTATTATTATTATTATTATTATTATTATTATGTCCGTCTGTTCGGACTAAACTGAGGCAAAACTCATCGTTTACCACTGGAACAAAGGTTATTGTCTATAATGATAGTAATAAATTGTAACTAATAATAATAATAATAATAATAATAATAATAATAATAATAATAATAATAATAATAATAATAATAATAACAACAACGACAACAACAACAACAACAACAACAACGATCACAACAACAATAATAATAATACTATCAATAATAATATTAATAATAATAACAACAACAAAGATGACGACACCACCATCAATAATAATAAATTACGATAATAATAATAATAATAATAGTAATAATAATAATAATAATAATAATAATAATAATAATAATAATAATAATAATAATAATAATAATAATAATAATAATACTCTCTGTGCATCAAACTCCATAATCTGAACAGGGATATTATTTAGTACACGACGACAATGTTGATTATGACGATACCTAGTCGTAGCTATTATATTTACATTGCTAAACAACTACTATTATCCTACTAGTTTTCACGGCCATAAATGCAACACTGTTCATGTTTTTGCACGCCGTATTATCATGTAAAATGAAGTGCTAAAAGACTTTTGCTCAGGCACTGTGCGAACACGAGTCGACATCTTCGTCGACAATCAGTGCTGTTAGTTCACGAGGTGTTTTTGTCGACAATCAGTGCTGTTAGTTAACAACTACTATTATCCTAGTAGTTTTCACGGAAATAAATGCAACACTGTTCATGTTTTTGCACGCCGTATTATCATGTAAAATGAAGTGCTAGAAGGCTTTTGCTCAGACAGTGTACGAACACAGAGTCGACCGCTTTGTCGATAATCAGTGCTGTTAGTTCACGAGGTGTTTTTTACGCCCCGCTGCTGCTGCTGCTGCTAATCCCCCTCCTCCCACTACTACTAGATTCCATACTTTGTCTCTTTTGCCTGCTCTACTACTACTATTACTACTACCTACCTACCTACCTACCTACTACTATTACTGCTACTACCACTACTGCTGGACATTACGGGCCAGCGCTTTGAGATGCTCTCTGAGCTTGTAAGTGCGCTATATAAGAGAAATCTCTCTTTTCTTTGTGTTACTACTACTATTACTGCTGCTGCTGCTACAACAATTACCACCACCTCCATCACCATTGCCACCACCACCATTATATCCAGTATTAAAATAAATTCCTTACTCTGTTTTTAGCGTACGCTCGTGTCATCCTGACGTTTTGTACTTGGAAATTTTCTTTCACGTACAATCAATTTATTCAGAAGATTTCTCAGCACTCTCTCCTCACCACCACAATATCTGGAATTGTATGCAAACTTAAACACGTGTTGCTGAAACTACTAATGAAACACGTAAGGCACAAAGCAGCACTCTAAACTTATCACCTTAATATCTGGACTGGCATGTAAACTTGAAGCACGAATCATTATTTCCAACACAAATCAGCGTACATCGTTTCCACAAAAGATGCAATCGCAAGCACGCATGTTTGGAGGTCCGGCTACACCACAATAGAACTCTGCTTTGTGTGTGTGTGTGTGTGTGTGTGTGTGTGTGTGTGTGGGTGGGTGGGCGGGTGGGTGTGGGTGTGTAGGTGTGTGGGTGTGGGTGTGTGTGCTATCGGGTTAAAAAGAATCATGGCTCAGGAATAATAAATAGAATCTCAAATCTGAATCCAGGAGTAAGAGCAAGGAACTTGGCAGCACTAAAAAATGTATCGCCCCATAATGTCTGGAATTGTTTGCAAACTTGCAGGAATTGCGTAACAGGAGCCCGCCAGACGCTTGCATACTTCTTCACGCGGGCTGTCAGACTGCTGTTGCACACTCGCTCGTAATCTTGACGAAGTGAATGACTTCTACAAGGATTGTCGTCCTTTCTTTTGTCTTTCTTTCATCCGTCCCTTTCTTTTTTCTTTCTTTCTTCTTTCTTTTTCTGTCGACCTTTCTATCGTTCTCTTTCTTCCTTCATCTCTTTATTTCTTTCTTTCTCTCTCTCTTTCCTTCTTTTCTCCTTTCCTTCCTCTCTTTCTTTCTTTCTTCCTTCCTCTCGTTCTTTCTTTTTCTTTCTTCCTTCCTTCCTATCATTCTTTCTTTTTCTTTCTTTCTTCCTTCCTCTCGTTCTTTCTTTTTTTTCTTTCTTCATTCCTCTCGTTCTTTCTTTCTTTTTCTTTCTTTCTTCATTCCTCTCGTTCTTTCTTTTTCTTCCTTCCTCTCGTTCTTTCTTTCTGTTTCTTTCTTTCTTCCTTCCTCTCGTTCTTTCTTTTTCTTTCTTTCTTCATTCCTCTCGTTCTTTCTTTCTTTCTTCCTTCCTCTCGTTCTTTCTTTTTCTTCCTTCCTCTCGTTCTTTCTTTCTTTTTCTTTCTTTCTTCCTTCCTCTCGTTCTTTCTTTTTCTTCCTTCCTCTCGTTCATCCTTTTTCTTTCTTCCTTCCTTCCTATTGTTCTTTCTTTTTCTTTCTTTCTTCCTTCCTCTCGTTCTTTCTTTTTCTTTCTTTCTTCCTTCCTCTCGTTCTTTCTTTTTCTTCCTTTCTTCATTCTTCTCTTTCTTTCTTTTTCTTTCTTTCTTTTTTCCTCTCGTTCTTTCTCTTTTTTTCGCGTTCTTTCTTTCTGTCTTCCTTCCTTCCTCCCTTTGTTTCCTTCTTTTTTTTTCTTCTTTCCTTTATTGTTTTCTTTCATTCTTTCTTTCCTTTTTTTTTTCTTCCTTCCTTTATTTTTTTCAGTGTAAATAGTCTTTATTTCTTTCTGTGCAATTAGTTTTTCGTTCTTTCTTTATAATTAGTTGTTTTTCTTTCATTCATTAATTCATTCTTTCTTTCTTTTGTTCTTCCTTTCTTACTTTATTTCTTCCTTCCTTTCTTCCGTCCTCTCATTGTTTCCTATCTTTCTTTCTTTATTTCTTTCTTTCTGTCTTTCTTTTCTTCTTTTTTTTTCTTCATTCCTTTCTTTTTCGCTTTCATTTTTTTCTGTCTGCCTGTTTGAAACTTTTTTGTGTTTCCATGTCGTTGTTTATTTCTTGTTTTCTTTCTTTCTTACTTCATTCCTTTGTAATTCTAATTATATAATGTAATTGTAATCTTCGTAATTCATTTCTTTCTTTATTCTTTTATTTATTTCTGTATAATTATTTTTCCTTCTTTTTTTTTGGTGTAATTATCTTTCTTTATTTCAGTGTAATTATCTTTCTTTCTTTCTTTCAGTGTAAGTAGTCTTTCTTTCTATCTTTCTTTCCGTGTAATTATCTTTCGTTCTTTCTTTGTAATTAGTTTTTCTTTCTTTCTTGTTTTCTTTCTTTGTAAATATTTCTTTCTTTCTTTCTTTCTTTCTTTCTTTCTTTCTTTCTTTCTGTGTAATTATCTTTCTTTATTTCTGTCAGTGTAATTAGACTTTTTTTTATTTTTTCTTTATTTCGTTCCTTCTTTTATTCTGTGTAATTATCTTTCTTTCTTTCTTACTTTGAATGCAAGTAGCCTTTTTTTCTTTCTGTGTAGTTATTTTTCTTTCTTTCTTTTAGTGTAAATATCTTTCTTTCTGTGTAATTATCTTTCTGTCAGTGTAATTAGTCTTTCTTCCCTTCTTTCTTACTTTTTATTTTTTTTCTTTCTTTCTTTCAGTGTAATTATCTTTGTTTGTTTGTTTGTTTCTTTCTGTGTAATTATCTTTCTTTGTTTCTTTGTGTGTAATTATTTTTCTTTCTTTCAGTGTAATTATCTTTGTTTCTTTCTTTCTGTATAATTAGCGTTTCTATCTTTCTTTCTTGCTGTTGTGTTTCCTCTTTCGTTCATTTTAAATTCTTTTTTGTGCGCTTTTTCACTTTCTGTATTTTTTCTTAATTTCCTTCTTCTTTTTTATGTACTTGTTTTTTTCTTTTTTGTTCGTTCGTTGGTATCTGTGTTTTGTTGTTGTTGTTGGTTTTTCTTTGTTCATTTGTTATTTGTTCTTTTTCATTCTTTTTTTTTTCTTCTTGATTTTCCGTCTCTTCTGGTTATTTTTCTTTCTCTTCTTCTTCTAGGTTCGTTGCTCTCCTTTATAATAATAATAATTTATTTTGTATAGCGCAATTCAAACATAAAATGCTTCACAAAGCGCTTGATCACACGCAGCCACACACAGATACACACGCATAATACATCTATTCCGCATTTAAAAACAAGACAACATCCTTTCAAGTTATGTTGTTGGTGTTGCCGTTTTTGCACTTGTTCTTGATGAACCGCCGTCGTCCTAGATTTCCTTCAGCCTCCTACTCCACAGCATCACTATCCCTAGCATCATGTTGATGTCGTGATGCTGCAGCTGCTCTCTCTCTCTCCTTTCTCTCCCTCTCTCTCTTTCTCTCCCTCTCTCTCTCCTTTCTCTGTCTCTCTCTGTCTGTCTGTCCTTCTGGCTCTCTTTCTTTCTCTGTCTCTCTTTGTCTCTGTCTGTCTGTCTGTCTCTCTCATAATCTCTTTTTCATATTTCCCTTTCTTTCGTCCCTTTCAGTAATAAGGCTGAGAAGGCCTTTTCGTTCATTATCTCGGGGAACCCCCCAGGAAGCGAAAAATATAAGTTAAGAAAACAAAACTCCGTTTTAGTTTGTTGTTATTGTTGTTGTTGTTGTTGTTGTTGTTGTTGTTGTTGTTGTTGTTGTTGTTATTATTATTATTATTATTATTATTATTATTATTATTATTATTATTATTATTATTATTATTATTATTATTATTAGCTTATTTGTTTTGTTCGAGGATTGTTTCTTCTTTATCTTTTTCTTTGTAAACTGAAGAACATTTCTGCCGTGCGATGGCAAAGTAAAGCAAGTCCACAAAAGCTACTTTCGAGAAAATCGACTTTTTGTGTTTTGATTGATTTCTCAGATTATACAATTATATTCCGCTGTTTATTCTGCTGTTTTGTGTAGTAAACAGATCCTGAACATCAAACTTCATTTGCTCATGGTTGTTTGCAGTAATTGGTTGCGTGGTTTTCTGTTTTTGATGAATTTTATGGACATACTTCATTCTGCCATATTTTTCTTTAAATAAAACTTTGTTAAATAAATTGGCAGAACAGTGTAAGTGGGACTTACTCTGTTCTGCCAAGTTATTATAAGAAAAAAGTATTGTTAAAAAATAAGACAAATCGAAGTGAGTGACTTGCTTTTGTTTGCCAACTTATTTGAAAGGAAGATGATAGAACTAATAACAAATGGACTTTATTCTGCCAAATTATTTCGTTATAACTCTGAACAATCTTGAATACAATCTATTCTACAAATCTGTTTAGTTTTATAGTCTTTGTTGTTAGTTCCCAAGCTGTAGACCTCTGGAACTATTATTTTGGGCTTTGTCCGTCCGTCCAGCGGTGTTTTGCTTCTGTCCGGAGGAGACATTTGCGCAATTTTCTCTGAAACCAATGGACGGATTTCTTTGAAACTTGGTATTTAGTTAGGAAATAGTGAACATTGACCTATGACCCCCCAAACAATATGCATATCAAATGACGTCATCATGTTGGCGTCATTTAAAAAAAATAATAATGATATTTTTTTTCAAAACTACAGGAGGGATTTAATACAAGTTTGGTATGCACTTAGACTTTACTGTGCCTCCAAGATAAAAACCAAACTTACGCAAATCAATTGAGGTAATCATCGGGACTTTTTTGTTTTGTTAAATTAAAGAACACTTTTTTAGTTTTTTTATTTTTCGTTTGCTTCTTATGTAATTAAAGTGTACATTATGCTTTCAGCATAAAACGAAACTATGGTATATTGAGTGACGCAATCGTGGTGACAAAATAAAAAAAAAAGATTTTTATAACTATCACAGATACATTGTTTACATTTTTTATTTTTATTTTTTGGAATGTTACCTTAACAAGAAATATATTTTATGTATAAGTTGCTTTTAATATTGTATGTGATAGCCATTCACTTATTTGACAACGCGTATTTTAAATAATGCACAATGATGAGATCTTGTGAATTACTTGTTCACCACACTGGACGGGCTTTTTCCTCTGTTTGTGTATATGTGTATATGTGTACGTGTGTATATATGTGAAAGGAGAAACGGAAAAGAATGAGCAGCAGAAGCGCTAATAGGAGTACGCAGAGAAAGTGATATTAAACAGAAGCCGGTGGGTGCAAAGTAAAAGAATATTAAAATATAAAGAAAGAAAAGGACGAAAGGAATTGAAGAAAGAAACAAACCAACCAAACAATAACAATGCAAATGATTAATCAAGTGATTACTTTAATTTCGCTAGGTTTGATAGTGTCATATTCCTGCGGAAACATACAGTGGTTAGACAATCAATGTTATTGACAGATACGAATAAAGGCACTGGCCAATTCACACACACACATCCATTACATTACACTACATTACATGATTATTGCTTTAGGTCCAGCGGACTCTTCCGAGCCGAATCAAGACCACAAAATCAAGACCACAACTTCGAGGAAAGAGGACTCGCCCCTGATCCGCATAAAAGATCTGCCGAAACAACCCTAGCGGTAACACTGAAAGCACTCCTCCAGCCGGTCACTTTACAATAAAGACATCCCACGCAGGGGATGCTGAGGCTATACTCTAATTTATCGAACCCCCGTTTACAAAAGCAAAATAGAATATAAACATCATTATAACATATCAACAAAGCACATACATATAAAATACCTACATTGCCAAATTTTAACATCATAGGAAGCCCCAGTGACCACCTGTCAGAAAGCGTCCAATATTTCCAAGCTGATCCAACAGACCTTACACACAAATGAGGAGTTTTGTCCCAGAAGAGTTTTCAAGAAAAAAGGTAGGTGACTGGTATAGCGAAGAAGAAGATAGTATAGTAGATTGATAGAACAGAGTAGGAATTAGAAAGAACAAAGGAGAAAGACAGAGACAGTGGGAATCTAAAGCACTAAATTTCCAGAAAGTAGGGATACTATTTATACTTAACCTCCGGCACCCCCACGGGGGTCATCCACATCCACACACACACGCAAACACACACACAAACACAACCATGTAGAAACGCCGTTGTGATGAATTTCATGAAACTCTACATACGTTACTTTGACATATTTACAAATGTGTCTATTTTTTTAAGCTAACCCTAACTCTAACCCTTAACCTAACCCTAAGCCTAACACAGCCCTTACCCTAACGGAACACTGTTTTGACCTCAAAATAACGGGGTCCGTCAAAAGAAAGTACGTAGAGGTTCAAGTGTATGTCAGAATAACGGCGTTTCTACCCAGCCACACACACACCCACACACCCACACACACACACAGACAAAATAATAATAATAATTTGTATTTCTTTTTTTTTCTTCTCATTTTTAAAATGTAGTTAGTTATTCATTGCTTACAGGGTCCAGCGGACTGCAAAGACCCGAATCAGGACCACAAAATCAAGACCACAACTTCGCTGAAAGAGGACTCACCCCTGATCCGCATAAAAGATCTGCCGAGGCACTCCACCAGCCAGTCACTTTACAATAATGATATCCCACGCTAGGGGACGCTGAGGCTATGCTCTAATTTATCGAACACTCGTTTACGAAAACAAAATAGAATATAAACATCATTATAAAATATCAACAAAATACATATAAAATGCCTACATTGCCAAATAATAACATCATAGGAAGCCCCAGTGATCACCTGGCAGAAAGCGTCCAATATTCCCAAGCTGATCCAACAGACCTCACACACAAATGAGGAGTTTTGTTTCAGAAGAGTTTTCAAGAAAACATATAGGTGAATGGTCTAGTGAAAAAGAAGATAGTATAGTAGATTGCTAGAACAGAATAGGAATGAAAAAGAGCAAAGGAGAAAGACAGCGACAGTGGGAATTTAAAGCACTAAATTTCCAGAAAGCGGGGATACTATTTAGACTGAAACCCCCGGCACCCTCACAGGGGATTTTAATTGTTACAAAAAGTGCAGGTTCCCGAGAAAATAAACTGTGAAAGTTAATCACGAAGTGATCAGCAATTCTTTTTTTTTATTTTACAGTAAACCAATTAAGTATCCATCCCTTGGACAACACAGTCCTGCTTTGAGGCTTTGAAGAGGTAGACAAAAAACATGGATTACTTTACTTACCCCCACTTCCCCACTCCAACTCTCCTCCCATCCCCCTCTCCCCAAAAACAAATCTGAATAAAAATGTGGACAATTTGATGTTGTATATGGAGTTAATATGATATAAGGGACACGGAAACAATTTTAGTAAAAAAAAATGCTAGCTGCTTTGTACATATCAAATACATCCCTGCAGATTGCAAAGCTAAATAAACATACAATTATTTATTAGATCACTAACATAAAAAACACTGCTTACCAACTTGTTTCTTTGCAATAACCAACATGACAGTTGCGCATTGTCACATACACGGAATGCGAGTCAAGACTGAGCCTTAAAAAAGGTACAAAGAGCAGTAAACACCAGTTACAAATCATGGCACTGCTGATTTAACTGTCAATCACTGACAAACGGCGAATACATACAACCATACAGATCTTTGAGAAAAAAAACAAACAAAAACAACGTTCCCTTCATACAAAGAATAAGTAAATGCAAGAAAAAAAAATATAACACATTCTAAAATATTCTCTTGTAGCAGCTTGATGTAGAATAATGTTACTTAAATGAAACGGTCCATCTGGGCGACACAAGGCGCTAAACTGTGCCAAGAACTTAAGCTTTAGTTTGACAATGTAATACATATAAAGCTTGACAATGTAATACGTATAATTCAGTCATGTATACATTTTGACATTTATTTTAGCAGTGGCATAAGTGTTTAATAATCAGATAAGGCAATGGTTTCACCTAAGGAATGCAAACAACAAAGTGATTCATATGCAAGTCCTTTGGTTTTTGATGCCTGCCTTCAGTTGAAGTCCACATAATGTCTACTGGCGAGATTTTGAATGGCGTTTTCGGCAAGAAAGGAAACATGTACCTGTGTAGATGGTTGCGAACTGCTTACCCACCAAATTGGGGATAAACGGATATGATTCGACAGTCAAAAATATTAGCCCGGGAATGGACCTGCCAAACACCCATGTAGGTGCCAGGCCTAGAAATCTGCTCAGTTTTTGTTTTTAGAAAGAATGCGTCTGATGGTTGCTGGCGTAGCTTCCTCTCCGAAACAGAACTCGGAATACATTGCGTACGTCCTTGGCAAGGATTCTGCAAGTTGGTGTTGTCCAGGTACATGTCCATATTTTGTGCTGTCTCAAGAGTTATTCTTATTCGCATTTCGTCATAACAGTCTTCGACACCATATGCCATCCAAGATGCACATCGTGGCAAGCAATTGCCATCTGCACATAATATCTTAATGGGAGTGAGGTGGGGCATATCATCGGGAAACCAAAGTGCAGAATCATCATCAACAGTCACTGTTTTGTCGTTGAAATTGGTTGAGACTTTTACGGGATATTTACCGAGAGCAAATTCATAATGGCATGCAATCATGCGGATATCATCTATACTAGCTGCAGCAGTATTTAGTTCATGTCGCAGGATTCGAAACAATTCATCTTTTGGTACAATTATCCCAATTGCATCTAAGAACTTTTTCTCTCTGCAAACGAGCTGTTTGATAATGTTGGGATGACGTGTCATTCTGATCTGTGTCAGAAGAGTGTCCTGGGGTTGACTTGTCATCTTCATCTGTGTCAGCATACAGCCGGAGGAGTAACAGGTTTCCTTGCCCTGTTTCAGCAGAGTGCGGTGGGGGTGGCAGGTCACCTTGGTCTGCGTCACCAATGTACCGTGGAGTAAACAGTGTGCCTTGATCTGTGTCGGCAGAGTGCAGTGGCGGTGATTGGTCGTCTTGATTTGTATCAGCAGACTGCAGTGGAAGCAGCACAGCATTTTCATATGTGTCAGAAGAGTGTCGTGCAGGTAGCAAGACGTCATGATCTGTTTCAGAGGAGTGTCGTGCAGATAACAGGTCACCACGTCCTTCATCAGGTGAAGCAGCAGAACCACATGGCACTGAAATATGTAACGAATTAATAATATTTGGGCCAAATTTGCACTGATAAATATTTTAAGTATGTCAAGAACATAGACACAGACACAGACACAGACTCTCTCTCTCTCTCTCTCTCTCTCTCTCTCTCTCTCTCTCTCTCTCTCTCTCTCTCTCTCTCCCTCTCTATCCCTCTCTGTCATAAAAGAGAATAATTTTTGTGACACTTATGCGCTGTGAAAGGGATAGTAATAAATCACTCTCTTCCTGAGTTTAGAAAAGAGCAAGTTAGCTGTAAATTTTTAAACTAGGCTTGATGTGGCATTCAGTGGATGAAGAGTTGTGTGCATGGAAGATCTGATAACACAGTATAATTATATATTTAGATCTAGACCTGACGTTGCTCTCACCAACAGCTTGAGTCTAAGCCTGTTTGATATGACGGAACGATGACTCATTACTGGCCACAGTTTTGAAATGTATAGCATTGCAAACGTCATTTAATATGTGACAAAGTTATAAACAAACGTGATTCCTAGATACAGGGCGCGGCGGAATGGGTTGGTACCGGACAGGGGTACTTTCTAAATTGTACCGCAATAAATTATCAGCATCTTCATGATGTATAGATAGCATAATAACACTAAAATATGTCCCTACTTTAATATCTAGCTCATCAGCCTAACTCATTAACTTACTAGCCTAATGCAGAATGCCCCAAAACACTTACCTTTCTTTTAATTATTTCAAAATCCCACCAGAAGTCACTGCCTGAAATTCCTCCGTGCTTGCAGTAGCTTGGCTAGCTTGAAGCATTATGCGACGAGCAATCTGATTAGCCAATGTTGTCACAACACTTGCTCTGATTGGTCGACGGACTTGACTTCTTTTGCCTTCAAATTATGTCCGAAATTTATACGACGTCAGTGACGCATTTCTGTGGCGAAGTCGAAAACCGAAGGACATGCTTTGTTCTGCCATATTATTCAGGTACTTAAAAAAAATTTAACACTGGACTTACTTCTTTAGATCTCCTAAACTAAACACCCTACATCTTCAAATTTTACAGAGAAGATGCGCCTCATATTATTCTATATGATGGATAAAAAATCTCATTTTTGAAAAAAAATGGACTTGCTTTCATTTGCCATCGCACGGCAGATTTAGCTTAACTTCATACATAATTTTTGTTTGTTTCAGTTATTTCTTTCGCACTTTCCTTCGTTATTTTTTTTTAAAGTTTTCTTGCCTAGCCGCTCTCTACCTGTCTTTGGTCCTCAACTCTGGAATTCCCTTCCATACAACATTAGACATTCTTCCTCCATTTCCTCTTTTAAATCACAGTTGAAAACATACCTCTTTATGGAATATTTAAATTAATCATATACAAGAGAGTGTAAGCAGGTGTGTGTGCTTGTGGGTTTTTTTCATAGTTGTTCAACTGTATTTGTACATATGTATATTTTGTATCTTTTGTCCAGTTTTGTCTGTCTTGTCTTCCCATAGCCCCAACCCTTGCGCGCCTTGATCCTTAGGCTAAGGCGCCTTACAAATGATGAAGATTATTATTATTATTATTATTATTATTATTATTATTATTATTATTATTATTATTATTATTAGCCATCTCCCCCTTCCTCGCCCTCCACCCCATTCCCTCTCTACGTGTTACGCGTGTGACGCGCGCGATAGATCTGATCGTTTTGTTTTGCAAAGCATGCAATCATAGAGTGTATTTACCTTTGATTTGATTTTGCGTTGTGGTTAGAAGAAGCTTTGAATAACGTTGATAATTTTAGTTGGTCGATATTATTTGAGAATTTTCTAGAGTTGGTTGTTTACTATCGATCGAAGCGTGTGGATAATTCTAGTGGTAACTAGAGACGCTTCTATTCTAAATATGGTTGTATGACGTGAGACAGTGATGGACGAAATTTGTTCTGATTGGTTATAATTGTGTCTTGCCCGAACATTAGTTATTTCTCTGGAGTATAGAGAGACAATATATATGTGCCGCACTGTTTGAGTGAGGGTTGTGTTGAAAGTAAAAAGTTGAGAGTGGAAAAAGCGATTGTATGCAGTTGTTGATGTTCGCTGAATAAAGTTGGAAAACTACATACGCCGACTTCTGCCTTGTTGATGAGTGAGCAAGCTGCGTGGATAAACGAATCTGAGTTACACTTATCAGGTTTCAAGCATCGGGGCTGAATTAACTGATACAAAACACAACGTCGAGTGTAACACTACGATTAGCTTAAAAGGCCAGGCATTAGTTTATAAAATTGGTACAGTTACTTTTATTTATTTTCATACTGTGGCCTAAATTGAGTTTGTCGTCTCACTCTCATTCTCTCTAAGTTTTCATTCTATCCCCCACCCCCTATATCCCCGATTCCCTCTCTGTCTATCTCTCTCGATCGTATAGGCGCACATAGTGCATACACCATCAATTATTATTATGATGATATATGATTATAATGATATATTATTATGATGATCATTATGATTATAATGATGAAGATGATGATGATGATGGTTATAATAATAATAATAATAATAATATTAATAATAATAATAATAATAATAATAATAATAATAATAATAATAATAATAATAATAATAATTGTTATAATAATAATAATAATAATAATAATAATAATGATAATAATAATAATAATAATAATAATAATAATAATAATAATAATAATTATTATTATTATTATTATTATTATTATTATTATTATTAGTAGTAGTAGTAGTAGTAGTAGTAGTAGTAGTAGTAGTAGTAGTAGTAGTAGTAGTAATATTAGTATTATTTAATCGTTTCTCTCTTTCTCACTCACTCACTCTTCTCTCATTCACTCTTCTCTCATTCAATCTTCTCTCTCTCTTTTATCTCTCTCTCTCTGTTCTCTCTCTCCTCTCTCTCTCTCTCTCTCTCTCTCTCTCTCTCTCTCTCTCTCTCTCTCTCTCTCTCTCTTTACAAATGCCCTCGTCACCTCCCTCCCATCAAATGCTTCCTTCTGTACTTTGAAGAAAAACGTTTTGTAACAAGATCATGTAAGCGAGTTTGCCAGACCTTGAGCTACTTGAGCCAGACCTTGAGGTACTATAGATAAGCCAAACCTCTCAAAGATAAGGTGAGAGACAGACAGACAGACAGACAGAGAAAGAGAGACAGCGAGAGAAGAAACAGAGGGATGGACAGAAAGACAGAGCGAGATAGAAAGAGAGAAAGAAACAGAGAGAGAGAGAGAGAGAGAGAGAGAGAGAGAGAGAGAGAGAGAGAGAGAGAGAGAGAGAGAGAGAAATGAGGGAGGGAAGTCAAAAGTCTGAAAGATAAGGAGAAAGAGAGAGAGACAGAGACAGACAGACAGACAGACAGAAAGAGAGGCAGAGAAAGAGACAGTCATGGTGAGAGAGAGACAGAGAGGGTGAGAGAGAGAGGGGAGAGGGGGAACATAGGGAGGAAGGGAGAGAGAGAGAGAGAGAGAGAGAGAGAGAGAGAGAGAGAGAGAGAGAGAGAGAGAGAGAGAGAGATGGAACTGTTGCGTGCTCGTGTGCGTTGGAAGACTGATTCAAAGTTTCGAAGCGTTTATTACGGCGATTCATTCTACAAGGTTTTCCATCCGAAACGGAACAAAGAGCATCAAGGATAGAAAGAAAATTAACACCACGATGCACGGTTCTGCAGAAAATTTAAGCTGTAAAATGGCGCGGAGAGAGAGAGAGGGAGGGAGAGAGAGAGAGAGAGGGAGAGAGAGAGAGAGAGAGAGAGAGAGAGAGAGAGAGAGAGAGAGAGAGAGAGAGAGAGAATAATTATGTCTATATTGGTACCAAATGTGCTAGCGTCTCGTGTCTGAACAATGTAGCAATGCTCGCCGCACAAAAAGCAACAAAGTATGTGCACTGGAAAACAGGCTGTGCTACGTGCACACTTACAATGTAGCCTATTGTGGTTACATACAGAAAAGGTACAACTACAATGCGCAAAAAACTATAGTATTCCAAGATGGCTTACTCGCTTTATTTATTATTGAATTTTTCCAGAGTCGAGTTAAGTCCCTTAGACACGGCCGACTAAAATGGCGAAGCACGTAAGAAGCCTTAGTTGCAAACGCTGAGGTGATTTTGATAGTGCTGAGGGCTGACACAACGCTCGCCGAAGAAGTTAATGCTGGGGACTGGATTTCCAAATAGACGAGGAAAAGTTAGATATATTTTGTATTTCGCTTTGTGTGAAACAGATCGAAACAGTGCATCTGTTTCCATTAGATCTAAATCTACAATATTTTGGCAGTTTTTCTTTGCTTGGATTTCCAAAGGACGAAGGACACAGTTGGTTATATTTGATGTAGTCTTTCGGTATCAGGACGAGAAGCTTTCTAAGAAAAGATACAACTAAACACTATGAATAATGGAAAACAAAGGTGGGATCAGAGAACTTTTACAAACAGATGGTGGTACAGCGGCTACCTTTCCTCCTATTTCAAGGGAGCACTTATTGTTGTTGTTGTAGAGTTACCTCCCTTGCACTTGGATCGACAGAAGCCTATGCTTAGTTCACACGGACGGCCACAAAAACAACAATAACAACAACAATAACAACAACAACAACAAAATCTTTCAGCTGTCTCTCAGACTTTCTGTTTGCACTCAACACCAACTGACTCATAGTTTACCAACCTTCTCTACGTGTAAATTCACTGGTGCGATTTCAGGCCGCCCGCCGATCCCTAAATCCAAAATCCCAATCCCTGATTTCACACATACACCCACTCTCCCATTCCAGCTAACCAACCCTTTCCCCCCTCCCCAACCCCCATTTTCCTCACCACCCACTCTCACTCTTCCGTCTGAACCCATCTTTACCTTCCTAAGTTGTTTGGCTAAAGCGAAATCCACGTAGTAGGTCTACCTATAGAATATTAGAATACATCATATTGATTGCCGACGCCCTGATATTGTGGCGTGTAAGAATTCTTCCCCATATTGCACATAATTATAAATTACAGAACCTCGTTAAGCCGGCTCCTAATCACTTGCCGAACATTAATTTTACGACGTGTTTGTCCGACATGTTGGTCTCCATAGAGGTTCGAGTTGTACTAGCAATAACCCAAATCGAAATAAATCCCGAAATCAATTTTCGGGGGCACCCCGTTTTGCCAAAAGGAAACAAAGCCTTCGAATCTGAAACCCTTTAAAAAGATTATAAGCGCTTTATAGACGGAGGCGATTCCTGTGAGGTCACGTCCTCCACCACCAACAAAAACGTTGTTTGTCTAGTATCCAGCAAATTGTGTAATTAGCTGAGTGCTAACAGTTCTTTTTTATTATTCATTAGTGCTGAACACAAGCCTTTTTACATTATGCACAAAGCAGATTCACGTAACAGCACCCCTCCCCACCACCCCACCTACTCCCAATCATCCCCCAACCCCTCTTCCCCCACCTACCCGAGTTTTGTTTTAGCTAGGAAATAATTGAGAAGTTAGTGCCAACACCGCCGATGTCGAATTCATGCTGCGCTGGTATGCTGAAGGTTCGAAAATGTGCACTGTGTCGTAGTGGTCGTTTTCGTTGTTGTTGTTGTTGGTTTTTTGTTTGTTTGTTTTTTTTTTGTTTTTTTTTTTTTTGTATAGTCGAAATAGACCATGCTCGGAAATACACGAGGAAACAACTTTAGCCGGCTTGCCAGCATGTTGCGTCAGAGTTGTCTAACGTTGAGGTGGACATTCTTTGCAAACGAACCGTCTCTCGCCTACAATTTCTGCTCTGTCCTCCGTCAAACCTTCCGGATCAACCGAAAGGTTGATTTCAGTAAGCAATCCTAGCTAGTTCCGCTTTGTACTGCCAAGCAACCCCCCCTTCTCCCCTCCCCTCCCCCACCCCTTTCCCGAAGAAAAGTTTGCAGCGCGGTGTCACATCCTTCAAGTTCCGGGTACCCTAGTTTATCCGAGCGCATTTGCGCATGCGCCAGGTCATGTCGGGACGGCTTTTTCACGAAGTTCTTAGGCGGCATAACCCTAACCCTAACCCAAACCATAACCCTAACCCTAAACTCTTAACTCTAACCCAAACCCTAACCCTAACCCTTACGAAGACTATGATAGCACTGTGCGCATGCGTCGAATTTTGTAACGCGTCGACCAATCAGAATGCTCCCATTCGCTCCCAGCCCAGCTAAGATACTAGGAACTGTGAGGATGTCACAGCGGGATAGCTTTCATAGTGTCCTGAGACGAGATGTCCGGCCGGATAACTCTAGGTAACTAAAAACAAAACAAAAAGGCAAGTTACCTCCCATTTCCGAAGACGGCATTTCACGTTTGTTTCTCATTATTGTAAATGTTGAATGCTAGCAGTCTTCTGTTTCATTCTATTTACTGACGTAACTGTAGGGTCGAGTGCCGAAGTCGCATTTTTTTGCTGCGACGAGACTGCCCATGGAAGAGAGAACACAGATTCTAGTGACGTTGACCTTTCTCATCTGGGTCGTCTAAAGCAGACATTCGGCGACTTCGGCGAAGTAAATATTTGATGTTGTATTGTTGTGTTTAGAAGTCCTAGCATTGTTCGTGGTTCATGAAGAGCTGTCGCTGGGAATATATGCGATTAAAGCGCGCGTGCACGCAAACACTCTCCGTCACAAACACGCCCACACACACACACACGCTCGCAAACACACCGTGCGAACACACAGCCGATGTTACACAGTCACTGGCTGCTGAGCTGTCATATGCAAATACCATTTACAAAGGGAATATCGCGCTGATATCCGTTCTGCTAGCGATAGACAATTAATTGATGGGCATGTTGCATGTAATGTGTCCTGACAAAGCGGTCAGACTCCACTTTAACAGATAGTTTTATAACACGTGAAGACACGCCAGATTACATTGTAGTCTAGTACTTAAACAATCGCTCACGTAATTATACTATCAATCAACAAAAGCCACGCAATGAAGATTATCAAAATTAATTGGGGTTCAGGCAGACAGACAGGCAGACAGACAGACAGGCAGACAGAGAGAAACTAGATAGGCGCTCATACTGACACGGAAACGCTGGTTGCAGAGCGCGAACATGAAATAAATTCAAGAAATAATTATTTAAAAAACAAAACAACACAAAGCAACACACGAACGAACAGACAATTAGACAGATGGACAAAAATGCACAAGTATAACCTGCATTCCCAATCGGGTGCATCAATAAAAATTGCTTGGAGAGGTAGAAATAGGCACGTCGTCATGCACCGGAGCAAAAACGCGCGCGCGCGCGAGAGAGAGAGAGAGAGAGAAAGAGAGAGAGAGAGAGAGAGAGAGAGAGAGAGAGAGAGAGAGAGAGAGAGAGAGAGAGAGAGAGTTGTTTTTTGTTTATTGTTCGTCTATTTGTAAGAAGTGGTGAAGAAACGGAAACTCCGATGGTATGGCCACGTCACCAGATCATCAGGCCTTGCAAAGACCATTCTTCAAGGCACAGTGCAAGGAGGTAGAAGAAGAGGGAGACCGAAAAAGAGGTGGGAGGACAACATTCGAGAATGGATTGGTTTGACACTGAGCGAAGCCATCAGGGCTGCTGAGGACAGAGAAAGATGGAGTATGCTGGTTAAACGATCATCTGTGGTGCCCCTACGACCTCCGGGTTACGGGACAGGATAGGGGATAGAATTGTAAGATTAGCAAAGTAATGCAATAATAATGTTCTTCTGGTTATAACATATTGAATCTGAATTCGCGCTCTCTCTCTCTCTCTCTCTCTCTCTCTCTCTCTCTCTCTCTCTCTCTCTCTCACACACACACACACACCCACACCCACACACACATATACACACACGCTCTCTCTCTATTTTTCTCTCTCTCCTACCCAGGTAATCACCCACTCATCTCTTTACCGCTCGCTACATTTGTAATCCAAAACATCCAAAACATAAACTCAGGTAAAAAAACCAGAGAGTTTTTTTTTTCTTCATGTAAATCTAGCATCTGGTAATACCTTAACCCATGTAGGAAGACTCCTCAGACGGACAATCCATCCATCCATCCATCCATCCATCCATACATCCAACTATCTATCCATCATCCATCCATCCATCAATCATCGTCGTGTATCATCCACGTTTTTCAAACCTCGATTTTCCTCAACACAATCTTCTGAAAGGTAAATGGCATTGCATGCTAAAAATAGAGCCAAAGCTCCATTGTTAGTCTGGCACAGATTCAATAGACGTTATCAATTTGTTCGTCCTTCATTAACCTGTCAAGACTGCTTTCAGTTGTAATAACAAACAAACAGAAAACAAACAAAAAAAAAATATATATATATAATATATATATATATACCTCTTAACATTCTAGAAAAAACGAAAATTTAAACTAATCGATCATTAAAACAATCATTTAACTTTCAAACATTGCCGATGTTGCAGAACATTTAAACAGACCAGAGAAAATTAAAGTGGAAACACCAAAACAACAGGGCTTGTAAAAAATGTCAATATTTCAAGAATTAAAAATCGAAATAACGACACATTTTGCAAGCCTGCTGTTTCTGGTGTTTCCATTTTTTATTTTCTTTTGCAAGATCTGTCAGGCGTTTGCTAGACTTTTTGACGGGACACACAAGGATAGAAGCATATAATAATTTATTTGTTTAAATCCAAATATTAATGAAAATATATTAACACCAGCTTAAACATTGTTCATTGTACCAGACCTCAGTTGGTAAATGCTTGCTAGCCATTTGGTAAGCTAGCCATGTGCTGTGCTTAATGTTTGCGAGATATTTGCGAGATGTGGTGGTACCAAGATATTTGCTAGATGTTTACCAAAAACGTTAATGGCGCGATACAAGTGGACATCATCATCATCATCATCATCATCATCATCATCATCATCATCATCATCATCATCATCATCATCATCATCATCAACAACAACTTCATATTTGGCCAAGCAATGGCTCGATATGTTACAAGTTTTCCTGTCTGCCAAATATTTTATTTATATATGCAAGACATGGAAGGCAAGTGTATGTTGAGTACTAAAACATCATAAAAGAAGAAAACACTGTTAATTACCTGTCAAGCCCTGTTGTAGAAAAAAAAGTAATTCCAGAGAACAGCAGCTATTGTCTGTGATCACTGTAGCACATCATCGCTCATTGATTTTCTGCCCATATCCAGGGAATCCACGTTAGTTTCAAAAGAGACCGTCAAACAAGCGGTTCAAAACGCACAGTTTCACTAAGCATACATCACATCACATGTGAATAAACTATAAAGCCTAGTGCGCTTCAAGTTTGTCTTTTCATTAAGTTGCTCTCTATCTCAAGTTTTGTGAAGTTTCACATCACAGCACAGTGATAGAAATATAATGTTTATCCAATAATTCAAGGTTTTCTTTTCACTACAAAGTTAATTCTCTGATCTCAGGTTTTATTCTCAGAAGGGTTACAACTGCATTTGTCTTTTAAAGGTGTTGTGAATTGGTTCACCCGTTTTACGTTTTAATGGGCTGCAGCAATGGCCAAAATGTATCCCTTTGTGTGTTCGCTTGGCCGTAAAATGTTTTTGTATCCTTAAATCCTTAAACGTCAGAAATTGCTTCCTTCGCTATCCATGCACGTTTGCAAGCAGGGTTAACATTATAAACTGCAACGCTTTCAAGTCAAGTTTAACAAATCACACATCACACAAGCAATCTGACGTCACGTTGATGACGACATTACTTCAGCTACTTTAATATTGAGTTGTGATCGGTAGGTACTAAAGTGAAATCGCTCAGTTAGTTGTTGATGTGACGGCATTAATTTTTGTTAGTGAAAAAAAAAAAAAGCGTGAAAAGTGCCAAATTAGAAGATGTTTCTTGAGTGTTCCATGACATCCCCATCGGTTAAAATGATGATGTCAAAACTGCGTCATTTTTAACTCGTTTGTTCCCGAGTGATGTTAAAAAAAAAAATCAATAGTAAGCTAAATTAATTCTTTTCGTTAGTATAAAAATTTTGCCGTTTGTTGTTGACATGTGTACATTTAGATCTAGATGCCTGCACTACCCACATGTGTTGTTTTCATTTTATATTCACAGAAACTGAACCGTATAGAATGATAATCACAGCGTTCGACCAAAAATTAATTATATTATAGATGTGTAGGAAAATAGCTTTCGTTTACGGGGCAAGTAGTTTGTTTGTGCAGAAACACCTTTTATCTTTTTAAATTCTTTATTTTATTTTATTTTATTTTATTTTATTTTATTTTTTTCAATAGTCAGTTTGCAATCGATGACCGTCAGATATGAGCTGACGTCAATCAAAATCCCGTTTTTTTTTTGGTGGTTTTTTGTTCTTTTTTTTTTTTCAACTCGGTATGCTTTTTTTTTTTTTTTGAATGGATCTAGATATTTTCATATCTAGGATATGTGAATAACATATGATTACCAAATAGTATCACGATGGAAAGAGCACGATTGATAGAAAAGTTGGTAGGCTAGTCCAAAGCAAGGTAAGTGCGCGCTTACGAAGCAGAAATTGCCAGAAGGGAGACGCGTGCGATGACAATAACATGCGCATGTAAGCGTGAGGTTGATTCAGATTACCGCGTTTTCTTTCTGTCACTCCCATTTTCGGCGGTCCCTGACTTGGTACACTACAAAATCTGTTTCCCAAACTTCATTTCCAGAGGATAATAAACACCGCTAATATCCTACTTTGATTTTGGCGCTGCATTGCAACCGCGTCTCTTGACCCGAGGGAAAAAAACAGAAATTCCCTTTTCAATTATCATCTACCTAGAAGAGTTAACATCGGAGATCACAAATAAATAGGAATTAGCATACAGACAGACACACTGAGACAGACATTCCAGCAGACAGACAGAGACAGGGATAATGCAGGCTAAGCACTCTAACCCTTAAAGCGGGAGTGCAACAAGATGATCATAATTTTTAATTGAATTTAGTTTTATTTTATTTTTATTTATTTTTTTATTCCGATGAAAAGACGCGCAGTGTAGTTACTTCCCTTACCGAGGTGGCGCATGCGCACCTATCGTTCGCCGCACTTGCGTTCCGCTGTCCTCCATTCTGCTCAATGCTGTGTACTAGCGTGAAAAACGAAGCGAAGCCGAGATGCAGGCCGATCTTGTGATCCGTATAAATATTAACCAAAAGCTAAACAGCAGGCCAGGAAGAAAGCTTTTTGGAAAGTCGACAACGAAAAAGAACTTTTCTGTCATCTCCGAAAGAACCAGCGTTTGTAAGATGCACTTTGTGCAAAATCGACTTCACCGTTGGACATGGCGGTGGCAACGACTGCGAAAGTGTGTATCATCAAAATTACATGAAAGATTTAGAAGAAGCTGCTAAAGGACATACCTCCATCAAAAGTCTTTTCCAGACGCAGACGAAATCTACTGGTGTCGAATGCATGCATATATTGTAACCTGAAGTATGTGTGATGTGTTGCTTATTTGAAAGAAAGTTTATGTGCACTCTTCTGCAAAACGTTGACCTGAACTCTTCGCTTGTCCTTTCATTTGTATACGTTGTAATATCATGTGCTTAGTAAACACGCATCATACGTATCATAGGTATTTCAAAGTGTCAATATTAAGGTGTTACAAGAAGACAAAAGGTCCGTTCATCGTTACGCAAAAATCTGGTCAGATCTTCCACAATCAGGTTTAGAGCTGCCTGGAGTTCTGCCAAAACGTGTTTCGGGTAGGCAAGTCTGCTGAAATGTAATTTTAAATCACCAAAATGTTCGAAGTTTACTTACAAACCTATTTCTACCTTGCTGGTGTTGTCATGCTCAAATCTTAAGTTTTTTCCCCACTGTGCAGCTGTTTACTATTATACTACTTTTCTCTGAGGTTTGCCACCCTTCAATGCTCTAACTTGAAAAGTAGCACGGCATGGTATACTTTTGGTCCTGATTTGACTCGGAAGAGTCCGCTGGACCTAAAGCAATAATCATGTAATGTAATGTTATGGTATACTTATTTTATTTTCTTTCAATTTTAAATTTTTTTTATTTTTGCAGTTTACATATTCTCAGGATGTTGGTTTTAAAATAAACCTCGTTTAAAAAAGTTTATCCAATTTGATTTCAACGTACCTTAACTCAAATTTGCCGAGTCATAGAACATGACTCGGCAAATTTGAGTTAACTTAATAGTTTACATAAAATAAAATACAAGATTTAAAAAAAGAAAAAAAAAGAAATGAAATTACATTTATTGAAATTATTAGCACTACTATAGCGCTTTGCCAACTCAAAGAGCTGCTCATGGCATGAAATCATTTCAAATTTATTTCAACACTCACTATTAGGCCTACGCTTTTCTTACGTGTTAAGAACTTTGGCTGTAGAAGAAGTTCAATGTGTCTTTCTTACTGCCTTTCTTCTAGCTTAAGGTGATTTATTGAATTCAATGGAGCGCAGTTGGCTCAGTGGTGTACGCAGGGTACTCGAATGTCAGGCTCACAGCACAAAGTATAAACCGAGGTCTAGTCTGTGCACGCACGCATTCTATCGCACGGACTTTAAAGATCCTGACGCTCATGTCCTAGACGGGTGAGTGCCGGCTACACAAATACACCCAGCATGCACTAGGTCCCTTCTCTCCCTCACCCCCACCCCCTCCCATCCCAGGTTGCCCAGGATGGTCACGTGTTCAGTCGTCTGGGCGTCAGACCATGCGCCCAAAGATTGCAAGTGGGCGCCCTCGGCCGGTCGGCTTGAGTTTCATCCTGTAACGGCCAGCGCCTTTCGCAGCTCGTGAAATGGAAAAGCGCGCTATAAAGGTTATTAAATAAAAGGAAATAAATAGAAGTAAGTAAGTAAATAAATAAGTTAAACATTTTACGACATTCCCCCCTCCCCACCCCACTCCTCCCCTACACCCTCACCCTCAGATCTAATTCGCCTCACACTTACCCACAATCGTCTTTAAATAGCTCTGACTCAAATGCATTGGACTGGATTTCATTATCTCGAGTTTCTTCTTTCTTTTATCCATCAAACTTTCCAACTTGAACTTTGGTAGGATGAAGAAGATAGTGTGATGCTGTGGAAATATACCAAAAGGTAAAATCATATAGAATCCGGGTGTATATATATGAACTTTTCTCAATAGAACTGAGTTATACGACTACAAATAAGTAGCAAAAAACTAATTCACTCTCACACACAAGCATAGACTTAAAGGCACAAGTGCAAACTCATTTTGAAAGAACAGTTATAAACCCTTCATAAAACAAAATGGGTTTAACTTACTCTTGTCAAATCGTTACTTTGGTTTTTTTTTTTTGGTTGTTGGTTTTTTTTCAATAGCGATCGAATATCCTTCATTCGCCAAGCACCGTCGATTTCCATTTAAAACCTAAACACACATCATCATCATCGCTCCAGTCACAGTCTCACGAACAACAGGAGTGGCGGCCGCCACTAACACTCCAACGAAGCTATTGGAATTTGCTATGATGCCATTGCAATCTCAGAAACCCCACGAGCTGACTCGGAAACAAGCCCGTACGCCGCTGGGAAAATCCACTTCTCCCCCTCTCTCTCCAGTTTTCTTTTCTCGAAGCAAGAGGAGCGACTCTCTCTCTCTCTCTCTCTCTCTCTCTCTCTCTCTCTCTCTCTCTCTCTCTCTCTCTCTCTCTCTCTCTCTCTCTCTCTCTCTCTCCTTTTTGTTTGTTTTGTTTTTTTGTAGTTTCAGTAGAACAGTCTCTCTTTTAGGGCGAGGACCAGATATAAAAAAGCAGACCACTGCTTATTCCACCACCTTCGTTAAATAAAGAATTATCTTATCTTTTCTTTTCTTATCTTATCTTATCTTGTCTTGTCTTGTCTTATCTTATCTTATCTTATAAGCCCTGAATATCTATCTATCCTGAGTCTGAAGAGGAGAAAAGAATTTCTGTCTGTCTGTTTTACTCTGTCACTCTGTCTGTCCCACTTTGCCTCCACCTATCTCTAGGAGGAGGAGGTGAAGCACCTCCATCTGAATGCAGTGGCGTAGCTAGGGGAGGGGGAGGAAGGTCCAAATTCGAAAGTCCCCCCGGGCCCTCACTTGAGATGACCCCAAAGGAGTGTCCGAAAAATGTTTTAACATTAAATATTAAATATTACGCCACCGGCACCAATCTTGCTATTCACGTTGTTATATAAGTTAGTGACACTGTTGCAATTTTTTTTATATTTATATATTTATTAAGTACATTATCTCATGTCATGATGTCGAATGTCAAAATGCAGGGGCCTCCAAAGAGGCCAAGCCCCCCGGACCCTCAAATCCCTAGCTACGCCACTGTCTGAATGTCTTTATCTCTTTGTCGGTCTCACAAATGAAAAGACTCTCTCTCTAAAATAGTATCCCCTGCTGGTGGTGTGCCTTCAGTGTTACCACTAGGGTTGTTTCGGCAGCTCTTTTATGCAGATCAGGGGTGAGTCCTCTTTCAGCGAAGTTGTGGTCTTGATTTTGTGGTCCTGATTCGGCTCTTTGCAGTCCGCTGGACCCTGTAAGCAATGAATAACTAACTAACTGTGTCTGGATGTCTGTCTCTCTGTGTCTGTCTCACAAATAATTAAAAAAACCAACCTCTCTGATGAGGAGAAACGTCTGTGACAAAGCCAGACGGAATCGTCAAGAAGAATAGAGACACTATCGCAAACCGGAAAAGTAAGAGAAATACCGAATAACAGGGAAAAAAGAAGAGTAAACCTTTTAATTTAAAAACTAAAAGCATTTGCTATATTACTTAAACACATTTAAGAAGAAAAATAAGCGCATTTTCTTCAATCTAACTCAAAGTGCGTCGATCTGAAGAGGTTGTTACTACAAAAGTCGGAATAGAAATCAAGTTTTATATTTGCAACCTTTAGATTGACAGCATCCATTATTATTATTATTATTATTATTATTATTATTATTATTATTATTATTATTATTATTATTATTATTATTATTGAAGGAGAAGGAAACCGGAGTACCCAAAGAAAACCCTCGGT